>PYHX02000158.1:19600896-20308993 GCA_004302925.2 Cochliomyia hominivorax
AAATCTCCTCAATTTGAAAGTGAATATTTCTCAAAAGAAGTTAAATGCTCTCACCTTATACAAATTATCTCTCGCTCTTTATAAAATTTTAAAGATATCGAAAGAAGATATGAAATAGTTTCTCTTTATATAGAAATCTTTGCAAATATTTCTCTTGAAAGAGAAAAGTTTTGCAAATATTTCTCTTGAAAGAGAAAATTTTGTCAAAGTTTCTCTTTAAAAAGAAAATTTTGCAAATGTTTCTCGTTATAAAAAATTAAAGAAATCTTTCTCTTAAAAGAAAATTTGTTTAAAATTCTTAAGAGAATTCTTTTAATAAAAAATTAATGATCAGTTTATACAACTTTTGTAAACGAAGTCTTAAAACAGATTTTTAGCTCTCTCTCTCTCTCTCTTTCTTTCCATAAAATGTCTCTCTGTTGTTCAATAATTTTTAATTAAGAGAATTAATTATTTTCTCTTCAAAATACACTTGAAATTATGGATCTCCAAATAGATCTAATCCAATTCTATAATATAGTTCTTTTATTTTTTTAAAATATATATTTCTCTCCTTTTCTCATTCTCTCTCTCTTATTACAATTTTCGATTTGTATTTTTAGGTTCAGTGTTTGAGCAAAAAGGCAATTTTCTATTTTGTTAATTTATGACTTTTTAGCTTATTAGCAATTCCCATTTGACTGCAATTTTAGCTTTATTAGCTGCTTGAAATTTATTACAAATTTAGCTTAATTTATACCTGGATTTTTAATTTATTAAAAGCTTTCAATTTGGAGTTATTTTGAAGTAAATAGTCTTTATCAATTTAACTTAATTTGCTGCTAAATTTATAGCATGATTTTGCTAATATTAAAGCTTATTTAGCTTTTCCTTTAAAAGCGCAAATTAGGTCTTATTGACATACAATTACAGATTTAATTGGAAGCTATAATAAGAGCAAAGCTTTTGCTACATTAGTAGTTTTCATTTATAGAATTTTAGTTTTTAATTTTGCTATAATTTTAGCTTTTTTTATCGCAAATATAGCTTTATTTTATAGTTTTCACTCTGATCCAATAAGTGAAAAATCTAGCTACTTTTGTAGCTTTCTTTGTTACAAATTGAATTTATTTAAAAATATTTAATGTAGTTTTATTATAAAGCAAATAGTCTTTTTCAATTTAGCTAAAATCCTGACTACGATTTAAGCTTTATTAGTTATTCGTAATATAAAGTGGTTAAAATTTTATTTGTAGCTTTTAATTAAATACAATTGACTGCTATAGCAGTTTTTATGTTTTCCAAAGATTTGACCTCAATTTTAAGTTCATTATAACGCATTTTTGCATATATTTAAAATTATTCTTTTTTTCCCCAAAAATGTCGCCAAATTTTGGGTTTTATTTGTATTTTTCACTTTTAATTTACAAGTCATTAAACTGCTGAAAATCATTCAGTGAAAATTTTAATTCTGACGTCTAAATTTTTATTATTTTGCATCACAAAAATACGTAAATTTAATTAAAATTTTATAAAAAAAAGAAAAAAAGAGTCCAATATTTTTTGAAAAATTATGACAAAACAAATTGAAATTGAGACAAATTTTAAAGAAATTTATTTAAAAAAGCAAAGGGGAGTAAAGAAAATGTAGCAAAAATTTTTTTTTGCTAATTTTTTAAAAAATTAAACAAAATTTTAATGTCAATGAACGTTTTATTTAAAAACATATTTAAGCTTTTTTGTGGAAATAAATATTTAAAATAAATAATTATTTAAAAATTAGTTATATTTGTTTATTTAAAGGTTTTTAAACTCTTCTTTTAAAGCTAAAAAAACATTTCATTGTTATCAATGTTGCCAATTTTTCTCTAACGATTTTTGTCAAATTAGCGGATTTTTGCATTAAAAAGAACGCTAAAATCAGGAGTGCAGCTTTATGACTTGTAAACTCTAAACACCATAGTGCGTTTTTGTTTGTTATCCATTCCAAAGAATTCTTTCAACTTTTTTATAGATCCTAACCCACTTTCAAGGTTATAAGCTACACTTCTCTGCTATCGATATAACAAATTTAGAATGAATCCAATCGGCCAATTTAAAGTTACAGATTGATTTCTCTCCCACAGTGCAACATGTAACGAACAAGGACGTTGAATTTTTTATCGGCTAAGGAGCTTCACAAATCGCTATAATTTCTGCTAATCCCTCAATCCTTTTCTGACCCACAGTGCAGCATGTTATACAGACAAGGACGTTTTATTGTTGATCAGGATCTTCACAAATCGCTATAATTTCCGCTAATTTCTAAAACCTTTTCTGCCTGCCCTACAGTGCAACATGTTACAGACAAGGACGTTGCTTTTGTGATCAGCTAAGGAGCTTTATAAAACGCCATAACTTTTCTTATCTCTTAAACAAAAATTTTCCCTCGATGGACACTTTAAAATCAGCAGATTTAGCAGAAAAAAATCTCTAAATTGACAACACTGATTGTTATAGTTGTAATGATGCCATCAAGAGAGAATTAGTGAATGTGTAAGAGAGGGAGAGAGAGGTCATTAAAATTTAAAACTTTTTTTAAACACTTTTTCTCAATTATATTTTAAAATCAAAATTTGTTTACTTTTTTTCGGCGTTTTTGTCACTGAAAATGCAACAATTTGCGTTTCTTTCATTATTTTAGCTTATTTTACAAAAAAAATTGTCCGGCCATAAACATTTGCAAATTAAAAACAGAAATTATCATTAAAAAAAAGTAAATTTGCCAGAAATGTTTTTTTTAAAATAATAAAAGAAAAAAAGGCAAAAAAAAGTCATTAAAAAGATTTTTATTGGTTTTTACGCTTGATATGAAATCCACTTTTGCTGTCTTTTTTACAAAAAAAAAAACGTCATTTAGTCACTCTTTTTCAGTTTCAGTCATCTTATGATCATAATATGAAATGCAAATAAATCTAGAGGTTTCTGTCGCAATTATTTAATGTACAAATAGGGATCCACATAAAATATATTTATACAGTTATAGTAAACAACTGCAACAACAACAACAACAACATTAAAAAAAAGAATCAGCATTAAAATTTTAATACGTTTATATTTTGTTACCATAATTTTTGCTATAAAATAAACTTCGAGAGGTTAATAAACTCTCTCTCTTTTTTATTTAAACACTGAAGACAATGAAACAAGGACATGTTTGTCTTTTGCCCGGGACTACTAATTTTGTATGAAAAATATAGTCTATTAGATTTGCTATTTTTATAGTTTTTAATGGGTCTATTCAATATCTCATTTTAGTCTTTAATTTTTGCTTAAATAGCAGGATTTTTATAATGGAATTTAGAGCTATAAATAAAACTATATTTGTGCTATAATTCGAGCAGTCAATAGAGCTCAAAATTTTGGCTAAAATTGTGTATTATTAAAAAGAGACTATAAGGGTTAAAATTAAATTAAAATAAGAGCTACGAATAAACTTTAAATTTATTAAAAGCTATATTTATACTATATTTTAAGCATTTAATAGAGCTAAAATTTGTTCATATTAATAAAGTCTTTTTGGGGGAAAAATAAAATGAGATAAAACTAAATTTTTTTTCATAGTTATAATTATTTTTAGACTAAAATTATAGCAATATTAATATAGAATATTTGAAGTGACATTCTGCTATATTTGTAGTATAATTCATATTTTGTACTACATAATGAGCAGGTAAAATATGGCAGAACTACTAATACAGACTATTAAAAGCAAAATAAAACTATCAAGAGCTTTAAACTGAAATTGTAGCAATTTTGTCTAAAGAGTATTGGGAGTAAAATTTTAATTTAATTTTAAGCTATAATATGCAGAGATTATAGTTGGCAATATTAATAAAGACTATTTTTGGTTAAAATAAAACTTTTGAAAGAGTTAGAAAAAACAAAATTTTGTAGAGATATTTTGCTGTGCAATTCTGCTATATTAATAGCTATATTTTTGTACTAAATACGGGTAACTAAAAATGCTAAAACTTGGCGTTATTAGCAAAGACTATTGGGAGCAAAATAAAATAAAATTAACAACTATTTATTTAGCTAAAATTCTGTTATATTCGTAGCAATTATTTTGACTACATTTGTGCAACAGACCATTTGCAACATTCAAAACGACTATTTCTGTCATTTTTAAAATGCTAAATTCAAAACGACTGTGCTATGTTGGTAGAAGTTAGCGAAGCTATATTTAATATTCTATTTTATATATTTAAATTATATAGTCAAATTATAACTGAATAAAGGCTCTCAAAATAGCCTGCATTGAGCATGATATAATAATATCAAAATAGTTCAATTTATGCTGAAATAGTAGTTTTAAATATAGTTTATTTTGAATTGAAATAAATTCCCTCAATATAGCTAAATTGTAGTTAAAATTTTAGCTCTTTAGAGGGTTAATTTCTATATAATTATTAGCTCTAAAAACAGCTCTCTTTTAGCTCTTTACGAAGTTATATTTCAATATGATTTTTAGCTCTAAAAATAGTTAAATTTTTGCAAGAATAAGAATTCATAATATTAAAATATTTGTGCCACATTAAAAGTACTCAGAATAGTTAAATTTTAAATGATCATTTTTTCTTATTGAATCACCGTTTCAACTGTGATCGTTATAGCATAATTATAGCTCTATTAATTACTCTCGTTATAATGTAATTTAAGGTACATAAAGACTATTGATTTCAATGGTTTTATAGCTCTTCAATATACAAAAATATATTTTTAAATACTTTGCCAGAGATGTAATAATCGCGATAAATATTCTCTATCAAGTTATGGGTTAACACATGGTCGAGAGAAAGATATAAAATATAGATCAATTTAAAAATTGGCAGATAGACAAAGATTTAGAATATTTAAATCGAAGGAGTGATAAATATAAAGAGATAAATAAAGAGAGATATATACATCAGGTGAAAGCACAAGAGATTGATTGATCAGGATACATTGATCGGTAATAGATTTAAAAGATACAAAAAACATTGAATATTAAGTTTAATCAAGAAATAGAACAAAAGTTAAGTTCATCAAGAGGAGAACCAAAATATAGATCAACATTTTTATCGAGAGTTAAGCAAAAACATTGATCAGGTGAAAATTTGAAAAGATCCCTTAAAGATAAATAAGAGATCGAAAATCCGAGAAGATATATAATGAGTTAGATCGATGAATGCACCAAAAGATATATCCTTAAGTATATCATGAGATGAAACAAATAAGAGATGAAGAAAATATAAAACGAAAGGTTGGATTTTGGGTCATAAAAATATTGATCATTTGAAGTATCAAAAGATAGACCACGAGAAAGAGACAAGCCAAACCGAGATATAGATAAAAATATCTAATTAGTGAAAATAAGATCAGGAATCTTATTAAAGTAAGTTGAATAATTTAATAATAATTTTAGTGATTCCAAAAAACCGTCTTTGCATTTTCGAGTTTTGCGAAAAATAGGATTTTCAAAAAACCATTTTTGAGTACGGTTTTTGAATACACAAATTAATTTATATTGTTGAATCACCTTAAAGTATGCAATACTTTTTGTATTTTTTAACACCTTAACTTATATGCTAAATGTATGAAGGTAAAATAATGCCATATTGACAGCTTTAATAAGATATTAAAATGCCATCAATAAAGCCTAAATATATTTGTCAAAAACATGATTCAAACATAACGACTTTATTTCTTAATTAATTTTTCTTAAAATCACTTTTTAAAAAAACATGTTTTTTTCTATTTGTTTAAATGTACAAACAGAAAAACTTGTCTAAGTGTATTTAACTTGTATAACGCGTCCTTGAGTTCATTTCAGTTGTTGAAAAGTTACTTGTGAAAATATAATTTTAAATAGAATTTATTTTTGTTTTTGTTCTTTGTAGTTTCTTTTTCTATTTATCAAAAAAAAAAAAAAAATCTATGATTTTTCTGTGTTCAAGTGTCGTATAATTTTTAAGTTTATTTTTCCTTTCATCTTGTTAAACCCTCCAACACTACAAGTGGTAAAGAGGGTGGGTATATTAACTTTGTCATTCCGTTTGTAACGCTAAGAAGAAATCATCTCAGTCCCCATAATATTTTTGCATTAAATCAAAATCAAAGTCGATTTAGCTATGTTCGCTTGTCCGTCTGTGTGTTGTTGTCACCCTCACATCCACAAAAATTGACAGGCCCCTATGAAATTTGGCCTGAGTTTGGTTCAGTATATCAAAAAAAAAAATTATAATAGACCGATATCTGAGGCAAACCTCTTAGCTTTAGCGAAGATCGTGCGTAAAACTGTCAATTAGTAATCGACTAATTTTATGACTCAATTACTGTTCCGTGTTATATTTAAGAAAAACTTTTTTACGTTTCTAAGTGTATGAGTGAGTGTGTATGTATGAAACATTAGGTATTTACTAACACACATTTGTTGTGCAGGGTATTAAAGATTCGACTTAGCCGAATATAAAATTTTTAGTTGGTTTTATTTTAGCTTTTTTTTGTCTTCAAACTGCATTTAGTGTTTAGAGGAGACACTTGAAAAAATCTGTTTAGAAGGTGTTTTAGATTTTTTTTTGGTTCACAGTTAACTAATGTGAAGTGTTTTGTTGTTGTTGTTTGTTAGTGTTTGATGGTGTTGTTGGTTATGTTTAAAGTAGTTGAGTTGTTTTTTATATACATTTTTGTGATAATTAATTCTTAAAGTGCTACACTCAAGGTAATTTGGAGTGAGAGAGAGAGAGTGTGTGTGAGAGAGAGAGAATGACAAAAAATTGTTATTATTTTAAAAAGAGGTTTTTAGAATTTGGAACAAAATCTAGATACCATGGAGTAAAGTAAGTTGGAATAAATTTAAGCTTTGCAATATTAAAATCTAAGATACGATTGTTAGAGTAAAGATCGAGGTCGTTTTGAAGATATGAAAGAAAAGGTATATCGACTAAAAGATGGTTTAAGAGATAAACCAGGACATCATCAAACATTAAGAGATACATAACAATCAAATCAAGATATTTATCAGGAAATAGATCGAGTGATATATGAGGTTACTTTGCTGATCGACAATTTGAAAAAAGTATATCAAAAATTTGTATCAAAAGATGCCTCAAGAAGAACTATAAAGTTTTTAAACAACAGACAGATTAAAAATGAATCAAATGGTATATAAAGTTATATAAAGAGTAGAAGATTTGGAAATAGATCGAATATATATAAAAAGTTAGACTAAAAACAAATATCAATAAATAGATCAAAAGATATTTTAAACTTCTATTTGAATAATTAAAGATAAGAGCAAATGGTACATCAAAGTCATGAGATAATGTAATGATAATAGAGGTATATCAAAATGATGGTTAAAAAGGATCAAAGCGCACATCATGATAGACTAAAATATTCCTCAGAAGAAGAACAAAGAACGAAGAAATTGGTTAGGAAATCGTGGGATAAGTCATAATTTCAAAAGATTTATCAAGATATATCAAAAGATAGGACATGCTGTGGATCAAGAAATAGAGAAATTGAAAAAAGAAAGATTCAGAAAGCCAAGATTGCATATTAAGTAATGAAAATATTATTTTTTCTAAAACTATGAATCAGTTATTAAGCTTTGGAAGTTAAGCTCAAATTTTTACTTAAAAACTAAAGTTAATAATTAACTATTTCACGAGTTATTTTCATTATATAAACCAGAATTAAACTTTTGGGTAACATTTGGAAAGCAAATGTAGAAAAAAGCTCTAAAAAGTTTTAAAAGCCTTTCAATAATTAGCTTAAAACTAAAGCTAAACTACTATATGGACAATATATATATATAACCGATTTTTGATCATATTCAGAGCTTAAAATAAAGAGAATAAAACTTGCTTACAAACTTTACTTTCTTATGAATCTAAAATCTAGCGCTATTAGTTTGCTTATAGTTCTCTGTTAAAAATAAAAGCAAATAAAAATAAATAAAAAAGCTTTTTATTTTAAAAGGACTTTGTAAGCTACTTACGACAAAGTCTTTTTAAAATAAAAAGCTTTTTTTAATTATTTTTATTTGCTTATATTTTTAGCAGAGAACTATAAGCAAACTAATAGCGCTAGATTTTAGATTCATAAGAAAGTTAAGTTTGTAAGCAAGAAGATAGAAATATTATATGGAAGTTTTAAATAAAGCTTTAAAGCTTTTTTTTAATTTTGACTATTTTTGTTGTTTAATATTTAAACTGACTATAAATTAACGAATAAAGAAGAGAGAGATAAAGTTTATAATCAATATAAAATAGCATTAAAGAAAGCTTTTAAGTTAAGTTTTTTTATAAAGCTTTAAGTGTTGTTATGGTTTGTGTCCTAGCTAAACTAATATTAATATTTAACTATTTTATTAACATAATTTATAGTCAAATCTTGTATTTAAGCTTTAATATTCAGAATTAAAATTAAATTTGTTATTAAAAATTAATATGGAATACAGTTTAAATTTTTTTAAAAGCATCCTTTTAAAAGCTTTATAAAGTTCCGAATTTTGACTGCGTTTACTATTTGTATTTAAGTGGAGTTAAAAAATTAGAAGTTCAATAAAGAATAAAGCTTTATATGTCTTAAAAGACTGCAAATATTTAAAGCAAAATTTTAAAGCTTTGAAAAAAGCTTTTTCTCTAATACTTAATGTATTTTTATATTCACTGTAGTTACAAAATATAAAGAGTAATTGTAAGATGAATAGAGAAAAACTTTCGTGATATCTTAAAAAGTTTTTTCAGACAGCAGCTTTTAAAAGCTTTTTCTCTAACCTATAAAGAAAGCTTTTTATACTTATCTTTGCAGGGTTTGTGACTTGGGTTTTTTTTTATAACTTTATAATAAAATAAAATCCCTTTTATACTTCCTTAATTATTATTTTTCAACAAAATTTTTTATTACAATTTAATTATGTTTTCCATTGTTATTTTTACTACATAATAAAGAGATTTTTTTTTTGCGGCTGAATTATTTATATATTTTTGCTAATTATTTATATGTTTGTAACACATAATATTTATTATTGCAAACAAAAAAAAATTATGTAACGCTGGAAAGAAAGAAAAAAATACTAATTTTTAGTTGAAAGAAACAAAAAAAAACAAAAAATCGCAACTAAAACAAATTACTTTATGCAATAAAATGTTAGAGAGAAGAAAAGAAAAAAAATCACATACTAAATAAACGAAACAAGTAAGAATGTTAAAGTCGGTCAAGACCGACTTTCTAATACTCTACACTAAAATATCGGTTTATAGTTAGAAAAAATTAAAGAACGAACTTCGTATAATTTGCTTTTTTGATTTATGGTGACACTAACATGTATGTGAAATTTATAGGACTTAAAGTGAGTGTTTCTGTGAGGGGAGGAGGGGTTTATATGAGAGCTAGAGGAAATTATGACCAGACCCTTGTATAAATTCGTTCATCTATTTTATGCTTATATTTTTATTATTTGATTTTAACTCTTCAAAGTGACATTTGGAAAAGAGCTTGCTTGGGACTTATAAGAAATAATGGACTGATCCTCTCATAATTTGCTGCCACATCGTTTCGGAATATCATAAAACTTATTTTTGCAAAATTTCATTGAAATTGCTGTATATTTAGCTTAAAACCTCATTCCGAGAGGTATCTGAAATATTGTACCAATTATGGGCATTTTCAAGAGGCTTCGTTCTTGGGCCGAAATAATTATATGTAACAAATTTAAAAATTGCAATGTTTACATGGACAGCCAGCCGGACGGACAGACAGACGGACCAACGTACATGGTTTAATCGACTCAGAATCACATTTAAACGGTTTACATAAAGGTGGGTGTAACACAATTTTTTTGTAAGTTACAAACATCAGCACAAATGCATATTACCTCCACAACCACCTTGATGTTGGTGTAGGGTATGAAAAAACAGAAAAATGGGGGAAAAAAGTATAATAAATAATAAAAATTAATTTTGTTGGCAGAAAAAAATTAAAAAAAATTAAAAAAATAAAAATTATGTGAATGAGTAAATTTTGATTTCTTTCATAAATTCATGCCTCCAAAAAAACTCAGTTTTTTTTTAAAGTCAGTTGTAAGTAATTTGAGCTCACATAATTATTAAGCACGATATGACTACAGAAAAAAGAAACAAACAAAACTGAAATTATAGTAAAAATCACGAAAAAAAGACTATAATATTGAAAAGAAAATATCATGTTTGTTTCGATGTTTGTTTTCATATATTTAAACAATTGATTGAACAAGTTTTTCAGGTCAATTGAACACAGAGACAGACAAGATATAAATATGTACACACATAACATGGCAACAACAACAACAGCTATAAATATATTAATGAAAAATACAACAACAACAAAATATATGTATAAATAATATTATTAAATATTAAAACAATAAATACAAAAATTATATTAATAACAAAAGTGTTAGATTACACAATGGACAAACATTCAAACATACAAACAAAAAATAAATAATAAATAACAAATCGTTTGCAAACATTTGAAAGCGATCGTTATCGATCGTTTGTTAAATTTCTCGTGAAAACAAAATTATTTAATATTATATCATGTTAAAATGAAAATAAAACATGTTATTAATTATGTTAATAAAGAAATTTTCAAAAAAAAAAAAAATTAATTAAAAAAATTGGTTAACGAGTCTTTAACAGTTTTATTTTTGTAATAGAAACTACACGGAACCAAATGGTGGTGGGGTAATGTATTTACGAAAAATTTTCGTAGAACTTTAATAAAAAAAAGTGTTAAATAAATAGATTTTTATTTTAATTAACATTATTTTTCTTCAAACTAAAGAATTTTCTTCAAACTGAAGAATTTTCTTCAAATTGAAGAATTTTCTTCAAACTGAAGAATTTTCTTTAAACTGAAGAATTTTCTTCAAATTGAAGAATTTTCTTCAAACTGAAGAATTTTCTTCAAACGGAAGAATTTTCTTCAAACTGAAGAATTTTCTTCAAACTGAAGAATTTTCTTCAAACTGAAGTATTTTCTTCAAATTGAAGAATTTTCTTCAAACTGAAGAATTTTCTTCAAATTGAAGAATTTTCATTAAATTGAAGAATTTAATAAAAAATATTTTAGTAAAAGATAACGACTACAACTAACGAAAATATGTTATATCAGCAGAAACAGTAATGCATCGTAAGTGGAATAATACACAAGTTTATTCAATTCTACATACTAAAATAAAGTTAATTTGAACAATTTTTTTGGTTCATTTAACAATTTTTTTCATCAAATATTTTTTTATATTTTCTTTGTCAAATGAAATATGACAAAATGTAAATGTAGACCAGCCGGTCTACTCCCCACCGTCCTGTGTCATTGTACTATTTTCAGTTGTCTATTGAATTTACCAAAACTATTTAATTATTATCTAAAATTAGCTTTCACCCGGTCCGCTTTGTTGCAGAAATGTTCTCCTTAGTCATAGAGCTCGAACGAAATTTCACAAATCACAAATCGGCCTGTATTATAAAATGTAATGGGGACCAAATTCACGCTTTAGTAAATCTTTAGATATTCAATAATTAATATCTGCTTTGTATGAGGGCTACTTTTCTTCTACTTTCATTTTGTCCAGTAAAACAGTTCACTGAGGAAGTCATTGTGATTAAGATATTCTATAATCAATATTTACTTTGTATGGGGAGTACTCCTTTCCCTGGGTCCTTATTATTTTATATATTAATTTATTACAACAATTTAATGTAATTCTTTCCTCAATTCAACTAAAATTTCGTAAATTTAACTTAAATATGGCATTTCAATTGAATAATATTCGTTAATATAAAGAATTCATTTTTTTGTCATATTGAATAATGTATTAATCAAATTGAATAATATTTATTAAAATTAACATCATTTTAATTAATGAATTCAAATAGTCATATTGACCATTTATTTATTCATATTTATTTAGATGAATAAATAAATGATAATATAGACGAAATAGATCAGAAGATGGACTAAGAAATACATCGTTTGTAGTTGTAGTGTGATCGAAAGTTAGATTGGTTAATTCAAAATTGAATGGAAGATACAAAAAATTAAGTAACAGATACTATATGAGATTTATCGTGCGATAGTTTATAAGACCAACAGATTGATCATAGAATCAAAAATGATCGTGTAAGTAATAAAGCAAGAAATAGACAAAAAACTTGCACAAACTATAAATCTGATTGATCAAGAGATATATTAAAATATGGATCTAGAAGAACATGAAAAATTAGATGAAATTTCAATATAAAAGTGTGTAAAAGATCAAGAGATATTTGAATATCGATCAGGGTAAAGATCTCAAGATAGTAATCGTGACATTCAAAAGCAAGTCAGGAAATGGATCAAGATAAACATGAAATAGTGAGCAGGAAAAAATACTGAGCAGGATATAAATCAATCTAAAGATTAAGAAAGATCAAGTATATATAAGTAAATGATCAACATACATATGAAGACTTAGAATTAAAGGTATAGATTTAGTGATATAGATCAAGATTATATATATATCTTGATCTTTGGAGAAAGATTGAAAAATTAATTCAAAAATAGAGGAAGATCTAATTTGTGAGATAGATAAATTATAGATGAATATCAAGGCCAATTGCCTTATCGATATAATTAGATCGATAGTGATATTAAGATAAAGAGATAGAACTGAAAGTACATCAAGAGATACTTCAAAAAACGGTCAGGAAATTCATCAAAATAAAGGTTATGAAGTTAACTTAAATATATAATAAACAATATGTCGTTAAATAAAGTTCCTTTAAGTTCGCTTTACGTTTTCTAATTTCTAACACCTTGTACGATCAGCAGATAAGATAAATGTCAAGATATTCAAAAAAGGTGAAAATAATTTATCAAGGTTTGGACTACAAAAAATAATTCTGAGAGAAATTAAAATATTTTTTTTTTCAAACTCCTCAATGTAGACTTTACTTTTTGTACTTTCTTATTATGTATTAAACTTCAGATATATTTTTAATTTAAATAAAATTAAAAACGAAATAGTTAATAAGTTTATTTACATTAATGTTAATAATTCTATTTTATGATTTTTACATAAACCTGGAAGTATGCTTTATTTTTTAAATATTCTAACAGCCCTAATGTATGTTGTTAAATTTTGAAAACTTTTGAAAAAATCAAAATTTAAAATTGATTTAAATAAAATTTATTAATAACCTCCAACGCAGTAAAAAAAAAAGAGAAAAATAAACTTAAATAATTTATTTTTAATTATAAAATTGACATTGAATTCTTTGTTTTTGTTTCAAATTTTCATGTTAAATTTAGCGGAAATTTCACATAAAACAATAAAAGAATGAAGAACAAACAAAAAAAATTATTTAAATAAAAATAATTTGATAATTATTTAAGCAAATAAATTAAAATATTAAAAAAATAATTCGAATTTTAAAAAATTATATTAATTTTTCTTTTATTTTTTTTTAATTTCAGTGCATCTGGTACAAGTGCAGTTGCCATCGATAATAAAATCGAACAAGCTATGGTGAGTTTTAAGAAGTTTTATAATATTTTTTATACTCTCCACCATCACAAGTGGTGAAGAGGGTGAAGAAGGAATCATCTTTAGTACCCCATAATGTTTATATATTCTCGGTATAAATTAAAATCTGTTTTTGCCACGCTCACATTCGAAATAATTGACAGAACATAATGAAATTTGTCCTGATTTACTTGTTATTGTCCTTAGTAGTTTCATATTTAAAATCAGAGAAATCGGTGTAGTATTAAGTGATATAGACCGATATCTAAGGCAACCTCTAAGTACATTCAATTAAAAAAACTACAAATTAGAATAAAAATTCGCCATAATTGCAAGCGAATATGGACTTCATTTCCATTCCAAAACCGGTTATAGTCAAAAATATAATTAATTTTATAACTTATTAAATGTTCTTACGTTATACTTAAGACAAACTGTTATATGTTGTTAACATTTATAAGTGAATATGGAAAGTGTGTATGAACGTACACTGTGTATGCACATTTCGTATATATATACGTGTGAAATAAGTATTTGTGGTGGAGGGTATAGAATATTCGGCTTAAACGAATTTATTATACTTATTAGTTCATAATAAAATTATATTAATCTAAAGGGAACTTTAATTTTAAAATTATAAAAATATATTTGTGACTTAAAAATATATATTTTTTAATTTTTTTTGAAAATTGGTGGGTTCTGAACTTATTCATCACATGTGTAAGGATTCGCCACTTTGTTTTAAATTTTTAATGTCTTGAGGAATTTGAACTGGGAAATAATTTTTTTAAACTCTTCCCATTTCTTGTAAAAAAAAAACTCTATGAAATTTTCGTTAAAATTTATTATTTTTTCAATAAATTTTTTGAATTTATTTAAAAATTTATTTATTGTTAAATTAACAGACATTTTGTCGTCTTGTCTATTTAGTTGTAAATTTTTTTTTAACATTTCAATTATGTTTTTTGTATAAATTATTTTTTATTTAATCGTTGGAAGTGGAAAATACGAAAAATTTTATAATAAAGTGATAATTTTTTTTATTTAAAGGTCACTTACTTCACCAGAAAACAATAACCCCTCATTATTTTTTATTATTAAATTTATATTTTTTTTAAATTGCAAAATATTTACAATCATAATTATGGAAAAAAAACGCAACCATAAATTTTATGGCAAATAAATCAGGCCAGAGAAATAATTTTAAATTTTTATGATCAGTTTAACAAAAATTTCAGAGAAAAAATCAAATTAAGGGCATTTTTTATATTTTCAATATGATTCAGACAGTAAAGTTCGTTACGTTTCAGAGAGATCGATATAGATCAGTTAATAGATCAAGAAATTTATCACGAAATAATTCAAAAAACAGATCGAGAGAAAGACAAGATCAGTTGATATATCAAGGCATAGATCACGAAATAGATCAAGAGTTAAATTCAGATTTTTATTATATATATTAATTGATTTATAAATAGATACAAATATAGATCGAGAACTATAAAAATAGATCGGTAGATATTAACAAAAATCGTTAATTTTGAGGTAAATCAGAAGATCATTTTGATAGATTATCAAATAGATGACAGATCAAGGTATTAATTAAGGGATTAAAAGATAAAACAGAATTATATAGATATAAGAATTAATGATATAGATAATGTATCAAATAAATAAGGTCTGGAGATCAAGACACTGATCGCCCGACAAATAAATAAATAAATAGATCAAACGACAGATTTAGAAATCAAAAAATAAGCCAGGAATATATAACAACATGATTTTGATATAGTTTACCAATATTTCGACATAGATCACAAGATCAAGTTATATAACAAAATAGATCATATGACTGATCATATAACATATCAATAGAATAAATCAAGTTAAGAAACAGATCGAAAAATATGTCAAAATATAACAAAAGATCAAGAGATTAAATTACATCTCAAGGATTAGAAAATTTTATCGAGAAAAATTTGTTGTTGATCAAGTCATAATTCAATGGATCATTATTTCGAAAGGTAAAAATTGAGATAAAAAAATCATCAAGAGAAAGGTTAATATGTTGATGAAGACATAAATAGATGGGTGGTGATCTAGATTAAAGGACCATGAAATAGATCAATAAATAAATCCTGAGATGGGTAAATAAATTGGTTAAGAAATTGGTCTGGAGTATAGATCAGAGTAGTATTAAAATACATAAATATTTGGGTGATGATTTAGATGAAAGGATCATGAAATAGATCCTAAGATATATCAATAAATAGCAATATATATTGAGATATTAAGAAACATGTAAAGATATCAAGAAATAGATCGGAAAGCAAATTATGAGTTAGATAAAAAATGGTTAAGAAATTGATCGAGAGAAAGAGAGAGAGTGTGAAGATGTAGATTTGATCATGAAATATATCAAAAACATATATCATTAACTAGATCAGTAAATAAGTAAGAAAATTAATTACGAAATCAATTTTGAGAGGAGGTAAAGATGTTACTTAAGACATATATTGATGTCTCATGAAATTGATCATTAATAATTCCTTAAACAGACCAAAAGTAAGATTAAGATGTATAAACAAGGTACATTCAAAAATAGGCGATCGAGAAGAATGTGAAGGTCTAGATCAAGAAATAATTTGTGATTAAGGTTTGTGAAATAGGTTTGGTTAAGAAACAGATCATAGTAATTGATCGAAAGTTCAAAATATAGGTAGAAGGATATTATGATGTAGATCGTAAATAAATCCTGAAGTAGATCAAAAATTAGGAAAAGAAATTGATCTAGAGAAATGTGAAAATATCGATTAAAACGTAATTTAAAAATGGATCCTGAAAAACATCAAAAATTGATCTAGAAATTGATCGATAGAAAGCTGAAGATGTTGGTCAAGACATAAATAGATGGATCATAATCGAGATCCAACAATTTTGAAATAGATAAAAAGTTCTTTTATGAAATAGACCAGTAAATCAATTCCAAGATAAATTAAGAGTTTGGACTAAGAAACAGATCATATATAACAACTTATCGAGAGATGGAAGGTGGGAGGGCTGTACCCTAAAAGGCCGGGAAAATGATTTGATTTCTTAATAGTTTTTTCCTTAGAATTTATAACTATAAAAATCAAATAATAAAATTATTTCAATATTTAAATGAAATCATTTACTCTCTTTCACATCATATAAGATCACTTCTTATAACATCACTTTCAGTCACATTTAAATTTAAAAATAAATTTTATTATTCTTTATTACTTTTTTATTATTATTGTTATTGTTTAACATTTTATTTATGTTCTTTCTTGTGTTTCATCTTTCTTTCACTTTGTCAATTCAAGAAAATTCAATTGAAGACAAATCAATTGAAATTATAAAAAAAAAAAAAAAATTCATGATGATTTTTATACACATTTTATTCGAGTTATTTTTAGCACTCAATTACTTAAAAATATTCGAATATGATCAATAAATAGATTTGTAAAGTCCGTCTTCTACTTCCAATTTCATTTGATTTGTTGTGAAGAACATAAATATTATTTTGTATGTAAATTTTAAAATTGAATTTAAATTGAAGTGTAATACGACGCGATAGTTTTACTATCTGTATGTTTGTTGGTTGCAATACAAATTATGCAATGGAAGTTTCTCGAGAAATGCACAGAAATTCAATTAAATTGAATTGAATTGAATGGAGTTATTAAGAGAAGAACAACAACAACAACAAAAACATAAAATCGATGACAAATCAACAATTGTCAGCAATTAACTAAACGAGAGGGAATTTCCAAGATTTTCTAGAAAATTTTCACTTAAAACAAAAATCTTTGCGAAAAATTAAAAAAAAGTGCAATTTTATTTAGACAAGATCCAAGAGATGCATTCCAGATATTAAAGATTTTTTTAATATTTAGTTTTTCCTTAATTCCCTCAAAATCCATCGATTTAGATTTATAATTCAAATATTTTTTATTTAATTTTCAAATCTGTTTTTGTTTATTTATTTTTTTTTTTTTGCTGCTCGAAAATTTTGAAATTGAAAACAAAATAATCACTCGCCAATTAAATCGACAAACATGCTAGAATGACGTGATTATGACGCATTTGACACCAGATATCAAAATTAAAGTTATTAAAAATTTAATGGACTAATTCATTGTAACAGCAGCTAATACGGGTCTTAATGCCAATAAAAGTGTAATTTGTTTGAAAAATAATTTTTATTTGGTTATTTTTATCGATATATGGGATATAGATTGGATAAGATGGACAGATAGATAGATGGATAGATAGATAGATGGATAGATAGATAGATAGATAGATAGATAGATAGATAGATAGATAGATAGATGATAGATAGATAGATAGATAGATAGATAGATAGATAGATAGATAGATAGATAGATAGATAGATAGATAGATAGATAGATAGATAGATAGATAGATAGATAGATAGATAGATAGATAGATAGATAGATAGATAGATAGATAGATAGATAGATAGATAGATAGATAGATAGATAGATAGATAGATAGATAGATAGATAGATAGATAGATAGATAGATAGATAGATAGATAGATAGATAGATAGATAGATAGATAGATAGATAGATAGATAGATAGATAGATAGATAGATAGATAGATAGATATAGATAGATAGATAGATAGATAGATAGATAGATAGATAGATAGATAGATAGATAGATAGATAGATAGATAGATAGATAGATAGATAGATAGATAGATAGATAGATAGATAGATAGATAGATAGATAGATAGATAGATAGATAGATAGATAGATAGATAGATAGATAGATAGATAGATAGATAGATAGATAGATAGATAGATAGATAGATAGATAGATAGATAGATAGATAGATAGATAGATAGATAGATAGATAGATAGATAGATGGATAGATAGATGGATAGATAGATAGATAGATAGATAGATAGATAGATAGATAGATAGATAGATAGATAGATAGATAGATAGATAGATAGATAGATAGATAGATAGATAGATAGATAGATAGATAGATAGATAGATAAATAGATAGATAGATAGATAGATAGATAGATAGATAGATAGATAGATAGATAGATAGATAGATAGATAGATAGATAGATAGATAGATAGATAGATAGATAGATAGATAGATAGATAGATAGATAGTAAGATAGATAGATAGATAGATAGATAGATAGATAGATAGATAGATAGATAGATAGATAGATAGATAGATAGATAGATAGATAGATAGATAGATAGATAGATAGATAGATAGATAGATAGATAGATAGATAGATAGATAGATAGATAGAGATAGATAGATAGATAGATAGATAGATAGATAGATAGATAGATAGATAGATAGATAGATAAATAGATAATAGATAATAGATAGAAGATAGATAGATAGATAGATAGATAGATAGATAGATAGAAGATATATAGATAGATAGATAGATAGATAGATAGATAGATAGATAGATAGATAGAATAGACAAATCAGATTGATACGATGGATAGGATAATATGGCAAATGGGATACGTGGGAGAGTTAGAAAATATATGAGAGATAGGACAGATGGTAGGAGAGTATATGGTTATATATGTGATCCCAAAATTTTATTTTTTAACAGCCTGCAAAATTTTTGTTTTTTTTTTATAAAATCTCAGTTCCTTTTCTGTTTGAGTTCAGTTTTAGCTCAGTTCCAGCACAATTCTAGTTCAGTTCTAGTTTAGTTCCGGTTCAGTTCTGGTTCAGTTCTACTTTAAATCTATACTAATTCTATTTCACTTCTAGTTTAGTTTTGGATAAGATTTATTTCAGTTTAATTTGAAATTTAGTTCAGTTCCAAATCAGTCTTGTGTGTGTACTTGTGCTTATCAGAAACTTTATAATTTGACCATTTACTATCAGAATTTTAATTTTAACCTGTGTTTGAGACCAGCTAAGACCCGGTGCGTCCCCATGGTCCTATCCGTCCTACATTTAGGTCAGTAAAAATGATTCTTGGAAAAATTTAATGGAACCAATTTCAAAACGCCTGCTTTTACGGTTCTTTTAATATGCGATAATTTATATTTGCTTTGTATGGGAGTAACTTTTCCTTTGATTCTACCCGTCCTATATTTTGATCTGTTTAACAAATTCTTGAGGAAGTGATTGGGGTCGAATTTAAGAATTACTACTGTTATAGTTCTTTAGATATTCAATGATCCTATCCGCCCTTCATTTTGCCTAATAAAATAGTTCCTTGATAAAGTGGTTGGGACCAAATTCGAAAATTCTCGCTATTATAATTCTTTAAATATTCGACGATCAATATTTGCCTTTTATGAGGGCTACCTCTTCCCCTGTTTCTATCTCTCTCAGATTTTGTCTCATAAAAAAATACCTTGAAAAAATTATTGAGACCAAATTTTAAAATTCTCACTGTTAAAGGTCTTTAGGGGGAGTCTACCACCCCTCCTTTTTTCTATCCACCCAAATTTGATCTTGTAAAATAGTTCCTTGAAGAAGTGATTGGGACCAACTTTTAAAATTCTCGCTCGTTTAGTTCTTTAGATATTCGATAATCAAAATTTGCTTTGTAGGGGTTTACCTCTCTCCCTGATCCTATCCGTTCTACATTTTGTCCGGTAAAACCGTTACCAAATTTGAAAATTCTTCGATAAACAATATTTGCTTTGCATGTGGGGTATCGCTCTTCCCCCTCCTATTGAAATTTTATAGTCTACGTTACTTTCGGGTACATGGGGATCATTCCGTAAAAAAAATATCAGTGAAAAAATTAAACAGCTGATTGTCAGAATTTTGACAGGTAATTTTCATATAACAATAACTGACAGTTGATAAATTTAGAAATATTTTTCGATAATTAGAAAAAAATTAGATGTCGATAAAACAAAAACCTGCCGTTTTTTCTTCATTTTTGTGAAAAAAGCTCTTATCTCAATCATCTGGTCATCAGATCAGACATTTACTTAAAGTAATAAATTCAGACAAAAACATTTCAAACTTTCTTTTGTCTGTAAAGTTTTTTCTTTGTTGTGTGTATGTGTGTGTGTTTTTTTTTATAATTTTCTTTCTTTGTTTTGTTCATTTCTAATGCATTTTCCCTCTTTCTAATATTTGTCTAAAGTGGCTAATTGTTGATTTTCTTTTCTTACCAAATTTGTCGATTTGGGTCAAAAATTCTATGACGAATTAGAGAGTGAGCGAATGAGTGTTAAAGTGAGATTTGTTGTCTTTTAGTGGGACGTTCATTTGTTGCACCAAGTGGCAAAATATAACTGTTAAATATCTATAGATCTGAGATCTCTAACTGTTTCTTTGTCCGACTGTGTCTACAAGGATGTTTTACTGTTTTGTCTAATGGACAACAAAATAAAAGTTTTACTTTCTTAAATGTCTTTATATAGACGACCAATCATGCGTTGTTATTGTTATTTTGTTTTTCTTATATGAAAGCAAAATTTCTAAAGTGTTTTTTTTTTCTTTAGGCCAACAACTTTTTGCGAAAGTTGTTTACAGAATTTTGTGTTAAAACAATTTCTATAATTGTTGTTTTTTTTATTTTTTATTTTTTTTTTTTTTTTTTTTGTTTTTCACTATTTTTATATGATAATTATTGTTTATTTTACATTATCTTATCGTAAGTGACTGATATGACAAAAAGATATGAATTAATTTCAGTGTATTTTTTATTTTATTTTCATTAAATTTAACAAAATTAACAATTATGAAAGTTTTTTTTTTTAAATTCCATCAAATATTTTGTTTTTAGTCCAAAGTAGTAACAAAATTTTGATCCCATCTGAGCATCAAATATACACATTCGGTCTAGTGTAATCAAAAAGTGAAAGTGGAAACCGGTTAACCGGTTTTTTGCATTTCAATAAACCGACTGATTTCGAATTATTTCTATTTTCGAATTATTCGACATGCCGGTTTTTCTTTTTAGTCGGTTAACCGGTTTTAAATGGTAGGCTTTTCACTAAAATATCCAGCTTCATTTTTATATATTCCGCCATGACTGAGTGAATATATAAAAAGTCTTGTATGAGTTCTTAAACATCATATTTTGAACGATTTTATCATGTCATGTTTTAGAGTTTATGGCGTCAATGAAAATTATTAAATGAGATCCTGTATGATTCTCTTTTTACAGCAATAAAGAGATATAGACCTATAAAAAATGTTCAGAAATTAAATAAAAATTTTCTGTAAAGAAAAAATTGGATTTAAATAAAATTTTGGTATCAAGAGTCATTGTTTTTAATGCGGTACCACAAAACACTTTTATACTCACTCATTTGGAGCATTATATATAGACATTTCGATTATAATGGAACCATTCCGTATCACGGTCATTACACGGTTAATGTTTTTTTAGTGGTTAAATTTTAAATTTCTGTTAAATAATAAGAAATTAAAAAAAATCGATTAACCAGTTTTTTTTTTTTTTTTTTTTTTTTTTTTTTTTTTTTTAAAGCCCATTTTTCGAATAACTCGAAAACCGGTTTTCCGAATACATCGTTTTTTTAAATACACTAATTCGGTCTCTTGTTGGCACGTTAAAATCTTCAAACTTAACAGAACTTAATAAAATTTGACCTGAGTATTTGCAAAAGTCCTGAGAAGTTTTTTATTTAAAATTAGCAAAATCCGGTTCAATATATTAAGAGTTATAAATCGATATCTAAGGCAAAGATCTACCGTAAGTTTATCAGTTTTAAAACGACAAATTAGTGTGAAATGAAGTTATATGCACTTCATTACAATTCGTTAAATCGGTTCAATTGGAAAAAAGTTATAGCTTAATACGACCCATTATTGTTCCTGTGTTATATTTAAGAAAAACTTTTATATATTGTATATGTTTGTGAGTGTATGGGCGCGTGTGTATGTACGTTATCTCACGTATTTACTTTACATGCATTTGTGGTGGTGGAGGGTTTTGAAGATTCGCCATAGCCGAATATTCAAATTTTTATTTCAAAATTTTCAAAAAGAGCAAAAAACTTTTTAAGGACTTCTTATCAATTTAGTCTTATCTTCGGTACTTAAAATTAAAGTTGTTTTCTATTTTTTTTTCAAAATAACTTATTTTTATTTATTATTATTTTATTTATTTCTTTATTTTATTTTATTTATTAATTTTTTTATTTTTTGTTAATAAATTTTGTTTCTTAAAATAACCTTCAGTAAATAATAATAAAATTGTTAAAAAAAAATCTATAATTTTATTAAATAATTTTGATTAATGAGATTTGAAAAATTAAATCATTTTTGTATTTTTAGAAATCTTTAATTTAAATTTTATCAGTTTGAAAAAAAGTGATTGATTTGGTAAAAGTTTTCAACTGGAAAATTTTGTACAGAAATAGAAAATTTTATTTGATATTTTTTTTTCAATAATTTTACAATAAACAAATTTTAATTATTTAATTATAAAAGAGAGAGAGAGAAAAAAGAAAATCACATAAAGCTCAAAGGGCCATTTTAAAAGCTTGACAGCCAGTTGTTGACAATCCTTTATTGACATTTGGACAATCATCGTCATTTTGACAGTCCGCTGTTGATGTTAGCGAGTTTTCGTCAGTCAACTGTTTTCATTATTTTCTCTTTCTTCCATTCGATCTGCACTCTCTATCCTATTATCCCTTAGATTCTTTTATGATGAATCTATATCGCCACGAAGTACTTACCTACTTTGCGGGTGGGATATCCGAATTTTCAACTGATTACCTA
Source organism: Cochliomyia hominivorax (assembly GCA_004302925.2). Lineage (NCBI taxonomy): Eukaryota > Metazoa > Arthropoda > Insecta > Diptera > Calliphoridae > Cochliomyia > Cochliomyia hominivorax. The sequence goes on from PYHX02000158.1 coordinate 19,624,224, forward strand.
TGTCCTATGTGATATGATAATGTGAACTCTTTTATGGGATGTTTCATCACATCACATAATCTTTTATTTATTTCTTCAAGATTCCCAGCTTTCTACAGTTTCCAGCATTATATTGGTCTCTATTTTGTTCTTATCTAGACAATGATCTACATCAGCTTAGTGACCTACAAGGCAAACACATGTCATTAAAACTCACCAAATCACCAACAGTCATTAAAACTGTTTAAGATTTTCTTATTTTCGGTTCTTCGAGATTCTTTATTGGAGATATTTCGGTTCTCAATGAACACGTGAATAAACGTGTTCACGTTTGTTTCTTTCATTGAGTTAGTCTGGAAGCCAATAATACAAAATCTTTAGTATTTGATTTCTTTAATTTCTTTATTCCTGACTGGACTTAATCCAGTCCAGACTTAGCAGTGTTCTTCCTTGAACTAATATTAGACAGTCATCTGCAAATTCTACGATCATTGCTTCTTCCGGAATTCCTTTCCTGAAGATCTTCAGATTTTTGTTATCATTTCTGCAATCGCGATAGTTCGGAAACCACAGCGCACATTCAATCAGCTCCCATTAGAACTTTGTCATGTTAGTCGGCATTTTCCGACTAATGCAATCGTTACATTCGTTGATTTTTTGCATTTCTTTCTTGCTCGTTTCCTATTACCACTTAACGGAACAACAACCTCTCGGTTATGATCGGAAAGATGAAGGTTTATCGATGTTGGCTACAGTCTGGACTTGCTATAATTTTTATGATATTGATTTTAATGTCTTTGATAACATTTTGATTGTTACCTTGTCTATAGCTGGACATCAATCAATCTTAGATTGATTTGATTGGTTCATTTGTGTAGTTTTGAACTTCGTCAATGAATCGTCTTTAGACTGATGTAACATTATAAATTGCGAAACCTGCGATCATTGCATTTTCCGCAATTTGCCATATCGAAAATAACATTGTAAATTATAATCCACTACAAGGGTACCAAGTCCATTGTTTTTCTTAATAATTAAAGTAGAAATTATGTCTTCATTTTTATCTCTTCTTTAACACTCTTATTCTTGAATTCGCCCCAAAACTTATCTAATCTCTTTCAATATTTTCATAAACGTTTGTCAAAGATAATCTAACTCAAGGGTTTTGTTTTGTTTTGTTTTTTTATAATAAAAAATATCTTCTTTTTAATTCTTTTTTTCAGAAATTCTGCTTCTTTTTCATTTATTTAGATTAAAAGCGAACGCAAAAAATATCATAACCTCTTTTCCCATAAACAATTGGCGCCTTGTTGCATGATGGAGGTTTTTTTTATATATAAATTTTTCCTGATAAGTTTTATAAATATTATTTAATTTGTTTTTCTTGTAGTTTTTAATTATTTCTAAAATCAATATTTATTACACAAAGAAAAGAAAAGGAAGAAGAAGAATTAAAATCATGCAAAATTATTTAAATATAAGAAAAAAAGTTCTCTTTGTATGATTTTTTTTTTTTTGTTTGTTTAACATGTCTGGGTTATTTCAAAATAAAGGGAGAGATAACGACAATAAACAATAACAGCATTAACTAGAATCCAGGGACAGATGAGGATTTTATAGAGTTGGAAACAATAAATATAAAAATAAATAATAATGGTTGGCAACAACAATGGTCATTGTAGGAAAGGTGGTAGTTATATGGGTGGGAAGGGGAGAAAGAGTTCATAAAGTAGACTTTCTTAGGGATTCTAAACTGGGGTCTGATGGTTCCATATTTGTATTAATTGTTTTGTCTTCAAAATCGTTTATTTAAATTTGCATATATTTAGCTTTACCTATAAACGATATATAGTATGAACTATAACCTCACTTATGATATAGTTATAGACTACTTGTGACTATATTCGACTTTGGCTATAATTATATCCATTTCCCATTAATGAGATATAAAGATATTTACTTCACTATAATTTACAAGTTCCCCCAGTTGTTCATAGAGAGCTTCAAGTATCCCCCTCTTTAGCTACCACGCTCCTGCATTCCTCATTCCATTTCTTAATCAGTTAAATAAATATGTATATAAATATATATATTTTTTCATTGTTTGTATTTCATATTTATTATTATTTATTTTCATTTTTATTTATTTGTAGTAAAATTTTAATGTTGATGATGACAAAATTATTTATAAATTAAAAAAAAAAAAACACTTTGGGAATTTAGTGATAACGAAAAGAACGTGAGATTTAAATTCTTTGAGGCAAACAAAAATTTTTTTTGTTAAAAAATTAACTAAAAAAATAGCGAGTGGTGAGACCAACCCCTCTTCAAGAGCCAATTAAAAATAGCATATCGTCTGATATGCCTTTAAAAAAAAAAAAAATAATCTTTTAATTTTTATATTAATAAAATGGACCAGCTCTTAAAAACAGAAAATTCACTATACTCATGGCTATTGCCTTGACTGTAGTAAATGCTTTTTTAACCTTGAATATGGCTTTGTAATCTGAATTCTAGACTTTCCTTAAAGACTATTGAAAGCAATTTACTATGTCTAAATCGTAGTTAAAAATGTTGACTGCAATCTTGACTACAATTTGAACCCCAAAGTCTTGGCTACAGTTCTTACTATTTCATTTATATTAAACTTCTTTATAGACTTAACAATAATTTCTTTTGGGCTTGTCTAAAATTCTTTAGAACAAAATTTAATAAGACTAAATCGTAGTTAAAATCTTGACTGTAGTTTTGTCTGAAATTTAGCTCATAGTTTGGACTACAGTCCTGACTAATTTATTGACTGTCGGGTTGTCTACAGTCTTGCCTATATATTTTCCTAGATTTGCTTAAAGCGTATAGAACAAAGTGTAATGTTAACTATAGTTTTGTCTGTAATTTGTACTAAAGAACCGACTGTTTAAGTGACTCTGAAGTTCTCTACAACCTAAACTATGCTCTTTACAGTTCGTTGTTATATTCTTAATTATAAACTATAATTATAGTCTGTGGTTAAATTTAGACTTGTCTATAAAATTTGTGATATTGATTGTATTGTCCTGCCTAACATTTTGGTGGTTATCTTGGCTATAGCTTAGGTTATAGTCTGAGTCATAATATTCAACATTGTCTAAGAAATAGTCTCGGTGCAATTAATTATGAAATAGTTCAAAATTGAAATTTAACAATGTTCAGTTTGTTATCTAGACTTTAGTCTTGGTTATTATCATGACTATTAGCTTGTTTTTTTCATGATCTTGGTTAAAATCTTGACTAAAAGTTTAGTTTGGGTGCTGCTATTTCCTCGCATAAAGAGCATTAAAGTTTATTTTGGCTTGTCAAAAGCTAATGGTTATTGAGAATTAGAGTCTTGCTAATTTTTTTCTTTTATCTCAACTATAGAATTGGTTATAATCTTGACTAAATGTTTGGTTATAGATTTGGCTATAATATTCAGCATAGACTGGCTGCTATATTTTTAGTTATTTTCACAAATATTCCATTTCGTCTAGAAAGTAGCTAATTATATAGTTTTAATAAAAAATCTTGAATTAAGTCTTAATTATAAACTTGACCATTATTTATGCTTCTTTTTAAACTTTGGACTTTATTATTGGTTATAAAAGCTAATTATTAGTTTTATTTATAATTTATATTTAGTATAAAGTCTAATTTATAGTCTTCAATTCAAAACAGTTTTTACTTGTTAAAATATGGGCTGAAATCGTGAATGTCGGTTTGTTTATGAAATCGACTATAATTTTTATCGTCTCTATAGTCTTCTCTTAATTCCGGCGAAGTGTCTTAGTTATAATGTTATCTAAAGTCTATTTTGAAGTCTACGATTTAATACCGTTTATAATGACTGCAAACATGGTTATAAATTTCACTGTACCTTTACTTATATTCTCGGCTATTAACTTGTCTAAGATCCTTTCTATAGGCTGGACTACATTCTTTTCTCCTCTTTGTAGTCTAAATTCTAGTTTAATTTTTATTCCAGGCTAAAGTATGTTTTAAAGTATTTAGCTTTAAAGCTTGGTTGTTGTCTCCACTAGAGTATTGGTTAGAATCCGGTTTAAAGTCTAGATATAATAGACTAATGATCGTTTATTGCCTGTAGTATTATGTTGGTCTATAGTCTCGTTCAAAATATTGTCTGGACCATATACTTTTTTATTTTCTTTTCCATTCTGTTTAAAGTCTTGATTATAATCTGGATACAATAGGCTTTGTAATGATCATTTATTGACTGCACTATAGCGTAAAAGCAATTGGTTAAGTGTCCAATAATGTAGGTTGCAGTCCTGACTTTAGTTTAGACACAATAAATGTCAGAATGATCCTTATTTCATAACCTTAAAATAGAAGTTTTTTTTGCCTTTTTAAATTTATAAAACTTATTTTTACTATAAGAAATTTTATTTTATTTTAATTTTTATTCTCTATAAATAAAATCTTTTGTTCTGAATCTTTCAAATCAATCGTTTTTTATTCTCCATTGTTTCATATTTCTTTTGTTTCTCTCTCTTTTTCCTCAGTTTTTAAAACGTTTAACGATAGTGAAAGAAATTATTTTTAATTTATTGTGGTAAAAGTCTGAAATAATAATAATTTATTTCTTTATTTTCTATTTCAAATACTTCAATATATTTCCTTATAATGAGTCATTTTTTTTTTTTGTTGTAAATAAATAAAACTAAATTCTGATAAGAAACATATTTGCAAAATGACTTCATTATTACAGAACAGAAAAGAGAGATAAAACAAATGATTTGAACCATAAAAATTATATTAATAAATGACGAAAATCTAACAAGATCATCATGAATTTGTATAAAGAATAAGAAAATAATAATATTAATTATTTATATAAACAAAATTGACGTAAATAAAAATAATTAAAAACTAAGTTTAAACAAATAATTAATCATGACATTTTAAAATTAAGCTCCACTCTCTTCTCTTCTCTTTGTTTTCTAGCAAAGATCACTGATCATTTCTGTCTTATTCTAGTTCACAACCTACAACTTTATTTTCTTTGTTTTCTTTTCAAAATAACAACTTTCTGTTTTTATATATTTTTTTAATTGAAATAATTTTTAATTTAATTAAAAAAAACTTTAATCCTCCTCCAGAATATTTGTGTGATTTTTACGTCAATTTCTTGATTGAATGAAAATATCTATTTGAAAAGTGTGGACTGGACCACGCCACCATTTTAATTTATCAGTAATGACAATTATTTAATTTTTTATTTAAATCTGAATTTTAATTGTGAAAAATTGTTTAATCTTAAATTAAGATTTCTTTTCTATACAAATTTAGTGAAATGACGTCAATTATATAATTAATTTTATTTGAAATGCAACATATAAATATTACGTTTTATTTTTGTTGTTGTTGTATTTATTTTCATATATTAAATTCATTATTAAGTAATAAATTTTAAATGTTTAAACGATTTTTTTTTCAACATTTAATATTAACATGATAAAAGGGATTTAAAAGAATTGAAAGTTTTTCGGAAAAGAATTACATTTTTATAGGTTATAATCTTGTGTAGAAGAGAAAGAGAGAGAGAGAGTATAATATTGGTTTTTAATTGCAAAATAATCAGGGATTTTATGGGCTGAGCTATAATCTGTGCTAAAATGGTTTTTGGTCTCTAATATCATTTAATCAATAATATTTTTTACTCTTGTCTAATATGTGAGATATAATATAGTCCATATTAGTGGTTAGAGTCTTGGCTGTAATCTTAGGTGCAATCTTGTCTACAGTCTGTCTTAAAGTCAATGTTATAATCTGTTCTATTTATATAAAACAGGAAGTGTGTATATATGTAATGTAACTACTGGACTAAATATGATGAAATTTTCACAGAATTATCCCAAATATCCGAAAGTAACATAGGCTATAAAAAATCAGATAGGACCACCGGGGGGATAATTACCCCCCCCCCATACAAAGCAAATATTAATTATCGAATATCTTATAAATTATAGCAGCGCGAGTTCCCAAATTTCGTACAAAACACTTCCACAAGGAACTGTTTGACTGGATCAAACGTGGGATGGATAGAAAAAGGAAGAGGTATATGCCCTATTCAAAACAAATATTGATTAACGAATATCTTAAGAACTGTAACAGTGAGGGTTTTCAAATTAAGTCCAAACAATTTTCTCAAGAGACTGTTTTACTGGATAAAACGTAGGACAGATAAAACCAGAGGTATGATGCTTTGTATGGGCGATACCCCCACAAAGGAACATTTTCTTTTATCAGAACAAAGTTTGCCGGAACTGCTAGTATGTGTTATAGTATTGGCTATAATTTTGTTCATAATTCATGCTATAATTTTGCCCTTAATCGGGATCATATAATGTTATAAGTCAGTCTTGTCTTAAAATTTTTGTTAAAACTTTTGTATGTTGTATTTCCTTAAGTTCAGATTATAATATCGATTATGTGCAGTCTGGTCTATAATTTACTTATCTGGTCTAGTTCTGACCTATAACTCTAAACCTTTAAATTAATTTGGGGTAAGTCCTTGTTATAATGTAGTTTATATTAAGGGCAACAGTTTTGTCTGTAATATTCGGTATATTCTTTTCTACAGTTGGCGACATAATTTGGTCTACAATCTGTCATATAGTCATGCTATAGTTTTCTTTATTTTCTATAATCAGCATTATAACTGGTTCATAATTTTGTCTATAATCCGGACTATAAGTTTGTCAGAAATCTGCATACTATCATTTCTATAGTTTTGTCTATAAAATGGGTTATAAGCTTTATACTTTAAGTCTGGACTAGATCGTTAATTCAGTGAATGGTGTCTTTATTCTGGGTTATAATCTAAAGTCTGGACTCTGGAATCTTTCTATAGTTTAAGTCATAATATTGTCTTTATTTGGGGTTACAGTCTGGTCTACATTATTGTCTATCAGATGAGTGATAATGTTGTCTTTAGTCTGTTGTAATATTGTCAACCGTTTTCGCTATAATTTGATCTTTAATTTAATATTGTCTGTAGTCAGTATTATAGCTTGGCTTATGGGTTATAATATTGTCCTTATTCTGGGCTACTTTCTTGGCTAAAATCTGGTCTATATTCTGGGTCATAATATTGTCTGTAGTCAATATAATCTGGTTTATATTCTTAGTGATAATGTTGTCTATAACTTGGTTTATGGTCTCTATATATTGAAATCTATAGCATATATCAGATTTAAGACTGAAGTACCACTTCGTCTAAAGTCTTGAGTCTTAAATATAATATAATAAATAAAATCTTGTAATAATCTAGAAACACTTTAAAATTTGTCTCTATACTCTGGATTATAATGATGTCTGTGATCCGGACGTGAGTTTTGTCTGTAGCCTGAGCTTTAGTCTAATACAATATAGTCAATAGTCTTATCTTTTGTCTGGACTTTAGTCGGATCTCCAGTTTTAATTTGAATTTAGTCTGAGATATAGCTTTATCTAGATACTGGAATATTAAGTCTAATTGATTACCTTTAAATTAGTCCATTCTTTAGCTTTGTTTAAACCCTTGTTACACCCCGATATTTTCCAGTAACTCTTCATATTTTTTATGTTTCAATTCTTTTCGATTTCTGTCTGTCAATTATTTAAAAATTCATAAAAGTATATTGAATGAATGATAACGAGTTTTTTTCTTGAGATTTTTTATTAACTTAATTTGCATTTAAGTCATTTTCTAAATACAGATTTTTTTGTAGGCATTTTCTTCATTATTTTATAGAGAGAATTATAAAAAAAACTAGTTTTAGTTTCAGTCTTTTTTTTTCGAAAAATGCATAATAATTTGTTGCAATATTTAAATTTACATAAATTATATAATTTATATGAAATAAGTGTAAATGTGTGTTCACAAATTAAATTGCATTTGAAATTATTTTCATTTTTTTAGCAGACGTGTCTGTGATGAATTTCAAATAATAAAATAACAATTTTTTAAAATACGCCTAATTGCAATTTAAGAAATACGCAGAAAATTCATTATGAAAAGGAGGAGGGAGGAGAGGAGGAGGATTTGAAAGAAAAATATTGAATAAAGTTTGGAGATTAAAATTTATAAAAATTTTTAATAATTTTTTAGGTTTTGAAATTGAGGTGAAAATTACATCATTTATTTTGGTTAACTAATTTTAAAGTGAATTTTGGCAACATAGTGAAAATGGTAGATGAATTAGCTAAGTACAAATATTTAGCCAAAGAAAGCATCAGTTGCTTTTGGAATAGGAAAAACTTGGGGCATTTAAATTCTTCGTTTTATTTTTAGTTTTGTGAAATTTGGCAACATGTTGAAAATTGTAAAATTTGGCAACATGTTGAAAAGGGTTTGTTGTGCAACTTGGCAACATGAAAAAAGGTAGAGGTATTGGCTAAATATAATATTTAGCCAGGAAAAACTTCTTTTCAATTTAAAATCTTAAAAGCATTAAGAAATTTTAAGTAAGAAGTGAGATTGAAAAATTATTAACATACATATATTTAGGATTTTTGTGCCTTTAAATGTTCTTTTAACGAGAGGTGAATATCTATTCACTGACCTTCGCTACGGCCAGTTTAGAGGATTTGCCTATTTTGGTTCAAACCACATAACTATTCTTGCATCACTCAAGAGTTTATCATAGTGAGAGGGAAATTCTGACTGCTTTTGGTTACTAAACTTTTCTTCAATATTCCTTCAAGCATTAGCAACATATAATTTTGACCAGGAAGTTGGTAACATATACCAGAACATACGTATACTTTTTAGAAAACTTGGACTTCAATCCGTGCTCTGTTTTTGACCTCCAATTTTTTTAACACTGATCAAGAACAATATCGAATAAAATTTCGGTTAAAAGTTTTAATGAAAAACGTGTGTTAATATTTGATTCGGTCTCTCTTCTTAACCGTTGTTTGGTTCTTGGCGAAATTTGTTTTGTTGTATGGCGAAATTTGGCAACATGTTGATATGGGTTTTGGGATTTGCTAAATATTATTATTTAGCTTTCAAAAGTTTCATTTGTTCCTGAAAAGTTTATTGCAGATATTTTCTTTTTGTCTTTATAAAACGAAATTCTTATCGAAAACATCTAATTGAACAAAATAAAGTTATAAATTAATTTTAAACTCTTTAAGAATATTATAGCAATTCCATATAATAATAATTTTTTCTAATTTATATTTATAACATTTTTATTAATTTATAAGATATTTAAATAACAATAAAAATTTAAGTTTTTAAATTTTATTGATCATTTTTATAAACGTCACTTCTGTAAAAATGACGTCAAATGTCATTATGTTTATTATTTTTATTTAATTTTTAATTATTTCCAAACGCCCATTTTGTTTTATTTCTTTAAATGCCGAAAAACAAAGTTTTTCGTAAAATGTTTCATGTGAACGAGGGCTGCTACTTAGTTTAGTCTTTAGTCTTAATAAAAACCTCCTCAATTATCGGCAAAAGTTCAAACAGGTTTAAATTCACAAAAAGAAACGCGATTATTTTTCATATTTCATTTGACGTCAATGTACGTGATCACTTGTAAAATAAAAATATTTCATTTCATTATCTTCGATGATGTTTATTTTGAAAAATGATTTGAAACAATAATTTTAATTTTCTAAGTTTTAAACATAAAAAATTACTTATAATTAGTTTTTTATTATTATCTCTTTAATTATTAGTATAATTCTAAACACTTAGTGTGAGAACATAGTTTTACTTGAAATGATGTCATTATTTGTTGTCTTATTGAGTCATTGACTATTTTTTTCCTTTTTTTTGCTTTAGAAATTATAGTGAAGTTGCAATAATATTCTAATGAAATATTGATTTTTTTCTAACCCTGAGAAATTTGGCAACAAGGTAAAGGTTGTTGTCAAGGCTAAGAAAGGAAATAAAGGGATTTGAAAATATGCTAAATTTGGAGGAGATTTTTATTATACAAAATAACATTAATCCATTCTATACTCTATACTACCACCAATATTATAACTCAAACTGTTAACAAGTCTCTGAACCTGGTCAAAACTATAGACCATAGTTAAGACCGTAAACCTAAATTCCAAATTATAGCCCAGAATATAGTCAAGAATTAAAATAAGAATGTAGAAAAGTTTAAAAAATGTATACCAGACTTTAGTTCGGATTATAACTCAGACTATAGTTCAGATCATAGACAACATTATAGAGCAGATAAACAAGATTTCAATCTTTAATTTAATTGATTTAATTAATTATGTTACCCTGTCTAATGGCTTCATTATAGTTCAGACAGATAAGAATACAATCCAGATTTGAGGCTGCACTTAAGGGCCGAATATAGACAACATTGTCGCCCAGATCGTACTGCAAATAAACAAGATTTCAATCTAAATTTCAGACTATACTTTTGCTTGGATTATAGAGAGCATTATTAGAAAGCTAAGATTACAACCCATAATACAGACTGCGTACTTTAGACAACATTATTGCCCAGTTGATGGACAAGATTGTATTGCATATAGACAATATTATAGCCGATATTGCAGACGATATTATAACCCATACTGCAGTCAAGATTGCAGACTCCAGCTACGACTACAGACAATATTATCACCCAATCGATAAACAAGATTATCGTGAAGATTAATAAGATTTCAAATTAGATTTAGTCTATAGACAACATTATCGTTTAGTCGATAAGGCAAGATTTTAGGGTAGATATTGATGACTTTACTCCAGATTTCAAAACAAACTTTAAACCATTCTAAAGACGTCATTAATACCCAATCGATGGACAAAATTATAGTGCAATAGTAAATCCAGATTTCATACTATTCTTTAGCCCAGATTATAGCCAATTTATAGTGCAGACTGAGAAGAATACAAATCAATTTTTGGATCTTACTTTAGTCCGGACTAAAGACAACATTGTCGCTCATATTATAGGCAAAACTATCGTTCAGTCGATTACTCGAATTATACAGCAGATAGACTAGAATATAGCACTAATTTAAGACTTCACTTTAAGCCAGAGTACAGTTTATAAAGAAAATTATAGTCCAAACTATAGATAAGGTTGTAATCTAAGATATCAGGCATTAGAGAATATGTGTTAATACACATATTATTGGGAATATTATAGTCTCTACTCCTGCCAGTTATTGTTCCGATTATCGATTAGATTATTCAGATAATTAATTATTCAGATAATTAATAATTGGACAGAGTGTCAATTAACTATAATTGACACTCTGTCCAGGTTATAGCACACATAATAGATAAGACTATTTACTAAAATAAAGCCCAGACAATATAGCTTATTCTGATCAGATTATAGTCAAGACTATAGACCGGACTATTAGCAAGATTCTGATCCAATGTTTAGGTAGGTTATAGACTAGATTTTTGACAGGTTATAAACATTGCTATAGATCGGACTATAGTTAGAACTAAAGACCAGTCTTTAGCCAAGCTTATAGATCACATGATAGTCTTGAATATATAGCAGGCAATAATCAAGAAGACAGACTACCAGACTATAGTCAAGTCAAAATTTTAATTGTCATTTCCTTTTGAAAACGTTAATTTCTTTAATAAATCTCTCATAAACTTGACACCAAGTCTCTTTAAACCTAAAATACATTTAATTTATTCCACTTTTCCTATAAGTTCCAACATTTTTAAGGTTTGATGTTTTTGCTTATTTTTAAATCTTAGATTTGCATCCTTTTTTTGGTCAAAATCATGTGTGGAAGCTTTGAAAACGTATTTCGATTTATTTTAGTTGTTTTTCTCTCTACAAACTATTATTCAATTTAGTTTTATTTTGTCGATATTATGACATTTTTGTCTTTAAATGAGGTAAATGTGTTAGAAGGTTGTCGTTATTGTCATTTTATTTTATTCTAAATTTTATTCTTATCTAATCGGTTGTAATCGTGTAACTTAAACTACTTAGGATTTTTTTCTCTGATTACTTTTTTTGGGGTTTCTGGTTGTTGTATTTTTATTCGATTGTAAACATTTTTGGGGGCAATGAAAATAAGATCTTTTATTTGAGGAGATTTCGTAATAATGTCATTTTGTTTGTTTAAATAAATTGTAATCTGAGATGTTTGTTTTTTAGGTTATTTTAAGATTATTATGCAGGTGCGAAGGACCATTGTTAGAAGAAACAGAATCTGATTTAATTTTTTAATCAATTTAATTTTAGGAAATACATTTTTAGTTTATATAAATATTTTTATAATAATTTTATAATAATTTTCTATATATTTTCAGGTATGTATTTTTTATGGAAAAATCTGTTCATATTTAAAAAAATGAGTAAGTTATTTGTAATAATTTATTTGTAATAATTTAATTAGGAGAGAAAATTCCCAAAAAGACGAAGTTTTTTACCTCAAAATATTTTAAAAAGGATTAAGGAAAAAGTGATATATTCAAGGGTAAAGATCAGACTACTCTCAGGGCTATATATTATACTATAGTCAAGGCTATAAAACGGTCTTAAGACGAATCTATAAAATAGTATAAATTCAAGTGTAAAGTCAAAACAATAAGACAGAATGTAGTCAAGAACAGACAGTCAAGACTAGACTATAGTTAAGACTAGACTATAGTTAAGACTATAGTCCAGAGTATTGTCTGGACAGTAGAAGAAATTGTAGATTTTAGTTAGTTAAACTAAATATTAATCAATCGTTAAGACTATAAAGTAAGCTATAATGCAAACTCCAGACCAGATTATAGTTCAGAAAATAGATCAGATTATAGTCCAGGCTACAGTTATACTATAGAATGTTCAAGAAACTACTGGGTCTAGCCTAAAGTATAGGCTATTGATTGGTCTGTAGTTAACACTATAGGGTAGACTATAGTCAAGACTATGGGCAAGACTATAGTCAAGACTATGGGCAAGACTATAGTCAAGACTATGGGCAAGGCTATAGTCAAGACTATGGGCAAGGCAATAGTCAAGACTATGGGCAAGGCTATAGTCAAGACTATGGGCAAGACTATAGTCAAGACTATGGGCAAGGCTATAGTCAAGACTATGGGCAAGGCTATAGTCAAGACTGTGGGCAAGACTATGGGCAAGACTATGGGCAAGGCTATAGTCAAGACTATGGGCAAGACTATAGTCAAGACTATGGGCAAGGCAATAGTCAAGACTATGGGCAAGGCTATAGTCAAGACTATGGGCAAGACTATAGTCAAGACTATGGGCAAGGCTATAGTCAAGACTATGGGCAAGACTATAGTCAAGACTATGGGCAAGACTATAGTCAAGACTATGGGCAAGGCTATAGTCAAGACTATGGGCAAGGCTATGGTCAAGACTGTGGGCAAGGCTATAGTCAAGACTATGGGCAAGGCAATAGTCAAGACTATGGGCAAGACTATAGTCAAGACTATGGGCAAGGCTATAGTCAAGACTATGGGCAAGGCTATAGTCAAGACTGTGGGCAAGACTATGGGCAAGGCTATAGTCAAGACTATGGGCAAGACTATAGTCAAGACTATGGGCAAGGCAATAGTCAAGACTATGGGCAATGCTATAGTCAAGACTATGGGCAAGACTATAGTCAAGACTATGGGCAAGGCTATAGTCAAGACTATGGGCAAGGCTATAGTCAAGACTGTGGGCAAGACTATGGGCAAGACTATGGGCAAGGCTATAGTCAAGACTATGGGCAAGACTATAGTCAAGACTATGGGCAAGGCAATAGTCAAGACTATGGGCAAGGCTATAGTCAAGACTATGGGCAAGACTATAGTCAAGACTATGGGCAAGGCTATAGTCAAGACTATGGGCAAGGCTATAGTCAAGACTATGGGCAAGGCAATAGTCAAGACTATGGGCAAGGCTATAGTCAAGACTATGGGCAAGACTATAGTCAAGACTATGGGCAAGGCTATAGTCAAGACTATGGGCAAGGCTATAGTCAAGACTGTGGGCAAGACTATGGGCAATGAGCTATAGTCAAGACTATGGGCAAGGCTATAGTCAAGACTATGGGCAAGGCTATAGTCAAGACTATGGCAAGGCTATAGTCAAGACTATGGGCAAGACTATAGTCAAGACCATGGGGCAAGGCTATAGTCAAGACTATGGGCAAGCTATAGTCAACACTATGGGCAAGGCTATAGTCAAGACTATGGGCAGACTATAGTCAAGACTATGGCAAGGCTATAGTCAAGACTATGGGCAAGGCTATAGTCAAGACTATGGGCAAGACTATAGTCAAGACTATGGGCAAGGCTATAGTCAAGACTATGGGGCAAGACTATAGTCAAGACTATGGGCAAGGCTATAGTCAAGACTATGGCAAGACTATAGTCAAGACTATGGGCAAGGCATAAGTCAAGACTATGGGCAAGACTATAGTCAAGACTATGGGCAGGCTATAGTCAAGACTATGGGCAGGCTATAGTCAAGACATGGGCAAGGCTATAGTCAAGACTATGGGGCAAGGCTATAGTCAAGACTATGGGCAAGACCATGGGCAAGGCTATAGTCAAGACTGTGGGCAAGGCTATAGTCAGGACTATGGGCAAGGCTATAGTCAAGACTATGGGCAAGACTAAAGTCAAGACCATGGGCGAGGCTATAGTCAAGACTATGGGTAAAACTATAGTCAAGACTATGGTCAAGGCTATAGTCAAGACTATGGTCAAGGCTATAGTCAAGACTATGATCAAGGCTATAGTCAAAACTATGGACAAGGCTATAGTCAAAACTATAGGTAAGACTATAGACTAGGCTATAGTCATGAGTACAGACTTGACTATAGACTAGGCTATAGTCAAGATAATAGACTAGACTATAGACTAGGCTATAGTCAAGAGTATAGACTAGAATAAAGTTAATAATTTAGACCAGACTAAAGTCAATACTATAGACTATAGCTATTATTTGACTAAAGAATAAATTATATTCAAAATGCTATAGAACAAACTTTATACCAGATTGTAACCAAGACTATAGACCAGTCTATAGTGCAGAATTTAGTCTTAACTAAAGTTTAGAAATGAACAGAAAAAAATTATTTATAAAAACTTTTAATTTTTGTTAAAAATAAAATATTATAAATAAAATTTTATTTGATGTTCCGTTTTGGCACTTTTTAAAAATTTTTTCTTAAAATTTATGTTTTTTCCGCTACAAAATCCGAAATGTGACTGAAAATTTTAACAAGACATTAATTTATGCACGCAAATAATGATGATGAGATTGAAAAATGATAAGATTTATAAATATTTATTTTATTTCACTTGTTGTTTTGGCAAACAATTTAACAAAAAATATTCGAAAAATATATAAATTTCAAAAAAATGCGGAAATATTTTCAGTTTCAAAAAAAAAAAAAAAAAAAAATCCTAAAAAATTTATGTTTAAACAATTAAACAACAAAAGAAAATTCTCAAAATATAAATTATTTTTCAGAAAAAAGTGTAGGACGAATTGCGCCTAAAACATCAGATTACAAAAATTTCCTCTTCTAGCAAAATCTTGATTTCCAGAAAATTAAGTCTTCAATAATCAGACACGTGTCGAATTTTATTTATTTTAAAGGAAAATTGTTTACTTAATGAAATCGAGTGGAAAATCAAAAAAACAATAAATTATTAACGAAATTAATGAGTGAAATTGTTATTAACAAATTCATAATTTATGGCCGATTTATCTTTTCGAATAAACATTTTTGTAAACAAAATTTGTAAATTCACGAATTTTTGTTGTTGTTTTTGTGTTTCTTAGTTTCAGTCTCAAAATTAAGTCTGTTGCTTCTTTTTTTTTTTGAGTTGGAAAAAAATAAAAAATTTGCATAAATTTTGAATAAACAAAATATTCTTATAAAGAAGCCTTCTGCAAGATTTTAGGCGCCACTGTCGACTTTTTTTATATATAGAAAATCGATTTTTATTCATGAAATTTTATAATTAATGTTTGTAGAAAAACAATTTTTATATAAACAATCTTATTTATAGTTTATATTAAGTGGACAGAAAAAACGGAATTATAGTCAAAAGAACATGATTAAGTGACAACTATCAATATGCTGACTAAATAGAGTTAAAATGACAGTTATACGTTAAAGAAATGTGTCATAATTAAATGCCAAATTTCGATTATTGGTACATTGTCCAGAAGCAGTCAAAATGACTACATTTTAAAATGTACAAAATGCATAAAGAACTAAAATTTCTCTTTTACAGATTCAGGGCTCAAAATATACAAAAAAAAATTGTTATATGACTTTTTTGATTGAAAATTAAAAAACAAGTCAAAATGACTTAATTGGTCAATTTTTTGTTAATTGCGATTAATTTCAAAAAAGTAACCATTTTATTTTAAAGTCCCATACAGTTAGAAAAGCTCATATTAGGTAAAGTAAATAGAATTACAGAACAGTCTATAGACCAGGCTTTTGACAGAATTATATAATAAACTATATATTGGAGTGTAGTTAAGACTATATATCAGACTATAGTCCAGACTATAGACCAGCTTATAGTCCAGACAAAAGACCAGACTACATTTCAGACTATCGACCAATCAATACTCTTGAATAAAGTACTGGCTTTATACCAGACTACAGTCCAGACTGTAGACCAGCTTATAGTCCAGACAATAAATCAAACTACAGTCCAGACTAAAGACCAATGAATAATCTTGATTGTAGTCTAGGCTGCTATACACCAATCTAAAATCGTGACTATAGCTCAGAGTATAAAACAATCTATAGACCAGACTATAGACTACACTATAGACCAAATTGTGGTCCAGACTATAGGCCAGACTATATAATCTAGACTATAATTCTGAAGCGATTATGATGGTTCTTTTTATAAAGCTCTCTCACCTCTATAGTATAAAACCAAATTAATTCTATTGTCCAAATTGAAATTATTATTAAAAAATGTAATTTGTACAAAAAAGGTTATAGTACGATATCTGAAACGACTTAAAAATAATTTATTGTTTGTGAGTAGTGAATGACAAGAGATGAAAGTATTTTTGAAAATACTATTCACACTGTTTTGCTGGCAGTGATTTGTAGTTCGGATTATATGTTGTATATCCCAAGATTTTTAATGGAAGACTAAAACTTTGTTAAAATTACCTATAACCAGATTGGGTGTCACCTCGAGCAACTCCAAAAACTATAGATTAATTTTCAAAACGTTCGGATGGCAAAATCTTTATTACTGAGCAATAATTCTGAGATTCTAGAGAAATCAATCAAGATAATATCCTTACAGAATTTAAAGGAACAGACAGGTCCCATATTAATTTTCAGATTGTGTAAAATCTGATAAAAAAAAAAACTCAAACTCATTTTTTTCCATTCGATTTTACTGAATGTTTTAAAACGTATCAGGACCATCTGTCTTGACAAAGCATACGGAAAGCATTCAAAGATTTATTGAACTTAATACGAGTACAAGAATAGAGATCATCGTTACCTTGGATTAAAATCCTTTCAAGAATTTGTATCTACAAGAATTTTGGAAGTCAATAACTAATATTAAATTTTAAAACTAATTTTTGAGGCCTGAAATGAAAGGCATTTGAGGGTTTGGAAAATTCTATGCGAATGATGGAGAAGAAAAACTGGGGATCTATTGGTGGGGGACAACAAAAAAGAAAAAATTGTTGTAAAATAAATTGGTCTTAATTTAATGAATTTAAATGCGGACCTCCCGACTTGCCAGGATTGATAAAATTCTACTTTCTTCACACGAACAGTATAAATGACTACTGCTTTTCCATTCAGTTTGAGCAGAACGATCAATCTTTCCATATAACTTTTTGCTGCTTCACTCATAGAGGGTGGGCAACTCTGGTCTAAAGTTTAATTTAAGCCATTAAAAAATCGGGTGACTTCATAAATAAAGTGGGAGAGAAAGAGAAAAGTGCCTCTAAATTCACTGTTATCATCCAAAATTTTGATCTTGTAATTGATCCTCAAAGTGTTTTCCTTCTTCACTTTTGATTTGAAATTTAATGAGAATTTGAGAGTAAAATTTACATAAATATGCTTTTAATCGCTTCTCTTTTTGTGTGCTAAATATCATAACATCTCTTGCACTCATGACTCATTTCAATTTAATGTCATTTTCAAATTGTGACCGACACAGAACTGTCTCTATTTACCTCTTCTTTGCTCATTCACTAATCGTGTATTAATATTACACTCTTTTGCATACTTTGCCCACTAAATTACAATGTTTACATGTCGTTTTCTACAAAAAAAATCTATGTTAAATTCTTAAAGAGAGAGAGAGAGAGAGATAAAGAGAGGATTAGAGAATAATGTTTCTTTTTTTCATACTTATTTTAATTACCTTCATTTGTATTAAATAAAATCTCTCGCCTACACTTTTTGTTGAGTGTAAATTTACATGTCCCTGGTTGGTTTTATTGTATTTTATTTTCTTATATACAAATTAATTTGTTGTGGATTATAGTTGTTGTTGTTGTTGTTTTCTTATTTAGTCTTGGCATAAAAACCTCTAAACTAAATACCAACAACAACAACAACTACAAACCTCTTAAAAATGTAAAAATTTACAAATTCATTTTTTTTTTTCGTATAAAAATCAACATTATTTGTGTAAAAATTAAGAAAAAAATTAAATTAAAATAAAACCAACATGTCATGTGTCTGTCTGTCAGTACGCAATTTATGTATGTTTGTAATGTGTAAAATAATGTTAAAATGTATGTTGGATTTTATTTGTTTACGTACTTTCATAAAATTGTGTAAAACACAAATTGCGCGCCAAACGTCACATTATGTCAACCTCAAAACGTTTGTATTGGATAAAAACATAAATATTGGATACCCTGTAGATCTTAAATTATAAAAAAAAACTTTTAATTTCAGTAGAATTTAAAACGCTCTAATTGGAGAATTTTCTATAGATTACTTTTTATATTACTTGGGGTTCAAATATTCACCAGTTGAAAGGTATGCTTAAGATAAAGCTTTAATGATAAATGATATATTTCTGGTAATAAATCAGTTAGCTGCATCCTTAATAAGGGTCTTTGCAGCTGCATTAAAATCTAAGCAACATAAGGTTTCTACGCATAGAATTTCAAAGGCTTTAATTTGTATAGATTACGTTTCATATTACTTGGGGTTAAAATATTCTTAATATAGAGCTTGTTTTTAAAAATATAACTTCTAGAAAGCAACCAGTATTATGTTCTTTGCTATAAAATGAAAATCTGAGTCCTGATCTTGAACCAATAATGACAAATTATGTGGTACTTTTGATCCCCTAATGGTTCTTTTATCTTATCCATAATATGCAATGGTCCCAAAATGCTCTTTTCCAAATTATTCTGTAATTTTGAAATTAAGGAATATTTTTTTTTGACAAAATTTTACATGGACATTCTGGAGGTGTACTTCAAGTGATTTGAAGAACATCTTTCTAAGAAGTCCTGGAAACGGGAAATAGAACTCCAAATTTGGTCACCTCGCATACGAAAAAAATTCAGCAAATTTTTAATTATAATTTGATTCATAAACAATTTACATACATACGTATGTATAGTCCTTACAATGCTCTACAAAAAATACGCTTAAAGTTGTGGAATATCTCTTATAGTTTAAGGAATGTTTAGACTAAAGTTATATTCCCCATGTTTAGACATCTTTTTTTTAGCCCCTTTTGGGTCTAGGAATCTAATATATTGTCTGGATTCTCTACAAAATTATAAATAAGTTGCGTTCAATTATATACCTATGTGGACTCAATAAAGACTTATATTATTTTGAAGTAGAAATTTAAAATTAAAACTAATTGCTTTTCCCGATTTTTCCCTAAAAGATAACACTTTTTTTCGTTTACCAATTCCGAGGACATTTGTGGGAAACACTTTCCCCGATAGTCCTATCGGAATGTATGTGTGTGAAGATAAATTTAAATTTAATTAGCCTAGACAAAAACCACATGTTTTAATAGAGCTTTGGAAACCCATTAAGAGAGCATTGATTACAACCCGATATATAAAATAAGTACGATTTTTTGATCATTTCTGAGTTTGGAAAAAATGAAACCATGTGAAATAGTGGCCAATCGGTCGTACTAATAGGCCCTATATGTCGCTTTTCCGAAATAACTTTGGAATTTAAGAAAATTAAATGAAATTCAGACCTGGGGAGGATCGGTGGCCATATCTGCACTTAGGGAAATGGCTGGCAATATGTGAGGTGATAGACAATTGGTCACACTATAAGACCCTATAAAACATGTGGTTTGTGTCTGAGCTAACTAAATTTAAATTTATCTTCACATAACATTCGGAATGTTATTTTTTTAAAAAAACTTTTCTTTAATTAAAAAAAAAGTCAAAGCTAAAATTGTAAAAAGTACCTTCATTATAGAACCATATGTATCAGCTATTCATTCCAGAAATCTGTAATGGTCCAGAGTGAGAGACGGGCAAAATTAGATATTTAATGAAAAAAAAAACTAAATTTATTAAAAAAGTTTTCTCCGCTTTGGAATTCTGGATGTTTTGAATAAAAAATGGGGGAATCTTTTTATAGTCCTACATTCTTTTTAATATATTCCAATTTCATAATTATATATGGACTTGTTTAGATTTTATTTAAGGTCAAATTTTATCATTTTTTTTACAAAAGTGCAACTGAAACACAAAATTTTGATTTTTAAAAAAAATTCCTAAAGATTTTTAGTTTAAGTCCTTTTTTGCGATACACATTTTTAAAACATCCTTTAAAAATTAAATGGCACTGGGCCACCTCCCTAGAAATTTGTGCAATTTCCTTGCAAATCAATATTTTTTACAATAAAATTATTTCATAAAAAACGGATTATTTCCGCCCACCGGCTATCAGAACTGTAAGTCCATACCACCACTACATTTACAGTTATGTTTATTATTATTAGAAACCTAAATGTATTTCTTGTTGGTGTTAACATATTTATGTGCATGACTGTGTCAACAAGTGACAGGGTGACTAACAATTTTACCGCAAAATATTCTTACATATACATATACATAATACATATACATAGTACATTTATGATAAAATATATGTGTATGTGTGTGTTTGTATTTTTGCTAATTGTTGACATGGCAAATACTCTGTTACCTGTCAGTCATATATTTTTTCCTCTATAAACTATTTTTTATGGGGATTTTTTTCTGTTCATTTTAACTTAACTTCACCGACTTCTTACTCCCTACAATTCTCTTGTTAATATAATAAACATTTATTTGATTTTATTTTCAAATTGTTGTTGTAATTAAAAGAAAAAAAAAAAACAAGGACAGCATTATCGGGGCTTCTTATATTACAATTGTATTACATAATATGCTTATTTCCGGAAAAAGAACTTAAATAATGTAATTTATTAAAACAAATGAGTGCAAAGGAAAATATTCAAAAATATGCTTTTTTATGCAAAATAAGCTTTTTTATTAACAATTTGTTTATTCAAGAGCTTAACGTTCTTAATATGACTTTCTGAACTGGGTTCCTTAATAAACTTATTTTTTTTAAATACATCAAATTCAAAGGGATCTGTTTACAGGTTCCAACCGATTTTTTGCAATTCCAATGTATAGAATTGGACCAAGATCTCATCAAAATTATTTACACAAATTTTCATAAATTTAAGTAAAATAAATTCAAGCAGCGAATTGATTTTTATATAATAAAAAATTCGGTATCAATACTTTAAGACAAAATATTTTCACTTCTTGGTGTTCTGAAATTTTCCTACCGAACTCAGGTTTACGATCTTCTATTCCAAGTCCATATAAAATTGTATTAAAAAATCCAATTAGACTTTCGGGAGTTAAAGATTTTTAGGAAACAAAAATTTTATAGGCGACGATACATATATTTTAAGTCAGAGTTGTGCTATATTTTTTTGTTGGAGTTTTTCTAATTAGAGCCTCCTTGGAAGTGCCTTCTAAGCGAGCACATAATAATCTAAACCCTTAATTGTACTCTCTCCTGTTTTATATCCAATCGATTTGATAATTCCACAAAGCGTTGTAAGATTTTGCTCCTCATTAATTTTTTTAGAAAACTTACTCTCTAGAGGAAATTTCTATAAAATTTATTCTTTAAAGGAAATTTTTAGAAAATTTACTCTTTGGAAGAAATTTTAAGAAAATTTACTCTTTAGAGGAAATTTATAGGAAATTTACTCTTTAGAGGAAATTTATAGGAAATTTACTCTTTAGAGGAAATTTATAGGAAATTTACTCTTTAGAGGAAATTTTTTTAGAAAATTTACTCTTTAGAGGAAATTATTTTAGAAAATTTACTGTTTAGAGGAAATTTTTTTAGAAAATTTACTCTTTAGAGGAAATTATTTTAGAAAATTTACTCTTTAGAGGAAATTTTTTTTAGAAAATGTACTCTTTAGAGGAAATTTTTTTAGAAAATTTACTCTTTAGACGAAATTTTTAGAAAATTTACTCTTTAAAGGAAATTTTTTAGAAAGTTTACTCTTTAGGAGCAAATTGTAAAAAAAATTCTTAAGAGAAGGTTTTTGTAAAAATTTGCTCTTTATAAAAAATTTTTCTTATTTTTTTTAACTTCTTTTTAAAGGAAAAAATTTTCAAAAAATCTAAAAAAACCTGTAAAATTGTTTTTATTAATTAAACGATCTTTCTATTACGGTCTCTCTCCCATAAAGAGCTTTTATTGCTTTTATATGTGGAGGTGACAATTTTTTGTGAAAAATATAAATGAAAGTATTTAATTTGTGACACGTGCCACTTAAACAAAAACAAAACAATAACAACAACCACAATTATTAAAGAAATTATAAAATAAATTTTAAAAAGGCAGCAGATGTAAAATAATTAAAACCAAAAAAAAATAATAAATAAATAAATAAAAAATTATGTAAATTATAGATTCCCGGGGGATAAAGAGTAAAAAAAGGCAGATTATATTCATGCAATTCACAACAATTCAATTTTTGTTGTTGTTTTTTTAATTTTTTAATTATTATAAAATTTTTTATAAATTATGAGTAGTGAGAGTGAAAAAATCTTAACACACGTTAAAATTATAAAATATTTGCAACAAAACCCAACTTGGACCTACAAACAGGTCGCCTGTCAAACTATTTTCAATATTATTATGAGTTAAATACAAGGAATGATCCACATGATAATTCTAAAGCTGAAAAAGAATAGAATCACTTGTTACAATGGGGCACAAAAGAGGTGTTTAAAACCGTGGACGTTTTTAAATGCAGTTAAACTACCTTCTCGGGCAAAGGGACAGAAGGCCTATGAAAGCGATAATGGAGGGGTTTCCAAAAAACTTTTAAATTTTGTAATAATGATTTCATTTAGGCAGACTTTGATTTAATGCAATAAAATTTACACATTATGGGGTCTGAGATGATTCCTCCCAAGCGTTACATGCAGAATGACAAATTTAAGTGAAGAGAGAGTATCTCTGTGGTGGGTTATAAAAGTCGAATTGTTAGTGGTTTCATTTTTATTAACATATATGTATGTTAAGAATTTTTTGATCTCACTCCTTAAAAAAATTTTGTTATGAATTTTTTCAAAATTATTATTTTTGTTTTTGTTGCAATTTTATTTGTTTTAAAATTGTTTTAGAACTCTTTTAGGAGGGATTTAGTTGTTGTTTTCAGTTATCTTTCTCTCTATTTAAATTTTTTATTTGTTATTGAAATATTTTTTTTATTTCGCAGCCTTAAATAATAATAAAAAATGGTGTTATTGTTCTCTAGAGTATTTTTGCTATAATTTCTATTTTTTTTTTTTTTTTTTTTTTTTTCGTTATAATTTCAATTTTTGATATGCAAAATTTGCTTAAAATTTCAGAAAAAAGCCTACAAAACTAAACTAAACTGAACTGAACTAAAAGTCGTAAACAAAATACTAGAAAAACATAAACAGTTTTTATTCAGAACTTTTTTTTCTTTTTGAGGAAAAAGTGGGTCACTAGAATGCTGATTGCTAAATATTTTTCTTGGTGTTGTTGTTGTTGTTGTTGTATCTCTTTGTATATAGATAAATGTATATATAGTTTTTGTGAATGTAGGCAATTTTTTTGATTGTATTTTAGCTGCATAAGAAAGATATGAGAGCTTAAAAGTTGTTGTCTTGTTTTAGTATTTATATATTTATTAGTATTAGGGGGTTAGAAAAGTTTTTGGTCGTTAAAAAGAAGAATTTCTATAATTTGAATATCTATCAAACATTTGATAAATTTCCTTTAAATCACATTTGGATTTCATTGTTTCAAAAATTCAAGGCTCCTTCAATTAACGGGTTATAACTACCAACTGATCAGATCTTTTTCTAGTTGTAAATCTGGTCAAGGTTTAGAAAGTTAATGTTATCTGTTATTATGGATTTCATATGTTTGAGCTCTTAATAGACTCCCTCAAGTTGAAAGATATAAATTTTCATCATTCCAAATTTTTCTTTGTAACCCAATACTTTTTTTCTCTGTAATAAAAATCTTAAATAATTATTTCAGTTACTAACTGCTGTTGAGTTTTGTAATTTTTTTCTCTTGATAACTTTGAAATAATTATAGATTTAATACTGTTACTTTTAGTTAGTTAAAATTATTAAACTAAAACTTGTTTTAAACTGAAATTTTATAATAAAATTTATTATAAAATTTTTAATGATATTGAATTCGTAATAAAATAACGAAATGATGTTAAATGTTGACATCACTTTTAAGGTCCTTTGTAGCAGACAAACTTTCACTTTTTTTCGCTTTTAAATTAGTTTAGAGGAATTTTGATTTTGATTGTCGAAGAAAATTTATAAAAGGATTTTTTTTAATATTCTCTTGTAACAAAAACTATTGATGAAAATTTTCTCCTTAAAGGAATTTTTTCTAAATGTTAACCCTTTAAAGGGAATTGGAGTTTTTCAAAAATTGTCTCTTAAAAGAAAAACTTTTTCTAAAAAGTAAAACTTTCTCTTTAAAAAATTTCAATTATTTTATAATTTGTTGACTTTTTCAAATAAATTTCTCTTTACAGGAAAGTTTTCTCTTACAGCAAATTTTTAAAAAAGATTTTCTTTTTATAGGAAAATTTTTCAAACACTTTCTTTTTATATAAATTATTTTAAAAATTTACTCTTTAAAGAGAAATTTTTTTTTTTTTTTTTTTTCAAAAAAGAACTTTTTTCTCTTTAAAGGATTTTTCCTTAATTTCTCTTTATAGGAATTTTTCAAAATTTTTTAAATTATGTCTCTTAAAAGAAATTTTTATACAATTTCTCTTGATATGTAATTTGTCTCTTCGAAAATTTTGTCATATAATTTTTTCCTTTAAAAAAACTTCTAAAAATTTTTTCTCTTTTTTGAAAAAATGTCCAGTTTCACCAAAAGAAATTAAAAGAATTTTCATTTTTAATTTTAGAAAAATTGTAGTTTTTTTTTAATTTTTTTCTTTAGAAAAAATTAATAAAAAATTTGCTCTTTAAGATGGAATTTCTCTTTTTTCTCTTACTCTGTTTGATTACTGTCTATAATCAACTGACCGCAAGATCGTTATAGCTTTAAGAAAGTAAAGGCTTAACATTCCTATAAACAAGTGAAAAGTTAAGTTTTGTCGTCCATTTTTAATTTCCATTCATGAATTTCACTTTTATACAGCAGCAAAAAAAAATCTCTTTTTAACACAATTTTCAAAATATTTTCTTTTATAAAATTGTTTCTCTTTATGGGAATCTTATTCTTTTATCAATATTTAAAACTTGAAAAATACTTGAATTTAACTTGAAAGAATAAAATAACCTTAATTATCTTCCTGTTGTTATTATTTTTAATTTAAAAATAATTAATTTGGGTTAATATTGAGAATAAGAACAATTTAAAAATAAAAAAACAATTATTTTTATAAAGTATAACACCTGGGAAATGATCAAGTTAAATTTCAAGCGTTTAATTTTAAAAATTTGAAAAAAGACGGAAGACTTTTCGTTTGATTTATTTGTTTCAATAAATTTTGTTGTTATTTTTTTTTTAACACAAAATATTAGACAATGAACTCTAACAAGGTTAAGAGAGATAAATTTATTAGAAAAAGAAGAAGAAAAAAAACTTCTTGAGTCTGACATTTTAAAAAAATGACACAGCAAGAAATTCAATAAATAAATAAATAATTCAATAGTTATTTATACCCTACACCACCACAAGTGGTGAAGAGGGTATATTAACTTTGTCATTCCGTGTGTAACGCTAAGAAGAAATCATCTCAGATTCCATTAGGTATATATATGTTCTTGCCTGAAATCCAAATCTAAGTCGATTTAGGTATGACCACCTGTCTTATTTTGACTCGCTCACATCCACAATATTGAGACATATTGATAGGGCTCAGTGAAATAAGGACTGAGTATTTGTTAAAATCCCGAGAAGTTTCCTATTTAAAACAAGCAAAATCGGTTCAGTAATTTAAGAGCTATAAACCGAGTGTATACGTACAAAACATAACCTATTTACATCATACTTATTTGTGGCGAAGGGTATTGAAGATTCGGCATAGCCGCATATTTTATATTTTAACCTGTTTTTTATTAAAAAATTCTAACAAACACATGTTTTACCCATTAAACTAATATTTTTTTTTTCGATTTTTTAAATAAATATGAAATTTAAAAAAATAATAATAATAAAATCGTTTTTAAGCTCTTAATTACTGTCTTTATTCACTGAAAAAAATCACATTTCGTAATTTCTAATTATATTTATTTCAAAAAAAATTCAGCAAAAACTACAAAATCGACTCAACCTTGTGATTTGATTTGATTCGATGAGAGATTTTTTTATTGCAAATGTTGTTATTGTTTTTTAGGAGTAATTTTTTTTATTTCAAATGTTTTGGTTTTGAAAAGGTCATTGAATCTTTTTCCCACACGTCGTTTCGAAATTGTTGTATAATAAAAATCCAATTTGTTTATTAGTGAATTTAAAAAAATCATCAAGGCGATTTAAATATTTTTATTTAAAAAAAAACACACACTTTTTTTGCAAAAAAAATATCTTAAGGAGGATTTAATTTGTAAAAAAAATTACTTTAAAATTAAAAATATTTTAATTCATAATTTTTTTTTTCTAAATCTGACAATCATTTGTCATATTTTGAAATTGAAAAATAATAAACTTTCAAATATTTATGTTCAATAATCTCTCTTTCTCTCTCCCTCTAAAATGCAAAAATAAATTAAGAAAAAAACTTTTTTATTTATAAATTCATGGTAAAATTATAAAAACAATACCATACGATCATATCGCCCAGTTAGTGACAGTTAGAGAGAGAGAGAGAGAAGGCGAGAGAGAGAGAGAGAGAGAGAGAGACACACATTAATAACATGGTGACCCAATTAACAAACGATACAGAAACGCAAAATACAACAAATATTTTTAAATAAATAAATAAAAAATTGTCAGAAATTTAATATTAGAAAAAAATATATATTTTTTATTTTAAACTAAAATTTTAATTTTTATGAAATAAAATTATAAATTATTTGACAAGTGAAATTAAAAAAAAAAAGGAAAGAAATTTTTAAAAAGAAAATAAAAACATGATTTTTTTATTACTTAAAAGTCCAAAAATTATATATTAAACAAAAAAGTCTTTTCTCCTTAAAATAAATTTTCTCAAATTTTTTTTCCTTTAAGTTTTCTAAGAAATTTGTCCTTTAAAGGAAGTTTTCAAAAATTTGCTATTTTAGAGAAAATTTTTCTGAAAATTTACATTTTTGTAAACATTTAAAAAAATTTTGATCCTTAAAAGAAATTTTTTAAAATTTTGATCTTTAAGGGAAATTTTGTAAAATTTTGATCTTTAAGGGAAATTTTGTAAAATTTTGATCTTTAAGGGGAATTTTGTAAAATTTGAAAAATTTTGATCTTTAGGGAAAATTTTGCTTTTTAAGAAAAATTTTGTAGAATTTTGTTCTTTAAGAGAAATTTTGTAAAATTTCGACTTTTAAGAAAAATTTTGTAAAATTTCGGCTTTTAAGAGAAATTTTGTAAAATTTCGACTTTTAAGATAAATTTTGTAAAATTTTGCTCTTTAAGAGAAAATTTTCCCTTAAAAGAGAATTTTCTAAAAATTTAGTCTTAAGAGACAAAAAATTTAGTCTTAAGAGACAAAAAATTTAGTCTTAAAAAATTAAAATTTAGTCTTAATTTACTTTTCTAGTCTTAAGAGAAATTTTTTGTTAAAATATGCTCTTTAAAGGAAATTTACTAAAAATTGGCTTCTTAGAGGAAACATACGAAAAGTTTAGACTTAAGAGCAGTGAAGCCCAAAATGCATACATTTCGAATCAAAAGGTCAGGCAACAAATTCTGTTTACTTAACACCTTCACTGTCGGCGTCTTCTTCTGCTCTCTCTCTCTCTAAAGAGTAAAACTTATCTTTTAAAGGAGATTTTAGCAAATTTTTTCTTTAGGGAAAATTATTAGAAAACTTTCTCTTTAGTTGAGATTTTAAGAGAATTTTCTTTTTAGAGAAGATTTTTAGAAAATATATTCTCTAGGGACATTTTTAAAAAAATTTGCTCTTTAGAGAAGATTTTGAGAATATTTGCTCTTGCGAAGAGATTTGAGGAGATTTGGGAAATTTTCTTTTAAAAATGTACATTTTAGTAGAAAAACCTCTTTATACAGGATCTGTTAATTCGGTTTATAAAGACTTTTATTGTTGATTTATGATTTATATTGTTTTTAATTATATTGAAGTTGTTATTATGCCTGACAGGTCTATTGAATAAACAATTTTTTTTTTTTTTTTTTTTTTTTCAAAATTTATTATGATTTTTTTTTTTGTTAAAATTGAAGGCTTGGTCGTTTTTTAAATTCAATTATTATTTGAACATTCAAATAACATTAAAAAACGGGTTATTTTCTAGTTTTTTTTTTCACAAAAAATATGTAAATTTTAAAAAAAATATCTGTCGTTTTTCAAACACGCACAATTGCATTCATTAATCATTTGGCCAAGGTGAAAATAAAAATATTAACAAAAAAAATTGTTAACATTTTAAAATTGAAACATTTTTAAATTTTAATTTTTATATTTTGCTCTTTGAGAGTTTTTAAAAGAAGATTTAAATTTTTATTTTTTATTTTTTTTTTTTTTAAATTTTATTGTTTTTATGTCTTTAAAGGTTTATTTATTTGTTTTGAAAATAAGAAATAAAATTAATTTAATTTATTTAAATTAGTTATTTTGTTTATTAATTATTTATGAACTTTTGTATCGTTCGGTGCTGCCTCCACCTTTGAAATCTTTTTTAAAAGAAACTGGTTAAATTTTGTTTTTTTAAATTTTTAAAAGTTTTAGAAATAATTTTTGTTGTTTTTTGTTTTAAATATGATTTATTTCCTTAAATACTAAATGATACACATTTTAGACTTAAAGTGTAAACAAAATGCAAATTTATAATTTAGAGCAAATAATACAGGTTTCTAAAATTTTGTTCCTAAGAAGAAATTTTTAAAAAATTTTTTCTTTAGAGGAAATTTTTAGAAAATTTACTCTTTAGAGGGAAATTTGTTATAAAATTTACTCCTTAGAGAGAATTTTTTAGAAAATTTTCCCTTTAGAGGAAATTTTTAGAAAATTTTCCCTTTAGAGGAAATTTTTAGAAAATTTACTCTTTATAAGAAATTTTCAAAAATTTACTCTTTATAAGAAATTTTCAAAAATTTACTCTTTATAAGAAATTTTCTAGAAATTTCCTGCTCTTTAGAGAAAAAAATTATTTCAATTGTTTTGATTTTTTTTTTTCTAAAAATGTGTCATTAAAATATTTCAAATATATTTTTTGTTCAAAATGATTATTTTGACGCCTGAAAAACAAAATATTTTCAACATGATTGCACAAATTATATTTAAATTATTTTAAGTTTCTTCTTCTCAAATTGAAATGTGAAATTATTTTTTTTTTAAATTCCTAAAACTAAAAATAGTCTGATATTGAAAATTGTTTATTTATTTTAAATTTAAAATAAAAACAAATAATTACAGAAAATATGATGAGTGACTTTTCAAAAAAAAAAATAATAATAATAAAATTAACATTTAAGCAAAATGGTGGGCGCAAACCAAATATTTATATTTTGGCCACGTTCTTCAAATTTATAAAAAATAATGAAAATCTATTACCGTTAAATCACAATAATTAAAATGACTTCCGTGTAAAATAAAGGAAAAATACTGAAATTTTAGAAAATTTTACAAAATTTTGAAAAGGAAAATTCTCTTATTATTTTGTTTATTTTCTTTAAAATTTTATTTCAATAATTTGGAAAATTTTTTGAAATTAATTTTTATTGTATTTTTCTCTCTTTTCTTTTCAGGTAAGCGATCACTTTCTTATTGCAAATATTTTATGATCCTAATTTGTAAGTAAGTTTCGGTTTAATGGAAAATTTTGTTATAAATTTAAAGGTGGAAGAAATTTGAAGGTAATTTGGGAATATTAAGGAAAAATTGCAAAAATTTACTTTTTAGTGGAAAATTTTATGAAAATTGCTCTTTAGAAGAAACTTTTAGAAAATGTACTCTTTAGAAGAAATTTGTAGAAAATTTACTCTTTAGAGGAAATTTTTAGAAAATTTATTCTTTGGAGGAAATTTTTAGAAAATTTACTCTTTAGAGGAAATTTTTAGAAAATTTACTCTTTAGAGGAAATTTTTAGAAAATTTACTCTTTAGAGGAAATTTTTAGAAAATTTACTCTTTAGAGGAAATTTTTAGAAAATTTATTCTTTAGAGGAAATTTTTAGAAAATTTACTCTTTAGAGGAAATTTTTCGAAAATTTACTCTTTAAAGAAAAATTTAAAAGAATTTACTCTTTAGAGAAAATTTTTACAAAATTTACTCTTTAGAAGAATTTTATTTTTAATTGTCTCCTTACAGGAAATTAAAAAAAATCTATTTATGGAAAATATTTTTATTTATAGTTTTTTTTTTTTATTTAAATTGTCTCTATAAAATTTTTCGATAAATTTTTCTCTAAATTTTTTTTTTTTTATTTTTTTTATTGTTCTTTTTATAGATTTTTTGTAATTTGCTCTTCAAAAAAATGTTTAACAATTATCTCTTCAAAATTTTTAAAAATATTTTCCATATAAGAAACTCTTTAAAAGAGAAAACATATGCTCCTCAGAAAATTTTCTAAAAATTGTCTTCTCAGTGGAATTTTTTAAAATTTTTCTAAAAATATTTAAATAATTTTGCTCTTTAAAGGAATTCGTTTG
This sequence comes from Cochliomyia hominivorax, assembly GCA_004302925.2. Lineage (NCBI taxonomy): Eukaryota > Metazoa > Arthropoda > Insecta > Diptera > Calliphoridae > Cochliomyia > Cochliomyia hominivorax. The sequence goes on from PYHX02000158.1 coordinate 19,655,517, forward strand.
AAAATTTGGCTTTAGGAGGACTTTTTCTTGTGTTTGCTCTTAAGTGTTTTTAAAAAATCTTTTCGGTCACTATTATTTGTCAGAGACGTCTTCCCTTGAAATATATCTTTTTCAAATATTTCCCAACTCTAAATCGATATTAATTATTTCTTCTCTCCATGATGACATTACATTTTATGTTAAAAAGCCATTAAAAATAGTTTTTAACATAAATACGAAAAACAAAAACAGTTAATTAACTTGAAGGTAAATTAACTAAAAATACCGCCAACATTAGAAACATTTAACGGTCTCAGTCATTTAAAAAATACAACAACAGCGTAACAATATCTGAGAGATTTCCAAAATAATCATCTCTGGTTAAAGTGAAAATTAATTGACAAAAAAAAACTATAAAATTTTAAACAACAAATTAACCATTAAACGAACATTTGGACAAACAACGATCAAACTTCTCCTCTCTGGTGATCGTGATCATTAAAGTAGTAAAAGTGAGACATTTTTGTGTTTATTACGGGATTTTTATTGCAAACTAAAGACTGAAAAGAAGTGTATGACTCTTTAAATGACATAAACATAAATATTCATGGTTTAATCTGCTACTGGCGTTTCATTTCTGCCACAGAGAGACAAGAGAGATTTAGGCAAAGAGATTAGTGAACAATGAGATCAAGCTGCTGTTAGAAATTTACATGGGGTGAGAGAGAAGTGAATATTATTTGATGATTAAATCATCATTAACTGAGACAAATTAAATTGATATATACGGTTATGCCGAATCTTTGATACCCTCTATCACAAATACCTGTGAAGTAAAAATGTTATGTTTCTTTCATGCACATTCACACATACACTCACAGACATATTATGGCAAATTTTCATTCTAATTTGTTTATTTATAATTGACAATGTCACTAAAGTTTTTAGCTTAAACTTAAAGGTTGTTTCTTATATCGGTCTATATCTTTTAATGTACTAAACCGATTTTGTTGGTTTTAAATGGGGAAACTTTTCAGGACTCTAACAAATACTTAGGCCAAATTTCATTGAGCTCTGTCATTTATTGTGGATGTGAGCGTGCCAAAAAAGGAATGTATATATATTATGTTGTCTGAGATGATTCCTTTTTGGCGTTACACACGGAATGACAATGTTAATATACCTGACTGCACCACTTGTGGTGGTGGAGGATATAAAAACAAGTTAACCGATATTAAACCATGTTTTCACTTTCAAAAGAGAGATTATTCCAAAATTTTAAGGCGCAATAAATTTTAAGCGATTTAAAGTTTATTTCACTTTATCTTTCATTTAAAATTATTTTTATTCAATTTCGCTATCAATTTTATTCATATAAAAACAAAATTTTGTTTAAATTTGATAACATTTAAACAAGAAACTATTCACACCCTTTGATGCCTTCCTCTGCCTAACAGCAGCAGGAGGTGGAGGAGGGGTGAGGAGACCCCTACAAAATAACAAAACTATTAAATTCATTAAAAAAAATAAACAAATTAAACTTTTTCAAGGTTAATTAATTTTATTTTCTAAGTTTTTTTCGAAATAAACAATCAAAAATTCTTTAGTTAAGGATTTGAAACGTTTATTATTTGTTAAGAACAAAATATGATTCTTTGAAAATTTCTTTGTTTTACACAATTAAAAAAATTTTCCGCGAAATTTCAACGACGACGACGTGATTTTTTGAGTGTATTTCATATTTGTTTATTATAAAAATGTTTATGTATTGATTTATGAGGAGGATTTCTAAGAATTTATAAAAATTAAGAAAAAAAATTGCTCACTCAATAGCCAGTCGTGAGGATCGCTTTGATCACTCACTCACACTCATTATGGTTTAATAGATTTGTTTGTCAATTTTGCGATCATAATAAGAGATTTTTGAAGAGAGATCATTTCTCTCTCTTTTTTGCAAAGAGAATTAAGTTGCAAGATTTTCTTTTCATACCAATTTTATTTGGTATAAACCAGATCACAAGAAAAATATGTGCTGAAATTCATGATCTAAAAAAATGTTTCACAAAATTTTAGAACAAATTAGATTAATTTTTTTTTTGTTTTGTGCTAAAAATTTAAATGGCATCAATGTTCAAGGTAGTTCATTAGTTTTTTTTATTGAAATTTAATTTAATTTAGAAATTTTGTATTTTTTTTTCAGAAATTTAAATTCTTTTGAATTTTTAATTTTAGGAAAATAAAAAAAATTCTTTAAAAAATTTAACAATGAATCTTTTGAAGATCACAATATCGATCTCATGTTTGAAATCATTTTAATATTTTGAAATCTTTTTATATACGATCAATATAAAAATACTGAGAAAAGAGTCATACAAAATCGCTCGAATTACTTTCAAAGCCTTTTGCCACAATAGCCGATCATTTAGCAGATCACACAGGAACATACGATTTAAAATTAAATAGAAAAATATAAATCTTGATGTTATGTCATTTCATACTGATGTCTCCGGTTCTTTTTATATGGTGAAAAATACGATCTATTACAGAAAAGAGAGTTCAAACAACATTTTTGGAAACTCTTTAGTGAGACAAATAAAGCCAATTTTCCAAACCTGAAATAATTAATGATCTGGCATTTTTTTAAATTACTTCACATAAAAAGGTTAGAAGATCTATAAGAGAAAAAGTGTGTATAGTTAAGATCTTATTGAAACTCTTTGGTGATCAAATGCAAAACCCGATCGATCAAATCCTGCTATGATCACTTTCAAACTGAAATTATTTATGATTGTAGATTTTTATCTAAAATGGATCGATATAAAATTACGATGATCTATTAGAGTAATGAGAGTCAAAACGGGAATTTCTTTGATGATGCAAATAAGGCAATTTTGTAAATTCGTATCAATCTCTATCGAATCACTTTCTGAGCCTCAATCACTACTGCCTATATGATCGTTTTTTTTTCTCTTTTTTTTCTTCTTCTTCTCCTTCATATATTTGACAAAAAAGAGTCAAAATAAATGTATGTAGTCTATTTGAAAAAAAGAGTGTTTAAAAGGATATTTTTAGAGCATCTTTAGTGATCTATATAAATCAATTTTGCGAACCCGGAACAATTTTATATTTCATTTTTAATAAATTTTCTTAATCTATAACAAATTTGATGAGATAAATAAAGTAATTTTGTAAATCCAAAATAATCATGATCGAAAAGAATGTGATCTATCAAAAAAAAAAAAAAAAAAAAAAAAAAAAAAGACAGTTCAAAAGTGATTTAAAGAGTCTCTTAAGTGAAATTTGATATTTATGAATCTTCTTGTATGGGATCAATTAAAATGTTTGATACCTTTAAATAGATCACATATTAGAAATCCAAAACAATTTTGATCGCATCATATTGTGAACCCATAACACTATCACCGATCATATAGCAGATCACAGAGGACTTATTATTAAAACCTTAAAGCGGTATTTGTTTTATAATAGTGGTAATTCCAAAAAGATCTGTCTTTACTTAATCATGATTTCAATATAAAGCCCACTTCCAAATATGTCAGAAAAGGCTTTAAAAGGAATTTCTTTAAAGTTTCCCAAAACTGATCTTTTTTAATACGGATTTTTTTTAATCATATAAAAAAATAAAAACTGTTTATTTATAGCTTTAGGTGATTTAAAATAATTTTCCGAAATTGATCTTATATAATCTATTGTACACCGACATTGAAAACATACATGTATAATAATATAGAAATAGATATAGATTTCTTTCATCAGATTTGATTAGTTATTTAAAATTGTTTCTAATCATACAAATTTAGAAAGAAACATTTTCTCTTTCTAAAGATTCTCGGAAATTGACCTAATATGGTGATCTGGGGTCTATTACGCACCGATCATTATAAATAAAAATTGCAACTTCATTTAAAATATTAAGAGATGTAGAAACCATTTGCTGGGAAAGCAATTTTACTGTCTCCCTTGAATTCCCCTATTAAAATTTATTTCGTTCAATTATAGACAATTTCTTGTAAAAATCTAAAAATAACTTTTCATATCTATTTTATGTGATTTTTTTCCTTCATCAATTTATCAATGTTCTATTATTAACAATTAAATAACAAATTGATCCATTTAATTGAAAATCATATAAAAAAATTATAATTTTTTGTTTGATAGAAAGAAAAAAGTACTGCTAAAGTGGCTGCTTAATAAAATCCCTTCTTTTTTTGATTGAACTAAATTTTGAACGAAAAAGTCTGGTCTAGAATTCAGATCTACAGAAAAGAGTTAATGAAATCTTATAATGATGCGATAAATGTAATAAATTGAAACAAATTTCAATTATTACAGAAAAATAAGAATATTTAATGATTAAATGAAAAACCATAAAAAAATATTGATAAAAAAACTAAATAAGAAGAACAATTAATAAAAGTAATAAAAATTTATTATTGTTAACAGACGAGACCAAAAGCAAAACAGACAAATTGAAAACACCATAAAAAACAGGTCAAAATGCTACATTCGGCTATGCCGAATCTTCAATACCTTCCACCACAAATGCATAAGAGGTTAATACCTTAGGTTTCGTACATACACACATACACTCAGTTTTCATTTAATGAGTCAAATGAGTTATATTTTTGGCTATAACTTTTATCCTACTGAACCGATTTTGTAATGTTAATGAAGTACATATAGTTTAATGTTATAATGCAAATTCATTCTAATTTGTCGATTTCTAATAGATAATTTTACGAAAGTTCTTTGCTTCAATATAAAGGTTGCCCAGATATCGGTCTATATCTTTTAATACACAAATTTCATTGAGCTCTGTCAATGCGGTCTGAGATGGTTTCTTCTTAACGTTACTCACGGAATGATAATGTGAATATATCTTCATCACCACTGATAATGGTGGAGGGTATAAAAACTATAAAATTTGAAATAGAATTGTAGTGAGTATTTTGTTCAAAGGTCAAGAGAGGTCGCAAGAGATTTTTTTCAATACACTCGGGTGTATAAAATTATAGAAAAAATCAAAATTTCTTGTTAAAGACATAAAAACAGACAAAACCAGAACCAGATTCTTATAAACAAAATGTAAATTATTTAAAGCTTTTTTCATATTATTAGTATTTTGTTTTTCTTGATTTTCAAGAAAACAACGATATCTATTCTTTTTGTTATTTTCATTTTATGTTAATTTTATTATTTTTGTTATTTTTTTGAAGTTTCATTTTTTTGTCTTGAATAAACAAATATGTTTGTTTTGTTTTTGTTTGAAGATATCAGACGTTCAAATAGATTTATAACAAAAAAAAATATACATTAGTTTTTACAACCCAAAATCAATCTGTTTTTTTAATGTTAAAAAAAACAACAACAAACTTGAATTGATAATTGTTTTAAAAAAAAACAAACATCACATTAAATTCACCTCTTGTTTGTTTGAAGGTACATTAACAGAAAACGACTCCCTCGATATCAAAAAAAAAAAAAAAAAAAAAAAAAATACCATAGACGGACAGACAGACAGATGGACGTATGGTTGGATGGACAGACATTAAATTAAATATTAAAGTCGAGTGAGCAGCACTTAAATATGCTGATTATTAGTGATAATGACATATATATTTTTTTGTTAAACTACTATGAGTTCAGAATACAAAATTAGATTTTCGCTTTTTTTTCTCAAATTGTGTTGTAAATAGAAAAGTGACTTAAATAAAATACAGTGTTGGTAAAAATAACTGTTTAAAGAAAATGTCCCTTTAAATCTTAAAGAAATTAAGTGAAAAAATGTCTTAAATTACTTCAATTCTGTTTATTTTTGAATTTAATTTAATTTGTCATGTTCGAAATTTAGTTTTTGAGCAAATTGATGTCAAAAATGTTTAAATATTGAAAATTCTATAATTTATTGCATTTTTATTTAAAAAAAACTAAAAATGTTCATGTTCGAAATTTTTCGAAATTAATTTCGAAATTTCAAAAATCATTAAAAATGGCAAAAATAATGGTTTTTTATGCAGAAAAGTATTTCAGAGTTAAAAAAATTTAACTTTTCAATTGCATAATTTATATTCCAATTTTTACGGTTTTTTTAAAACTTGAAAAATGAAACAAAAATATCTCGAATTAGTTAAAATTCTTCAATTTTTTTATTATTTTTATTAAAAAAATTAAATTTTTCATGTTCGAAATTTTTTCGAAATTAAATTCGAATTTTCGAAAATCTCAAATAGGCAAAATTTATGGTTTTAAGCATAATTACAAATAAATATTTCTAAGCGAAAAAATTATTCTAAACGTTAAAATTAATTTAAAATCACTTTTTTATTTAAAAAAGTATACATTTTGCATGTTCGAAATTTTTTTGGAAATTTCGGAAATCATGAAAAATGACTTCAAAATGGTTTTAAAGGGCAAAGAACTTTATACTTCACCTACAAAAATAATTTTTACATCGTTCAAATATATTTTCGAAATTTTAAAAACTCTCATATTTGAAAATTTTAAATTTCGAATTTTTTTAAAATTTATTACAAATATTCAAATTTGTGATAAGGCCTACAAATTATTTTCAAAATGATAAAAAATATATAAAGATTGGAAAAAATATATATATTTTATAATATTCTATCAAAAATATTAAATTCCTTTATGTTCGAAAATTCTCAAATTTTCGAAATATACTAAACTCATTAAAATTATAAAATTTAAGAAAAAAAATTATAATATAATTTTATTTTATTAATTCTAAGCTTAAAAACATTTAAAATATAACTTTTTTTAGTGTTCGAAAATTTTCGAACTTAAATTTTATTTACAAAAAAATCACTTAAAAATTGTAAATATAAAAATAACCTAAAATCTATGATTTTTTCAATAAAAATGTGTACAATTTTTGATGTTCGAAATTTTTCGAAGTTAATTACGAATTTTCGAAAATCATGAAAAATTAACAAAATACTAAAATTCACAATGATTTTTCATTTTTAAGGAAAATTTGTTTAATTTAAACATTTTTTTAAATTAATTTTAAATCATATTTAGGAAAATTACTTTAATTACGGAATTAACTTAAAACGGTTACAATATATATTTTTTATCTTAACTTTCGAGGCATTTTTAGCTTGTAAGTAAACACATTAAATGCTTTTTTCCCATAATTATTTCCCTTTTTAGATGTTAAATAGACAAAAAAATCCATTAATTAAATGTGTGTTTGTCTTCTCTTTTTAGTCATCTAAAAATCATATTTTGTCATAAATGATTTTTCTTAAAAAAATCACTTTTATAAATAAACACCAACAATAAAGACAAAAATAAACAACACAAAATTGACAGCTGTCAATAGGAATGTGTTGTATCTGTTTGATTTAAATTAAAAATGTGTCATAAGGTGTTGATGATGATGACTAAAATCATTGAGAAACAATAATGTTATTTTTGGCTATGCCGAATCTTTAGTACCCTACACAACAAATGCGTATGAAGTAAATACGTTATGTTTCGTACAATGCACACTCGCAAACGTGTACAAGTTTTTCATAAACTTCATAATTCATAAAATTTGTTATATTTCTGGCTAAAAGCTTTTTTGAACCGATTTGATAATTTTGGATATATATCTTATATACATCTTAGATTATGAGGTTTTAGATGAATACTTCTTAGCGTTACACAAAGAATGACAAAGTTAATATACCCTCTCCATCGCTTGTGGTAGTGGTGGAGAAGTACATAGAGAGGTAGTGGGAGGGAATAAATTATTTTTCAGATTAATTTAGGATAAACGAAATAAATGATCCTCTCTGACATTGAAATAAAACAGCCGGTGACATTTTTTCTACACTTTGTTCTTCACACATTTCTGTTATTTTATTTGTTTATTTATGATTTAAGTAGGTTAAATGTGGGCACATTCATTTTTTGTAGTCTTTTTTGCAAAAAAAGCATCCTAATTGTGCGAAATAGTAAAAAAATTGTCACAAAATGTCATTAGAAAAAAAAAACTACTGAAATTTTCTTTAAAGGTCTTTTTCTCGAAATGAACATGAAATTTATAGTTTTTAATTCAATTAAGTGTCGATTTCTTTATATATCTCTTGATCTCTTTAAGAGCAAAATACTGACCTAAAACAATTAAAAAAGAAACAAACATTTAACTAAAATACAATTGCAACCTTCACCTAAAAACAAACAAACAAACGAACAGAAAAAACCCATAATTTATAAAATAATGTGAATTTGTCAGATTTTAAAGATTTCATTTTTTCTTCAATTCATTTCATTTAAACGCAAATAATCATTGTTTAAGTTTGCTAAACATATTAATTGTTTATTGTTGTTGTTGTTGTTGTCATTGTGATGAACAGCCAAAGATACCTCGTTATTTGTTTGTGCGTTACCTGGTCTTTTTGCATTGGAATTTCATTAAAATTATTTTTAGTGTTTTTAGTTAAGTTTTTATTGTCTTTTCTTTAACATTGAATAAGAGATCTCAATAATGACCTCTAATTATTATAATAATTGCGTTTACTTCCGAGTTTTTGAAGTATTTCTGAGAAATTCTTCAACGTCTTAGAAAGGTGAATTTGTTTGCTTTAATTCGAAAAATATAAAATATAAAAATATATTTTAAAGATGTTTAAAATTAAATTAAATTTTCGAAAAATCGTTAAATTCGAAATGTATGCCTAAAAGAACTAAAATATATGTAAAAATATTTAAAAACTCATCTAATACGAAAAAATATCCAATTTTATAATGTTCGAAAATTTTCGAATTAATTTGAATTTTCGAAAATCTTTAAAACCATAGAAAGTCATAAAAATAGATCACACAATTATTAGCAAATGCATAATTAAATATATATTAGTAAGAAATAAAATTTTCTTAAGTTTGAAATCTTCGAAAATTAATTTCAATTTTTCGAAAATCTAAAAACACCTAAAATTTTATAAAAACTTGGAAAACTCTTAAACAATTACTTTATTTCTTATCCAGAAGCATAGTAATCAAATTTAATCATGATCTAAATTTTTCAAAATTAATTTCGAATTTTCGAAATTCCCAAAAACCATACAAAATCGTAATAACAATTCACAGAATTAAAAGGAAATACTTCATTAAAGATATACTAGCAAGAAAATATAATTTTTTTAATTTCGAATTTTTCGAACATTAATTTCGCATTATCGAAAATTTAAGAAAAAGCTTAAAATTAGTAGAAATAATGCATAGAATTATTAGTAAATGATTAATTAATAATGTAATAACAAGAAAATATAATATTATTAAAATAAATGGGTTTCGAAATTAAATACGAAGTTTCGAAAATATTTAATTAATAAGAAAATATATAAAATATATATAGAATTGTTAATAAATAATTTATTGGTTATTTAAAAGCAGTAAAATAAATTTTTTATGTTTGAAAATTTTCGAAATTAAATTAAAATTTTCGAATATTTAAAAAACTAAAGAAAACCATATAAATTATGCTTAAAATAAATATAAAATCGGAATATGAAATATGAAATTTTATTAAGTTCGAATTTTTTCGAAGTTAATATTGAATTTTTGAAAATCTTCAAAAATATCCTTGATGGATGAGATCTTCATTTTCGACCTTCCTCAGGTTCACATTTGTTTATTTTCCTTCTTTTCCTATTTGCTTTCCGCTCTTTGAAAATTTCTAGACATTTAATAAACAATTTCCTTATCTCTTACACGATCTTCTTCAGTCTCGAATTCAGCTCATCAATGTCACGTATTCGATCGCTTATCACTATAAAATGTGAAATAAAATGCGAAAAAAAGTAACGCAATTCCACCACCTTCCTTGACTTGACCAATATCAATAAATTCCATATTGTTACGATTATTATTTATGACTTTTTGTTTTTTCCTATTATGTTGTTATTATTGTAAAACAGCAACAAGTTTATAACTAAAAAGTAAACAAAATAAAATTAAAAAAATTATGTGTGTAAACATTTGTAAAATTTATTAAAAACAAAACAAATTTGTTTAAAGAAAAAGAAACAATAACAAAAAACATTGTTTATTTAAGGATTTGTTTTTGCACAATTAAGTTTCTAAACAGTGGGATAGAGAGCGAAGGAAGGAAGGAAGGAGAGGAAGAAAGATGAGACTGACTATGATTATTGTTATTAGTTGTTATGTAGAGTCTTTATTTGTTTAGATCTTAAAAGAGATTTTTGTAGTGTTACAAAGAATTAAGACTGAAGGCCAAGACGAATTAAAAGAAAGCTACGGAAATAAAAAGGGGGAATTGAATTCTTTTTATAAAGTGATCAGAGTTTGGAAGATAGAAGAAAATTTTGTTAGATCGTTGGAGCACTCAAGCAGATCAGTTTTAAGAGAATTGATTTTGAAAAGCTTTTTCAGGAAAATAACTTTAATACACAATGTGCTAATATTAAAAGCTTTTATTATTTTAAATCAATAAAGCTTTAGCGATTGTATTTTGAAAGCTTTTGCCTATCAGACTATGACGAAGCTTTAAAAGAATTACAAGAAATTTAATTGTAATACATTTAATTAAGAATATATTTCCGTCAAATCTACGAGTGCCTTAAAGCTTTCAAAGATGTAAATTTCTTTGGGCAATTCTTCATGGTTCTTAAGCTTTAAAAATGCAATTTGAACAGTCTTCAAGTAAAGATGAATTTTAATGCAATTAAAAATGTTTTATTTCCAAAAGATTGAATATGTAATTAACTTGATTGTAAAAAGCTCTTTAGAGTCTGGTTATAGAAATATGTGGCTCATGTTATTTGCATCAAGCTCTTAAACTATTAAAATTAAAATAGGGATTTGTTTATGTTTCTATTTAGCTTTAAATGCTATAAAGCTTTTATTAAAGCTTTTAAGTGGAACATAATTTTGTTAATTGTGCACTCTTTAAGGAACTCAAGCTTTCAATGGACATTTTATTTATATTTTTTTCAACTTTCAAAATTTTCAATGAAAAATGTAGAGAATTTTGAATTTTAACTTTAAACTTTTAAGCCAAAATACAAAAAGCTTTTAAAAATTTAAGCTTAAAACAATAATTCAGAATAGTAATTTATTCTTAATTGTTATTTAATATTAAAATTAAGATATTAAACACGTTCCAATTTCATGAAGGTTATGAAGGTCTGAAAGCTAATCGAATACGTAATTTTTAAAGCTTTTAAGAGTTGTTTTTTATTAAATAAGAAACTCATATCATAACATGAAAAAGTTAAGTTTTTATTATTTTTCATAAGCTTTTTCTAGACAACAATTTAATAAAGCTTTGAAGTTTGTTTTATTCTTTTGAAATTTCCAACTCTATAGAAATTTTGATTATAAGTAAAGTCTCCCTTAATAAAAGCTGATTTTCTCAAGCTTTTTTAGTCAACTATTTTGAAATTTTCATATTGCCTAAAAAGCTTTAACAGTCTCTATACTTTTATTTACCATTTCTGTGTAAAAACTTTTTTTCTAATACTTTGTTATGGATTTTTTACAGAATCGATAGAATTTAGATCACTGCCTACCTTAAATAGGTTTTACTGCAAAAACTAATGAGAATCTCAGAGTTTATGGATGTTAGCTTTTCATTCACTTTCTTTGTATAAGTTTTTTTTTTTTTTTTTTTTTTTTTTTATTTTTTTTTTTTTCGTAAAATCTACAAGTCCTAGAATAAATCACTTCATAGCTTTTTTACAAAAAATTTTCTTATTTTCTCCTTTTCACAGTCAGATCTCCCTCTTTTTATAGAATTTTTATAAGGAAAACGTGCATTTTATAAACAAATAATAAATCTTGTCTAAGAATTTTTTTTTAAACAAAGTCCGAGTAAATATAGATTTTTTTATAAAACAAAAAAACAAAAGAAAAAAAAAGACAACACATTTTTATTATTATAAAAATATATATATATTTTTTTCCTCCGACTATAATCATCAGTAAACAACGTGATAAGTTAATGTTAATAGAGCAACCAAATGAATGATCGAATGAATAACATATAGACAAATTTTTATTAATAAAAAATCTATTTTATAAAATATATAGCTACAACAACAACAAACAAACAAATAAAATTTTGCATAATCAATTTAAATTTTTATTAAAAAAAATCAAAACAAAATAAAATAAAATTATTTTCCTGATAGAAAAATTATAGATTTAAAATAAAATTAAAGGGAAATCAATAGAATAGAAATAAGTAAGAAAACTTTAATCGACTGTGCCGAATCTTTAATACCCTCCATTGCATGTGTGTGTGTGAAGTTAATACGTTATGTTTACATATACACTCACAAATGTTTAAAATATGTAAAAGTTTTTCTTCAATAAAACACAATAACACATAATGAGTTATAAAATTAGTTATATTTTTTGCTATAACATATATTTTACACTGAACCGATTTTGATAATTTGATCTGAGCGTATCAAACAACAGACGGACGGACATAGCTCGACTCAGATTTTGATTTGTTGCAAGAATTTTACGAAAGTTCTTCGCTTAAATGTAGAGGTCGCCTCAGATATCGTTCCATATCTTTTAATTTACCGAACCGATTTTATTAGTTTAAATAGGAAACTTCTCAGAATTATAGCAAAAACTCAGGCCAAATTTCATTAATCGTTGTCAATTATTATCAATGGCGTGTCAACAAAAAACGGACGGACATTGCTAAATCGATTCAGATTTTGATTAGATGTAAGAATATTTATACATTTTGAGGTCTTCGATGATTCCTTCTTAGCATTACACACGCAATGACAAAATTAATATACCCTCCTCAACGCTTGTCGTGGTGGTGGACATTAAAAGTGTTGTTTATGTTGATTTTTTTTACAATTTATCAAGAATTTTGTTTACATTTTTTTAAATAATTTAAGTCCATATGGATTGTTGTTGTTGTTAACTTATAGAATTTCTAATAGGAATTATCAACAGACTGCTGGCCGTCTGATATTTTTTTGTCTGTTTTGTCATCTTTTAATGGAAATTTACCTTAAAATAAAATAAAATTATTTTCTATTACAAAAATATTCTTAACGTTTTGTTATTTATGTATGTTTTCACCCCTCTTTCACCATCCACCCCCCTCTCTTTTTTAAAATCTTTTTTTCTAGCAAAATCATATCTTTGCTAAATCCATTGTGGGTGTGTTTACACGTAAACAACACGTATGATTTACAATAAAAACAAAGTGATTAGTTGTATTTAAGATCCCCCTCATTATTATAATAATAAACATTATTTTTTCCGCAGAATGACAAAAAAAAAACAACAACGGCACAAGCGAAATATTAAAAAAAAATATTTATAATTAAATAAATGCGCCAACAAACAAACAAACAAACAACCAACACCTTTATAAAATTTACCACTCACTCTCTTACTTACACATTCATTCATTTGCTCACTTACTCACTCAGTCACTTATCAATCCGTCAATACTTACTTCTGGTTTGTTGCTATTGTTATTGTTATTATTGTCCACCGTTGTTGTCATTTGTTGTCGAATGGGGGGACAACAAAAAAAAAACACTTGTAATTTTCCATTGAAAGAGTTAAGAAAAACATTTTGTAACAGAGACGGACGTGGTGGGAATTTTTGAAAGAATTTTAAAAGGGGGTTATATCCCCTTTGGGCGTATGTCAAAGAACTTAAATCTCAATTAAATTAGATTGAGATCTATATGATCAGTAAATAAATCAATCGATCGAGAGTAGAAATCTTAATAAAATTCAGAGATCAGAAGAACCTCTCGATCTATACAATAAAACTTAAATATTTCAAGTTTTCATATCATCAATTTCAAAAAAAAAAACTGATCACTGATCAAAAATGTATTAAAAATTCTCGATTATCATTTTTAGATATACATCACATATATATGCCATATGACTGATAAATTAACCTCTCGATCTATATGTGGATAGATTCACTCAAACTAGAGAGTAAATCTAAATTAAATTTATACCTCAAATATGTATTAAACTCTCGATCTTTCCAATAAAACTTTCATATGAGATGTTTACATATGATGGATCCAGAGAAATAAAACTGATCGCTAATAAAATATTTATTAGAAAACCTCTCGATCTTTAGAATAAAAGTGGTAAAGTATATAGGATGATTTAATGTGATCCTTCCTTATAAAATATTTATTAGAAAAATCTTTAGATCTTTAGAATAATAGTATGATTTCATATGATCGATTCTGTGGATTTAGGGAATAACTCTTAATGGAATTTCCCCATTAAATATTTATTAATAAATCTCGTGATCTAAAATATTAATAAAATTCTGAGAAATAAATCTGATCACTAAGCAAATATTTATAAGAAGGCCTTCCGATCTTTAGAGTAAAAGTAATAAATCAGATCTTTCCATATGATCGATTTTCTTGATCTAGATCAAATATGAAAAAACTCTCGATCTATAAAATAAATCATAAGATGTTTCCATATGATCGATCTAAAGGAATAAAACTGATCTCTAGTAAATTATTTATTAAAGAACCTCCTCACTATCTGTAGCGTAAATCTTAAAAATCAAAAGTTTCCATTATAAACCGCAGCTTCAACATTTTTGTTCAGATGTAATTGGTCAGGTAACAGAGACTTTCGAAAAGGATCTATGATTAATATAATTTTCGATTTTAGTACTGTCAATAAAAAGAATTCCCGATGTACGTAAAATTTTATTTTTCAATATCCGTTACTCTAATCAAAAAGATCTGACAAAATGGCTGTCTCATCTTATGTCATAATTTTGCCTCAAACTTTGATCAAAAATTTCGATCTTGTAAAAGTCAACATTATTAAATTTTGGCGTTTCTTTTGTAAATTTTGAATTTATTTCAAAATTAATCAAGATCAATATTCTTAGATCCTGATATGTTCTGTGTGAAATGAGCTTTAAAGCATGAAAACTTTTAAAGTTCTTTTTCAAAAAAAAAACTTTTAATATAAAACTTTTTGAATTAATAATTCAATATAACTGTGTTGGGCTTTAAAGATGACTTTGCCTTAACATTTTTCGCTCTCTTGCTCTCTCGACCCCTTCTGAAACTATTTTGCACCCACACCACTGTCTTTTATATCTCATTTAGTATTCATGATGCATATTTTTTTAAAAAATAATTAAATCCTCGTATGATCGGGCCTCTGTAAATGAGTTTGTAATAATAATTTTGTTATAAAAATTATTTTTGTTTATTTGTGGTCGATTTTTTGTTGTTGTTGTTTGTGATAAAATGAATTTTAAAAATTTTTGCCAAAAAAAGCTTAAATGAAAAAAAAAAAAAGAAATAAATATGTGTTTTTCTCATGTTTGTTTATAAATAATTGTAATTTAAGTATGTTGTTTTGTTTTTTTGTTTTTTTTCTTGTTGTTATAATAAAAAATGTTTAAATAATTATGTTTAATTAATCTGAATTATTTTATTCATGAATATTTTTAAAGGCGTAAAAAAAATTATTGCAAAAATAAAGCAGAAGCATTTTGAGTGAGAGAGAAAGAGAGAGAGAGTGAGAGAAGGGGGACACAGATGTTTTATATGAAAATAAATGGAAATTTAAAAAAATTTTTGATCTTTATGAATTTTTTTTGTTTTAAATATGTTTACAAATAAAAACATAAATAAATTTCTTATTAATTTGCTTTTATACCCTCCACCATCACAAGTGTATGTTAAATGTGTCATTCCGTATGTAACGCTTAAAGGGAATTGTCTCAGACCCCATTATGTATTCTTGCATCAAATCTAAATCTGAAGCGATTAAGCTATATCAGAGCTCAATGAAATTTGTCCTCAGTATTTGTTGTAGTCCTGAGTAGTTTCCTATTTAAAACTAGCAAAATCGGTTCAGTTTATTAAAAGATATAGACCGATATCTGAGACAACCTCTAACTTCATGTGAAGAACTTTCTTTTACAAAAGTTGTCAATTATTAAACGACAATTTAGAATGAAATTTTGTCATAACATTAAGTTGCATGCACTTCATTACCGTTCTACTGTTCCAAAATCGGTTCAGCAGATAAAAAGTTATGGTCAGAAATTTAATTCATTTAGGAAAAAAATTTTTATTTATTCTCTGTGTATTTGACTCTATGTGTGCTTGTGTATGTATGTACATTTCTGGTGAAGGGTATTAAAGATTCGCCAAAGCCGAATAAATCACTTTTTCTTGTTTTATTAAAAATTAGTCTTAATTTTTGTTGTTCTTAAAATGTTTCTGTGTGTGTATGTTCTTTATAGAAAAATTTAAGTGTCAGTCTGCTGTAGTTTGCGTTATAGAAAACTTTCCACGTTTAATTTTGTAACGCAATTTTTTTTCTAAATCGCTTGTTGATTGTTTATGCGAATCATTTCACTCTCAGACTTTTTATTATGAATTATTTACGAGTTGTTTTTTATCTTCAATTCATTTATATTATTATTTTTTAAAGTGACATTTTGTTTATTTACAAAAAAACTTATTATAAATTAATTATTTAAAAAAAATATATTGAAATCTCCTACTACAAAATTGTTTTGAAACTTTTTTTTTTTTCAAATGATGATAAATAATCTAAACTTTATTTAAATGTTTTGTAATCACAATAATAACGTTTTTTATTATTTATTATTTAATATTTATTATTTAATATGTATTAAACGTAAAGAATTAAATCGGTATTTTAAAATTTCCTATAATTTATAAAGTCAAACTTTTTCCTGTTTTTTTGTTTTGCTATTAAACAATAAATGTCAGAAGTTTTATATTGAGAATTTATTATAATTTGAATATTTTTCTTAGAATTTTCAATACAAATTTCGAAAAAAAAAATAAAATAAAAATTTATTTTTTTACTTAATTCAGGAAAAGAAGTTTATATCAAAATAAAAAATTACAAATATTCAGAAAAGTTTGAAATTTTTGAAATCTAAAAATATTCATTTTTCAAAAAAAAAAAAAATTCAAAGTTCGAAATATTCGAAAAATTAAAATTTGAAAAATAATAAATTTTTATATAAAAAGAAAGTATTAATATGTAAAAGTCACAATTTTTACCTCGCAAAGTAAATAAATATTTGAAAAAATAATATAAAATTTAAAAATTTCGAAATTGTGTACCAAAAAAAAAAGTACCATTTTTTAGAAATTCTTCTAATGTTTAAAATAACAAATAAAATAATTGTCATAAACCTAAAAAAGTTATTAAAATAGTTTTGTTACACGAAAAAGTTCCAAACAGTTTTGGTACCACATTTTTCAAAAGTTTTCTTTCAAATATTTATGATAATGAGTACATAAAATGTATCAAAAAAAGTAGTTCATTTTTTGCAAAATTTTTATTTTAGCAAAAAGTACCAAAATTGAAACGAAAAAATACATTAAATTTCTATTTAAGATTTTTATTAAAAAGTACCAAATGTTTTATGTTTTATAAAAAATTTAAAAATTTTTATAATGTAAATTATTTTAACATTTTTTTTTTCTAAAAAAAGTACCAAATTTTCCCAAAAAAATCCCTTCAAATTATTTACAAACGAACCAAAAAAATAATTTATCTTATTTAAAAAGTCTTTCATTTTAAAAATGAATTGTTATCCAAAAATTTTACCAACAAAACAAGAAATAACTTTATAGTACGATATTGGTTCAAAAGTACCAAATATTTTATATTTTTTATAAAAAATAAAACTAAACATTTTTAATAAAAAACATACTTTTTTACACGAAAAGTATAAATTAAAAAAAATCCCCTTAAATTATTTATGATAAAATTTAAATTTTTGCTTAGAAAATAAATTATAAATCCATGTTCTTGGTCTTAGAAGTCCAGATTGGATGTTAGATTAATCACGTTTAGTCCATTTTAAACTCCCTTAATAGATTTTATAGTGACTTAATGCTTTATTCAGTAATCACAGTTATATGCGATGAGTTCAAGGAGTTTAGGTTTGATGTTTGAGAGCATCGAAAGTCTAGATGAAATTGTTAGGTTACTCACAGTTAGTTTTTTCTCCCATCAGATCATTTTTCATCCAGCAATAATTGTGAGTTCAGGGAGTTAAATTTCAATGTTGTAAATCGTGTTCTCGTTTCATTGCCGATCTGATGTTACATCAGTTGAATCTCTTTAAAGTGGCCTAATACTTTGTTCTGTCATCAGAGTTATATGTGGCCAATTGAACCCCTTAAAGGAGTTTAATGGTTTCTTCTCTTTTAATAGTTATTTATAAGTCTGGTGATTTTAAGAAGCTTTAGTTTGATGTATAAGTTCATATTACCAATTCAAAGTTCTGGATCTGGTAATACGACGATCACAGTTATTTTAAAAAGCTCCTTTAAGGGACTTATGATCTCACCCATTGATGTTATGTGCCTGTGGGTGAAAGATGTAAAAGTATGATGTGTGAGGTCGTGTTCTCGGTTCGAAAATTAAGATATGATTTTACGTCTTAATAGAGCTTTAATGAATGTTTTATCAAATGATTTATTTATAAGTGTGAAGGGTGAAAGGTGTTAAAGTTTATTCTTGAATTCGGAAATTCTGATCTAAAGTTACAACAATTTACTGAGTTCACCAAGGAGGTATTTAAGATTTAGTTTATGTGATTTATGACACTGAAAATCTAGACGATTTAGACATCTTTTTTTCGAGTTAACTAACGCTTTAGGGGTGATCGCTTGTTAGGGTCTTCAATAGTAGACTTTTTCATCAAAATATGGATGTTTTTTTTAATATTTATTTTTAAAAACAATCACTAACAATAATTTTGTTTTATTTCATTTTAACTAATTATTGTTGTTTCTATTTCATTTATTATTTATTATTGTTGTTGTTTTTTCTGATGATTTGTTTATTATTATTGTTAATAATTTTTATGTAATTTTTATGTTACACACACTTTTACAAATTCATATTAAATAATTTTTTTTTTTTTCAAAATTATTGCGTGTTTTCACATGAAAAACAACAAAAAAAATTACGAAATTAAATCGTTAAGATTTTTTTCTCACACCAATTCAAATCGCTTGGAATTGAAATTTGTTAAATAATTTTTCTAATTTTCTCAATAAAATTTGAATTCAAATATTTATTTTGTAATTTTGTAAACAAAAAAAGTTTTAAAATTTGTTTCATGAAAAAGAAAAATGAAACAAATTAAGTAAATCTGAAAACAAAGGTTACGACGGAGTTCAATTCTCAAGCTTTAAATTAAATTAATCAAATAAGAATTTTTGAAAATAAATATTTTTTAAATTTATTTCAAATATTTGAATTTTAATAAGGAATGAGAAGAAAAACATTCTCGAATTAAGGTTATGAAATCAATTTCAGAATTTTTTGTAACGATATTTCAGAAAGAATTCAAAATTCAATATCGATTTCAAAGAATTCAAAATAAAGATATCAATTTTGTTTAATAAAAATTATTTTTTTATCTTCTTGAGAATTTAGTTATTAAAGAGTGAGAACGAAAAATTCTTAACATACATATATGTTAATTAAACGAAACCAAAAAACTTACATTATTACAATTTCCAAGAAAATAAGTGAGAATTCTATATTCCACTATGGCGAATCTTCACAAATTCTACCACAAATTCGAGTAAATTAAAGCGGTTATTTTTGTGAGCTCTGTCAATTTTTATGGATGTGAGTGTGCCAATAACAGACAGACGGTTATAGCTAAGTCGACTCAGGTTTTGATTTACTTTATAGAATCTGAGATAGCGTTACACACTGAATGACAAAATTAATATACCCTCTTTACCACTTGTGGTGGTGGAAGGTACAAAATGTTTTTATAGTTTTTAATCACTTGTGTTGAAATTTTGAACCTTTTTCGGAAACTCTTCCATTAACGTTTTTATAGAGCTTTCTCAAATAGCTGGTTCATCTCTATTAAAAATTTACCACTCTTTTGGGAACTTTTTATGCTCTTTAATTCTCTTTTTTAACCAGGGCCCAATATCTCTCCACTAGCCTTAGCTTCGGGCAGCGTGGAGGATTTGCCTTCCTTGGTACAAAGATCACATTATTATTTTTGAACCACTCCAGGGCTTGTTTAACAAAGACCTGCTTTTAGGTTTCTAAATTTTTCTTCAACATTCCCTCGAGCATAAAGGAATATGAAATTGTTTACCAAAAAGGTTGCGCAAATGCTGCCAGAATATAGAATATCCCGAGAACTGGGCTAACCGTTTTGGGTCCCTTTTGAAAGTGCTTTTTGGCTTTAGAAGTATCATGTGGACTATTCCTTCTACTTGAACCAGGTTTTCTATGAATGGACAAGTTCTCTTTGAATGTTTGGTCAACTATAATTGACATGATAATAAAAATCAATGTATCTTAAGCATTTTTCATTCACACTTTTTGTCTTCTTAACAATTTTGTTATGATTTTTTTTATCTTCAAAAACACTTTCATTTTAAATTCCGCATTAAATAAATATTTTTTTTATATCTGCGGAAGTGATTTCCTAGAATTTTTTTTATATTTTTCGCAAAAAAAATCACATAAAAAACTTTGACAAATTTAACTAATTCAACCTTTTCCAATTAAATATTTTTCGTTTTTATTTTAATTAAATCAAAATC
The DNA here is from genome assembly GCA_004302925.2 of Cochliomyia hominivorax. Classification (NCBI taxonomy): domain Eukaryota; kingdom Metazoa; phylum Arthropoda; class Insecta; order Diptera; family Calliphoridae; genus Cochliomyia; species Cochliomyia hominivorax. Next base: position 19,676,129 of record PYHX02000158.1, read on the forward strand.
TTTAATTTATGTTGTTTTCTATGTTGAATAGACAATTCAGAGAATTTTTTTTGGTTGTAGCAAACAAAATATTTTGATACGCAAAAAAAAAAACATAAAAATGTGTTTGTGGAGAAAGAATGCCAACACAAACATTTATATCATTTTACTATTCCCTCCTTCTCATTTTCTTCTTTAAAAACAAAACTGGAAAAAATGTAAACATGAAATTAGACCAAAAACAAAATTTCGAAATTCATTCAAAATAAACATGATTTTTTGGGATTTATGTAATGAATTACTCACTTCACTACCGGGGTAGAGTGAGAAGTTTAGGCAAAATAGTTTTAAACATTTTAAGAAATAATTTTCTTTTTAAAATATTACTTTTTTATTCAAAAAGTATTTATTTTTTAAAGTACTTTTTCAAAAAGTACTCTTTTTCAAAAGTACTTTTAAAAAAATTACAAAAAAATGAAACAACGTTCAATTTAATAAAGTACAAATAAAAAATCGAGGAGTTCTATAATTTACTAAAGTATTGTTTTATTGAAAAGTACTTTTTCAAAAAGTACTTTTCAAAAAGTACTTTTTCAAAAAGTACTTTTCAAAAAGTACTTTTTTTGAAGTACCAAAATGAATTTTCAAAAAATTGAAATATTTTAAAGGTTTTATTTAACACAGTACAAATGAAAAAATTGAGAATTTCCATAACTTATTAAAGCACAGTTTTATTAAAAAGTACTCCTTTTTTAAAGTACTTTTTTAGAGTTCCCCTTTTTGCAAAAATCTTTTCGAAAAAATTTCTATTACTAAAACGTAGCAATAAATAGATCACATATTTTATGAAATTCCAAGGAGCTCTTGAAATGAAAATCAGGGAATTTCTTAAATTAATGAAAAAAGTAAAATTTTTGTCAAAAAGTACCAATTTTTTAGAAAAAGTACGAAAAAATCTTGGAAAAAATTTAAATGATGGTCAAAGTTCACAATTTAAAAAGTTTTAATTTAATAAAAGGGAACCTCCTGTTTTATCCAAAAGTACCAACTTTTTTAAAAAAGTTTAATTTTTCAAAATTTAATTGAAATTCTTTATTTTTGCGGATATGATTTTGGTATCCCAGGTCCGGTTATGATATGTATGTGTATGAAAATTACAGCTGGGCTGGTTCATTAAAGAGTTTTGTTGCGATGTTTGGGTTCTTCTTCCTAAGTTCACTATTTATTAAGGCTGCTTAAAGTCCCGTACAACTGAACGCTTTTTGCTCTTAAATGAGGTTTTGTAATATAAAGTACGGAATTTTATTTTCCGACAGTTTGGTGGGTGATCATGTCCAAAAAATTACAAATTAGTCACTCTTTATAAAAGTAATCATTCACAAAGAGATGTAACTCTCACTACACAATTTAAATTAAACCTCATGGTGATCATGATCTTTTTTTTAATTCTCAAGATCATACAAATTCTTAAGATCATAACATTCTTAAAGATCATTACAATTACAAATCTTAAGATCATAAATAAATATATTGAATTTTTACTTTTCCTTCATTTTAAAACGATCTTCTTAATGAAGTGAAATTTAATCGGTTTGATTTCAACACTACATAATTGAAGAATAATGAAATCGGTTCAGTTTAAAACAATTTTATAGTAGGAATTCTAGAACAATATCTGATCGCTTGCAAGGTTCTTTGGAAAATGTCTGAATTTAATTTTTAAAAGACTGTCATTATTGATCCCATGGTGAAACTGGTTTAAATCTGTTATATTAAACTTATTTCTGTGATGATCTTAAGGTTAAAACAAGGGAAATACTTTGAGGAAAATAAATAAATTTAAAATTTTTTTAACTGTAATTTTTTTTTCAAATTATCCATTTTAAATTTAACTATTGAAAATTTTTCGGACTTCATCTGGTTTTTTTTTATTGATTTTTCCAATAAATAAATTCGTTTAACAAATCAAAAAACTCCTTCTTATCTTCTTCCATCTAAAAACTTATCAAACCACCTTCCTATAACTCAATAGCACCGTTTCGAGCATGTTTTTTTTTTTTTTGTAGACCCCCCCTCCCCCTAAAAAAAACAATCTTATGTTTTGATTAAAATTTTTGTTTATGAAAATTTATACCACAAACACGTTCATTCATTCATTCATTCTGACACTTTGAAATAGAAGAAGAAGAAGATGAAGTGTGAAGTGAAAGAATAAATAATAAAAAAATAAAATAGAAAAAAATAATAAAAATAAAAAATAAGTTTACTGCGTCGCAAAAAAATAAAAATAAAATATTTAACACTCATTAATTCTCAAGATGTTTGCTTTTTATATTTATGACAAAATTTATAATAAATTTTTATATAATTTTTTTTCTAAATTTATTTTTTATAAATTTTTTCTAAATTTATTTTTTTATAACATTAATTTAGATGACATTTTTTTTTGTTAACAACAATAATAAAAAATTAGCAAAACTATTTTATTTAAATAAACAAAAAATCTATTGTTGTTTTTTTCTCTCTCTTAACCCGACACCACCATAAATGGTTGGAGTATTATGAGTTTGTGTAGAAGTTTGTAACGGGCAGAATCACTTTCTGAGTCGTCCGTCAGACCGTCTGACACGCTTGCTGCCCATGTAAACCATGTCTTAGAACGATACCAATTGAAATTGGTGTTTAGATGGATCCATTATTTCATCTAGCACCCATATAAAGGTTCCTCCCGGAATATGTTTCGAGTTTCATAAAAGTAAAAAAATAAAGCAAGATTTGACACTAATAAGTCTCAGACGATGTACCAGTAGATCGGTTCATTATTAATTAAATATACCCTCTAGCGAATATCACTCTCAAGGGCTTAAATCTCTCAAAATAGTTCAAATTATGATTTACAACTTTTGGCGCCCATAAAATGTCTTCTGAAAAAATCCCTTTAAACTGTATAAATCCCACATTAATGTTATTAGTACTATACTAATGTACTCTAGAGCATAAATTTAAAAATTCATATACAAAATTCATATACAAAGTGGTGTGGTGTAGGGTATTAAATAGTTGGGCTTGATCGCCTATAACTTCTTACTTGTTTAAACAACAAATTTGCAACAAAAAAAAAAAAAAAAAAAAAATAAATTAAAAATAAATTTTGGTAATGATAAATAAACGTTTTAATGCAAATAAGGGGAGTGGCAGACCGCTCATTCACTCGCTCGCCTCAATGACAAAAACAAAAAAGTGTTAATTATGTTTTAATTAAAAAAAATAATAATTTTTTATAAACATTTTTTCTTTTTGCAAAAAAATAATTATTATAAAAAAAGGTGTCGGTTTTATGTCAAAAAAAGCGATGGCGGTATTTTTTATGTTTCTAAATACAAAAATTTTAAAACAAATTTGGATAAAATTTAATTTGTTAAAAAAAGTTTAATAAATTTTATTTGTTTTTGAATAAAAAATGTAATTTATATTAATTACTAAGACTCTATTAACTTTCATTTCAAATGGGTTGATGAAAAATTTCTTCAATATAACAAAACAATTTTATTAAAACTTCAAAATATAGATTTTTGGTCCTCCAGATATTTAAATTTTTACTTTAGAAAATCGTTTCTATAATAAGATATAGAATGATTTTTGGACCATCTTGACTACTCGAATATAGTTTAGGCTTTAGGTTTCTTTGATAGTTCAATGCTCTTGAACTTCGTTTTGAAAGGACCATATAACATGTAAGATAATAAATACCTAGTGAATGCCTCTCGTTAGTTCTAACTGCAAGATCTATCCCGTGGCTGTGACCTGGTGATACTTTACAAAGAGAGTCCAGTAGTAGACCTGAACCGATTGTTATTACCGATCATTTACATGGGAGATGAAAAACACTTTCCTTCTTCTCCTAATTGTTACAGCTGAGAACTTTGAAATACTGTTCCTAATATGACCAATCGGAATTATAATTGAATCCGGATAAGGAATTACAACTAACTTCGTTATTAAGTCCAAAACTGGACTTAATAACGAAGTCTAGTCTATCGGTCTGTTAAGGTCGGATGAGGTATATTTTTTAAGTTTTTAAATATGGGAAAAGTAGTAGAAATATCTATGTTCCAGAATTCAATGAAACTGGATCCATATCTCTTATATAGAAATGTCTCTTATATAGAACCCTATTTCGATAATCTCTTTATAATTTATTCGTTTTAAAATATAAATTTTAATAAAGTTAAGTTTTATATGAGGATAAAATATCATTCCAAATTATATAAAGCAAGGTCCTAGACCCCGGATCCATTATTATACATATATTTTTAAACTGAAGATATTTTAAAATTTCAAATATTTGAATAAATTTTCATATCAATTAGTTTAGTAATTAATTGTAAAGATTAAACCTTGATAATTTTATTCCAAATATTTAATATATATGAAGGAAATGGGTCCATAATGCCTTATACTTTCGATCCGAGTTGAATAATATATCGCGTTGAAGCTTATAAATTTCAAAAATATTAGTATTGTGACAATTATTTCAACCGTCATGAATAGTCATGAGGTATGCGAATTAAATCTGTGTGTCCATTTTTTCTAAATCGGTTCAGTTTTTTTAAAATCGTTATTAAAATGAAAACTTTAATATGGGTATTAAATAAAAGATAAAAATCTTCTTTATATATTCAAATTAATTGTTTGAAAATTTACGCAGCTTTAAAGTTGAATTAAAGGGGAATTATTATTTTTTGGACCCATTATGAGTTATAATCTTTTTATGTACGAAGTCAATTTAAAGAGCCTTACTGTGTGGCGTAATAGTTGCCTTTATTAAGAAGTAGAAATCTGTTATCTGAATTTTTCAGCGATCGGTTCCCCTACCATACATGTGTCCTTGTGTGTGTCTGTGGGAATGCAAAAAAGCTTTTGTTCACAAGCTGCATTAATTGATGATATAGCAGCAGTCGTTTCAGGGAACGTGTCAAGCAAAACAGAATTTGTACCCGAGTCTATAAGTCTGTTATCTGTTACCTGTTAAAAGTTAAAAAAAATAAATTATTTTTGAAAAATATTTTTGTTTGTAATTAAAGTTCATATAAGCCTAATAAACTGTCAAAAATTCTACGAGGGTATGTACCAAAATTTGCATAATTCCCTTATAAAGCTTGTAGGAAGTATTTAAGTCATTTTCATAGATTTCTAATTTCATTAAAAAAGTTTTGAACTTTCCCTATAAAGGACAATTTTTGTCAAATTTGTGGCTTTTTTATAACAGAAACCTGTTATACAAGAAAACTGTTATAATCATATTTGTGTTAATTCTAATACCAGCCCTTTTTCAATAACAATACCAAAATAATAATAAAAATAGATTAGATAATACATTTTGGTTATAAACTTCTTATTGTATCTAAAAAAACGCGTTAAATTGTAAACAAAATCGTTATATTTCGAATTTAATTTATGGATTTTATTTATGAGTTTCAAATTTTTGTATTTGAATGAGTGAAAAAAACACTATTTTTAAACATTTTTGATGACGTTATCAATTGTTAGTTTATGAACAACAATCGTGGTCAAAATGGCAACAAAATTAACATTAACATGAAGAAAAAAGTTAATAATACGTTGTTTCACATTTTTATTATAATTTATTTTTCGCTTGTGTGGAAGATCTTTTTAGGCTTTTTTTATAACAGAAACAAACAATAACACAGAAATAAAACGTTTTGTGTGTTTTTTTTTTTTTGCCATAAATACGACGTATTTTTTATTATTTTATTATTATTTTTTCTTTTTTGTTGTACAATTTTTATTTCTTTTGTTTGATGAAAATACAAATTCAGGTATCTATCTACCTGTTTTTAAATCAAACACACACAGAAAGAGAGAGAAAATGTACTCTCTTTATTTGAAACAGTTTTAGCATTGAGTTGTAGAGAAAATAAAGAGAGAGTATGTGTTTTTTTCAGGTAGTTTAATAAAGCGCATGTGTTATGTTTTGTGGAGACTATTTTTTTACCATATAAAGTAATTAAATGAGTAATAACGGCAAAAATTACTCAAATTTTAATTACCAAGAGCAAGAGAGAAATATAGAGGAAATATTGAGTGTTTTTAATAATAAAGGGGTTTTATGTAAAAGTTATTATGGTGGTGAACAATGTAGTGGTTGATATGAGTTTTTTTTTGTGGAAGAGAACAACGAGTGGATGAGTATTAAATGAGTATTAAAGAATATTTTATTGCTCTAAATGTTTTTAAGCTAAACATATAAATTATAATTTAAATGGCAGCAGACTTTCAGTCGCCTTTACAAGTTGCTAAAGAAAACATTAAACATTAGAACTTTTTAAAAGAAAAAGCATTTTTAAAAAATAGATTTTTTTGTATAAAAAATTTTATAAAAATCAAATAATATTTTAAATATTAAAAACTTTAATAAATTTTAAAAGACTTCTGTTCGCTCTCCCTTTTCTTGTTGAGTTATTTTTAAACATATTTAACTCATTTTAGAGAAAAGCTTTTCTATTGTGGTAAAAAGCTTTTAGCAGTACCGGTCTCTTTGGCTCAATAATACTCTCAATATTGAGTTTGAAATTATTTGAAAATTTCATGTATATTGTATGGTTTTCTTATACAGAAAATCAGTTATTGCTAAACTTCTGCTTACAAAACACTGAAAAAATTGTTACCAAAAAATTAAATAAAAATATAATAAATTTTTAAAAAATATCAAGTGAAGAAAAGTAATAATAAAAAAGGTGCCTTTGCTCACAAGAAAATTTTTATACTAAAAAAAAAAAAAACACTCAAATAATTAAAAAGCAAGAAATTAAATGAAATTATTTTTTTAATAAAAAAACAAAGGAAATTTTAATAAATTAAATTTAAATAAAAAAAACTGAACAAAGGCCATTACAAAAACTCTCTCCATAAACCAGATAAATTTGAGAAAAAAATTTTTGAAACAAAAAACTGTGATTTTATTAAATAAAATTTCAAAAAATTAAAAAAAAGTAATTTTTATAAAAAATATAAAAATACAACACATATCACTTTTAAAAAGTGTTTTTAATTAAAATTAAAACAAAAAACAGTAAAAGAAAATTTAAAAAAAATCAAATTCAAAGCAAACAAAATTTCTAAAATCAAAGCAAAAATTTTAAAATATCAATTTTAATTAAAAAACTAATTTAAAAAAATAATAATCAGTTAAAAAAAATTAAATTAAAAAAAAACGTCTCTCTAAATCCCCTAAAAAGACTGTTTGAAAAAATCTTTCTTTAAACTAAAAAAAGGACAGAAAAGTCCCCCAGAAAACTGTGAAATCGCTGTATTTTTCTGAAAATTTCACAAATTAAAAAAAAAATCATTAAAAATTCAATTTAAACAATTTATTTTGAAAAAACTTGTATACAACAACAAAATGTTGGGTACCATGTCTATGCGTCAACCAGAAAATTGGTTATATGAAATTTGGCAAAAGGGTCAGGACAGTCCCTGTTATGTGATGGTGCCAAATGCTAAAGTACGTACAAAATTGTTTTTTTTTTTTTTTTTTTTTTTTTTTTTTTTACTTGTCATTTTTTTGTTAATGTTTGTTGTTCCTAAACTGTCAGTTTAAAAAAAAAATTATACATCTTTATTGATTTTGCACAAAAATTATTTTTCATTATTTCGTGAAAATGTTGGTTGGTTTTTTAAGCTCAACAAAGGAAAAGTGTAGAAAATTTTTAGTCATTAAGAAAATTTTATAGTATAAAGACCCAAGAGAAAAATAATCAGAGGAAAAAAATGAAAAAAGTTAAGTCATTTTGTGAATAGAAAAAAAATAATTAAAAAATTTTTAAGAAATTTTGAAAAATTAAAAATGAAAAATAAAACAATTTTAATAATAAAAAAAATTGAATATTTGTAATATTTCAAAATTTTTATTAAAACATGTGCAGCAAAATAATTAAATAAAATTTAAAAAATATTTATAAAGAAAATAATTACAAATATTCTAAAAATTTAAATGAAAATTGTGCAAAATAAATTAATATTCAAAAATTTTTAAAGAACAAAATTTACCTTAAATTTTATACACGTGATTTTTATGTTTTAATATTACGAAAAATTTAAATAAATAATTAAAATTCGAAAATTTTGTCTAAAATCGACAAATAAAATTCTTTAAAAAGTTAAAGTCAAATCACGATTATTTATTAAAAAAATAATTCAGAAAAATATTTCTTTTATAAAATTAGTAATAATTAAAACTTTAATAAACTAATTTAAAAATAATAAAAACAATTAAGAAATTATTAACAACTGGTTAAACTATTAAAATTAAGAAATTGTTGAATTTTAAAAAATCTTAAAAATTATAATTTTAAAAATTAAAAAACAAAAAATAAGATTCAAGAATTATTTTAAAAATTTGATTAAATAATTATAAAAATTAAAAGACTTCGAATTAAAAAATCTTAAAAGAAAATTTTGAAAATCTGGAAAAAAATGCAAAAAAAAATTATTAAAAAATTTGAAATTTTAAAAACTTTCAAAAAAATTTTTTAAATTTATAAAAAAATTATATAAAATTATTTTTCTTAATTAAACTTCCGAAAAATTACTTTAAGATACCCTACACCATTTTATAAACTTTAAAAATTAATTTTACAAATAGTGTAGCATAACCCTCGTAAATGAATTAATTAAAGATTTCTTTAATTATTTAAGATAAAAATATAAAAAATAGGATTTATAAATGGTTATTAACGACTTTAAAATACCCTACACATCCTAAGAACTTTATTAAAAATTGCAAAAAATATAAAGAACAACCCTCGTAGAATTTGTCTCATTAATAGTGCCGTCATAGAATTTAAAGATTAAAATTCAAATTATTTGTATGGATTCTTTATGCAAAAGGGTCTTGTATAACAGTTAGATTACATGATTAAGACACTTATGTAACAGCTATGAAAACTTATCGATCCATTCTGCTAAAACCTGAGACAAAACCTTTAGATTATATTAAATTTAATATAAATGTTTATTACCATAATTATTTTTTTATAAAATAAAAAAGTAAAATTTTAAGAGATTTTCCAAATATTTTTTTTGGATAGACGGATGGACGGACTTTTTTAAATCTTTTTAATAATTTTTTTCTGAACCGATATTATATATATTGAAAGGATTTGTTTAATAGTTTTAAATTGTATAATAAAAATTATTTTTGTAATCAACTTTATAGATTTTTTAAATTAAAAAAGTTGACATCATTTTATCGAGATAAAATAATAGGACAGACGGAAGGACGGAGATAGCTAAATTGATTTCGAAAGTGATTTTCAGCCGATTAGAATATAATTAGGTGGCATTGAGTTTATGGTGGTGTAGGGTATAATTACAAATAATTAAAAGCTAATTTTGAAGTATTTTTAACAAAAAATTTAAGTGAAGTGGAATAACAATTTTTAAAAATTTAAATTTTTGTATTTTTTAAAAGTTGAATTTTAAAAAAAAATTTTAAAATTTTTTGCAATTTTTCGGAAGTAAAATTTTGGAAAATTAAAATAGATTGATTTAAAAATTTATTTTTTTAGAATATTTTTAATAAAATTTTGTATAATTTCATAAGGAAAAATTCGATAAAAAATTTAATTAAATTAGAAATAATATTTTTGCACAATTTTCATTTCAAAATTTAATTCAGTAAAAAAAAAAACTAAAAAATCTTAAAAATTGTAATTATAAAATTTTGAAATTGTCTAGATTTTCAAAAGCTTTTAAGCTTTGATTTTAAACTTAATTATAACTCATATTTTCAATATAAAGCTTTTTTAATCTTTTTTTTGGAACTCGAAAATTATCTTCTGGATTTTTCATTCTGCGCAGACTCTGATTTCAAAATATTTTAAAGCTTTTCTTTAAAACTTAAACTTACTTTCGAGACTTTAAAAACGCTTTTCTGAAATTTCTTAGAATTGTATAAATTCTTTTCGATCTGTTTTAATTTGCGCAAACTCTGTTTTTCTTGTTCTATTAATTTGCGCAAACTCGGTGAAACCTACAAACATAAAAAGATTTGTTGTTGTTTAATGGACTCAATTTTGCACTCAAATTTTAACTCTTTCCCTTAAGATGACTTTGCGCAAACTCTAAGAGGGTGGAGGTTAATGCAGTTCTTGGAATTTTGAAAAAAAATTCTAAATTATATAAATCGTAAATCTGAAAAGATCAGTTAAAATTTTTTAATGTAAAAAATATAAAATTATAAATTAATTTCAATATTTTTCTAAAATAATTTTAACGCCATTCGAGGGCAGCCCCACCTACACGATAAAACGACCATTTGCAATTTAAATAAAAATTTGATTTTTTTTTGTTTATATTTGAAATTTTAAAACTGGTTTTAAAATTTATTTACTATTTTAACTAATTAAATATGTAAATTACAAATAAAATTATATTTCATTTCAATTTTATTTCTTGAATTCAAATTATTTGAAAAAAATATTTGAAAAAAATTCAATGTTAAATTAAAATTTTTTTGAAATAAAAATTGAAAATATAGAAAAATATTTTAAAAAGAATATTCAAGGGAATCAAAACATTTTTTTTTTTCAAAATTTTATTTTTACAATTCTAAAGATTTCGAAATTTAAAAAATAAAAAAATATTTAACAATAACATTTAAAGGGAATTGATTACAATTTTTGAGAAATTAATTTTCATAAGTTCCCAATTTTAGATTTCCATATTTTGATTTCAAATATATATTATTATTATTATTATTATTATTATTTTTTTTTTTTTTAATTTCCAAATTCAAGATTTTAATCTTTAACTTTAAAAGATTTCGAAAAAGGCGTTTTTTGTTTTTTTGTTCCCTTTTTTAAATCCTTAAAATTGCTCTTGAAATTAAAAAAGACACTTGTTTCTGGCATTTGGAAAATTCAACTACCTGCTGGTTTTCTCTCAGTTTGAGGTCAATTTTCTCTGAAACCATTTGAAACACATGTTTCAATTCTTTTGTACAATTTCATATCAAAATCTATTATGTCTTACGATGTCATTGTTTTTATTTTTTTTTTTTTACAAAAATTGTGGTCTGTTTAAGAATTTAGACGCCTTCTGTTAATGATTTTCTTATAACAATTTTATCTTATGTGGTTTTTTTTTTGGTTGGCATCCAATTGCCTTTGGTCACTCATTCACTCACTCTCACACAACACGCAGCCATTTTAAGATAAATTTATTTTTCTTATTCTGTTTATCTTTTTAAAAATAAAATTATATATTAAGTATATGTAAAGATATAATTCTTAAAATGATTCATGAAATTGTTAATCAGCCAAAAGCAGAAAAAATTGGATTTATATTCAAGTTCATATATTTGTATATATATTATTTTTTTTATACTCATCACCACTAAAATTGGTATAGAGAGTTAATAACTTTGTTATTCTTAGACCCCATAATGTGTATATTATATTTATGCATCAAATCGAAATCTGAGTCGATTTAGCTATGCTCATTTGTCTGTCTGTTGTTGGCTCGCTCAAATCCACGAAAATTGAAAGTATTTTCTACAGCCCTAAGAAGTTTCCTATTTAAAAACAGCAAAATCGGTTCAGTAAATTAAAAGATATAGACAAACATCTGAAGCAACCTGTAAGTTCATGCAAAACTTTCGTAAAATTAATCTTAATTTTAATTTTTAACCCCAATTTATTTTGTCCAGTGTTAAAAGAGAAAGAGCAAATTTACAGTTTAATCACTTTTAAGAGCAAAAATGATTCATTATTAATTTTTACATGGGAAGAGGTTAAAAATCCCCATAATTATATTCCATTTATAAAAGTAAACACCATAATAAATCAAAGATGATGAAAGTTCAAAAAAAAAAAAAAAACATTTTTATAATAATAAAAAAAGTCTTAAAGATATTATTTGTTTATTATATTTCATTTCCTCTATTTTGTCTATTTAAAGAAAATTTATGAATGAGTCCCCAGTAAGCAACCACCGGATTATAATTTAATTATTAAAAAAAATCATCAGACAATTATTTATTTGATTTTCTCAATATTATAACAAGCCAAATTTTATATTTATTTTTATAGCAAATTTTTGTTGAAATTTTGCCAACAAATCCAAAAATCTTTTAAGTTATTTTTAACCTTAAAAAATATATATTTTTTTGCTGGTAGCTAAAAACATAATTATATTAAAAAAAAATAAAAATTATTGTTGAAACAAACACACACTTGTCTGCTGCCATAATTGGTAGGTTTTTTACACAAGACTGATATATTTCGTATAGACTTTTTAAATTAATGATTTTAATTTTTTTTCTTAATTTTGTTATTTACTTTAAATTTAATTTTTATTGAGAAAATACCAGTTGAAACTGGTTAAAAAGCATATTCAACAAAAGTGTTAATTTTTTATGATTATAAGGTGATTTTGCAAATAAAAAAATTGCTTTTTGATAACATTTTTTGTTCAATAACAAAAACAAATATAATAGAAAAATAAATTTTTTTTCTCTATTTAAACAAATAATTTTAATATTTATCTTATAATCTTTAATATTTTCTTTATAAATTATGTTTCTGTATTAAGTTTTGTATGAAATGTTGAAAAAATCTTGTAAATACATTAAGAATTGTTAAATTATAATGTTTTTTGTAAAACAACCTTTATTTTCTTTATGATTTTATTTAGAAATTTTTGTTGTTGTTTATTACAGAGTTTTTATGCATAATAAAAAAACAAAATTACTCTCCTGTAAACTCATTTCTCCTTAATAATAAAAAAAAATTCATTTAATTTTTTCCCTTATTTTCCTTTTAATGTGAGGAGAGAGTAATCTTAGCTTGAACTCTTTAGAGTGGCAGTGTAACTGCATGTGGTGGTGGGGTTAATATGTTTTGTTGTATTTAATTAGAAAAAATAACGGGTTTTTCTTTTGTTTGTTTACTTTTTTTCTCAAGAAAATAATAAGAGTGTAATCTCAGCTTTGTGTTTTTGATGAGTGGGTGTGTAAATGGAGTTGTTTTTATAGAAAATAACGGTGATTCCTTTTATTATTGTTTACTTTTTTTATGAAAAAAAGTAAAAGAGAACAAACTCAGCTTAGATTAATTTGATTTTTTGTGTTATTAAGAAATATTAACAGATTTTCCTTTGCATATTGTTTATCTTAAAAAAATGGAAAGAGAGTAAGAAACACAAAGCTAAAGGGTTTTAAGTGAGTGGGTGTATTACTGGAGTTGTTTTTGTTTTTATAGAAAATAAAGGTTTTCTTGTTTACCTTTTTACAAAAAAAATCTAATAACAAGAGAGCATTCTTAGCTTAGAATCATATGTTTTTTTTCAACAAAATAATAACGGGGTTTCCTTTGCATATTGTTTTTCGTTTTAAATGAAAAACTTATACTCCCACAGAGGAGAGTAATCTCTCAGTGGTAGTATAAGTGGGGTTGTTTTGTGTTTATATGAAAAAAATGGTATTTTTTATATACAAATAACAATAGTAAGAGAGCAGCTCTTCTTGGAATCATAAGAAAGGTTTAATTCTATAGATTTTTGTTAACAGAAGAGTAAGTAATCTCAGCTTTATGTTAATAGTGAATGTGGATATATATTTAATGTTTGTAAAAACATTTTTTTTTGAGGATGTATATTAAACAGCAAAGTTAACTCAGCTTAGTGTCATTGGTGGGTGTGAAATAGCTGAGTAGGGAGTTTTAATTTAAAGGTTTTGATTTTGAAATAGCGATGTTTCCTTTTGTTTGTTATTGTTTACATTTTCTATGGATCAAGAGTTAATTAGAAACAGCTAATTGTTTCAATGTTTGTTAGTGTTTTGTAACGTGAAAAGCAAAATATAGAATTTACAGAATAATATCAACTATTTTCTATTTACTTCTGTTAATTTATATTATTTTTTATTTATTTTAAAGATATTAAAGCAATTTCTTTTAATTTGTGTATTTTGTGCCATCAAAATTTTAAACAAATAGAGGTGTGGTTGTGGGTTTCTTTTGTGTAAATAAAATTTTGAACAATTTTTTGACGTTATTCGTACTTTTACGAAAATAAATCTTTTTATGTATGTTTAATAAATTTATTACCGAACTTTTTATTTAATCAACAAATTAACACAAAATTTAGTCATAAACAAATAATAAAAAATATAAAAGTTATCACGTTTATTTCGTTTAAAACAAACAACATTTAAATAAAATCGATTTTTGACAGAACCTTGCAAATGTGTTGAATATTTTTGTTTTAATTTGAAAACAGGAATATTTTTTCATACACGTGGTGGATCTTATGTGTCACTGGAAAAATCAACCTAGAACATAAAAATTATTATGTTGTTGTTTTTTTTTTTTAATTTGAATTGAAAAATATTGAAAAAAAGAACGCAACACAAACATTTTAAAATAATTTCCCATTATGATAAGTTGTTATGAATAATATTGGAAAAATAAATTGGCTTAAATCCAACAAAATTAAGAAAAAAAACTAAGTTAAATGATATATTATTAAAATTAAACATAATTTTTTCTCTTAACTTTATAATTTAAGAAAAAAATCCCCTTTTATTAAAAGTTTTGTTCTTTATTTTTTTTTTTAATAATTTTATTATTTCTTTATTTTGCATGTTTTTCAACAAAGAAAAGCCTTTTTGATAAAATATCTATAGAAATTCATTGTATTAAAAAGAAATATTCTCATAAAAATCTATAAATAAATCTTTTTTCAAAACAAAACATAAGAAATTATTATTGTTGAAATATTTAAATCATTGAAAGCGTCATCTTCTTCATCATCTGAAAAAAGAAAAAAAATGATTTATAAATAAAACATCAACAACATTGTATTCATAATTATCATTTTTTTAATAATAATGATTATTTTGCCCTGACATATTTATAACAATTTTTGTGTTGATTTCATTTTTAATGGTCTTTTTAAAAACAGATTTTTGTTACTAATTCTATTCAAAAAAATCTAATTTCATAATGATCCTTAAATACTCAAATTACCGTTTTAAGCAAAAACTAAATTAGAGACTAAAAATTCTCAAGTATGTCACTTCAAACAATATGAGATTATTATGGAATAAATCTATCTTTATATCCATCATGTAAGCTATTATAGGGAAATCTTGAAACAATTGACGTTATTTGAAGATTTTAGATGTTTTTTGTTTTATTGTAAAATACAATAGATTGACAAGGTTGACAAGATATTCCAAAGAACTGCTTAGCATAATAAACATAATTTCTTTACACATAAAAAATGTTTACAAGGGGTTTCTTGGTTGTTGTTTAATTTTTTTTTAAGAAATTATTCAAAATAGTTGTAATTTTTATTATTTGAATTAATTTTTATAAAAATGTTTAGGTTTTTAAGAAATTTAAAAATGTTGCTGGCAACATGTTGCTTAAAAATGTTTGAAAAACATAAAAATTTCATTAAACTTAATGGCGTCAAATTTTTAATTTATTTTTTCAAATTTCTTTAAAAATTGAAAGGCTGTTAGCAACATGGTAGGTTTTTTACACAAGACTGATATATATTTCGAATAGACATTTTAAATTAATGATTTGCATAAAAATTTTTGAACTAAATTTCAAAAACTAAAAGCTTTAAGCAATTTTTCTTAGAAACATAAACTTTTTCTGCATTTTTAAATTTTCCCTAAATAAATCCTCAAATGTTAAGAATATTGTTATATTTTTGGAAATTGCAGTCATCTATTTCTCTAAAAGTCATTTATTTTTTAAATGAAAGAATAAGTTTCAGTAAACCTTTTGTTAAAGAGCTTAGAACTTTCATAAAATTCTTAGTAATATTAATTTAAATTATAGATTTTTTTTAATTTTAATGTTTTTTTATGCTAAAAATAATTTTGAATATTTTAAAAATTTCCATACCAGTCAGCAACATGTTGCTAATATATATGCCTCAAAAAAATCATCTTAAAAATTTATCTTTTTAATTTGTTTTATTAAAAATAAATATTTCATTTTTGTTTTCTTTCAAATTTCTTTTTCTTAATTAAAGCATTTTTTTAATGGCCATTACTGAACAAAGTCAATACAAGGTCATTCCTTACTTTTAGCAATTTTTCATTATTTACACTCTATAGTAGATAAAAAAAGCCATAAACATTAAAAAAATCTATATTAATTTATCTGCTATCTAAAAATGTTGGTAACAAAAGGAAAATAAGAAAAAAGAGAAAGAATAATGAAATAAAAATTAAAAAATAGAAATGACTATACACTCAGTGGTGTGTGTGTATGTGTGTGTATGTGCAAATATTGATTTAGTGATTTAGTTTAATAGTTATAATAGTTATTTTGTTGCTGCTGGTTAGATTTTAAGGTAGGTTGTATATGGCCCAAGTGTGGCAGCCACTTTGTTGGATGATTCATCCATGTATATAGAGTCAGTATTTCATTCATTCATTCATGCAAACCCCCACCAGCAGAAAAAAAATGAAATCAAAATCACAAACTTGCGTGATATAATTTATCCAGTAGAAAAAAAACAAAAACAACATACAAAAACAAAAAAGCCATAACATTAAAAACATTATGACATACAATTTTTTCTATTTTTGCAGAATTACGAGAGTTAAGTTTTTATATAATTTTTTTATTATTATAATTTTCTTGTTACAAATACCTAAATACGTCATGGTAATTAAAATAAAAAAGTTAAGAAAAAAAATCAAATCCCACTGCTTTATATGGATATTAAATAATTTCAAGAAACATGTTGCTAAACATGAATAGAAATGAAAAGTAAAAATTCATCTGTCGGCTATTCCGACGGAGATATCTGAATCGACTCAGATTTTAAATAAGTATAAGAATATTTATATACTTTATGGGGTCTAAGATAATTCCTTCTTGGTGTTACACTCCACCACTCCACTCGTGTAATTATAAAATTCAAAGAAATGTAATATTTATTTTTAACCATAAAGTTTTCTAAACAATTTGAAAAAAAAAAAACAAATGTTTATAACAGGGAGTTATAAATAGAATGTTTCAGTGACATTGTTTATAAAGTCACATAATATGTGTTCCCTTTTAATGTGTTTTAATTGTTGTACTTTTTAATAATTGTTATGTTTTTTATTAGTTTAATTTTAACAAGTTTTAGATTACTCTTGCTTGGGTGTCATATAGGCCTTTAACATGTTCCTAACAGATGTCTAACACATGTTGAAAAAAAACAAACAATAAAATCTTTTAAATTGACATAAAACATATTTAAGATTATTTTGTTTAGTTGGTGGTCATTTTAGTGTTGTTATTATAAATAGATTTATTTTTTTACTTTGAACTTAATACATTAACCTTCAAAGAAAATGGGCTTTTAAAGCTTTGGAAGACATAAAAGATTTGTTATATCAAAACATTTTTAAGCTACATTTTTCTCTCACAAAATTAAATTTTTTTTGTTTTATTTCTTTAAAAAACAAAGTTTTTTTTTTTTTTTTTTTTTTTTTTTTTAAATAAAAAATTTTAATGTTGCAGCAACATGTTGCTAATATTTTTTTTTTTTAATTTTGTGATCTTTATTTACACCAAACATTGAAATATTTTTGTTCAGCAAAATTTTTAAAATTTGTTTTTCAAAACTAAGAAAAAAAAAAAATTTATTCTTATTTAAAGTAAAATATAATAGATTTTAAAATTTTATTAAAAAAAGTTAAAAGGAATAAATGTTGCCATTATATACAGCATCAGGTTTGGCAACATTTGAAGAAACCTTTTTTTTTTTTAAAGTTTTAAAAAACAGTTTGGAACATTTTTTTTAAACTTTATCTCTATAAGAACCTAAATTTAATTTCTTCAACTCAAAAACTAATTTTTCCTCTTTCCCTTACAATTCATTTTAGGATCTCGTCAAATCCCATTTGATGATAGCCGTCCGTGAGGAGGTTGAAGTTCTTAAAGAAAAAATCTCCGAACTAATGGACAAAATCAATCAATTGGAGGTGGAGAATACCATATTGAAGGCCAATATGTCCCAGGAGACACTGCAGCAATTGCAAATGCAAACACAATTGCAAATAGCCGGTTCAACACCAACCAATGGCGGTAATATGATAACGGCCCCACCCACACCAGCTGCCATAACAGCACCACCATCCACAACAACAACAGCCGCCCCCACAGCAGTAGCCGCTAACAGTAATACAGCCACAGCAGCGGCAACACCCCAATCGAATGTAGGAAGTGGTACAGCAACACCTACCACACAACAACCAACAACAGTAGCAGTAGCAGCCACAGTAGAACAACAACAGCAGCAGCAACAACAACAACAAAATGTAGATGCCACACAAAATGTAACAGAAGATAATCAGACATCGGTACAGACCACAAATGGACCCATGTCTTAAATTTATTTTTAAATTATCTTGTAGCAAAATTGTAATGCTCTCTCACATTTTTTGTCGTTTAGCCTATAGAAATTTAGGCCAGACACAATTATTTAAACACACACACAACAAAAAGAAAAAAAAAAACAAAAAGTAACATGAAGATTGATGTACTACTCTCCTCCACTACTACACACTTCCAAGCTAACAAAAAACATAAAAAAGAAAATGGATGTCGTCATATTGGTATTATTGGTTTTATGGAGCATCATGTTTTTTAAAACACAATTAAGCAACAAATTAAATTTTAAGGAGCTTGAAGACAACAACAACAACTACAACTTTAGGAAAAAAGGATGATGCTGCTGATATCTGGAGGGAGGGTGTTTTATATAAAAAATGTGTGGTGATTAATTAATTATTAAGAGAACAGTAAATGTTGCTAAACATTTGTTACTCTTTTTATATTTCTTTCTCTCTCCAAAAGATCAAAATTACTTTAATCAAACCAAGCAAATTTTTTAATTTTTTAATATTTTTTATATTTATTTTTGCTTGGAATTTTATAAAAAAAGAGAAGAAATTATAAATTTTTCTAAAATAAGAAAAGAAAAACTCTAAGAGTTTTGGGGCTTTCTATAAGCTGCTATTGTTATTCAACTACCATGTTGCTGGCAATTATGTTTCCGGCTACTTTGTATATGCAACATTTTTTTATTATTATTATTATTTATAATGTGATATAATTAAATAGTCCTCTCCTGCCCTTAAGAAAAAAAAAATACAATTTTGTTTCCTATAAAAAATATGAAGAAAAAAACAAAGAAAAAAGTATTTAATTAACAAAAATGAAAATAATGGAAATTTTAACTTTAAACCCGATAATAACAGAAAATAATTTTGAATACAAAATTTTAAGATTTTTGAAAATTTGTTTTTTTTTTGTTTCATTTTATAATATATTTTTTTAATTTATTAAGTTTTATTATTAAATTTTTGTTAAAAAAATGTGAAGTTTTTAAAGGCAAAAGAAATTAAAAAATATGATAAAAAAAACTTGCATGCAAAAAATATATTTAGGAAACACAAACACTTTTCCCCTTAAAAATATTAAAGAAAATAACTTGAAACTATACTTTTATAAAAAAGTAAAAAATTTGAGTTGAAATTGTAAAAAAAAAAATATAAAATTAAAATTAAAATATTCTTTTTGATTAAAAAATAAATAAAACATAAAAAATTGTGATAATTTGCATTGCATTAACTTTCTAAATAAACAAAATAACAACAAAACCATAATTTATTAAAAAAAATTCAAAACCGAAAAAAAATTCAAAACTAGAAACATAACCTTAAATTTATGATTTTTTAAAAAAGCTTGAAAAATTTCAACAAAAATATTGTTAAAAAACATTAAATAACTGTAAATATTATTAGATATATTGAATCCTTTAAAAAATCCTTAAGCTGTTTTATTTTCAAAATTTCCTTTTAATTTTAAAATTTCTTTTTTGTTTTTAATTTTATATTTTTTTTTAACGAAAATTAATCAACACATTATAAATTATATTTTATATAAAAAAATCTGTTATAAGATTTTTTTCACAAAGACTCTCTTGTTTTTAACAAAATTTTACTATAAAAACAAAAATTATTTAAATAATTCTAATTCTTATATAATTATAAGATATTTTTCTTTGTTTTTCTTTAAAAATTTTATTAATTTTTAATTTTTATATAAAATAAACATTATTTTGTATTATTATTATTATTAATTTTGTATAATTTTTAGTTTATAAGTTTAATTTTTAAATTCATCAACAAATAAAAAATTTATTTAAACAAATAAAATATTAAAAAAATACATAAAAATATTGAAATCTTGTCTTAAAAAAACATTTTTAAGAAAGTATTGAATTGAAAAAAAAGAACTATAAAAGGAAATAGTTTATTCACAACAAAAATCCTGCAGAGACTCTAATTGTCTAAGGATTTGAAAATACAGAAGGAAGGATTTTGAAATCCTAAAAAACACATTTTTTAAAACTTTATCTCTTTTTTATTTTATTAAAACTTTAAAAAACAAAGGAAAAACATCTTACAATTATTAACAATTTTTAATTATTTATTTATTGGAATTAGAAGAAAAAAATATTGTCATATTTATCATCGTGTCTTAATTGAAACTTATTTTCATAATTTTTTTTAAACATATTGTAATATTTGGTCTCTCTTCTTACTTTAAAATATCAGTAATGTGTTTAAAAACACAAAATTCTTCTTATTAATCCAATCTGTTGCTAAGTACACATCTAATGTTTATAAACAAATTTACATAAAAATCATCTTATTAACGAATATTAAGAAAACATCCTTTTAACATATGTTTCTAAGAAAATGTTGCTTAAAGTCTACATGTTTATAAACATAAATTTCCTAATAATTCCCTTAAATATATGTTGCCAAACACATGACTTTCTTTAAAAACAAATTATTAAAAACGCTCATCGGATTCTATTCGAACATTTCTTATCGATCATTTAAAAATCAAAACATATTCCGTTGATTTTAAAACTCTTTAACACTTGTTTCTAAACAAATGTTGCTTAAAATCTTATTAATCTCAAGATAAAAACCTTAATAAATTTTAATTGCAAGATTGCCTTAAAAATAAAAATCATGATCAGTATTCAAATAGCATTCATAAAATGCTTATCAAAAAATGTTTCTTAAAACCCAGTTTTGCTATTAATAGTTGAAACTGTTGCTAATCATTTTTATGTATTCAATTTGTTAAGAAATGTTGCTAAAGTAACATAAATTTCTTTCGATCGAATTTACTGAAATAAATGTGTCCTGAGAAACATTTTGCCAATGATCTCGGTGTTTACAACACTCAGGAATTCAGGATTTCATTTTGAAACTCATTAAACCATTCTACAATTTTCCGTTACAAAGTAGCAGAATTTGTTGCTAGAAATATGTTGCCAACTACATTATCGTATCTACAACATCAGAGCCCCATCATTTCTAGCAAATTATTCTGCTTCTAATACGATCACACAATGTCATATTTTAACATTTTATAGCTCTTGGCAATATATAACATAGTTTTCATCAGTAACAATCCAAACTTATTCAGCAACAAGTTTAGCTACACACAAACCTAATTAAATTAAAATAAAAAAAACACTCGTGCTAGTAACAATTAAAAATTCAGCAACATCTTAGAAAATAAAAAAAAGTTGCAGACTTCAAAAAAATATGTTAGCAACAAAAAACAAAAACAACAACACAAAGTTAAAGTAAATAAAGCACTAAAGCATTTAGTGTTCTAAAAGTGTTAGCAACATTTTAAAATCAATAGAAAATGTTTAGGAACAAATTGAATAATTTTGTTTTTTTAATAAATGTAAAGCAACATGTAGCTTAAATAAGGGAAGACAACAGTTTTTAGCAACATTTTAAAAAGGAAATTATCTTTTGCTAAAGTTTAAACAGATTAAAAATTAAAAAATTACTTTTTTAATTTTTTTATTTAGATTTTTTAATGCATACTTTTAGGCTTCTAAAGAGATAATATATAAAGTTTATATAGTCTGTTTATATACCCAAAAGTATGATTGCGAAAATGATATATAAATTTATATAATTTAAAAAAGGTTAAAGAAGAGGAGATAAATTTCTATTATTAGAAAAAATATTTCATCTTTTAAATAATTTTGTTTTAGATTTCTATAACTGTAAATTGTTTAGCATATCTTAAGGCTGGACAAAAAGGTCATTAGGTTATAAAACAGCTAGACATATGCTAAACATTTTAATAAGACATTTAAGAAATTGTGAGTCGAAATGAAAATTAATTTATTTAAAAAATTTGTAATTGAAAGAAATATTTGAAAAATAGTTTTTATTTATTTTTTTGTGTTTAAATTTAAAAATAATTATATATGACTGTATTTAAAAAAATATGTTGATATTTTAAAAGAAGAGAGTCTGTTTTAATTTTTTAACAAAATTTCAATTTTGTTTAATATTTTTTATTTTAATGTTTTATATTTTACTTTTTTAATATGACAATATTTTGAAATTTTTTTTATTAGAAAAAAATTAAGACAATTTTTATTTAAAAAATAATAAAATAAAATTTTATTATTTTTTAAAAAGGATTTTTTTGAATCTTTTTTATAAAAAAATAAAGATTGTTTTAGTCAAATAAAATTATTATTATTTTTTTTTTAATTTTTAGAAACCAAAATTTCTTAAAATATTTTATAATTTTCATTTTCAATTGGAAACATTATTTTGAATTATTATAAAATATGACAATATTTTTTTTTCAAAAACCTTCAAGAGAGTCTTAAAATTTTTAATAGAAAAAATATTTATTATTTTTTATTGAAAACATTATTTTGATTTACTGTAATATATGACAATATTTTTAACTTTAAGAGGGAGTCTTTTAAAAAAAGTCTTATAACATTTTTGAAATTTTGTAAAATTTATTAAAAAAAAGAAAAAACAGCAATTTTTAAGGATTTAAATTTATATAAAAAATTAATTTGCAAACCATAAATTTAATTTTGATTTCAAATAAATTTGAAAAGAAAAATATCTGAATTTAAACTCAAAACCCCAAAATGTTTAACAAGCAAATAAATGAAATAAAAATTATTATTAAACAATTAAAAAATTATCATTAATCATATTAAAATATTAAATAAAATTAATTAACAAGACGTTAATTTTTAAGAATAAAATTCAACTTTTTTTTTGTAAAATAAAGCAAAAAGTTAATAAATTAATTAAAAATTAAAAGAAATAAGAAACGTCTTGTTTCAAGCAAAATAAACAAAAACCAAGTTCCATTATTAGTTTTATAAGTTTAGTTGAAGTAAATAATTTTTAATTTTAAATAAAAAACTAAAAACTTAAACAATATAAAATAAAAGAAATTAACAATTTAAAATTTTAAAGAAAAAAACTGTTAAAATTTAAATTATTTGATTATTTTTTTGATTATGATTTTATATTGTTTTTGTTTTTCTCTGATATTTTCTATTATTATTTTTTATTAAATAGTTGTAAAGATATTGAAAAAATAAAAATGTATTAAAATCTTAACATAAACAAACGAAGAGAAAAAAATATTAAAAAATACACGCAATATTACAAAAAAATTATTAAATAAACAAAAACAAATGTAAATAAACTGTATGATTATAAATTAAAATTAAAAAAAGTAAAACCAGAAATAAAATAAAAAACCCGTAAACAAAAGTTATTAAAACAAATTATCCTCTTTTTTTAACAGAACACAAAATTGCTAAAAATTCTAAAAAAGAACTAAAATTAAAGACAAAATTTAAAAAAAAAGTGAAAAGGAAACTCCTTGTAATCTTCTATAAATACTTTAATCTATTTACTAAATGTAAAATTTAAAAATTAATTGCATTAATTAAATTAAAGAAAAAAATTAACTAAATAAAAACCTAAAACTTTAATTGTAACAATAAATTATTATAAACTTAAAAAAATCAAGTATTTAACAAAAACAAAAAATTATAATAAAGATTAAAAAGAAAGCTAAACAAAAAAGAACAACCCTAATGTTTTATTTCCTAAAGATGCCCTCAGCTAAACTCTGCTGGAATTCATTTTTCTTAGGCTTTTTTTCAAGTTCTTGTGGTTGTGTGTGTTTATTTAAAAAAAAATTGCCAACTTTTGGAATTTAAATTTTACTAGTCCTTAATTAAAAAAATAATAATAATAAAATAAAAAATAAAATGTTTATTTCGTTTTTTATTATTTATAAACTATTAATTAGTTGTTTTATTTAATTTAATAAATTTTAGTTTAATATTTATAATTAACTTGTTAAAATCTAAGTTTATTTTTGTAAAATGTTTAATTTTCTATTTTTAATATTAAAAATTTATTATTATTTAAATATTTTTGTAATTTTAAGTTTTTTATTAATTGTATTAGTAATTTAATAAAAAAAATAAAGACACATATAATTATTAAATTATGTTTCCTTTCTTTATTTTCATTATAATTATTATTTTATAATTAAAAACAACATTGTATCATTTATTTTAATATAAATAAAGAAATTAAAAACAAAAACAAAAAAGTGAAAAGAAAAAAAGATTTCATTTAAAAGTTAACGTCAAACTTATTAAAATTGTATTAGTGGGCGTGGCAGTAGACATACAAATTTTAAATTTCCTTAAAGTGCCAGTCCCTAGATAATTAACAGTGAAAACATCATGTTTATAACCCTCATAGTTTCTGAGTTATCAATAATCAAAGTTATTTTTAAAATTTATGATTTTTTTTAATTTTACAACTTTTCGAAAAATGCTCACAACTTTTGTTGTCTTTAAGTTAGAATTATGAAATTTGGTACTCTAATAGAAAAAAATCAGGCTATCGCATGCCTTCATTTTTATTTGGCCACGCCCACATTTTCCTGCATACTTAATAAAAGTAAAACTAAATAGTCAAATTTGAAAATATAGGCGTGGCAGTGTGCATTTAAAGCATAACTTATATTATAGCCCAAGTCCGTACCTTCATAACTGTAAAAATTTTATTTCAATAGCTCATTTAGTTCCCAAGTTATTAAAAGTCAAAGTTCTTATAAAAATAATTTCTTTCTCAAAAATTCTACAGAAAAGAATTATTTTTAAATTATAATTACCCCCCTAATGTTTAAGCCAGTCCTTTGAAATTTTCTGAGTAAATAGAGTATGAGACAGACTATCGAACTGCCACCTATAAAATATTAATCTACCACTAAATTCCAAAATTATAAGGCGCACAAATTTCATTACAAAATTCCATAAAGTAGGCGTGGCAGTAGGCGTTAAAATTTGCTTTTGTCTTAAAGAAGAACCTCATAAATATGTTATAGTCAAGATTTCATTTCAATACCTCCCTTAATTACTGAGATATAAGCATTAAAAGATTAGCTAAAGCAAAAAAAATACTTGTTATCCGATTATGTCCTCCTGGTGTTTCACCAAAATTTTTTTGAAATTTGTGATTTTTGTAATTTTGGTGTGTATCGCTACAAGTTTTTTGAAAATTGCTTATAACTTCTGTTGTAGTAAAGTTAGAATGATGAAATTTGGCGAACTAGTAGAAAATGAAATGAGCTATTTGATTCTTGCATTTTAAAATTGTCACACCCACTTTTTCATACATTTTTCAAAAAAGTAAAATTAAATCCTGAATTAAAAATTATAGTCGTGGCAGTGGGCGTTTAAAATATAAATTACATTTAAGCCCCAGTTCATACCTAAATTACAGTAAAAGTTTCATTTCAATATCTCGCTTAGTTTTTGAGTTATTGCAAATCAAATTTCTTATAAAAATAACACTTTTTATCAAAAATCCTATAAAAATGAATTATTTTTAAATTCTCATAACGCCCCTCCTGTTAAAGCTAATCCTTTGAAATTTTCTGAGCAAATAGAATATGGGTCGGACTATTGAACTGTAATATTAAAAAATAATCTCCTATAAAAACCCCACAATTTTATGGCAAAGGAAATTGATTACAAATTTTAAAAAAGTAGGCGTGGCAGTGGGCGTTAAATTATTCATCTGTCTAAAAGCTGAAGTTCTAAACTTTATTACAGTGAAAGTCTCATTTTAATATCTCCCTTACTTCCGGAGATATAAACACTTAAATAAAATTTAAAACAAGAATTCACTTGCTACCAGTTTATGTTCTCCTGATGTTTCACCAAAAATTTTTATAGTTTGTGATTTTTGCGATTTTGGTGTATCGTTTACAACTTTTCGAAAAATGCTCATAACTTCTGCAGTCGTAAAGTTAGAATTATGAAATTTGGCGCATTAATAGAAAATGAAATGGGCTATCGACTGCCTGTATTTTCAAATTGCCACGCCCATATATTTCTAATAATTTTAAAGAAGTAAAATTAAGTACTGAATTTGAACAAATAGGCATGACAGTGGGCGTTGAAAGTAGCCCTAGTTTATACCTCTAATTCTAGTAAAAGTTTGATTTCAATATCTCGCTTAGTTTTTGAGTTATTAAAAGTCACAGTTAATATAAAAATTATACTTCTCAATAATCCTATAAAAATGAATTATTTGTAAATCCTTACAACTCCCCTCCTGTTTAAGCTAATCCTTTGAAATTTTCTGAGGAGATATAGTTGGAATCGGTTTAGTATAGTAGAAGTTAATCTCGAATAATTTTGTTTTGAAAATCAAACATTTTTACTTTATTGCGATTTAAATTTTCTTACAAAATATTTCAATGAAAATAAAAAAAGGATTAAAAATATTGGCCAATCAATATTTGTCTTAAAAACTAAAAATATATAAAAATCTTTAGGATTTAGGATTAAGCAGAACTTTGGGATTTTATAAAATTGTAATTTCAAAATTTCAATAACTTTTAAATAAGTTAAATATTTAAATTTTTATATATAAAAATAAAATTAAGGATTAAAAAAGGCACAATTCGAAGGAATAAGTTAAATGAATACGTTTTGGTATTGTACTTATCATAAAAAATTTCTAACCACTACTGTAATTTCCCTAAATAGGTAACTGTTCCATATATAACTTAGTTTTAAAAAAAAAAAAAAACCGTAATTAAAAATCTGTTTCTGGACTTTGTGGTCTTATGGCATTTAAATCTGTTTCAATTTCTTTCTTTGTTGTTGTTATATTCGCGTCTAAAGTTAAAGGTGTAGTATCCACTGTATCTATATCTGTTTCTATAGGTTTTGTTGTACTTTCCTCTTCTCCTGTATTGTTTTGATTTTAGGTTTAAACGATTTTAAACTTCCCAGTTTTGTTCTTACATCCTCCTCAGATAAATGATGTAAAGGAACATCTGCTCTTGGCACTAATCTTTTAGGACTAGTACTACCATCATTAGGTTTACGTTTATCAGGAGGAAATACAACTTGTGCATAGGTAACTCCTGAAGTAGAAGGTTCTACTATGCTACTGCCACCAGCTGAAGAATTCGTAACAGAACTTGGTTGCCGGAAAACGGTAATTTCATTATTTGGCATGGGAGCTGGTCTTTTAGGCTGTGCTGGTGGTATATTATCACGAGAAGCTGTAGTCATGGTGGTAACAGGACTACCACCTAGCGCTGTATGGGTAGGATCACCTTGTGGTACGGGAGCATAAAGTGAGGGTGTGTAATCGACATCAGTTACTTTGCAATTATAGATATTTAAACCCTTAATGAAAATAAATACCAGGATATCAAAAATTAAGCCGATTAATACTAAACTGGCGGTGAGTATGTTCAAAATATTGCCATGCTTAGGATTTTCACGTAGCAAACATTTGGCATATTCTGGAGCCCAATAAACGCAGGTGGTTCCTAGAGGATATAGAAAGAGAAAAAAGTTCATTAAGATTTTATTGTTAATCTAATGTGGAAAACTTACGAGTCACCACATCATAGGCCAAATGGGCTGGTATATAGGCAAATAAACCCAAAAACATAACCTCCATGGCCAAAGCTAAACCTTTATCTTGTGGCAAAACACTTCTTAAAGATATTATTATTTTTCCTATGGTGGTCATGCCATAAATGCAAGCAGTTAATACGCTTAGAATTTGAAATATGATTAACATATTGGCACAGGTTTTGGCACTACAAGCACCCTCGGTAGCTTTGATGTTAAAGGCGGTATTCATGTCATAATTATTAGTGCCACCACAACTGCAGCCCTCATAAAGCTTTAAACGAAAAATAAAAGAAAATGAAATTAGTTTTTGTTTCATTTTAAAATGGAAAAAATTCTTTACCTCAAAACTATTAATCGTGGTCTTTTTCGAGCAGCCGGCATAACAAGGCGAAAAATAGGTAACGGTAGAATTCTCCGGACAAACTGGTAGAAATGAAGTAGGATTGCATATGCACTGTCTGGAACAATAGGGCTGTTGTAATTTACCATTCACCGTGCCACCCAAAGGTCCCACCTCACATTTGATAAATATGAAAGCAATATAAATTGCCAGCAATTTTATGCCCAGGCCAATATTAATGGCTGCAATTTTCCTGGAATTAATACAAGAATTTTTAACAATTTTAGTAGCAACTGAAATGTCCTCTTCTCACCTTCCCGTTAACTTCAATTTTGATATCACCAAGCCACCTGTAAACATACTTATAGCAGCTGCTGGGGGTTTCATAAAGAAAGATATAAATCTGGCCTTCCACTCCTGCATTAATCCATCCTCTTCGCTATAAGGTAAAAAGAATCGGGATTGCAAATACGACTCCTCCTGTAGACCATAATTGATTGTTGCTCCTTGTATAAACATAATGCTGACAATGTTAAACATTAATAATTTATTGCCAAATATTCTTTTCACCGAAGGACCAAATCCTGTATCATCTATATATGTGGAAAATTGACTACCAAATTGACGGATGCGGGTTTCTTCCAAAATTCTTTGGGCTGCTTGATGTATTGCTGTTTTGGGTAAAGTTTTTGGAAATAAACCCACCAAAATGCCACTTACTAATACAGCGGGAGCTATAATAACCCATCCCAGCCACCAGCCTAAATTTATAGCTCCCACTCCGAGAATCAAAAGGGAACCAACTTGTAAACCAAATATTTTCGCACCAAATACAGTAGCAATTACTGCCGGACTATCAATGGAAGTAGAATTATCATCTAGATATACCAGACCCACCGTAAATAAGGCCAACGAGGCCAAACCCAAAGCAAATTGCAAAACAAACAACATGATCAGTATTAAGATTCTACTATTCTCTATGGATAACGTTAGGGCCGAAGAAGATATGGGCCAATTAGAAATGCATATTTCATCATCTACAGCATAGGAAGCAGGTCGTACACCATCAGCACTAGAAGAACAGAAGGAAAGAAGTTAAGTTTTCTAACCTTAAAATTAATAGAATTCCAAGCTTACAAATTCATTATTGAGGGTATCACTGCTATAACGCAAGTAAGTGATTGAAGTACAATTGTTCCACTTAACCAACTTATGGGATGCATGCGATGAGCCCAATAGGCAAAAGATAAAGCAAATATAGCCTGGAAGATTCCGCTGCTAACCAAAAGCCAGTCTGGAATTATAAAAAAATACATAACGAATTTAAAATATGAATTTTGAAAAATTTAGTATTTGAACGGGACTCTCAAAATCAATATATACGATACTAAATTTATGGTATGTGAGCGGCTGACAGAGTAACTACATAAATGATTACTTGGAGTGTATAGTTGACGCTCTTTTACTTTGTACATTAACAAGAAAGTGAGCATTTTCGCTCAATACAATGCGTCTAACAGTGCCAGCAATTGTGACAAACTGCTACACCTTAGTACCAATTCGAAGACATATACCTGCATATGACGATCTTGATTGAAGCAAAGAAATTCTTAACGCTTATCCTCCCCAAAGGACCACACCAACAGTCAGGCTGGAATCAAAGTTCAGGGGAGACCTGACTCCTGTGGTAACAGATTTAAGTCTCCGGTCGGAAAGTATGAATCATGTATTTCCTATTGAATAGTACAGATCACTAATCAAATTCGATGAGACGTCAGTGCGCACTTAAATTCGCAGAATCCTATGTCCAGAGTATTAATTAATGGCTACATTCCAAAGGAGAGGAGAAACCACAGCCAGAGACACCTGACTCCAGTGAACTCCTTAGATTTAAGCCTGCGGTCAGGCTTCGAAATCAAGTCAACTACTACCAGTTGAACTCTAAAAAGTTCGGGTAACGGAAAAATAGGAATCTTTTATTTCCTATTGAAAATTACAGATCACTAATCTGTCCCAAACTATACAAAATCCAATGACGACATTCCAAAAGAGAGGATAAATTACCGACTCCTTCATTTAGTATAGGATATTTTTGATCTTATTATAGCTTCAGGGATAACATTATTACAGGCGCCCTATATATCCAAGAGAGCATGCGGAGAGTAATCATTATGCTCGATTTAATAGTTTTCTTGATCTTTGATGAATTCGAATATAATGAGAATTATTAGTGATTTCAAAGACGCTTTAGCTTTTTAAATTTTGTTAATTAAAATTCGTATTTTGATGAAATTATAAATAACCCGGTGATACCCTTCCCATTGGTCTTATCCTTCCTACGGTTTGTCCAGTAAAGCAAATCCTTGAGAAAGTTGTTGGGGGTTATAGTTTTTTAAATATTCGATAATCAATATTTGGCTAGTATGGGCGATACCACTCCCTCTGGTCTTACCCGTCCTACGTTTTGTCCAGTAAAACAGTTCCTTGAAAAAGTTCTTGGGAACACATTAGAGAACTCTCACTTTTATAGTTTTTTAAATATTCGATAATCAATATTTGCTTTGTGTTTATGGATTATTCGGTAAAAATTTAATTAAAATTGGCTCAGTCGTTTTGGAGTCAATACGTTACATACATACATACATACATACATACATACATACATACATACATACATACATACATATACATTCATACATACATACATACATACATACATACATACATACATACATACATACATACATACATACATACATACATATACATTCATACATACATCCTATTTTATATAGATTTTTATGAAAACTTTTAGAGTATGTTTATGATAATTAAGTAATTACAAATTAAGGTCCTTTTCTCGATTTGAGATTTTTTTAAGAGTTTAGGAAAGATTTATTTTTTTAGATTTTTTTGGTGAAAAAACATATTTTGCCTTATTAATTACCCACTTCCGCAAAAATTCCCTAATTTTTTTTTTTTTTTGTCACAACATTTTCGCATTATTCATAGAAAATACTAAAACGATGACTATGATTTGATATAAATCAATAATAACATCGATTGATAAGAATTGAAGGGAAACATTAATTTAATCGTTTTTAAGTTTTTGTCTTTGTTTTCTTTTGCTTTTTATTAAAAATAGAAAAAATAAATTACTAAAATTCACTACGATATTACGAGATAAGAAAATCGTGTTATCAAAATTTACACAATAATAAAACAAACGTTTTTAGATTTTTCGTTTTATAAAAAGTTTTGCAAATAAGTGAATTTAAATTTCATAAAAAAGACTCACCCACAATTAAATCATTCCAACCATTCTCCAAGGCAGCCTGTTTAGCTGATATTCTAAAATATGTCTCACAAGCTCCTTGTAGAATACCAGCACAAGCTAAAACCAAAACAAAAGTGCGCAGACGAGCATATTTTAGACAGGAAGGACCACGACACCAGCCCAGTGATCGTACGCCACAATCAACACTATCTGGAATTTATTAAATGTTTTTATTAAAAAACACAATTAAATCACTTTTTCGAAAAAAAAAAAAATATCTTGAATACGAAACACACACCGTCTGGTATATTTGCATTAACGGAAATATTGGGCACATCTGAATAACGATCTCCAGCTACCATATTTTTTATTATAATTTCTCTTTTATTCGTTTATTTCACCGCGTTTTATTTTAATTTCTTCTTTTAATTTTATTAAAAATATTTTAAAACATTTTCCACTTTATCTTTTGATTTATAATTATTTTTTATTATTTTTTGATTAAGATTTATTTTGCAATAATTTATTTCATCAATCGTTAGTGAAATATTCCGCGTAATTTATTGTCTCGTTTCGTTTAGTTCGTTTCGAATTTGCCTCAATGACTAATTAATTTAACCAATTTCATTTGCTCACTAACCCACAATTTTATGTTCGATTTTTTTTTTTGATTTCTTTAACATTTTGTAATTCTACCCGTTCGTTTTACGATCGTACATATTTTCAAGATAAATATTCCGTTTATCAGCATTATGATAACAGGTGTATAGTGTGCTTCTGGCGATAAGAATTCGATGAAGAACAATTCTAAATAAGTAAACATTATTTATAAACAAGCAAAACTTTAACAACATGTTGCTGAAACATGTTTCGAAAGCTTGTTTTATGCCTTAATTTTCTCAAAAAGTCATATAGATTCGAAAGAGCCCTACAAACCATGCAGAGGACTTTAATTTGTAATAATTCACTTTCACCATAAAAATTCGATTTTTCTTGAGAAATCAGAGAAACCTCAGCTAGAAGGTTTATAATTTGTATTAATTTTTTCAATATTCATTAAAATTCGATTTTTTATTAAAAATCATAAGAAAACTAAAATTGTCATCCAATCGAAAAAATAACTTTAATTTGAAATCACTTTTAATATTCATGAAAATTAATTTTTCCATAATAAATCATTAGAAAAATAAGCTCTTTCTATAAAATCCTTAAATAAGCCCTACAATCATGAAAAGGGCGATAATTTTTAATCGCTTTTAATTTTCATCAAAAATCCATTTTTTATAAAAAAAATTGTATTAAAATCGTTCCAATCAAGTAAATGACTTTAATTAAAAAATTTGATTTTTCAAGAACTCCTTAATAAGTCTTCAACAATGAAAACGACTTTATTTTGTAATCACTTTTAATTTCCATAAAAAAACGATTTTTCATAAACCTAAGAAAACGAAAACCATCTCCAATAAGCTTCCAATCAAGAAAATGTCATAAATTTGTAATAAATTTTAAATTTTTATCAAAATCGTTTTTTATAAAAAAATAAATATAAAAAACTAAAATCGTCTCCACTAAGCTTACTATCAAGAAAAAGACGTTAATTTTAAATCACTTTTCATCAAAATTGGCTTTTTCATAAAAGGTCATAAGAAAACAAAAAAATCACTTGTGTATCTTTAAATAAGCCCGAAATCAAGTAAGTCAGAAAACTTGTAATAAAAATCGATTTTCAAAAAAAAAAATTATAAGAAAACTAAAATCGTCCTATCAGCAGAAAAAAGACGTTATTTTGAAACAAAATTTCTTAAGAAAACTAGATCGTCAGAAATGAGCTCAATTTGTAATTGATCTACATATATAAATATATGTATGTATGTATGTATGTATGTATGTATGTATGTATGTATGTATGTATGTATGTATATATGAATATATATGTATGTATGTAACGTATAAACTCTAAATTGACTGGACCAAATTTGATGAAATTTTCACATTTTTACAATTTACCCGAAATTATCTAAAGAACTGTAATAACGAGAGTTCTCAAATTTGGTCCTAACAACTTTCTCAAGAAACTGTTTTACGGGAGAAAACGTAGGACTAATAAGACTAGGGTTCTCTAAATTAGTCCCAACTACTTTCTCAAGGAACTGTTTCATTAGTGAAGGATAAGAACAGGGGGAGGAGTATCTCCCATACAAAGAAAATATTGATTATCGAATATTTAAGGAACTATAATAGCGGGATTTCTTAATTTTTCATCCTATTAAGTTTAGCAGATATGAATATGATCTTTTCCAAATCAATTTGAAAAAACTTGAGAATGTTCATAAAAAAGTTTCGTAAAAATAATTATTTGTTCCAAAGTGAATGAATATTTAAAACGTGTTGGTTCCACTGTGTAAAGACATGAAGATTCGATTCATCATGAAAAATAATACAAAATCTAAAATCTATTGAAAGTTCTTAAATAAGAGCGTAATTAAGTTTGGTCCTTTATTTTGTGATATTTTTCATAAATGAAATTTTGGCAATTTTTTAAATTTTTGTACCCGAGATAATCCAATTTGGAAAAGATATGATCTTCCAGACCAACTATGAACATGTTCTTTCCAAACAATTGGAAACATCATGTAAATATCATGAAGACATTCAGTAGTTCCAAATTTACTGAATTATTTCCAAAAATACGTTCTGGAATCACTTAATTTTTAATGACATTAAGGTTCGACTCATCATAAAAATCTAAAATATTCTCAAAAATTCTTAAATAAGAGCGTAAATAAGTTAGAGATTTTATCTTGTGTTCATGATGATAATAATTTTTTATGTTGATTAAAAACTCCCATCTCAGTTGTGATAACAGAGCAGAACTCTTAATTCATTGGAATTTTGCAAATATGTTTGGATTGCATTTTTTCACATTAATTTGTTAAGATTTGTTTGTTTATTTTAATATTAAGAGATTTTTAGAAAATCTCCCTCTCTTATCACTCTCCTTTATTATTTACATTCTCTTTTACACCTACACATAACCGTGAATTTTAGTTATCAAAAATTATCGCAGTAATGACTTTATGATAATTTGAGTATTAAATGTTTTATTGTTATTATGATTGTTGTTGTAGTTGTTATTGTGATTGTATTATGCTCTTTATTTTCAACTGGGAGAATTTTTATATAAAAAATTGAAAAAAGCATGTGGGAATTTCTTTTTATCAAAAATAATACAACGCGAACGTATGAAAACGGATCGAACTTTTCCACACATTTAGTTGGAATTGTTAAAATCGAGAAGACGTGACGATATTTAACGGTTGTTAGAGGTATATAAAACGGCGATTTTCTAGTTAAGAGAGTGAAGGAGATAGAAGAGAGTAGTATGATTTTTAATTAAAAGATTAATTAAGAAAAATAATTAAACAATTTAAAAATAAAATTGAAAACAATTTTAATTTAAAATTATTGAAATAATTTGAAAAATTTAAGAAGCTTGTGAAAAATATTTTTGTCAGACAAATTTTTGGAATAATTATAACCTAAAGGAACTGAAAAAGTGTAATATTTGTGACTGGTGATGATAAGATTATATATTCGAAAAGCGATAATATTAATAAATAATTGATAAAAATGAATTTTAATTATATTTGGAGCCCCAAAACAAAAAAATAAATTTAATTTAAAATTATTTCTTAAGTGATTTTAGTCAGTAACAGGTGTTAGAGGGAAAATAACGTGTTCTAAAAATCGAAAAAAAAAATTGAACAAATTTTAAAAATTAAAGGTGATTTTAAAAAATAAACATAAAAAGTGATCGATAAAATAAAATCTTAAAATGTGTGAATCTCAAAAGAGAAGGAAAACCCAAAAGCGGATCCAAAAGCCAAAAAAGCTATAGACCCCATTAATTTAAAAAAAAATAAAGTTAAAAATCTCATAAAATAAAATTTAAATATTTTGAAAAGAGGTGAAAAAGTCATCACAAGTGGGCAATAAAAACAAAGAAAATAAAATACATTTTAATTAAAAACTTGATAAGTATTAATGCAAAAATTAATTAAATCAATTTTAAATTTTTATATTATTAAGTTTTAACAAATTAAGTCAAAAGATCATTATTGTGCTGAAAAAAAAAGAAAACCTGACCACAGACAATAATATAAGTTTCACTATTTATAATGTGATTTCCCAAGTTTCCTTGAAAATGTGATTATATTATTTATATTATGTCATCAGAAGACTTAAAACAAATAAGAAAAACACCTTAAGAATAAGAAAATAATAAAAATAATAAAATAATCATGTTAAAGATTAGACACTTTTCATGAAGACTAGAAAGATCAAAACTGGCGCGATACCGTTTTTGTTTTTCAGATTTTTTTTGTTACAAAAACAAATTTTTTGAAATAATTTTGTAATTTTTGAAACCATATAGAAATATAAGTAAAATCTGCTGCACACTGAAGTTAAGTGATTTGAGTTAAGGCCAAGTTGGAGAGAGAATATATTTTTATACAGATTTTTCATTAAAATTTCTAAAAACAACTGTGCTGATATTCCATAATTTGAATCAGCCCTCAGTGAAAAAAATAATACATTTCGGAATAATTTGTAATTCTTGAACCATGGAGAAATCTAAATAAAATTTAACTGGGTTTCAGC
The DNA here is from genome assembly GCA_004302925.2 of Cochliomyia hominivorax. NCBI lineage: Eukaryota > Metazoa > Arthropoda > Insecta > Diptera > Calliphoridae > Cochliomyia > Cochliomyia hominivorax. The sequence continues at coordinate 19,712,278 of PYHX02000158.1, forward strand.
TGAGGTGTTTTACAGGTCCTCAGTTGTACAGAGAAATTTAACAATGACTTATGCAAATTTTAACTTTTTATTTATGAAATGTCTATTTCCGTGGCCTAACGTTTTCTTATAAACCAATTTGTCTTCAAATCAACTTGGAATTACTGCAGTTACAACCAAGTTATATTATAAATATATATCGTCAATAGTTTCCAAAAAAAAAATCGAATTTTCAGGTAACCGATCAAAGATTATAGAATTCCAAAAAATCGATTTTGGTCTTCCCAATTTTCACTACCATTTTATTTTGTATTAAAACAAAAAAATCCTACTTTTTATAACCTCCACCACCCGTGTCATCGACACGGGAAAGTAATATCCCCTTTACAAACGATATCACACATATTGGAAACTGTTGCAGGAAATTTTATAAAATTTTATTTTGAACAAGAGTTCAATTCTAAAAAATGATAAAAATAAAAAAAGATAAAAATCAAAAAAGAGCAAAATAAACAAAAAGACTTAAAAGGAATAATTCGCACAAATTGTTTTGAAGTCGTGTGTAGCCGTGAAAAACGTTTTTTTATAACATTTTTATGAGTATACAAATGTACTCACATCACATATTAAGATATGTTTACTTTTGTTGTAATAATTTTTTGAGTGTTTTTGTTATTGCGAGATTATTATGCACTTGGATATGTGTAAACACATTTCATTTTTTTTGATTTGTTTTCTTTTCAACCATTTTGTAATTTTGAGGAGTAAAAATATTCTTTCTTGCTCTTAGCTAAAAGAAGAGTAAAATAATAATAATAATAATAATAATAATAATAATAATAATAATAATAATAATTAAAATTTTAATCGAAAAGAGTTTTAATTTTTATTAATCTCCTCAAAGAAGAGTAAAAATAAAGATCATTTGAAAAGAGATATTGTGTTCCGAGATTTTCCATACTCTGGTTCCTACTATTATTTATAAATTGGTCGTGGTGAAAAATTTTTATTTTTTACCTTTATGCGTTTTAATGCATTATTTTATTATTTTAAAAGCAAATAGGAATGCTTTATTTGGCTATGCCGAATCTTTACCTCACCACAAAAGCGTGTGGAGTTAATACATTAGGTTTCATATACAAAAGTTGTTCTTGAATATAACACAGGATCATTTAATGTGTCATAAATCAGTTATATTTTTTGCTATATTATTTTTCCTACTGAATCGATTTTGATAATTTTTGGAATTATAATGAAGTACATACATTTTATATTATGATAAAATTTCATTCTAATTTGATCGGTCTATATACTTAAATATACACAACTAATTTCACTGGTTTTAAATAGAAAATTTATCAGGATATAACAAAGATTCAGACCAAATTTTATAAAGCTCTTTTCAACCATTCAATCGATTCAGATTTTGATTTCGATTCACCACTTGTGGTGAATGAAAGAATAATAAAACTTCTATTACTCGGAAATTGATAATAATTTTATAATAATATTATTTGAAAATAAAAAATAATAATAAAACAAATAAACTATTGATTAGATATAATTAAAATTTTCTATTTAAATAAATATTACGAAAAAGTTTTTTTCTATTTCATTTTAATAAAATTCGCAATTTTATAAAATAAATAAATAATTAATTAAATTTTAATTATTAAAATTATTTATATTAGTATAATGCTTTGCCTGTAAATCATTATATGTCCCATATACATATTTATTTTAAGAATTATTTAAATTTTAATTTTTGGATTTAAAAAATACTTAATTGTCGTTATTTAAAGTACAAAACAAATTCAAATACAGAAAAAATTGTTTAATCATTTTCAAGAAATAAAACTATAAATGCAAAATTTTGTTAAAAACAAAATATTATCATAATCAATATTAATTTAATATCAATACCATATTAAATGGGACGCATGAATGGTTAAAAAATTTTATTTAAAACAAAAACATTTTTAAAAGATTAGATAAATTTTGTTTATGAATTAAAATAAAAATTAGGTTACGTTTGATTGTAGTAAAATGATTTGAACTAAAATTATTATGAATAAAAATGAGAAAAATATAGGAAATGAAATTTAAAGAAATTCACCACACATTAATTTTTTAAAATATTTAAAATTTTGAATTTTAATATTTAAAAAAATGGTTGCCCAATTGGTATCTTCTTTAAATTAAAAAATTTGTTTAAAATGTGTCAAATTGTTTAAAATTTTAAATTTTTAACATTCTTAACATTTCGAAGAAATTCATCACAACTTTTAGAAACTCACCACACATGTTTTCTTAAAATTAATGAAAATTAATATTACAAAATGCTTGAAAATGTTTCAAATGTGAAAATTTTGAGCATTTTACACAATTTAACAAATTCACCACTAATTTTAAAAATTCACCACACCTTGTTTGTTTTTCACCACACATTGTTTTTTATTTTTTCAAATAATAATACTTTTTTAAAAGGTATGAAATAGTTAAATTGATAAAAATTTTAAATTTTTAAAAAGTTTACCACTATTGTTTGAAAATTCGACACACTTTTTTCCCTTCAATAATAACAAAATAATAAATTAATAAAATTTACTTTTTAAGGCAAGAAAATTGTTATATTTTTAAAATTTCAGCGCTTTACTTAATTTTAATAAATTCACCACTATCTTTAGAAATTCACCACACCTATTTTCTTTCTCTAAATATTAAATTTAGTTATGAAAATTAGGATTTTACAATTTAAACTAAGAAATTTATATTAAATAATCATAATTTTACAAAATCAAATATCATGTAAAATTTTTAGGATTAATTCGTACTTTATTTATATAAAATTATGTTAAATAAACATTTCCAGAGACTATGAGTTTCATTTGTTAAAAAATATTTTTATTAATAACACCGAGCAACGGCCATTTTAAAAATGTATCTTTAGTCTTTTTATATCATATCATTTTTTCTTTTAAATAAGCATGAAACTGCTGAAGATATTTAAACTTTACAAACATTAACTTGAAGTGATTTTGAGCTGATTTGAAGGAACAGGATCCCTGCAAGCCAGGAAGTGGTCACAAATTGTCCATATATTTTTAGAGACGTAGGGAAATTGGCCAAAATTAGCTTGAGGTAACCTATTTCAAATTGGATTTTAAGAAAAGTTATAAAATGTTTAAACAAGTATTTTGTATTTAAGAAATCGTTAGAACAAGGAAATTTAAAATTTGTAAAGAAAAAGTTTGTGGAACATTAATTTATTGAAGAAATTATGAAAGAACTTAAAATTTTGTAAAATAAATATCTTAACTTTAATTAAATTCAAAAAAGTGATATTCATTTAAAATTTTAGTAAAATGTGTATTAATGTCTCCTTGAATCATATAATAAAAAAGAATTCCGCTTTTCCATAAAGAAATGCCCAAAATTACAATGTTTAAAAATTAAATAAAAAAAATAAAATTTGTTTACCATATATTGGAAACTCAATATCTCTGAAAATATAATTAGGCATATATTCTACCATATCCAATGGAAACAACTCATCTATAACCATGTAAAATTTTATTTCGATATGTTCAATGAATCAAAATTTACAGTATAATTTCCCAAAAAAATCAAATAAATCGATATGAACAAATTTAAAAGGGTTCTTAAAAGGTACCTGAATAAGCTGGAAACCTGTTTTGCTCCAAATCAACTCAAAAACACTTTAGCCGTAATTTTATAAAATTTATTGAAGATATTTGAAAAAGTTAAAGCGTTAATTAGAAACCACTGTAAATTAAGCGCCATTAAGCGTATGATAAATTTCTTATTAAAGCTGGAATTAATCATACGCCCTCAAGCTGTTTTTAAAAAATTCAATTTCTTGTATTTAAATCTATTACGCATTAAATTCAATTTTTATTTTAAAATTTAAGAAAATTAAAAATTTTAAATTTCCATTTTAAAGAAAAATTACAACATTTTCTTTCTCCCTCAAGTGTTTAAATATCACACATTTTTTTTAAATCATTTTTTATTTCAATGTCTTCCTATATATTCAAGTCACTATTGAAGTATGAAATAAAACCGATAAAAAATATAAAAATAATCAATGTCACTAACACATTTACACACATTGGAAAACCACTTAAGGGTTAATGATCTAAAACTAATATTTCTTTATTTATTTACACTCAAATTATTGGCAACAAAAAAAGGGTGTTGAAAAAGTTTAAGTTAAATTAAAATACTTTACAATATTGTATTATTCGGTTATGCCGAATCTTCAATACCCTTTACCATAAATACATGTAGTTTAAATATGTTTTGTATCGAAAACAAATACTAACAAACGTATACAATACATGCAAATTTTTCTTAAGTGCAACGCTGAAACATTTAATAAGTTATAGAATTAAACGATTTTTTAATTTTTGGAATAGTTATGAAGTATATATAACCTTATATTATGGCAAATTTAATTTCTAATTTTCGATTTATAATTTACAATGTTAAAAAAGTTCTTCGCTTGAATTTAGAGATTGCCTCAGATATCGGTCTATATCTTTTAATATACAGAACCGATTTTGCAAGTTTTTAAGTAGGAAATTCTCGAGACTATAAGAAATACTCAGGCCGCATTACACACGGATGTGGTAAGGTGGTGAATGGTATAAAAATCTCAATATCTAAATTTATTTCTATTCTCCTTTTAAATTCCCCCGTTTTTTATTTTTATTTTTCTTTTGCAGCCTTCATGTTCAGGCTTTAAATACACCACCACATATTTGTTACTGACATAAAGTTATATGAGATAAAAATAAAAATAACAGAAATGCCTGCGACTAAACTACGTCAACGTCCTGGCCATTATTTGTGTGGTTTAGCCAATTGGCATCCAGCTTGGATGCAACGTTATGCCAATACAAAAATGTTTATGGCCGTCTATGGTTTGTTGGGCACAATACAAGCCATGTCGTATATGTATTTTATAGTCACATTAACCACAATTGAGAAAAGATTTAAAATACCCAGTCAAACAACAGGTTGGTATAAGGAAAAAGAAAACATATTTATATTTAGGAAAAAAGACAAATAAACAGTGAGGGATAAAAAAATCATCACTTTTCTATTTATGGATTAAAAGAAATGAAATTTCAGAAATTCACCACACATTGTTTATACATGTATTTAAGAAAATTATTTTGTAAAATAAGTTGAAATAGAAAAATTTTAAAATTTTAATTATTTTTGAATATTTTAAGAAATTCATCATTATTTTAAGAAACTTACCACTATTTTTAGAAACTCACCACACTTTTTTTCTTTCATAAAATAGTAAAATATTAGTTTCATAAATTAGTAAAATTAAGGTTTTGTTATTTAAACATAGAAATGATTAAATCTAAGCACTTTATGGAATTTGAAGAAACCCACCATACTTTTATTTACATATATAATAGAAAGTTATTTTATAAAGTAAGTGAAAACGGTGAAATTTTCAAAATTTAAGTATTTTTTAAAATTAAAAAAAAAAAAAAAAAAAAATACAACTATTTTAAGAATCCACTATTTGTAGAAATTCACCACACTTTTTTCTTCCAAAAATAGTAAATTTGGATAAAAAATAAGTTTTCATTATTTAAGCAAAGAAAATTTAAAACTATTTTTTTTATTATTGAATTTCAAGAATTTCACCACAGTATTTAAAGTTTTTATAATAGAAAATAATTTTACAAAATGATTAAAAATGATAATATTTTAAAAATTTAATTATTTGTTAGCATACACTTCTATTTTGAGAAACTCACCACTACTTTTAGAAATTCACCACACTTGCTTTCATTCATAAAGTAGACAATTTTGATAAGAAAATAGGTTTTTTTATTATTATTTTTTTTAATATTTTTAGAAACTTTCTAATTTCTTAGGAAATTGTAAAAAAATCACAAAACATAAGATTAAAAAAACTCCCCACATTAAAAAATTTTGTTTAAATACTTAAATTGAAAAAATTTGTTAGATTTTTTTTAATTAATGTTTTTTTAGATATTGACGTTTTTTAAATTTTAAGGAATTCACCTCACTTTGAAAATATCAACACACCATAGAATCAACTTAAATTATAAAATTATAACCTTAAACGTATTTATTTTGATTCATTTCTATGTTTTTATTAAGAATTTGTCAAAATTTCAAAAAACCTAAATATTCTAAAAATTCACCACAACAAAATTTTTTAATAAAACATAATCAAAATATTATTTAATTGAAAAAAATGCTTCAACGTGTGTTATTTATAAAAATGTCTTGGAAATTAATACTTTCTACCATTTCTAGAAATTCACCACATGTTTAAGAAATTCAACACACCTTAAAATTTTCATAAATTTACAAATTATAAGCTAAAAAAATACTATTTCATAAGAATTTCTACAATTTTACTAAGAAGTTGTTGAAATTTTACTAAACTTTATTAAATATAAAAAAATTCACCACACCTACATTTTTACATAGAATATTAAAATAACCTTTACAACAACATTTGCTTCCCACACTGTTTATTTTATGTAAAATCTTAAAAAAGCGTGTTTTTATATTTTTATCCTTTTTTCCTGCAGGTATTATCCTTAGTGGCAATGAAATATCACAAATTCTTTTATCCCTTATATTATCCTATATTGGTGGTCAAAGAAATCGTCCTCGGTGGATAGCTTGGGGTATTGTTTTCTGTGGTCTATCATGTTTTATATTAGCTTTGCCACACTTTATCTATGGTGCCGGTCAAGATGCTTTAGAATTGACAAAGGAATACTATGAAATGTCGGGAGGAGATAATTTAACAACTACCATATCATTGGTTGTAGGTGAACAATTAAAGATTTTATTATGAAATATAATTTTAAAAGTGATTCGAAAATTTCTAACATAAAATCATAAACATTTCAAAAATTTTCTGAAACAAATTGTGAACTTGCTTTCGATAGAAACATCATAAATTTGTAGATGGATTTGGATTAACTATTCTATATACACCAGATGAAATGATTACAATACAATCAGATTTAATTTATTGTGATTGTGTATTATTTTTCTATTTTGGCTTTTAGATTCACTTAAACACATTGTTTAGTTTTGAAAAAAATTGTAATAGTGACATTGTTTGCTAATGTCACAGCGTCATTATCACAACAAAAAAACGAAACATCACCATTTGTAGAATTTACATACACTCAATAGAAAATCATAGTCTCATAAACATTCGATAAAATTTTCTATAAAATACATCCGACAAAAATTTCTATAGAAAATGCATGTCTGATGAACATCCGACAAAATTTTCTATAGAAAATGCATGTCTGATGAACATCCGACAAAATTTTCTATAGAAAATGCATGTCTGATGAACATCCGACAAAATTTTCTATAGAAAATGCATGTCTGATGAACATCCGACAAAATTTTCTATAGAAAATGCATGTCTGATGAACATCCGACAAAATTTTCTATAGAAAATGCATGTCTGATGAACATCCGACAAAATTTTCTATAGAAAATGCATGTCTGATGAACATCCGACAAAATTTTCTATAGAAAATGCATGTCTGATGAACATCCGACAAAATTTTCTATAGAAAATGCATGTCTGATGAACATCCGACAAAATTTTCTATAGAAAATGCATGTCTGATGAACATCCGACAAAATTTTCTATAGAAAATGCATGTCTGATGAACATCCGACAAAATTTTCTATAGAAAATGCATGTCTGATGAACATCCGACAAAATTTTCTATAGAAAATGCATGTCTGATGAACATCCGACAAAATTTTCTATAGAAAATGCATGTCTGATGAACATCCGACAAAATTTTCTATAGAAAATGCATGTCTGATGAACATCCGACAAAATTTTCTATAGAAAATGCATGTCTGATGAACATCCGACAAAATTTTCTATAGAAAATGCATGTCTGATGAACATCCGACACAATTTTCTATAGAAAATGCATGTCTGATGAACATCCGACAAAATTTTCTATAGAAAATGCATGTCTGATGAACATCCGACAAAATTTTCTATAGAAAATGCATGTCTGATGAACATCCGACAAAATTTTCTATAGAAAATGCATGTCTGATGAACATCCGACAAAATTTTCTATAGAAAATGCATGTCTGATGAACATCCGACAAAATTTTCTATAGAAAATGCATGTCTGATGAACATCCGACAAAATTTTCTATAGAAAATGCATGTCTGATGAACATCCGACAAAATTTTCTATAGAAAATGCATGTCTGATGAACATCCGACAAAATTTTGTATAGAAAATGCATGTCTGATGAACATCCGTCAAATTATCTTCCGACGATAAAATTTTATATAAAAAATTTTTGCAAGATTAGAAACCAAAAAAAATTAATAGAATTTAATGTTTGTCCAAATACAGATTTTACCATAATTTTTCCATGATTGTATCTTTATCCCATATTTACTCAAATAAATACTCAGATTTATATAAAAAACTTGCCATTAATTCGATTACTCTCTTTACGTTAATTACAGAATACAACGATTAAAAATTCTCAGCATTTGTGTGGCGCTTCAAAACTAAATCAAGAATGTGAATCGTTATTATCGGTGGTACCTCTAATCTTAATATTTCTCTCACAATTTGTGCTCGGAGTGGGTAATACTCTTTACTATTCATTGGGTCAAACATATCTAGATGATAATACAAAGAAAACCAATACACCTTTAATGTTAGCGGTGGCCATGTCGTTAAGAATGATTGGACCAATTGTGGGATTTCTCATAGGCAAATATGATCAAAAGAAAAAAATTAGATATGAAAGTACTAAACATTTTTTTTAGGTTATATTTCCTTGAACATGTTTATCGATCCAAGCAAGACTCCTTTGGTGGATAACAAGGATCCTAGATGGTTGGGTGCATGGTGGTTTGGTTGGATGATTTTGGGTACTTTAATGGTATTATTTTCGGGTTTAATTGGTTTATTTCCGAAAGAGTTACCTAAAAAGACTAAACATTTGCATAACTCTCACATGCCTCAAGTCTTAAGACATGAAGAGCTGCAAATGGATGAGGTTTTAACACTAGGTAGAGGCTTCTCTTCTAATGCTACTTTGGATACCCTAACAGCAGGAACCTCCGATTTTCCTACACTTAAAGGTAAGTATTTTTATTAAATACATAAATTTTTCAAAGCCTAATTTATCTTCAATATTTCCTTAGACTTCCCCAAGGCCTTAATGCGTTTGCTGCGTAATAAACTTTTGATATATAATATAATTTCGGGTGTGTTCTACATTTTGGGTGCTGCTGGTTATATGACGTTTTTAACCAAATATATGGAAGTTCAATTCCATAAAAGTGCTCAGAATGGCACAATTGTGGTGGGTCCTGTATCCATAATTGGTATGGTTATTGGGTTAATTGGTTCCGGTGTGATTATATCGAAAAAGAAACCCTCTCCCAGTAAAGTATTAATGTGGAATGTTATAGTGGGTTTGGTATATATACTGGGTCAAGTATCGTACATGTTTATGTATTGTAAGGATACGGTATCGATTGATCAAGTTGACGGCAAGTGAGTTTTAAGAAAATTAATGAAAACAAAATAAATTTTAATTTTAATCGATTTTTATAATCTTCAGACTAAATTTAACAACTACTTGTAATGCTAATTGCGCCTGTGATAATGTTCCATATTCTCCTGTTTGTCATGAGGCTACTGAGACCACCTACTTTTCACCCTGTCATGCGGGTTGTCAGAAATGGAATTCAGATCATAAGGTAAATTTAAATCTTTACCAGATAAAAATCCAACAAAATGTTTATAGAAAATCTGTATCAAATTAAAATAGAAATCTCTATATAAAATTTAGTCGGATTTTAATCCGATTTTAAGTTAAATGGAATGTCAAATCGATTAATCGAATTAAAAACCGATAAATTTTGAGTATAATTTAATTTTTTCATTCCAGTTTTACTCCAATTGTTCCTGTTTATATAGCAATCTATTTTCCACGACAACCGAACAAATTCCAACCACAATAACATTCACTACTTTACCCACTTTTGCTACAACAGGAAGTTCCATTTTATCAAAACTATTAGAACCTCTACTAACAACCACAACTCTAATACCATCAACAACCACATTAAGACCTTCCACAACTACAACAACATTATCTAGTACAATAGAAGATATTTCAGATTATCCATCAACATACGGAGAAAGTGGGGATGATTCCACTTTCTATAATGTGGTCACAGAAGAGGGACTGATATCAAGAACTCGTCGTTCTTTAGATGAAATGACAAATGTTCTAAAACCGGGAGTTTGTTTAAAGGGATGTAATATAGCATTTTGGACATTTTCTATAGCATCCATGATTGTGAATTGGTTTGGTTCATCGGGTCGCATTGGAAATTTATTGGTTAATTATAGATCTGTGTCAACAGAAGATAAATCTTTTGCTCAGGGTTTATCACTCATGATGGTTAGTTTATTTGCTCTTATACCGGGACCAATTATCTTCGGAAGACTTATAGATTCTACATGTTTGAAATGGACTAAAACATGTAACGGAAATGGAAACTGTCAAATTTATGATCAGACAGCATTTAGATATTTAGTGAATACGGTGGCATTTTGTAAGTATATCTCCGAAAATCGAAAATGGCTACAGAAATTTTAACATTTTTTTTCAATTTATAGCGTTAACTGCCATTGGTGTAGTGTTCGATATTTTGGTTTGGTATCATGGTAGACATTTGGATTTGTATGGTGAAAAGGAGGCTCAACGTTTGGAAGAAAAAGAACGTAGAAATAAACCGATTACACCTTTATTAGCTAAAAAGTAATTCTTATTTTGTTTTTTAAGTATTAAGTTAAACGAATTTTTTACTTTATACCCTACACCATCATAGATTGTTCGATTCTGGATCACTTTCTGCGCAGATGTAACGTTACCCTATCGCTTGTCTGTCCGTCTGGCCATGTTAACCTTGTTAACAATATACAGGCCGCAGTGGCATGTGTTTATTACCCCAAGGAGTTTGTCTACTGATATTGGTCATGATGGGTCCATTATTTCATCTAGCCCCCATACAAATATTCTTCCCGGAAAGGAGACTTAAATTCACTTATTAGTGAAAAGCTTCCATTTAAACCCGGGTAACCGAATAAAAAACCCAGCATGTCGAATAATTCGATAATAGAAATTATTCGAAATCCGATTCGATTTTTGAAATACATAATACCGATTCATTAATATCCGGTTCGTTTTTTAATACACTACTAAAATCTCACATATTAGTTGGTATTGTAATTAGAATTGGTCAAATAAAAACATATACAAACAAAAATTGATGTGGGAAAATTTACAAGTGTCGGTCCATAATTTCACCTAGCTAACATATAATACCTTTTTAGAACTTTAAAGAGAACTTAAAAATACGTTTATACGAAGAGTTGTTCATTTTTGGTAGCTACCACTTACAACCAACAATGTGGTGTAGGGTATTTAATAGTCGGGCTTGATCGACTATAACTTCTTACTTGTTTTTCTATATATATTAGTCCTATGAACTATATGTAATTAATATCTGTATCTGTATTTAATTTAATTTTGAAAAGTTTATTTGATGACGATTATTCGGTTAATATTTTTATCAACTTTGATTTGCTAATTTTTTAGCAAAATATTTATTTTCAAGATGTTTTTGTTTTATTATAAATATTTTTATTACTGATTTTTATTTTAATTAATAAAATAAATTTATCACAATTTACAAACATTTTTTATTAATTCCAAATGCGCGTCCGAAAATGCTGCTAAATACAGGTCCTGTACCAGTATCCTCCCCCCGTACTGTACGTCGAGTGTTAAATTCTGTCGATTATAAAGAACGTAGATTTGCAAGGTGAATTAAATGAAAAGCCTTTCTATTTCAAAAGGACACCTCAATAAAGGAATAGACTTTTGAGATAAAGTTATGTTTTCCGTATATATAAATCCAACAGAAGTGCTTTGCTGAAACCAAATGAAACGCATTCCTATGGCAAAAAAGCACCTCAATAAACGAATAGACTTTGGTAAAGTTATATTCTCTAATGAACGCAAATTTTCCGTATATAAATCTTGCTGATATCATAGTAGGAGGTGTATGTCGGCTACTAGGGTTCGTTGAACTAAGTAGAATTATATTCAAAATATTTATTTGAATATTCTTAAGGATAACAGCTTAAGGGATAAATTTTTCAGCATATAAATTTTCCCCGGATTGGAATTTTGTCTACTTCGGAGTGAAAACCTTTTTATAGATATACTCCTAGGAACTAGGAAACACCTCAGCTGTAACAATATCAAATTTTTGCAATATCTAACGGTTCAAAAGTTACAGACATAATCGTTTTTGAACCTCTGTATACGGTTAGATGGAGCACACATCTTACAACAAAAAGTTAATGTCTTCACAAAATTGAAAATATGGAAAATATAAAGACGAAAAAGTTCCAGACAATGAATATAGAACAGAAATCAAGAATAACATGCAGAACTTAATGTCAATAGAGTATATTATTGAATCATATCTTTGTCCTGTTGAGAGATCCTGTTATTACGTTAAAAAATTCTAGAGTTATAACTTGACATAACAACAGTTTTTGAACCAACAGAGGTTTTTTTATAACAAATTCTTAGTAACCCATGCTAAGTACAGAGATATTGATCTCTTTTGAAAATAGAAAAATAAAATATCCCAAAATAATATTAACGAGGGTAAATAGTGTAAAAAAATGTTGGAAACGACTAGTATAACAGGCTCTATAATTAATAATCGCCTTTCTATAACCGTGTACATAATATCAATAATGTTTTACTAAAGTTAATATTTACAATTCAGGTTACTTACCTTTTCATTATATAAAATCTGTCGTTGGTTTGTTATGACTCCCAATCTTAAAATTCAATATTTCCATTCCATATTTCAACTGCAAAACGTAAAGTATCTGCAAAATTTATAACAATTAAATTTTAGTTTTATAAAATTTATAATGACATTTTCACTAATACTTACATAAATTAGCTTTCTGCAATCTTCCAATGAAAAAAGGCATGATGTTCGATCAAAGATAATGTACTCATTTATATCACCTATCGGTGTTTACGAAATGAATTAAAAATCTGGAAATATTAAATGCTCGCTGGTTGTTTTCGTCTCGCGTACAATCTAAAAAAATACAAAGAAATTAATTTTGTTTTTTTTTTCAAATACGTATTCGTTCTGATTTCTAGTTTCATTTACCTTTTTTCAAAAAATTCAGCGTAATCGAAATTGGAAAGATGTTATAATTTCGAAAGTCACCCACTATACTCGTATTTTTCATCTACATTCAAATTTAATTAAATTCGTTCAAAAATCGATTGAGATTTAAATAGGGAAATTCTATGACATATTTGTTGTTGTAACAGCTGTAAGTTAGTTTAAATTTATTGTTATGATTCAGGCTCTTATTTAACTCCAGGCCATGAAGTAGTAAAGTAGTGCCACTTCTATTGGATGTGTCGATGATGTTGTGTATCATTTGTTCCTTGGCCACATGCTGGACAAATTTTACTAACGTCACTGTCAATGCGATACAAGTAGGCGTTGAGCTTATTATTCCATTTTAAACGTAGAACTACTGCTAGAACGTATCTTGTAGACCTCGGCACATTTTGTTCTATGTCTGCGATGGGAGGTGGGTAACTTCAAACCAAATACGACAATCATACGGTAATTAAAAAACCGTGGAATATGTGGCGTCACTGTTAATGTCGTTCAAGCTGCTATAAATGCTCATCACAATTTTCTTGCACATGTATGCTCCGATGACATCTAAGAAAGAACTGTTTACTAAGCATGTTCCTTAACCGGTAAATCTCCTCATGTAAATGTTGTATTGTGGACATTTGAATATAGCCCGTTTCGGTTCGTAATTTTGGTTCTGCATTGTGGCAACTAAGAATTTTTTTCCATTGCGTATCACTTAACAAAGAGACCACAATAGAGCAGCATAATTCATCACTGATCGGCTAATCGTTTTATAAGTACCTAATAAGGTTTCTTTATCCATATCCCTATTACAGTCGGCTACTGCTTTGAGGACCTTATTCCTACAACACTATTACATTGGCGTAAGCTGAAGAAGTGTATAAGCTATCAACTCAATCGCAATCCTTTCATCCCTCTTTGGCCTCTTGTGGTATTGGATTGTATAAAAACGTAAAACATACTTATTGAGTACAAAATTTAATTTCGATATTTTTATTATTATTTTAAATTAGTTAGTTTAGGCCATAATAAAAAAATATAAATAAATTGAAGTATAACGTGTAAGAATGTTGTGCCGAATCTTGAACATCCTCTACTACAATTACTTGTGAAGTATACGTTTCACTTACAGACGTGAACAATATAAACAAGTTTTTCTTAATTATAAAACAGGAACACTTAACGATACATAAAATAGTTATATTTTATAACTTTTTCCTACTGAACCGACTTTAATAAATTTTTGAATGCTAATATTATGGCAAAATTTAATTTTAAATTTTGATTAAAAATTGCCGACTTTATGAAAGTTTTTTGCTTGAACTTAGGGGTTTGTTTACATCTTTTAATATACTAAACCGATGTTGCAAGTATTAAATAGAAAATTTCTCAAAACTATAACAAATACTTAGGGAAAATTTCATTGAGCTCTATCATTTATTGTGGATGTGAGCACGTTAACAACAGACAGACAAACTGACATAGCTAAATCGACTCAGATTTTGATATGATGGAAGAATATATATATATACATTATGGAGTCTGAGATGATTTATTCTTAGCATTATACACGAAATGACCGTTACTGGTTCCAGCAAACAATTTATAAAACATTTTTCATTTGACTTTATAATATATATTTTTTTGTTTTGTTATTTTTTTTCTTTAATTTTTATTTATTATTAATAAAAAATGTTTCTTTTTTATTATCGTTATTTTAGGCGTATTTATGTTATTTCATTTTTTCCTTTTTTTTCAGTGTATAAATAATCGCTTTTTTCTCCATGATTAAATTTTTTTAATATTTTTTACTAAATGATTTTTTGTTTAAATAGTTAATAGAGGGGAATTTAATTCAATTTCTTTTTTTTAATTTTTATTTGAACCATAATTTTGTTGTTTTTTTTTTTTTTAACGAAAAAATAAATTTTTTCTATTAAGAAAAAGGAGAAAATTTTGTTAAAGTTTAAAAAAAGATGTTAATTTCTTGATATAACTTTTTTAAAGGACATAAAAATGCAATCATGAATTGTGGTTGTTGTTTTTTAAAGTTAATTTAATTAACCAATTATTTTGTTTTGTATGTATTAATTATTAAATGGATATACACTCTTTTTTAATGTTAATGTTTGTTTTTTCTTTTTATATAATTTAACTTTTAAAGCTGTAAATATAATATTTTTTATTATTATTATTTTTTCATTTTTTTAAATTTGGTTTTTGAAAATAAAATAGAGGTTAAGAAATGCAATAAACTAAATGCCTAATAGACAAACAAACTGTTTGAGGAAGGAAATGGAGAGCAGAAAGGTAGAAAAATAAAAATCCAAAATAAAATAAAACTTCATTTGCTGCTACAACGACATAAATTAACATTTTGTTTTTTTAATACATTTTAAAAACAGTTAAAAAAAAAAAAAACAAATAAATTTTTTAAACAGTTAAACGATAACATGTTACCACTAATTAAAATTTGAAAAAAACATGGATGAAATATAAATTCTATATATTTTAAGAAGACACAAGTAAGAATGCTATGTTCGGCTATGCCGATTCATTAAACGGAGAGTTTAAACTTGTAGAGAAGGAAGGTAGACAAATAAAGATTCAAATGAAAAAACTTAAAGTCCTTTACTAGAACATTTGCTGCGACAACGTCATAAATTAAAAATTAGATTTTTTTAAAACGCATTTTAAAAAACAGACACACATTGATTTTTTGTTTACAAAAAAGCTGCTTTCATTCATTATTTTTGGCCTGATATTGTTAACAAGCCATTGAGAAGTAAAAGAACAATAATTTGATATTAGTACAAATACCACAATAATGTTCTTGCTCTTGATAATCAAATCCTTCAAACTTCCCGGAGTAAAGGCCGGTCGACAGATATTGGGCTCTTGTTAAAAGAGAATTGTAGGGAACAAAAAAGGTATCCAAAAGGTTGGTAGATTTTAAACATCACTTTTATCGAACATGTAGTCCATATGTTTGAGAGGAAAGGATTTCTGAAAAAGAATAAAAATTTCATCACAAGTGAATAAAAAATCGTTTCCAAGACAATTGGATCTGCATCTGGAACGACCCGATGTACACTAGGCTAAAGATTGTCAACCCAACGACAGCTAATGAACATATATGTATGTTTTATTAACATATATGTATGTTAAGAATTTGTCAATCTCACTCCTTAGAATTTATAAGACTAATTATTGACAAATTTCGTTAAAATAATTGTAAACTTTTGTAAAATTAAAATTCCAATCCAACAGAACATGTGTATGGGGACTTGGATGAAATAATCCTTAGGCCAAAAAACCTAACCTCTGGACAACCAGCAAGACGGACATCGTTAAAACGAATGTCGAATTAGTGGTAGCCATATTTTTTCTAATTTTTAAAAGCTTCTGCACAAACGCTTAAAAGTCCAACCCACTATGGTGGAGTAGAATATAAAACCGAGATGAATATTTCTTCCGTGAAACCTTTTCATGAATTATTATAAAATATTTTAATATACAAAAAACATCATAATCAAAGTGACTAGATTTTTTTACATTTATGTCATTCTTGCAACAAATGGCCATTATGAATTCTTCATTTAAAAAAAAATAAAATTTGAAAATATAAATAAAAAATTAACAATATTTTGTTTTTTGTTTCCAATAATTTGTTTTACTGTTTTTTTTTTTTTTTTGTTTCTCTTTTCATCTGATCATTTATAGAATAAATATAAGCAAAGGCTTAAAAAATTAAATAAAAATTATATAAAATTAAATAAAAAATATTATGAACAATTAAAAAAATAATTAAGCAACAAAATGGGTGTATAAAACAAAGTGTTTTTTTTTTTTGCTTCTTCAAATAAAGTTTACATTAAATGTATTTAATAAAATATTAAACAAAATAAAAACAAAATTTCTAATAAGATTTTTTTCGTAAAATAAAAATTAACAGCAGTTTTAATTAGAAGAGTTTAAAAAGTTTAAGTAATTAAATTAACTTAAGAAAATGTTTTAGTTTCTTTAAATTAGATTTAATTAGAATTAAAAAAATTATGATTGACTGCAGGTAGTTAGAAGGGGGAAGGGGAGGCCTTTGCAAATTGCTTAACATAATTTTTATTTTGTTTTTCCATTTTTCATTTAGTGACTATAGTTAAGTTTTCTTTCTTCCTTTACGTTAATTTTTTATGTTTTTGTTTTGCTTAATTTATCTTTTTTCTCTTGATGATACATTGCGTGAGTGATTAAGTGACTGATTGGTTGGTTGGTTGGTGTATTGGTGTTATCGTTTTTTCTTGCCAACAAACTAATTAAACAAATTTTTTAAAAAAGATTACAAATATGATTTTCTTAACTTAAAAGCGAGAAAAAAATAATTATTTAAAAAAATATCTAATTAACTATAAAATGTTTAATTATTATTAATAATTTGTAGAATCTTAATTTCTTTTTGTTTAGTTTGAAAATGAAGTGAGTAATTGTTGTTTTATTGATGATTTATCCTTTGCTGTTTTAGTTACTTCACTCTATTTTGTTTTTTTTTTCCTTTCGAGTTATCCTTGCCAATTTGTTGTTTTATATAGTTTTTTTGTTTGTTTTGTTATAAATCAAAAAATAATAGTAATCATATATAATAATTCTTTTTTGTTTTGTTTTGTTTTTCATTTTCTCTTTTTAATATTTAATAGTAATAATATAATATATATTTATATACGACGATTTTCTTTACGTTTTTTTGTTGTTTTAATAATGATCCTTGTTTTTCGTTCGTTTCGTTATTAAAGTTCATTTTTTATTATTATTTTTGTTTTTTAATTTTATTTAAGAATAGGTTGTGTTTTTTGTGTGAGTGTTTTTTGTTTTTTCTTTAATTTAATTTTCGGTATTCAATTTTTTCCTATTTGACGGCTGGGCTTAAAAGCCTGGTAAAATTAGGTCTTTATTATTATTTTTTTTTTTTTTTGTTTTTGTTTTATTAAAAAGGCGGGGCTTGAAGCACTCAAGAAAAATTAAAAAATAAATTTAAGCTTGGCTCAATTTACTCGATCACCTTCAACACTTTGCCAATAGCAATAGTTTTATCTGTAATAAATAATGAAATTTTAAATAAGTTTTCTTTTGAAGTTCTTTGTATAAATAAGTAACTTACTTTCATCTCTAAGAGTAAATCTTCCCATTTGTGGGAATAGTTTAAATTGTTCTAAGCAAATCATTCCGGAACATTCAATTCTCATAATTGCCACTTGATCTTGTTTAACAAATCTTGGACGTGATTTTGATTTATCGCCGGTTTTTTTGTCAACCAAGCAGATGAGGGCCTAAAAAGAGAATAAATAAACATTTTACAAATGAATATATTGTTAATATCATCGTACAATTAGACAAGCTATACTCATTAGAGAGAGAGAGAGAGAGTTGTCAATTTTTAAACCTTGTTAAGTCAAATAAAGCAAATAGAAAAGAAAGCTAATACGAATTAGTATACCTTGACTAATTGTATCATGATAAATCTGATTGAAGTAGTGACCAGAAAAAGTGCGTACTAAATTATTATATATCGTCAAAAAAATTGTCCTAAAAGAGAAAAACCTGGTTCAGGTACAAAAAAATGGTTTACATTTCTAAAGCTAAAAAAATAAAGAATTTCCAAAGAGCTCCCAAAACATCAAGTAAAGAAGCAGCCCGGTTAGATATGGAAATTAAAGCCAAGTCATCCATTTCTGGATAATGGATGACGAAACCTATGTTCTGACAGATTTTTCGCCATACATTTTATGTTGTTGATGCTCGAGGAAATGTTGAAGAAAAGTTGAGAACCTATAAGCATTCAAAATTTCCCAAAAAGTTTTTGGTGTGCCAAGCAATATGTAATTGCTTCTAATGAAGCCAATCATTTGCATTAACGAAATTAACATCAAGAAATGTTGACAAAAAAAGGCTGCTTCCATTCATACGGCCTCATAATGTGTTCACTTATTTTTGGCCTGACTTGGCATTAGGTCACTATGGTAAACAAGCCCTTGAGCGGTTACACGAACAATAATGTGGTATTTTACCAAGAGAGGCAAATAGTCCAAACTGCTCGAAACTAAGGCCAGTGAAGAGATATTGTTAAAAGAGAAATGAAGAGCACAAAAGTTTTTCTTAAAGTGTAGTTGATTTTAAACGGAGTTTCTTCGTACATACATACTTTTTTCTAACCGATTTTGTTAATTTTTGGTATTGGTAATGAAGTATATATTGCTTAATATTATGACTTAATTTCATTCAAATTTGTTGATTTATAATTGACGATTTTGCTAGTTTTAAATAAGAAACTATCTCATCATCACTTAGGTGGTGCTGGGTATAAAAATCGTGATAACGTATATTAGAGAATTATACCAGTGAAAATGACTTTCGGTTATATGAGAACTATATGGAACAATTGACGGATCTCGGAAAATAAGGTTTGGTGTTTTCTGGTTATATAGATCTTAAGCATACAAAATATCATCGCAATACTAATATTTTTTGGAGAGTTATGCACTTTAATGTGATTTTAGAAATACAATCTGTATGGTAGCTACGGTCATTTGTGGACCGATCTTCTCGAAATTTGATGAAGTTAAAACTCCATTCTGGAAGTATATTTTCATTTGAACTAACTAAAATATTAAACAGGACATGACCAATTTCAATATGATTCGAACCAAATTTCATCAAAATATCTCAAAATTACGTTCTGTAGATTATTCACAACATTTACATGGACACCCAACTGGACAGACGGATGGATATCGTTAAATCGAATGAAATCACAGTAAAAAAAGATTTATAAATGGACTTAAACATTTTAAATAAAATATTTCCATGATTATGATGAAAGAATTTGTAGTGAAAAACTTAGAAAGTGGTAAAATTTCGTTTTGTTATTGTGAAAAATCTATCATTCTCGATATAAATACTCCGTGAGAAAATCTATACTGAAAAATATTTATAGTTTTACTTTCTTTGTTGTTGATATATCAATAAAAAATGTAAGAAATTTAAAATCATACTTACTTTAACGGTAACTTCTTCGGCTGCACAATGTATATGCATAACAGCTGAGTAACCAGCACAAATAATTGATTTATGCTCTAAAATAACAACTTGAGCATCGAAAACTTTGCCGGTTTTAATAGGATTAGAGGCGTCACATAAAACGAAACCAGGAGATACATCTTCTTCTTCAATGCCCTAATAAATAGCAAAAACAATATATTTTTGTTTTGAAAACTTATTTCTAAAACTTAAAATAATATTAACAAACCTTCAGCTTAATTTTAACATTTTCACCAGGACCCACAGAGGTAACTTCATCATCATCGGACCAAAGTTGATCGACAGCTACTTGTGTCTGTGATAGAAAATAAAAATAAATTAATTTATTTTTCTAGACAAATAAATTCAACGTTTAAAACTTACCCTATTTGGCATCACCAACAAGTTTTGACCCTTTCGCGCACATCCCGATTCAACTTTACCCATTACAACTGTACCCATATCCTTATATTTATCGACAATGGGCATAATGAAGGGACCATCAGCTTTGCGATTCAGAGAAGGCAACAAATCAATGAAAGGAATGAAAGCAGGCCCACTATACCAAGGACAAACAGAGTCTGGTATAGGATCACGTAGACCGGCTCCACTTAGGCCTGAGCATGGCATAAAGGTTAAATCCTTGGCAGGATTAAAACCTAATTTTTTGAGGTAAGGAAGGATCTTGTCTTTGCATTCGTTGTAACGTGCCTCATCCCAATTGACCGTAGGATCATCCATTTTATTAACCAAAACTACTAAATGTTTAACACCAGCAGTTTTAGCCAACATAGCATGTTCACGTGTCTGCCCACCACGATCGAAACCAGTTTCGAATTCACCTTTTCTCGCCGATATAACTAAAACAGCTAAATCAGCTTGAGCAGCGCCACCAATCATATTGGGTACGAAACTCTTGTGACCAGGAGCATCCAAAATGGTGAAATGTTTACGTTCCGTTTCAAAATAGGCACGACCCACCTCTACCGTTTTACCTTTGTCACGTTCCTCTTGATTTGTATCCAAAGCCCATGAGAGATACCAACTTTCACGAGATTTTTCACGAGCTTCACGTTCATATTTTTCTAAAGTACGTTTGTCCACCATGCCAGTCAACGACATAATTTGGCCACCAATTGTTGATTTACCAGCATCTGAGAGAGAAATAGGGATAGAGTGTTTTTCTAACAAATGTTTACTTAGGATTTTTTGTCTTATAACTTACCAACATGACCAATGAATACAACATTTACATGTTCCTTTTTGCTACGTGACTCTTCAACTTTGGGTAATTTCTTTTTAGATACTTTAGGTGTTGCCTCACCTTCGGTATCATCATTTTCATCAATATCTTCATCATCGGGTGTTATAACAGGATCATCTTCAACATCCCAACTGTCAGCAGGATCATTTTCTAGAATTTCGTTAAGAAAAAAAATCAGATAAAATTATTATTTTTTCTTCTTCAAAATAAAATCAAACTCAATTTACGATAACGACACATTTTTATCTTTAATAGAAATTTAATATTTAAGTTGATTGTTATTCGTTTGATTATTACATTTTTTATTTTGCTTGCTTTTTTGAAAATCTAGTCTTGGTTTGTTCCCAAAGATTACAGAAAATTAGCTGGCAGCAATTCATAAAAAACAAGTTAAGAGATCAATTACACAATTATTTGAAGTATGATATACAACAACAACAAGTTCACAATAATTTAATACTTTTTGTTAAACTGCTGATATTGCAAATATTTAGATATTAACATTTTTATGTACATAAATATACTAAAGTCACACCTACAGATTTTATATTTAAAGGCAACATTTAAATATATTTAAAAAAGAGCAAAATAAATAAATTCCTGCAATTAAGACTCTAAATATTTTTAAGCTTAAAATTAAAAAATTTACATTCTTTCGAATTCGTTTTTAGCTTATTTTATCTGGATTCGTAAAGAGTATTGCATTAAGACTTATTTAGTACTACAGAATGCCACTAAATTTTAGTATCTAAATAGATATTCCATTTTTTATGGAAGATATTCTAGATTTTCATCATCATAGATGGTCGTTTTGATTATCATTAAAATTTCATTATCATTATATTCTAATGTAAAAAATCAACCTAATATTTTCTTAAATAATGGCAGTTCATTAGTCAGGATAATGAATTATACCATATATCTGATTTATATCTTCAGATAATGTTAAATATGGAATACTAAAATGGTATAAATATGTTGTTTCTAAAGCCAAAAAAAAATAAAATAAAAATCATTTTTAAAAAGAGTTTCTAACACATCCGGTAGGAAAGCTATATTTATTTAAACTATAAAAATAATTTTTCTTTTGAAAATTATAACAATATTTTCATTCAATTAAAAATAGTTTAGTTCTACTTCAGTTCTATTTAGTTCTAGTTTTAGATCAGTTATAGTACTAGCTCTTTTAATATTCTAGTTCTAGATTAGTTCAAGTTCAGTTCAAACTCAGTTCTAGTTCAGTTTTAGTTCAGTTCAATTTAGTTCAAGAACAGTTTGAGTCCAGTTCAATTCAAGTACAGTCTGAGTCCAGTTCTAGTTCTGCTTCAGTTCAGTTCTTGTTCAGTCCTAGTTCAGTCCTAGTTCAGTTCTAGTTCAGGTCTAATTCAGATATATTTCAGATCTAGTTCAGATTTAGTTCAGTTCTAGTTTAGTTCTAGTTCAGGTTTAGTTCAGTTCTAGTTCAATTCTATTTCAATTCTAGTTCAGTTTTATTTAGTTGTAGTTCAGCCCTAGTTCAGCTCTAGTTAAATTCTAGTTGTTTTACTTCAGTTCTAGTTCAGTTCCAGTTCAATTCTAGTTCAGTTCTAGTTCATCTCTAGCTAAATTTCTATTTCAATTCTAGTTCAGTTGTATTTCTCTTGCTTTGACTCGCCTAAAATATGCTTATTTTTTAAGTATTACCTTGGTACTAACATTGACTTAATATTTAGGTTTTATTTTGGAATGAAATAAAAAAGTTTGGAGTAGTATAATCTAGTAGTAGAAATCTTAACGTAACTTAATAATACCACAAAAGTAAAATTGTTTGGAATGTATACCTCTGTAAAGTTTTTTTCGGAAGTAGGTCTTCATCCATTCATTAGGACAATAAACATAAAACTGGGCAAAGCATTCTTCCAGACAGACGGACATGCTAAATTGAATCAAAATTCGAAATGTTACATTCACAAAAACCAGTTATTTTTCAAAAATTTACAAAAATTAAATAACCAACTCACATAGTGTTAAAACTATTTTTAAATTTTCTTTAAAAACTCTTGAATATAAAATAATAAAAAAAAACAGAAAAAGTTAACGTGTCAACAATAAGAACAACAACAAAAAAATTGCAAATGATGAAAAGAAGTGTTGAATGAAGAAAAAATAATGACAGGTAAAATGTCATACACACACACACTAATGCACGCTCTCATACTCTCGCTTAAAGAAAAGAATCATAATAAAGAGAAATATCAAAATAGAAATTTCCTGAAATGAAATAAAATAACTTAAAAAACCTATAAAATTGTATTCTTATTGTAACAATACTTTTCTAAAAATCATTTATAATAAAATTCATAACAACAAAAAACTTTAATTTAGTAACACCCCATCATAAATGTGAGGTTAGGTTGAATATCAAAAAGCATAAGCAACAGAGGAGGCATAAAAAAGCAAAACCTGAAGAAAAAAAACTCAACAAATAATGAAAGAAAACTTAACACTCCTTAAATAAAAATATTATGAAAAAAATCAAACAACTAGTGGTTAATGACCACAACAACAAGAATTATAACAACAAAAACAATAGCGATCTATACTCCAAAAGACGAACAAGATGTTTACAAAAATGTAAAAAATTACATTTTGTTTTAAGTCGTCATGACGTCAGTTATGCGTATGTTATGTGGTTGTGGTGCATAATTATTGTTCCTCCAAATAATTGCAAATTAAGGAAAAAATCTTCAAATGGAAAAGAGAAAAAGAATTGTTGATATTTACCATTACCATTGTTGGCTGCAATTTTATCGGCTGTGTTAATGTTTTCTACAGGTGCAGCGGCGGCCGCAGTCTTTATGGGTGACGTTTGCATGGGTGAATCCGCAGGCGGTATGTCGGCGTTATTTTGATTGAGAGCGTGTATGGAACCTGAACCGGAGGCCTCCGAATTAGGTGTGGTGGCAGGAGTGCCGCTTGTTGAGGCTGGCACGCTGGCTGTGTCCATGGATGCAATTGGTGTAGCTGCCGGTGTGGTGTTTTCAGTACTGAGAACAGTACTGGCGGCAGCACTGAAACTAGTAAAACTTGGTACAAATTCAGCAGCATTTACATTTAATGTGGAGAATTTTGTGGACATTTCCGCATTATCCTGAGCCATTGTGAAATTTTTTATTTTTTTGTATTTTTTATTGGTCGACTTACTTTTCAAAACGCACGCACGCACACACACGTTCAATTTCTTCTTCTACTTTTATTCTTCTCCTCCTTCTTTGCTTTACTCGCACTCACTCTCTATTAACAACTCCGGCTAGTCTTAGTAGTTAACCTTCGATAATTTTCCTATGAATCTGTGTTTCTTAAATTTTTCTTCTCCTGCCTGCGTCCACCTTAGCGTTTTGACCGTTCGTTGTTGGTTGGTTTCTGTAACAGACGGACACGTTTTTTTCTTTTCTATCTGAAATAAATTTTAACTTCTTCTGCTACTAATTCGTATCTCTTTCCTTTTCACTTAATTATTTTTTTACACCTTTCTACTTTTAATTCACATTCCCTCTTTATATTTTTACGCTTTCTTTTTTCTTGTCTCGTTTCACGAAAATCACGTTTTTCACTAAGTTTGACGACAAAGGAATTTCAACCGTACGAACGTATTTCTTTATTTTTTTGTGACAAAAACTATCACAACTGCTTTGGAATTAATGAAATATTTAAATACAAACGAGTGCCAAAAGTGATTAAGTAAAGAGGTTTACTTATTTTATCGTTTTTAGAATTGTATTAAAAATTATTGAACACAATTTAAAAAGTTAACCACAACGATTCGTTTTCCAATCACTTAAAATGGCCACGCAGATAGTACAAAAATCAGCAGTAATGATAATTCAGCGATTTTTAGTCACCTGAAATTTATATGTTTTTTTATTACGTTTATATAGACAGAAAATTATTCAAAGATTAAATAAAAAAATTTCTAAATTTTAATTTTTTAGCGATAGCTGATATAGTATATTTCAATACAAATTGCAAGATATAAGAATAAACAATTTATTATTTTAAGAATTATTCTTGACAATATGAAAATATTTCGAACTTTTTCAAATTAGCAAATAAGCTTTTTTCATTATCTTAATACTTAATTTGTTAATAAATATTGAAAAGATATTTAGTTATTTTCAAATATATTAAAACATAAAGTTTGAAATATTTGCAGCGATTTCCATTAAAGTTTATTAGTTAAAATAATGAAATTGTCATCACTCTGAAGTAAGTCACACCGCTGTGATCTATACAAAAGTATGTTGCTATAAAACTGCATTATGTCAATGTATTATAAACTAGTTGGCAATCCGTAAATTAATAATAGTGATGACAAATGAACAAAAACGTAAATAACATAAAAGCGTTAATTCTTTAATCAACACAAATTTTCAGAAGGTGGCTGTATTAATACAACCTTTAATATTTCATTAAATAGGTTTTTTTGTTCAAACGATTTATCTCGGGAACTATTAGAGAAAATTTGCTGGTAGTTTAAGTACATTGCGAAGTGTTTTCATAATAGTAAGAATTTAATAGTATACGGATCATATTTTAAGCCAAATTGATCTATAATTCAAAACTTTGCGACCTTATATTTTAAAAATTATCCAAAGCCAAAAAAAATTTTATGTTTCTTATTTTTACTATAAGTATTATTTATGTTTAAAAACAAAAAATGTTACAAAGTTTAAGATGAAGGAACCTTGAATTGCTTCAAATTCCATAGTAATTGTTTTAAATTGTTTTGTTTAATTTTTCATATTAATAAACATACACGAAATGTTTGTTGGGGATGCATTAACAATTTGTTCATTTCATGAAGACTACGAAGCTGCCACATCATAAAATTTATGAAATGTCACAATTAACTTTTTGAGAATTATTGCTTTAACAGCTGTTATAAAAACGTGGATGTTGATTTTGTATTTTGTTTTGATTTGTATTTTGTATACTTTATTTAAATAAATTATTATTTTTTGTAATTTAATAAAATGGAAGTAGATCAGGAGGAAACAAAGGTGTCTTAACTAAAAGTATTGATTATTTTCTGATTTTAATTTTCTGTGCTTTGTTTTTCTTTTTTGAAGACCACAATTCAAAATCCCATTAATAAAATAATACGTGAACGTTCAGCTGAAATTGTCTCTGGAGGAAATGTTTTTTATAATCCTGTACAGGAATTTAATCGTGATTTAAGTATTTCTGTTATAAATGTTTTCTTTAAACGATTAATTAAAGAACGTAAAGAGAAATTGTTGAAGAAAAACAAGAAGGAAACAAATGGTAATAATAGTGACGCCGAACGTCAGGAATATAAAGCTGGTGTAAAATATGACAATGGTTTAAGAATATTGGAAGCTCTTTCGGCCACTGGATTACGTAGTATACGTTATGCTAAGGAGATAGCTGGAGTCAAAGAAATCATAGCTAATGATTTATCCAAACAGGCTGTGGAGGCTATAAGAGAGAACATCAAACATAATCAAGTTGAGCATTTAATTGAACCCAGTCATGCGGATGCCATGTACGTTTTTTATATATATTTAACATTTTAATATTTAATTTATTATTTTTCCTAGGACTCTCATGTATTTATCCACTTCCCAGGGCAAACAATTCGATTGTATTGATTTAGATCCTTATGGTTGTCCTAATCGTTTTCTTGATGGTGCCATTCAATCACTAGTGGATGGTGGTCTGCTGCTGGTCACAGCCACTGATATGGCAGTTTTGGCTGGCAATGCTCCAGAGGCTTGTTATGTTAAATATGGTTCTGTGCCTTTGCGCATGAAATCCTGCCACGAAATGGCTTTACGAATTCTATTACATTGCATTGAAACTCATGCCAATCGTTATGGCAAATATATTGTTCCTTTACTTAGTATTTCGGCCGATTTTTATGTACGTATTTTTGTGCGTGTCTTTAGTGGCCAGGCCATGTGTAAATATAGTATGAGTAAGCAATCTATGATATATCAATGTTGTGGCTGTGACACATACACATTGTACCCTTTGGGTACGATTAAACCCAATCCTACACCCTCAAATCCTAATCAAGTGAAATTTGGCATACCAACCGGACCACCAGTGGGCATGAATTGTGAACATTGTGCTCATAAACATCATGTAAGTGATTTTCTGTTGTTTGTGTTTTATTTACTTATTTATTTCATATTTGCCTTATAGTTAGGTGGTCCCATTTGGTCTGATCCCATACACGATAAATCCTTTGTACAAGAACTTTTACAAGCCATCGACGAAGAACCTTTGTGCAATTTAGGCACTCAGAGACGTTTGATTGGTATGTTGACGGTGGTACAAGAAGAATTGGATGATGTACCTCTTTATTACACTTTGGACAAGTTATGTTGTGTTTTGAAATTGGAAATTGTTCCAATATTAAAATTCCGTTCAGCACTATTAAATGCGGGCTATAAAGTGTCTTTTTCACATGCTTATAAAAATTCCATAAAAACGAATGCCCCTGCGTCTGTATTATGGGATATATTAAGATGCTGGAATAAACGACATCCTGTTAAGGAAGAACGCATGATAGAAGGGACTCCCATTAAGGCAATTTTAAGTAAAGAAAATTCACAAGATTATGATTTCGATAATTTACATCCCGAAGCAAATCCAAAAAGTCGAAAACAGGCATTATCCAGATTTCAAGCGAACCCTACACCTCATTGGGGTCCTGGAACTAGAGCTACTATAATGTAAGTTAATTCCTCTAATATACTTAAGATTTTAAGGAAACAAGTTTTTTATCTTTTTAGGGTGGGAGAAGATAAAGTAGCCAAAAGTTTTCGTAATCAAAATAAGAAACAAAAACATAAGAACGAAACCCCAGAAAAAAACGAGGACGATTTCGCACAACAAAAAACAAAACTGGCAAAATTGGACTTCTCCCCAGAAAGTTGACTTTATTGTTAAGCGAAAAACACAAAAAAAAACTATTTTTGACAATTTTTATTAATTTACAAAGATTTTTATTTTGTAAACTTTAAAAATAAAAAACCATACATATTTAATAACGGAAAAAATTACCATCAGCAGGCTGACGTGAATAGCCATTGTTAACCAATTGGGTATGAGGGCCACTATTTATTAATTTAACACTATGAGGAGATAATTTTTCCTTGATGCCTCCTTTTAAAAATTTAGAATTTTAGTAAAATGTCTTATAAAAAAACAACAAATAATCTCACCTATTTTCAAAGGATGACCTATTTTTTCTGGTTTCTCTAATGGTATATCTCTGGTATTTCTTAAAACTCTGTACGTTTGTGGCATCCATTGGCACGTTTCAGTTTGCAAAACAAAATCCACTTTTTCCGGAAAATATTCACGTGAATGTACATAACGTGACTGTAATTGAAAATCCAACGAATCTTTAGGTATTTTCGATGTGGCCACAAAACGTTTACATCCTCTAACTGACGCTAGAGTTTGATGATAAAACAAACGTTCATGAGGCTTTAAATTTGCATGCCATGTTTTATGAGGTTCCATATTTGCTGGTTTTGGCATGGGACATATAAAACGCCCTTCTCTTTCCAAATAGGGAGCATAGGAATAATTTCGTACTCTTAACATTTTTGTTAACAAATTTTATTTTGTATTTTTTTATGGTCAAAATTTTAATGGAAGTTTGGAAATATTTGGAAAAATATTTAGTTTCTTAATGATTTATTGTTTGACAGTTGTAAATAATTGAAAAAATGTTACCAAGGAAGCGGAAATGTATAAAACGACCGACTTGTGGTTATCAATTCTTTCATAGTAATTTACAGAAGTGATGAAATAATTAGTAAAAGAAGGTATTCATTTTTTGCATAAAATTGGGATTACATTGTTCATTATAAAAATAGAAAAAATCATTTTCAATAGAAAATTCAGTTTATTATAAAAACTCAGTTTGTAACAAAAATTATTAATACTTTAATAATTTAACGTTAAAAAATCTCAATTTTCAGTGAAAACATATTTTTTTGGAAAAATTTCAACTTACAGTATAAAAGTTAAATTTTTTGTAAATAATTTGATTTTTGTAAAAATTCCATTTCAGTGAAAAATTCTTTTTTATTACAAAATTTAACCGAAAAATTTTATTTTAAGTGAAGAATTTGATTTTAAGTAAAAAAAATAATTTTTAGAGAAAAATTTGATTTTTAGTAAAAAAATTTAATTTTTAGTGAAAAATTTGATTTTTAGTAAAAAAAATTAATTTTTAGTGAAAAATTTGATTTTTAGTAAAAAAAACTAATTTTTAGTGAAAAATTTGATTTTTAGTGAAAAAAAACTAATTTTTAGTGAAAAATTTGATATTTAGTGAAAAAATTAATTTTCAGTAAAAATTTAATTTTTAGTGAAAATTTAATTTTTAGTGAAAATTTAATTTTTAGTGAAAAATTTAATTTTTGGTGAAAAATTTAATGTTTAGTGAAAAACTTGATTTTTAGTGAAATTGTTGATTTTTAGTGAAAAATTTAATTTTTAGTGAAAAATTTAATTTTTAGTGAAAAATTTAATTTTTAGTGAAATTGTTGATTTTTAGTGAAAATTCAATTTTAAGTGAAAATTGAATTTTAAGTGAAAAACTAGATTTTTAATGAAAAATTAGATTTTTAGTGAAAATTTAATTTTTGTGAAAATTTTAATTTTTAGAGAAATTGAATTTTTAGTGAAAATTGAATTTTAAGTGAAAATTTGATTTTTAGTAAAAAAATTTTATTTTTAGTAAAAAAATTTTATTTTTAGTAAAAAAATTTTATTTTTAGTAAAAATTTCATTTTTAGTGAAAATTTTAAATTTTAGTGAAAAATTTGATTTTATTAATTATCGAATATCTGTAGAACTATTGCAGTGAAAATGGGCCTCAGATAGTTTAAAATGAAACCGGAAATAATGTTATACTTGAGCAACATGTAATACCCTACACCACAATGTGGTTTATGAATACCTCGTAGATGGTTTTCTAATTTATACTTAAATTTACATTACATTATTGTTGCAATAAAATGAGAAATGTAAGCGTGTTAAAATGAATGAATGAACCCTCGTATATTTTTGTACAATGGTTTTAGCTTATTTCTATTCCAATTATTATTACAATACCAACGTATATGGAAATTTATGCCCAGTGAAGTGATATTTGGAAGGAGGCTCGAACGGGAGCTATTAGAAGCAATGGACCGACCCTCACATAATTTTGCATATCGTTTTAGAATGTCATGAGTACTACTTTTGCGAAATTTCGTTAAAATCACTTTATATTAAGGACCTTCATTATCTCAAATCCTCATTCCAGAAAGACATTTGTATGGGAGGTACATGAAATATGGCCAATTTTAATATGATACACAAAGCTTACATTTACAAGCAGCCAGATATCGTTAAAACAACTCAGATAATGATTCCGTGTAGAACTGTATACATAAATGTGGGTATTTTTCTGTATATTACAAACATCAACACAAACACATAATATGCGGAAAACTTTTTTGTAAAATTAAAAAAAAAATCACTTAATATTTTCAGATTTCTTTAAATAAGCTACTTCTTCAAATAACCCAGGAAGCGATGTACTATAGTAAAACTTATGTCCACGTCTAATTTACTTCCATTATTAATATTTCATTCATTTAAGTTTCCATCATATAAAAAACCTATTTTTGCTATGGGTTTTAAAATTTCCATTGCCCTCTAAGCAATTACTATTTTCGTTTGTAGTCACAATTTCCATATAATACTGTACCCTATGCGACCGCTTAAAAAAAGGTTGCTCCAAGATATTCCAAAAATTAAAACAAAATCATTTGCTTTTAATTCAAACTTTATTTCATAAAAAAAACACACAAAAATTATAAAAATAAAATCCGTAGTTTATATGATTTAATCTGAAAAAAATGCGATTAGTTAAAAAAATAAAACATTTACTTACACAAATCCCACAAAGAGGTTTTTTTTATCGATTTCCATGAGAACTGTAATATAAGTAGTAGCAAAGCCAGCCATCAAAAATGCCTTTGAATGCCATCAATATTTACATATAAACCAGCAACCTGTTCCTGTTATAAAAATAAAACACGATCGAAAGCGAACAGCTACTAAACACCAACCAACCAACCATAATCACAATACAGCAAACAAGGAGGAGGAAGATATCTCATTTATATATTCTTTTCTTTTTTCTTTCTTTCTTTTTTTCCTTCTTTTCTAAAAAGACTGGTTGTATGTAGAGGAGTAGAATATAACTTATTTTCAAGAAAACTGGAAACCTGCTTTTTGTTTGTATGTTACGAGTATAAATGATGGATGAGCGAGTACATACGCACGGATTTAAACTCCCAATAACAGCACATATACATAACAGAGAAAGAGTTCAGCAACTCCAATGAGAACAAACACCAAATTAGAAGAAAATTAACGAACGAACGAGCTGTTTTGCGAAATTGATTTGAATTTTTTTCTGACAGCTTACACGCCAGCTACAGGATTGTTTGTGGGTTCTAGGAAAAATCTAATATTATTGGGTTGGTGTCCAAATAAAAACACAAAAAATATTAAACACCAATATAACTGCTTTGACTACTTCTGCATCGTCGTATGCTAAAAAATGCGTTTGCTTCTGTTGGGCCTTATTTTGTCTACAAATTGAATTTTTTTGTTGTTGCGTTAGTAAGTAAAAACAAATGTTACAAACAAAAAATCAGCTTACTGATTGTTAGTTTTTGAACCAAAATAAGCTGAAGGTGAGGGTGGAGAATTCATATCTTAAATATAGACTAGATGCACCAGCAGACAAAATTTTCTTTTTAAAAAAGACAGCATCAACTGCTTCAGAAGATCTAACAGCTTAGAAGTATTAAATGCAAAAGTAGCAACAACAGCAGGCGCAGCATATTAGCAGCAGCTTTAAAATCAAACCCAATTTTTACGAGGAGGTACACGTACGCAGCTTACAACATACAGCTCTCACTCATCAATCTCTGCTCATCATCACCAACATGATTTTATTTTTTATGTTTTATTATATATTTTTTCTATAATAATTTTTTTTAATATATTTTTTTTTACTTTTCAGCCTGCCTGCCTGAATTGAGAGAGAGACGAAGAATCTGCCTTTTTTCACTGCTTTTAAAATAACCAGCCAACAAACCGCTTTTTTTAATATTTTTCCTGCATTATATAAAATGGTTTATTATTATTTTTATGATTTTTAGCAAAAAGTTTTTTTTGTAATTTAAGAAATAAAAGCAGCAAACTAAAAAAACAAAAGATTGTTTGGGGGGTGGGAAGAAGAGTTAAGGGTTAAAAAAAAAAAAAAAAAAAAAATAAAAATATGGATTCCTACAAGTGTTTTCTTCCTATTTCATCCTTAATTAAAAACAAGTAAGAACGTTATAGTCGGTGAAGACCGACTATCTAATACCCTACACCACATGGTATATAATTTACTTTTCCGATTTATTCTTAAGTGTTCAGTACATTATTGTGACGCTAACATATATGTGAAATTATGGTTAATAGGGTATTGGAGCTACAAGACATTATGCACCGAAGATCGTATAATTTTTCACATAAATTTTTGCTTACATTTTTCTTAACTTGCAACACCAACACATATATGAGGATTTATGCCGTTTAAAGTTATATTTGAAAGAAGGCCTATATGGAACCTATGAGAAGCATAGGACCGACCCTCGCATAATTTGGTATATTGTTTTTTTACTTCATTAAACTTATTTTTGCCAAATTGTGTTTAAATCGTGGGAGCACATTTGTATAGGAGATACTTAAAATATTGGACCTGAGACATGAACACAATTTCAATAGAGGCAACAAATTTCATCGAGATATTTTATAGATTGCGACCAGTAAGGTGTTTACAACATTTACATGGACAGCCGGCTGTCCATGAGTCAAACGGTATACTTAATGTTACAACACTAGCACAAACACATAATACCCCAATGTTGTTGTTGCTGTAATAGTTTGGCTGTAACTGGAAGTTCTTTCTTGGGAAAAAACATTCGTTTGATACAGCTGTCGCTGGGTTGACAATCTTTGTGCTATTGTGACTCGAGTCGTTCCGGAACGGAGATCCAACTGTCGTGGGAATGCAGAACACCCCAATCACCTACAGTGGTGTAGAGTATAATTATAATTTATAATAATAAACTATTTTTCTCCTCTTATATCCTAAAATAAATTTCCTTAAAATATATTCATCATGCAAT
Organism: Cochliomyia hominivorax; assembly: GCA_004302925.2. NCBI lineage: Eukaryota > Metazoa > Arthropoda > Insecta > Diptera > Calliphoridae > Cochliomyia > Cochliomyia hominivorax. The sequence goes on from PYHX02000158.1 coordinate 19,746,200, forward strand.
AATATTTTAAAATAATTTTTTAGTTTTAATTTTTAAGTTTTTTTTATTAATTTTACATTTAAAAGGGAATTTTGGTAGTCTCTAAAATATCTACTAAATATTTTATTTAATATTTATTTTCTTTCCTTTTTTGAATTTTATATTAAATACCTTTTTTGCAATTAAAATAATTACTTAAAGGTATTTAAAAAAATTAATATTTTTCATCATATATGTATACAGTGTATAATACCAATAGATTAATTTTTTCATTAATTTAAATTTTTTTTTATTTATCTTTTCTTTTTTGTTAAATTTTTAATATGTTTATCAATGGTGGAAACAATTATTATTTCATTTTGTTTTTATTGGTGAGAGAGACTTATTTTGCTTGTAAAAATGATCAATTTCACCTTGTTATAATGCAGGTGAATTTTCGTTATAATTTTTTTATAATAAAATTATAAAGAATTTTAAGAAAAAAAGCTGAACACTTACAAATAAAGAATGTAAATATTTTGTTTTAAGGGAAAAATTTAATTAAACTAAACATTTATACTTTTACAGCTTTTTTGTTGTTGTAGGTTTGTCTGTGGTATTATTTTTTTCAAGTCCAACAAAAACAAATTAAATTTTGTTTTTATTTCAAACTTTTTTGTTGTTGTTCTTGTTTTGTGTTAAATTAAAAGTAAAATATTTAAAAATTAAAATATTATATACCTGCTGATAAGACAGCAACGTATTGTGGTTAAAAATAAGTGTAAAATACATGGTGTCCGTCCCCAGAAAAGAAAGCCATTCACTTTTCATTAAAAGTTTTTTAAGAGACCTACTAAAAAAGAGAAGAGAAATGATACAGAAATAAAATAATAAACTAATAAAGATAAAATTCAAAAATAAAAAATACCTTTACTTTTGCACATTTGCTTATTAAAGCCTTTTTGTTTAGATAAGAAAGGCATAACGTTTTTAAGATCTACTACGACTACGTGATACACTACGTCCTCTGTCAGCGGCTCCACCTCCACTACCACTGCCTATAGCTCCTATACCATTTCGGCTGCCACTGCGACTAAGGGAACGTCTGACGGGGCTACGTGAAAATTTATTACGTCTGACAGGTGAACGACTTTGTGGAGAACGTGAACGTGAATATGAACGACGGCGAGGACTACGAGAACGACGACGTATGGGAGAACGTGAACGACGACGTCCACCACCACCGCCACGACGATTATTACGTCTGTTATTTGATGGTGATGTGGGACGACCATAACGTGCCATTTGTACACGTAACTCCCTGCCATCTAATTTACGTCCATCCATAGCCTCAAGGGCTTCTTCGGCATCACGTTTGTCATAAAATCTAAAAAAAGGAGACATAGTAAATAAATTAACAGTGGAAATTTAATTAAAAGACAAAAAGGTTTTTTTTCTAATTAAAAAAAAGTTATAGCTTTCGTAAGTATATCGTCTAGTAAAGTTGAGTAGACAACTGTTGCAAATTGAAAGCGTTTTTATAGCACTTTTTATATAAATTAATTTTATAAAAAATTTAATAAAATCAATTCAGATTTATTAAAAAATGCGAAAATATTTATAACAAAAATATCAAGGTAAGCCGATAGACAATCCTACCAATGATAATTATGAACGACCTCCGTATAATGCAATTTTCTTTCTTTTGCTTAAGTATGTTGTATATTATTTTGAAACTTATACTACAATAACATCGTATATGTAAAAATTAAGCTCTTCAAAGTGATATTTGGAGAGGTTTTGCGGAACGTAATACATAAAATGGAACTATTCTCGAATAATTTGGCACATTATTTTACAACTTCATAAGGCTTATTTGTTGAAAATCATTTTATATCAAGGACTTTTGTGATTTCAAAACTTCATTGGGGCTAGGTGAATTAATGGACACCTCATTACCAATTTTAATAGACATCTTCCTTAGACCAAAATAATGAGAAGTCACACATTTCATTAAGATATCTTTAAAACTTCGACTTGCATTTTGTTCACGAGAATTACACGGATGGACAGGCAGCCAGTAGGTCGAACGGGCATCTTTAAATCGCCTCAAAAAGTTATTCTGAGTCGAAAGGTATAATTAGATGTGGTAGTAGATTTTTGTTCGTTGCAACTTTTGGTGGTGTAGAGCAGATGTTTGTTATTTATGTTGGTTTAACACCAGTTCAAGATATTAGTAAACCTTTATTGAAATATTTTATTGGTCTTTTAGACTGAAAAAGGTGCGATGAACTAATACTTTGTTTGAACAGTTAGTCCACCTTCGTTTAATATCTACCACACTTTTAGACACTTTTTTGCTCCTCAATTCTTATTTAACATGGGTTGAATATCTCTTCAGTGCCTTTAGCTCCCGACATTATCGCCCCATTTTTATTCTTGTACCACTAAAGGGCTTGTTAACCATTGTGACAGGATTCTAAATCAGGCCAAAAGTAAATCGATACATTATGAAGTCATGTTGTAAATTTCGGTACTTACAGAGGCTGTTGTATGTAACAAATGAATGACACCTTTTGCCGCAACTACTTGTCATACCAAGAACGATTTGATAATTTTTGACTGCTTTTGGGTCCTAAACATTTTTTAAACATTCCCTCAATCATCAGCAAGATCTCTGGTTTTGGCGTTTAAATTTTTAGCAGAGTAGTTTTAGAAACATCATGTAGACCATTCCTTCTACCTGAACTAGTTTTTTTTATCAACGGATAAGTTCTCCCAGTATTGTTTGATAACATTGTTTTGTATTGTTTGATAACAATTTAACGGCAGAATTTTGAATCATTGGACAACTTGCTTAATAAGCATTTCGAATATTATCACGACAGCCGGAATCACTTGAAAATTATCAGACCAACTGTGGGATGGATATTCAATTGTTGTCAGAATAAGAGGAACTGTGTGGTTGCAGCAAGTATTTGTTAAATAAAGAAATAGGCGTCTCATATCGACTTCTTGAATGAAGTGACTTTTATATGGGATAACGCTAAATGCTTAGATATTTCAAGACGAAAGAGTAAATCTAATACATGAATGCTGGTGGCAGTTAATTGAGCTTATAAAAATGTGATTAAATCCTGATCTGTTTTTGGCATTTTGCAATCAAACTTAAATCACCCAATATCCCAAGGATTAATTCATTTATTTACATTCGATTGACCCAGATAATAACTCTAAATCGATCGATCGATTTAAGTCTGAAAAATCTGTTGAGCATAAAAATTTGACAATAATTTCTTTAATAAAAAATAAATGTTATAATTTGTTGCTTTTGTTAGTAGATCGTCTAGTAAAGTTAAGTAGACAACAGTTGCAATTTAAAAGCAGTTTTTTCTAGCACATTTCTAAAAAAAAAACTGATTTAGAGAAACAAATTTTCAATAAATAGAAAAATATGCACAATTTTAAAATTAATTTAAAAACTAATTAAAATTTAATAACAAAAAAGTATGTATTCGATGACGAATATATACTTTTAATTACAATTCCAAAACATGCAAAAAACTTGTTTGTATTTTGCTTCATAAAAAAACTTCAAATAATGATTGATCACCCACCAACTGATAAAAGGCCATCTACCACAATAGTGACCAATAAGGTAACCATAAGTAAAAGCAAATTAATTAAATGAAAACTACTTAAATTGTTTCAAACTACGGAAGGAAAAAGACCAAAACATCATTTACAAACAGAAAATCTATGTTTAGAATAGGATGTGTGTATGTATGCATGTAACATATGGAATATGACTTGGCAAATTTTCACGAAATTATCACAGAATGATCCTAATATATCCGAAAGTAACAAGTTACCTAGGGTAGAGGTACCCCCATACAAAAAATAATATTAAAGAAACTTTCAAATTTAGTACCAACTATTTCTCAAGGAACTTTAATCGATCAAAAGTTTGGACGGAAAGGACCATAAGATGTACCCCCATACAAAGCAAATATTGATTATACAAGTTGGTCACAATCACTTCCTCAAGGAACTGTGTTGCTGGACGAAATGAAAGACGGTTAAAACTAGGGGGCAAGTAGCCCCCATACAAAACAAATATTGATTATCGAATATCTAAAGAACTACTACAAAGAGAATTTTCAAGTTTGGTCCCAATTACTTTGTTCTATCGAGATCTAGGACTGAGGAGAATATTTGTGCAGCAAAGTTTACCGGGTAAAAGCTAGTTTTCTATAAAATATTAAACAAGTTAAACATATATTTTCAACATAAAGAAATCATTAATTAAAATTCTCACGCGAACACATACACAATATTTTTCCAACTATAAAAACCGGCGCATTAACCTCTGGGGATCATAAAAAATAATGCGTAGTTTAAAAACTATAATTAAAGTATCCCACACATAGTGTTTATATATAATTTCAAGTTCTTTTAACTAATAACCAAATAATGTTATTAACAAAATTAGCACTTACCTAACAAATGCAAAGCCTCGACTTTCACGAGTATAACGATCGCGTGGGATGTAGATGTCACCAACATCACCGCAACGTTCAAAAACTCTACGTAGATCTTCTGGTGTAGTACGATATGTTAAATTGTCCACCTACAATAATAAAGCAAAAAAATATTAAGTTAAAATTTAAATCGTATCATATACCATAAAGTCATTATTTTTTTCCTTTAATAACTCTTAATCTAATTGTTTTTTTCTGGCTTAGCAAAAGAAAAAAAGACGCCATTTTGTTTTTGCCGACAGGCGTCAACCAAATTGCAAGAAAAGTTCTTATTATTTATCATTTTCACTAGGATTTTATATACATACCTTAAGGGATATCATTCCATCGATACGTGGCGGAGGACGTCCGCTGTTATTGTTACTGTGATTCATTTTTCGGTTAATTTTGACGGCTTTTATTTAACGCAAACTGGGGGGAAAATTATCTCGTGGCTAATTTTCTTTAGCCTAATGTAAATACAAATATGGCGGATTGATTTTTTATCTCTGACAAAACGAGAAGCGACACACACGTCCACACGGCAAGAAAAGTCAAATACAAATGAACGAGAGTTGTTAGAGTATTGAATAATTGTGTATTCAGTACCGAGTACAAGTATTTATACTAAAGTGAAGACAACTTGAGAAATTCGCTTTGCCAACTAAAAGAAATTAAATGGCAACTACAACACACTTTTTGAACGTTTTAATGTTAACAAAAAATTAAAAAAAAAAAAAAAACGCATTCGCCTTTAATTAAGATCCGTAAGCCATGGAATTAATTTTATTTAATATATTTAAAATAAAATGAAAACCAAAACTACTTTCAAATTTTCTTCTCCTCTCCGATAGTTTATGAGATAGTGTATGCCAAAGTTTCGAGATACAGATCAAATTTTCTCGTTCGATAGGTTATATAAATGAATCATTTTGAAGGTTTGGAGAAATATATCAATGATATGTAAAAATATAAAAGCAGTGATATTATTAACCCATACGGATACAAAAGCAATTTTAATAATTTTTCATCATGAATTTTTTCACAAAACTACCAATATCTCAAAAAGGCATCTTTATATAGGTATTCTCATTCATATCTTAACTTGTAGACAACACTTCAAACTTTCTTTTGGTATCTATAACTTACTCTAAACCCAGTCTTCATTACGAATAATTGATAAATTCAAAATTGAATTCGATACAAATGGGTTTTCTGGCTTATAAATAGAGAGAAGAAGGTCTATTAGTCCGGAAGAAGGCCGTTCGCATAGAACTACTAACCTAAAGAAGATAGATTAAAAAAATTCAATATCTTTGGTATATAATGGGTTAAGGATATAAAGTCCCTCTATCTCGAAAATTATCTGAGTAAATGTGAAATTAAATTAATAAAAAATTAAGATCTCTATAATTAAAATAGCTACCTTTCACCAAATTATCTTCTATTAAAAATTAAAAACTTGGCAGCATTTTTCTTAGTTTTTCACTTTAGTTGTCAAAAACACATGTTTATGTTTTATTTCTAACTCTTTATTCCTATCTCTTTCTAACTCATTTATATCGTTCGGGCTATTTCTCTTTATCAGCTGTTCAGTAAAATTAAATAGTGTTACGAAAACCGAGAACGTTTTTCTAGCATCAATTTAGTAAATTTTCTGAAAATTTTCTTAAATTCTGAAATGAATAAAATCTGCCGGAGTTTTATATCGGTGCTTAAGCACTCTAACTTTGATAAAACCTACACCTCAGCTGCCGTTTTAGGACGTAATCTATCATTTAAAAGTGATTTATCTTTAGACAAAATTTATCCCAACAGTCGTCTGCAATTGTACACACCGCCACCGGTATTGTATTTGAAAAATAAGTTTTTTTAATTAATAAATTAATATTTTTTCTTTTAGCCCTCCAATCAGGGTGATAAATTTTCTGGTTACATACCCATTAATAAACTAGAAATCACATATAGCCGCAGTTCTGGACCCGGTGGTCAACATGTGAATACCGTAAATACTAAAGTAGATGTACGTTTTAAATTAAGTGAAGCCGATTGGATACCAGAAAAAACTCGAACAAAATTATTAAATGGTGTAAGTTTTTTCGATTCATTTAAAAAATTTAGATATTTTTATTAAATTCTTTTTAAATAATTTTAGTTACAGAATAAAATCACCAAAGATGGTTACTATGTAATAAAAAGTGATTTAACACGTTCCCAGCAAATGAATTTAGCAGATGCTTTAGAAAAATTGCGAAATTTAATTAGAGAATACGAATATGAGGCTCCTCCTACATCAGGGGAAACTTTAGAAAAAATTAGAAAAAGGTAAAAATGAGGGAGTCTTTAGTCGAGACTATAAACTATGAAGGAAATTATTCTTCCTCTTATAGTAGTCTTAAGAACGGGATAAAAGTCTAGTCTAAAGACGAAACGAAAAATTTTGACCAGAAGACAGACGAGACTAAAACCTAAGGTAAAAGTGCTTCGAAAGTCTAGTATAAATGCGAGTTTAAAGACAAGGCTTTAGTTTTTTAAAGTGAAGTTTCTTAAAGAGACTAAAGTATGGTTTCTAATAGAGACTAAAGTCTAGTATAAAGACTAGTATTAAATCTAGTCTTTTGAAGAAACTAAAGTTTAGTTTATAAGACTTCTTGTTAAAAGAGAATCGAAAAGCACGAAAAAAGTGTACACGTGTAAACGGAGATGAACTAAGCTGTTCGAACAAAGTGACAGTACTATAAAAACATTAATGGAAGCGTTTTGGAAAAGGTTCAATCACTCGTAGATGTTATTTAGATTAAGTTCTATAGTTAAGACTGAAATCTATTCAGTAGATCAATATTATATTTTAATATTTCTCTTTTTGTGTTTTTCAGGCAAGAAAAAGCCGCCCGCGAACGTTTGTTTGTTAAACGTCAACGTTCACAAGTTAAAGCTGATCGTCAAGGACCATCAGGAATAGATTTATAAATCGAAAGAACAGTCAGTTAAAAGTCTTCACATTGTTTTCTTATTTTCCTCCCGTTAAATAAAACTTTAATTCTAATTATTAATTTTTATGAGTAATTTTTTTTATTAAATTTAAGGCTTACAAAATCCTTATTAAAACATTTACACAAAATAGAAAAATAAAGTGAACAAAGAAGGAAATATAAATGACGAAGAGGCTACATATAAAACTAAACAGCCGCTACACATATTACAAATTAAAGAAAATTATAAAAATAGAAGAAAACTGAATTTCACCTGAAAAAGTATAACAATAACAATTATACATGAAAGGGGAGAAAATAAAAAAGAACGAAAGTTTTAAAAACTAAACATCTTCAGAGCGACTAAACGAATAATGTAAAGGATCCTCTTGAGCTGGGGTAACAATAAATTTTCTTCTTTTACGTTCATCCATCATTCCAGTGGGAGTATTTGTACCCGAATTACCTTTAGATTCAGTAGTAAAAGAACTGGTGGTGGCATCAGCACTTATAATGTTTATAATAGGTGGGGTAGGAACTTTTGAGGGCATAGTGGAACAGCGGGGTATCTAGAAATAAGATATAGTCAGCACATAAAATAAGAGGTATGAAAATGGACTCTAACATACATTTTCACTTAAAATTTTATAGCTGGTATTGTAGTCTGCCAAACGTCCGGTGGGACGACGTGACAAACCAAATCTGGGCCTGGAAGGTGAGATTTAAAAAAAATGTCTTCTTCTTTTTTCAATTTATTCAAACTAAATACCTTTTCTCCTTCATAGAATGTTGTTGAGTTATTGTCGAATATAATCTTTCAATACGATGCACAGTAGAATAATTTTCTCTTATAGGTTCATAGGTCACTTCGAACAAATGACGTCCTCCCACAGGTGACCAGGTATTTTGATAAATAGCCTCATCCATATGAATATTACGCAAAAAATCACAACTTATACCCAAAGCTTTTTGATCCTCTTTGGGTAGATTAGCAAATTCGTCTATAATCGCATTATCTGTATCGAAACCATTGCGATTTAAATCACGAGCAATTTTAATATCATGTTTCCAAAATTCACGATTATTACGTGATATTACGGGAGCAATTTCTTTTATCTTTAAAACTAAAATACCCATGATATAGATACAAATAATATTGGATATCGTTAAACACATGCTTATGGAACCCAAAATGGCTAATTCGGTAGCCTGATTATTGGAGTATAAAGTATTTTTTACAACACTATTATAGCGTGATTCATCTTTTTCGAAAAATTTATAAATAACTGCCAAAGCCCAAAGAAGACCCTGAAGCAAAAAAAAAAAAAAAAATCATAAAAATGTTTACTTCTTTTATTTGCAATTGTTTTACCGAATTAACAGCTGGTGGCAATAGAGAGGCAGAAATGGCCACCCCCACCAAAGAACCTATGTTACCACCCAATATACCTATGGCAGCAGCTGCTCCTGAGGGTATGGCTGTGAATACTCCCACTATTAGGGAATGCAATTCACATCTTGCTATCATTTCATCGGTTAGACCATCCCCTATGCTATAACGATCATCTGTGGTACACACCACCATGCCAAAGAGGAAACCCACTAGTACAGCAAGTAATATACCATAAAGTTCATTTTTCAAGCCCAAACTACGCAAAGAATGATCTTTTATAACAGTACCAAAAATGGCTGCTATTATCGGACCCATTAAAGGGGATATCAACATACTAGAGGCCAGAAAAATAGTGCTATCCTCCACCAAACCAAAAGAAGCTAAAATTCTTTACAAAGAAAAACAAATTATATTAAATATAAACTTTTTTCTTCAAATCCACTTAAGAACTCACGCTGCTGATACCACCAGCACTACAAAATCAAATGTTATGGCTGCATCTTGTCGAACATCTCGTATTATATTGGCCACATTTAAACGACTACGTACCGAGTTCATAAAACGCTCCCAGGCGCTTTGTTTTTGAGCTAAATTATTTCTACAAAAAAATTTCTTAAGTGGTGGAAAAACATTGAAAATTTTTGGTTGTGAAACTTACTCTGCAGTAAAATCATTTTCCAAATCATTATTCACTTTTTGCGTATACGTTTTTGAGGTTAGACAATTCATAACAGACACAGTGGAACCCTCACGATCACCAATACCCCATTCATTTAAATTGTCCAAAATTTTTTCATAGGTTTCATTGAATTCAACCGTGAAAAAGATCTGAAAAGGGAATAAAAATAATAAAGGAATGAAGAAATTGCATTCAATTATAAAATTCGGAACAGAAAATAGAAGAAAACGATTACTTCAAGATAGCTTGGACTATCCTGAAGTAATCGTGCCTGCATAAAACATATTTATTTAAATATGAATCTAATTTTCACATTTATTCCATTTGAGGTGATTTTTTGTTGTGGAAGTTATTGAGGACTACAGGAAATTAAAATATCTTAGAACTAGTCGAAGCAGTTGTGGCTGTTTTCGACACTATTGACTCTTCATGGCTACCGACAGTTCAGGACCAACTTTGAGCGTTTTCCGTCAATGAGTCATTTTCTATCATAAGACATATGATAAGAGAGAACGTCTTAGGTAGACACTGGTCGGCTGAAAATCTTTTTTTAATTTTAAGATACCCCTCAGTGCTTTGTAATCGGATACTTCTTCTTTTCCGTGAATTACCTAAGGATTTCTTTGATCATCTTAAACAAAAATATCAAGGAGCCCTTAGTACCATGCTTTGGTCGACTTGCATTTTTATCACCATTTCTTTCCGTAGCCCGACTAATTGTCAGGCAATATATGGCTTCGAAGTCTGTCTAAAGCTCTCTTAGCTGATGGAGTACAACCAACAGATCCACGTTATCGTTCACATCACCACCAGAGTCCTAAAATCTTCGTTCGGTACGGTCTTGTTTCTCAAGTTCTCAACAATTTTTTTTATCAATATTGGGTCCCATAAATAAAAAGTAATGTAAAGTTCGGTAGCGCGCAGTGACGGTGTATGCTTTCTAGACAATAAACAAATATTGCAACAAATCCATGCCCTGTCGTTAGGGCACCTGTTCATCAATATTTCAAGTAGCTCCAATACAAATGTCTTCCCAGAAAAACTTTATAAAACTGGTAAATACGATATTTCACTGACCAAATTTCAAGAATATGAGTCCACAAATTACATTAGGGTCCCATACTAATCACTTTAAAGTTAGTAAATTCCAGAAATCTTTGTATTGCGATAATATTCCATTCAACTAAGAAAGATATGATAATTCATTCTCCCGAAAATCACCACAATTGACATAAATCTGTATGAAAATATTTTAAATAAATTTTACATAAATCATAAAATCAAATTATACGAGGATTGATTCATATTCATGCCTGCGCAGTACCAATTGCTCTTGATCCCTTTACCTGATACATACGACCCTCAGCATCTTTGGCCCAAGTGGCTCCCTGTATATGAAATTTTTTCAAAATTTCCTTTAAAACCGTTTCCATGCAAATATCCTGCGATAATTCCAAATCAATATATTGATCTTTCTTTTTCTGTTGTTTACGTTTTGTAGAAGACAAAATATCCTTAATACCTTCCCAGGACTTACGAGTGCCAGGCAAGCCATCCTAAATAAAATACATAATCATGAACTAATAGCCTTTAATGATAAACCACAAGGAGACTTACGGTGGCATTTATATCCACATCTTTCAAACTACTGGTAGCAGCCAATTCATGGGATTTCATGGCATCTGATAGTTCTTCTAAAATATTTTTCTTCTGACTAGATTTTCGTCGTTTGGGAAATGTGCCATATTGTATGGAACTTAAGACTCCAGCTGTCATCTCTGAACTTCCACTTGCCGATACCGAGGAGGGTACATCAATGGTAGTTGTGCTCAATGTATCAACATTATCATTGATATTTTGACCTTCACAGCGATTGTTGGTGAATTGTCCGGTTGTTGTTGTTGTTGTTGGTGTTATGATGACAGTTGTTGTTGAATTTGCAGTTGTGGTTGTTTTATTACTGTCATTTTTGAGCGGGAATATACCAGCCGTAGTCGGTGTTGTATCAGTTTGTTCTGATTTTAATAAATCGTATTTTTTAGCCAAAAAATCACGTTTTAAACGCTCCTCCTCAATGGCTGTGGGTATTGTTACCACAAATAGAACCGAAGCCATGCCATCCATTATGTTATTAAACGTTTTGTACAGGAGGAATAGGAGGAGGGAATAAAATCAAAATCAAAACAAAACAATAATTTTAATGTTAAGAAAGACTTAACAAAATTTTTATGATTTTTTTATTTATTTTAAAATTTATTTTAAATTGAATTTTTTAAAAATCAAATGCACCAGCATTTTTTTTGGTGTGAATTAAATGCAAACGTTAACACCACACATTAATGACAAATATACAAATGTATACCGATCTAACACTAGATAGTTAGATTGTTGGATGGATCGTGGAACTGATAGGTGTAAAATAATAAATTTTCCTCTTTTATTTACTTATTTTTTTATTAATTTATTTTTGTTTTTATTTTATTACAATATTTAGCTACTACTCATTATCATTAGCTCTCTCTCCCTCTCGCTCGCTCGCTCTTTTACTCGCTCTCCTTAAACAAATTATAACAGATAACGGTATTATCTATCAAAAAAATGCAATAACAAATTTTGTTTTTATAGTAAAAATGATGATGATGATGATTACAACAACTATAAAATCAATAAACAAATTTTCAGGGTTGCTAATGTTAATAATTTTTGTTTAAATTGTTTTAAATTTATTAAAGTCAACAAAAAAAGTCTTATCAATTAAAAAATAAACAAAATTAATTAAAAGTAATTATTCGTTAAGTTTTTGAAATGTCTAGAGGGTCTAGAGAAGCACCATGAAGTTTTGCTTTGCTAAAAGTGATCTATTGAACATCAGAGATGTCAAATTGATACTCAACATAAATCAATTTTATTAGTCCATCACCGTTTAAAATCTATTACACTTTTGGACACCTATTTTGTGCTCTTAAATTCTCTTCTAACAAGAGCCCAATATCTCTCTACTGGCTTTAGCTTTGGACAGTTTTGAGGATTTGACTCTTTTGGTAAGAATACCATATTATTGTTCTTGTACCACTAAAGGACTTCTTGGTGATTCCAAAAATAAGTGGACACATTGTGAAATATTATGAATGGAAGCAGTTAAAAAAAAACACATTTCTTGGTGTTAATTTCGGTATTTATAGAGCTCGTTGTAACAAAAGATTGGCTTCTTTTGCCCTAACTACATATTGCCTGTCACGCCAAGAACTATTTGAGAAATTTTAATTGCGGTTGGGTCCTTAATGTTCCTTCAAAATTCTCTAGAGCATCAGCAACATAAAATTGTTGACCAAGAGGTTGCTGGAACATACATTTCATCATCCATTACACAGCAAGGATACTTCTTTAACTTAGCTCTGTTTTTAGCCTCTAAAATTTTAGAAGCATTTTGAGCTTGTAAGTTTGCAGCCTGCATTAGCTTCATTTTTTCGTAGCATAAAGCTAACCGACCTGCTTTGGCTTTAAAAACATCATACGGACCATTCTGGATTAACAGCCCCTGACCGATTGTTTAACGTTATAAAGACCTAGTGGTTGAAAGTTAAAGTATGTTGGTTAGGGATCTAAACTAGAAATCGCTATTGACTGCCATGTCGAAGTTTTATTGAAGATCATAATAGTTTTCCCCTAAAAAAAATTTACGGATGTGTCACAACAATTCACATTGTAGCCACTCAAATTGCACTCGGTTTGAACCAGCAGAAACCATTCGAACGCACAAACTACTTGTCAAAACTTTTGACACCGTCAGCTTAAGTGTTCTCAGCCTGTTGGCATTAAAGACTTTATAGCCAAACAATAATTAAAAAAATTATGGTTCATAAAGTCCGACAGTGACCCGAATATACTAACTTACTAGTGTGTTAACAGTGTGGATCCTGCCCCTTTTTGGCTCCACACATGTAGTTCTGGAATGACTGAGAACAGCACGCTACAACAGACTCGAGATTTAATAATCACGCATGTACGTAGTCGTTCCGAATCTAAGCACTGAATGTGGTATAAGAGCACAATATACAATTCATTTTTCAATGTCCTGCGCTTCCGGTTTCAGTCAGTCCAATGAATTCGTGAATTCAAGCGATTCAGCTTACTCATTCTTTAGGTCTGGGACCAAGATAACAATTAACTTCACAATTTTGCAAATCCGATGAAAAACTATTTAAAAAAATATATAGGGCGTTTTACCTCATTCGCATTTTAGATCAAATCGTTATCCTACTGACTACTATTTATATCGATCGATTCTGAAATTCTTTGCAGTTAAACGCTTTACTTTAAAACAGGGTATAAAAAATTGTCTTGACTCATTTTTTTCCTTTAAACCGGATTTGGAATCCGTATGCTCATATGCCACTAGCCTAAAACTTGATTCTTCTAACTGTATTTGTCTCGAAGGATACAAAAAATAAAGGATGTTCTTGTCTTTACTTTGAAACACGTTAAAAGATATTGCACGATTCATTTATTCGTTTAAAACAGGAATATCGCTTTTGATGTGAAATCCATAAGCTCTTCTGGATTTCTTCCTATAGAATTAAATCTAACTCCTATTAATAGAACGTCTTTATGGAATACGATTCACTTTAGAATGGGGTATCGAAAATTGACTTGACTCATTATTTTCTTTATATTTCACCCATATAGAATGATACATATAGAACACTCTTATTGAAATATGATTCACTTTAGAATGGGGTATCGAAAATTGACTTGACTCATTATTTCTCCTAAAATTGAATCCATCTGTGTAGCTCTTTTTGTTTACTATTTGTTTCGATCGATATAGAAAGACGTTACAGTCTCATTCTTTCCCTCAAAACCGGAGCAGTTCCTTTGATGTGGTATGCCAATAGAGAAAATCTAAATCCTCTCTGAAATACGACTCATTTAAGAATGGGTTATCAGAATTTGATGAGCAATAAATAGTGTCTGATATTGGACCAATCACCAACTTCCAGATCAAAATTATTTCCAAAGGGAGCCACTCTATATCTGGTTATATGGTCTCCCCATAAGTAAAAATGTTTAAATTTTAAATATTCCAAAAGTAACGTTAATTTTCAACTGCATGAAACTTTCAAGAAAAAAAGCTTTTTTTATTTGAACTTTTTTTTTGTTACATACGTTATCCTAGAAAAAGTTTTCCACATTTTGCACATTTATCCCACTTTTGTTATAGAAGAAAAACATCTGCAAAATAGAATCCTCCTTCAAAACGAAATAAAACAAAAAGAAGACCAAAAGGTTGTGACCAGATTTCAAGAGTGGAGAAAAAAGAAAAGAAAAAAAGGTTGAGGCAAACGAATAAAAAAATTTTCAATCAGTACAGAAAAATTCAGTCATCGTTAAAGACGTCTTAATAAGAAATGGCAGCGCGTAAATTTTATGAAAATATATTTATAAATTTTCATAAAAATAATATAAAATTATTTGCTGTTTTTATGAAAACAGCAAGTTTAATGCAAAATGCAAATGTTCTCAAAAGATCCCTTTAAACAACAATAAAACAACAACAATAACAAAAGTTTTTAAAATATTTTTCTAAATTAATAATAAAAATCATCAATCAATCAATTAATAGAAAAAAATATTAAGAAAAAAATCCATAAAATAAATTAAAAAGCTTAAAATTAAACAAATAAAAAATTAATAATAAATTGTGTAAAAATTATAATCAAAAAAATAATAATAAAATAAAAATAAAATACTGTGAAAAAGTGTAAAAATTAATTAAAAATTTTAAAGTAGAAGAAATTTTATAAAATTCAAATTAATATTAAAAAAAGACGTTAAATATGGCTGAATTTTAAAGGTTACTCACACACACACACAAAAAAGGAAAATATTTTACATAATTTTTATTGCTTAGAACTTAAAAAAGAAAAGAAAAGGAACAAATGAAAAAAAGGTAATTTTTCTTCTTCTTCAAAATATGATATATTTAGGTATAACTAACTCCCTTTTTACCGCCCCCTACTGAAAGCAATACACTGATTTTAGGTATAAAGTGATTTGGTAACATTTTGTATAATATTAAAATTGTGGGGGTGTTAAATTCTAAAATAGAAGAAAGAAAATAAGTAGGAAGAGATTTTAGATAAGGCAGTAATGAATGTAAGGGGTACCCTATATCTGAACCTGAATAGGATCCATCTTTTCAAACTAAACTCCTCAGCTATCGGTATGTCAAATTTTAGAAGAATGCTACCAGCTGATTAAAAGTATTAGATTTCTGAAAGAAAATCCCGGCATAATATTTAATGATTTACTATTTTGGGTCCCCATAATTCTGCCCGCGGATCTTCTATGGGGTTCCATCTTTCTAATTTATAAAATCTATCAGTATTTCAAATTTCATATGACTCCAATCGGCCATTTAAATAAAAATTTTGCAGGTGGTTAAAAATGTGGACTTTTTTGTTACCCAATAACTCTGCCCACCGACCTATTTCAGGCTTCAATTTCTCTAAATGATAAAACTCTTTTTCTCAGCTAACGTTATGTCAAATGTCATATGAAAACAACCAATTAAGAGTTATAGACTTTTTAAAAAATTCCAACTGTTAGAAAAATTTAAAATCCCTTTTTTGAGGTTCCATACACCTCTTAAGGTATTTAAGCCTTCTAAGTTATAAAACTTCGTTCCTCAGCTATCGGTATGTAAAATTTCAGCCGATTGAAAATTATAGATTTATAAAAATTCCAACAAAAAGATCCATAACAAAATACTATGCCGAAGTAGCGAAAACAGACGGCGGAACTTTTGGCATCTTTCTGAATCGATTTGGAATATGATGTGGTTCAAGAATAAAATGTAGATTAACTTTTAAATGTTCGGAACGATAACGATGATTCGGAGTTAATGACCCTTCGCCACACTATTGCAAACAATGTTAGAATTTTCGACTGAACGAATTGGACAAAAATCCTTTAATTTCATACAGATCAGGTTCCCTGAAATTTTATGCTCCAAAAAATGTTCCGTATTTTAGGATTCAGAAGTATGTTTTGCATTAAGAGATGAATTAAAATCGGTTCAGATGAACGCAGGCAACTGTACCGAAAGCAAACTCTTAATGTTATCTTCAAAGCTCTTTCCACAAGAACTTAATCTTCCTAAAGATCTTAGTTCCAAACAGTTTTTGGTAATACTCCAAAATCTTCCTAAAGGTGTGATATGATACCAAATCGGTCCAAAATTATAAACTTTTTTATGGGAGAAAGAGTTCGCTTCTTGAACTTATTTACAGAAGTGATATAATATTAAATTGGATCAAAGATATGTGAACTTAAACTGATTTTTATAACTGAAAGAATCCGGGTTTTTGAGAAATATAATAATGATACTTCGGAAATCTTATCTGCTCTCGTATTCAAAAAATATCTTTAATATTTCTAAATCTGGAAGCTGTGAAAGCCAGTTAATTAATTCTTCTGGGCTTCTAAATTTTTATGCATTGTTATCCGAAATTGCGGACTTCATAAATTAAGAACTGGAGGTTACAAAAAATTTTCCAGCACATACACTATTTTGGTCCATTTCAAAACAGTGTTTCAGTGAAATTTGATTTTAACTTCGACGTGTCCTATTTTGGCGCTTAAGAACCAAAACGTGTCACTCTACTCTATGGCTTTTTAAATGATTCATTCTTCTTCATCACATGCGATACATACTTGTGTACATCACAGATGGTTGGTTGGTAGGATAGATGGATGATGGGTTCATTGGTGTAGATGAGTAGTAGGTGCCACTGTTAAAGCTTAAATGCATGCAGCAAAAGTTGTCTCTTGATAAAACTATAAATATCTGTCAGTCGTTCTGGAGCCAAAATTATGTCGAGTTACTTAGAACAAACAAAAAAATGCATCAAATGTTATATAATGATTAAAGCAGTAAAAGGAATACACACATACATATATAGATATTTAAATATAAAGGATAACAAATAGGAGTTAAAGAGGTATTCAAATTTAAATTAATTTGTCTATAAAAATATCTGCCATTTGTTTGACTTTAAAGTTTCTTAAAATATTTTTCAATTCTCAAAAAAACAAAATTTATTTATCATTAAAAGGAATTCGATTATTAGAAATATTAGCAAAAAAATATTGTAGTAAGAAGAAAAACGGTGAGAACAAAAGAAAAAGAAAAATAATGAAAAATAATAGTAAGAAATAAAGCTTTTATATATTACGGCTTTTACTAAGCGCATGTCCTTAGATTTTTGACATTTCAAGAGAAAATCAGAAATTTTCTTACTCTCGCTTTCGCTCTCTCTCTGCTAAGAAGGAGTCTGCAAAGGAATGTGTGATAATAAGAAATGTCAACATAAAATCACATTGTTTGTATTCGAAAAAAAATGAAAACAAAAATCATATGTTTACAGTTGTAGTAATAACTTTTCTTTTTGGTGTTAGTGTAATTAAAATGTATCGAATTGGTTTCAAGTAGTAATTACTTGAGGCAGGTATTAATTTATACTAAATGAATTAGATTTTGTTATTTTCTTTTTAATTTTAAATATCAAAATTTATGTAAAAATTATTTTTTCTTAAAATTGTGATTCTTAATTTTTAAAGTAGTATTTTTTAGGAGTATTCATATTTTGTGTGATATCCTCCAAAATACCTTACATAATATTGTTTAAATGATATGCGAAAATTTGAATATTGAAAAATTTTACTGATTTTATTATTCCTGTTTGAGAGTTCTGTTCCATTTTAGTTATATATAGTTTAGTTCTTGTTCTGATTCGAGTCTCTCGTTCAGTTTCTAGTTTATTTCATGGTTCAGTTTTCTATTCTAGTTCAGTTCCTAATTTAGTTTCTAGTTTAATTTCTAAGTCTAGTTTAGATTCTATTTCAGTTCCTAGTTCAGGTTCTAATTAAATTTTTGGTTAATTTCCTAACAGAGTTCCTAGTTCATTTTTATATCGGTTTCTAGTTCAAATTCTAGTTCAGTTTTGGTTAGGTTCTACTGCAGTTCTAGTTCAATTCTAGTTCAGTTTTAGTTCAATTCATAAATTAATTATAGTTCAGTTCAAGTTAAGCTCAAGTTTAGTTCTTCTTCAGTTTTAGTTCAATTCTAATTCAGTTCTAGTGCAATTAAAACTACTTCACAACAACTTACTATCATTCGCTAGCTTTGAGAAAAGTCCCTGTGGCCTTAATCAGCCTTAATTCGTTTTGTAACCAATTTTCTAATTAACAAGATGCTTATGGCTTTTATTAATGTGCTCTATTTCAAATCTTTGAGCGGAATTGTCCAAAGAGAATAGATCTTTGAATGGTTTAAGAGTAAAAATTAACGGCTAATTTTTTTATAAAGGGCTCTTATCTTCGTTAAAATTCTTCCGTTATGGCACGATTGACAAATTCGTTTTCTTGCTATTACTTATGTTTTCCCATCTAAGTTTGAATTGTCCATGGTGCTCGTGTCCGGCAGCGGGTTCTTGAACCTCTTTACGTGTTACACAAATGGGAGACTTTCCGGCAGTTTGAATTATCTTAAATCTTGGAGTGTCAAAAGTTTCCAGTAGTTGTTTGCCCGACCATATTTCCATAAGCCTTCAGGATTTTAACTCAAGCGACATCCTTGTTATACAATCAATAGGCTTTCCATTTGTTTTATTATGGATTCTTTGTGGATAATATTCCAGAGATCCATGTGGTTGATTTTTTTTGATAAATACCTACAATATCTGCGTGAAGCATTTCGATTCTATTCTTGCGTAACGGTTCGGTCTCCCTCTAAGCAAAGCTTTCAGGCGTTCTCATTCCATTACTTAAAATAAAATGTAAAATTTAATAAATCATTAAGAAAATTCTTTAAATTTAATTATTTAAATATTTCAAACTAAATTCACAGGTCTGAAGAATTTTATTTTTAGGTTTTGATTGATTCTTCAGACAAATTCCATTACAATTATTTTTCAATTAACTTCATATTAATTTTAATTTTTCTTCAAATGTGACATTTAATTACAAATAATAATTAAATTAATAAATTTTTACTATAAATAAAAAATTTATTATTAAATTCATGTTAAAATAATATTTTCTTTTGCAAAACTTACAAATAAAAAATGAAATATTACGTTCATTTTATAACAAACTCTTCTGCTCTCTTCTGCTAAAAAATTTACCGCTATTAATTGCAAAAAAAAGGAATACATATACACAGTTTACTTACTTTACCAACATACAACATTGTTGTAGTAGTTATTGCCATCTAAAGTTTATTACTATTTTTTGTTATTGCTATTTTGCTAAAGTCTCTTTTGTTTATTACTGTTGAGTTTTTTTACTCTCATACAAAAAAATAATAATCCTTGTTGTATGTTTTTGTTAGTGTTTGTGTGAGTGTAAGTGATTTTTTGGCAAGCCATTTTGTCTCGTTTTATAATAGTTTACCACACTTTATGGCATTTTGAGAAGTTTTGGTAAGTGTGTGTTAAAATCTAGAGAGAGTGAGCATGAGGGGTATGGAGAAAGAGAGTGTGTATAAATGTTAGTATTTGCAAATGTTTTCTTGTGTCATTGAATTTTAATGTTTGTTATTGTTTTAAATGTTATTATGTCCTCGTACTTGGCCAACAAAATTTAACTGGGGATAGTGCAACAACATTTTTGTTACGATGTTGTTGTTGTTGTTGATGATGACGTGTGATGCGTCTATGTTTTTTTGTTTGTTTGAATTTTTTGGTATTGTGGGAAGCATTTTAATCAATTGTTGTTGAATGTCCTTCGAAAATATTTCTATTTAACTTTTCTTTATTACATTCTGTTATTTGCTTTTTTACTTTTTTTTTTTTTTGGTTGTTTGTCATAACAGCAAAAGAAAAGAAAAGTTTTTTTATACATGTGTCATTTTATAGTAGTTTTTGCAATTTTTGTTGTTGTTGTTGTTTTTGTAGTAAACTAATAGTATTCATTTTCCTTACGCAACAAAGATGACATAATCTAAAAATGTTAGTTTCTCTGTTTTTATTCTTCTTAAATGTTGATGGTTTTAATTTTCAAAAATTATTTCTTGTAAAAAAGTTTAGAATTAAATGTTGTGTAATAATAAAAAGTGTTTTACTTAAAGTTTTCTTGTTTTTTGAATTTTAATGTTAGAAAAGGAAAGTTTTTTGTTTTTTGATTTTTTAAATAATTAAGTGAAGCGAGTGATGCCAGATCTAATAAAATGTAATTTTTATTTTATTGTCACAACATGATATAATAAATGTCCTGTGAATATTGAAATAAAAAGTAAAACTTAAAAATCATTAATTACAGAAAAGTTACGAACAAATCGTGATTTATAAAACATTTCTGATAAATTCTCGATTATATAGAATATATTCGATAAATTCCCGATTTATAGAAATTTTTTAATAAATTATCTATTTTCGATTAATTCTGTATTCAGAGATAATTTCTGATAAATTATCTTTTCAGAAAAAATTTTCGATAAATTCTCGATTTATAGAAAATTTTCGATAAATTCTCGATTTATAGAAAATTTTCGATAAATTCTCGATTTATAGAAAATTTTCGATAAATTCTCGATTTATAGAAAATTTTCGATAAATTCTCGATTTATAGAAAATTTTCGATAAATTCTCGATTTATAGAAAATTTTCGATAAATTCTCGACTTATAGACAATTTTCGACAACTTCTTAATTTGTAGAAATTTTTCGATGAATTATCTTTCCATAGAAAATTTTGATAAATTCTCGATTTATAGAAAATTTTCCATAAATTCTCTTCGTATTATTATTATTTTTTTAATTACATAATTTTCAAACTTTCAACACTTCAATTAAATTTTTTTAATTCTTAACACTTATTTTCCATTAAAAAATATATGTTTTGAATTTTATTGTAACAACTTTTTTAAACTTTTGCGTGTTTATGCACTTTTTTACAATTGCATGACTCGAAATGTCAGAATTTTCATTTATCCTTGTGAATATCAATTCAGAAAATTGCAGCAGAATTTAATAATGGAAAACTTCCGTAAGAGAAAAAATGAACTATAAAAATTCATATGGGTTTTATAAGTAATTATTTTTCGAAAATAATCAATTAATGTGAATATCCTGTCCAGTTAACATTTGACATTTAAATTATTTAAGTAAAACAGTCCTTAGAGAAATAAAAAATACCCTACAGACAGCAAACAAGAGTAGTGAAACAAAATAACTTTAAAATATCATTTTAAAGTGAATGACAATTAAAACTTAAAAATGCAACTCTGCACTGAAGTAAATAAATAAACAGTGATGACAAGTAATTAAATTGTTTGTCATTAATTTCTTGCGCCTCTTTAAAACAACATAAAACCATTTTAGAATAATAACTTTTAATTTCGAACTTTATAGGCGAAATTGAGTCTCATTGATCTATTTGTTTTAAGAGACATTCCCCCGATATCTATTTGTTGGAGTCTTTGTTTAATCTCAATCCAAAATTTCTAATTTCTTTGCTCTTTTTTACTTTCAGTTAATTCTCTTAACTATCATCAAACAGTGAAAAGGTAAACTTAATTCGTTACTGTCACCTTTAATCGCTGTCAGTTATTTAGTTTGAGTTTTTGCATTTATTCGCTTTTCTGTTGTTAAATCGATCGATAATCAAATTAAAACCTGCCAACTGAGCGCCACAAATAACTGAAATGAATAGGAAAATAAGGGAAAATAGAAACTAAAGTTTATTAAGTATATAAAAGGATAATTATTATGCCACTGAATAGTAATATTTGAATATCCTGATAAAAGGATAAAAATGCTTAAATATAGTTTTTAGTTGAATACAGTGTATGTGTGGGAGATTGAGGATAAGATAATATAAGGAAGAGACAGAGAGAGGAAGGGAAAATCTTTTAATACTATTTAAACATTTTCAGTAAATTCTTAATTTAAAGAAAATTTTCTACAATTTCTGATGTCAGTGACAATTGTAATAATTCTGATAAATTCTTGATTTGCTGAAAATCTCATATTTGGAGAAAATTTTCGATAAATTTTATATTTAAAAAAAATTCGATAAATCTATTACATAGAGAAAATTTTCGATAAATCCATTATTTATAGAAAATTTTCGATAAATCCATTATTTATAGAAAATTTTCGATAAATCCATTATTTAGAGAAAATTTTCGATAAATCCATTATTTAGAGAAAATTTTCGGTAAATCCATTACATAGAGAATATTTTCGATAAATCCATTACATAGAGAAAATTTTCGATAAATCCATTACATAGAGAAAATTTTCGATAAATCCATTACATAGAGAAAATTTTCGATAAATCCATTACATAGAGAAAATTTTCGATAAATCCATTAAATAGAGAAAATTTTCGATAAATCCATTAAATAGAGAAAATTTTCGATAAATCCATTACATAGAGAAAATTTTCGATAAAACCATTACATAGAGAAAATTTTCGATAAATCCATTACATAGAGAAAATTTTCGATCAATCCATTTTTGATAGAAAATTTTCGATCAATCCATTTTTGATAGAAAATTTTCGATCAATCCATTTTTGATAGAAAATTTTCGATCAATCCATTTTTGATAGAAAATTTTCGATCAATCCATTTTTGAAAGCAAATTTTCGATCAATCCATTTTTGAGAGAAAATTTTCGATCAATCCATTTTTGAGAGAAAATTTTCGATCAATCCATTTTTGAGAGAAAATTTTCGATCAATCCATTTTTGAGAGAAAATTTTCGATCAATCCATTTTTGAGAGAAAATTTTCGATCAATTCATTTTTGAGGAAAAATTTTCGATCAATCCATTTTTGAGCGAAAATTTTCGATCAATCCATTTTTGAGCGAAAATTTTCGATAAATCAATTATTTAGAGAAACTTTTTTAATAAATTCTTTATTTAAAAAAAATCGATAAATTTTTTATTTATAAAAAGTTTTCGAAAAATTGCTGATATTGTTAAGTGTTTACAATTTTTCATTTTGCATGTTAAAATTATTTCGATTCATGTCGCAAATTATTACTTCCAATAAAAATAGTCTTTCCTGCTTGTTTGTTGGTCATTTCAATGAAAAACATCTGTTGTTGTAAAAAATCAATGATTTTCACTATAAAACCAAAAATTCGTTCTCTACAAGTTTTTTTTTTTTCTGAAAATATTTTTTTATATGAAAACAAATATTTTATTTTAAATGTCCTTTTTACAACAACAATAACACAACAAACCTGCCTTCTTGTGTATTTGCTTTTGGGTTGTTGTTGTTGTTTGATTTTTTGTAATTCTGAATTATTTCCATAAGTTTTCCATTGAAATGCATTGGACTGAATGAAGACTGAGGACGATTCGCTTTGCATTTCGAACAAAAACAAAATCACAGTCAAGTTCAGGGTTAATTAAACTGAAAGAGCAAAACATGTGTGTAGTGTGTGAATCTGAGTGCAGAGTGACTGAGTAAGTGAGTGAGTGAGTACTCTGGTTCGAATGACCATCTAACCGGCAATGAATGGCACGTGTATCGATAACTGGCAAATTGCATAAGTGTGAGTAAGTGAGTGAATGAGTGACAGAGTTCATGAAATGAATGAAATTATCGTTGTTGCTGTTGTTGCTAAAGGCCCCATCCTTAGGCTATTTAATGCAAGAAAGGATATTTTTATTTTGATTCGCAAACTTGAATGACATTGAGAAGGCGGTAGTTTTGGTTATTTTGGAAGGAAATTACGATATTTTTATAAAGAAATAATTTAAACAGTTTTTTCTAGGTTATAAACATTTTCATGTAATAAGAAAAATAACTGTAATTTGTGAAGGAATCAAAAAGAGATAAAAAGAATAAAATATCCTTGTTATCATATCCTTTCTATTGAATTTTATTATTTGCCATAAAATTTCTTTATGATGATGATGATGATGATGTTATTGGTATGACGACAATTAAATTTTATGGACTTAAGCCAAATCTGCATTAATGACCGTTTTCAATTATATTTCTTTGATTTTGGATTTTATATTTAAATTGACATGTTTATGCCAGTATCTGGTGTATAATTTCGTAATGGCAACAATTTTTAATTATGGAACAGGTATGATAAATTTAAAATATTCAGCAAGTGAAAGGAATTCGCAATTTAATCAATAAATTTAAATTAAATCCAAAAATATATCGAAAATTAAATCGAATTTTTTCTATAAATTAAGGATTTATAGAATATTTCCTCCTAATAAAGAATTTATCGAAAATTTTCTCTAAATTAAGAATTTATCGAATTTTTTAATTAGGGAATAATCGAATTTCTCAAAATTAAGAATTAATCGGGAATTTTCTCTAAATTAAAATTTTTTCGAAAATTTTTTCTAAATAAAGAATTTACAGAACATTTTCCAAAATTAAGGATTTATCGAGAATTTTCTCAAAATTAAAAATTTATCGAGAATTTTCTCTAAAATAAAAATTTATCGAAAATTATGGATTTATCGAAAATATTCCCTAAATTAAGGATTTATCGAGAATTTTCTCAAAATTAAAAATTTATTGAAAATTCTCTAAATTAAAAATTTATTGAAAATTTTTTCTAAAATAAAAACTTATCGAAAATTTTCTTTAAATAAAGAATTTACAGAAAATTTTCTTAATTTTTATCGAATTTTTTTTTTTCAAAATTAAGGATTTATCGAAAATATTTTCTAAATTAAGGATTTATCGAAAATTTTCTCAAAATTAAGGATTTATCGAGAATTTTCTCAAAATTAAGGATTTATCGAAAATATTCTCTAAATTAAGGATTTATCGAGAATTTTCTCTAAATTAAAAGTTTATCGAAAAATTTCTCTAAATTAAAAATTTATCGAAAATTATGGATTTATCGAAAATATTCCCTAAATTAGGGATTTATCGAGAATTTTCTCTAAATTAAAAATTTATCGAAAATTTTCTCTATAATAAAAATTTATCGAAAATTTTCTTTAAATAAAAAATTACAGAAAATGTTCTCAAAATTAAAATTTTATCGAGAATTTTCTCTAAATTAAAATTTATCGAAAAATTGCTTTAAATAAAGAATTTATCGAATATTTTCTCTAAATAATGTATTTATCGAAAATTTTCTTTAAATAATGTATTTATCGAATTTATCTCAATAATGTATTTATCGAATGTTTTCACTTAGTCAAGAATTTATCGCAAATTTTCTAAATAAAGAATTTATCGAAATTTTTTAAAATTAATTTTAAAAAATTTTGTGAATAAGAAATTTATCGAAAATTTTCTCGTTATAAAGAGTTTATCGCAAATTTACTTCATACAAATAATTTATCGAAAATTTTCCCTAAATTAAGTAATTCTAAAATAGAGAATTTATCAAAATATGTTTTATCAAAATATAGAATTTATCAAAATGTTTTAATCTTCAATTAATTTCAAATATGATTTTATTTAATAAATTCTTCATAAATTCTGTTTAAATTAAATAATTCCCCTAAATTACCGTTAATTTCAAACATTTCGTTTTGAATTCATTTTCCTACCCAAATATACAACCCTGTTGAATACAAATTATTCTCTCTTCTTTTTGTCTTTAAGTTTTTGCTCTCGTTCTCATTATTTTCTTTCACTTCCATTTTACACAGTTATTCGCATTTCGCATTTATTTTATTTTTTTGTTTTTGTCAAACAAAACACATTTTTATTCTACACAGCTGTCAGTTGTCATTTTGACATCGACGTTAGTGTGTTTTTCATAACGTTCGGTGCGGTTGTGGTTATTTTTCTGATATTTTTATATATATTTTTCTGTTTTTAAGTTTTATAGTTTTTTTGTTCGTTTTGTATAAAAAAAATAAGTGAAGAAAGAAAATAAAACGCTGTTTTTCGATTGTAAATCGTGGCCTACAGAGGCTTTTGTTTTATTTTATTAAATGATTCGAATTTGAAGTAATTAATTATTGGTTTTCCAAAAACCAAAATCGAAAAGAACGATTAACAAATTCATTCATTATTTGTTAGACGGTAGCGAATAAAAAAGGAAAAAGAAGCCATTGTAAGAAAAGAAGGAATTAAGGAAAGAAAAAGTGCTTTTTTTGGTACAAAAGTTTAAAATTTTTAAAATATCCTGTGTGCAATAGTGTAGACCTTGTGTTAGAGAGTGGTTTTAATGGATGACCTTTTCAGGGTTCATTCATCTTGTGCAAAATTAATCGAAATAACAGAATTTCAAACACGTATGGAAATCTTTCGGTATCTTGAACGCGTCAAGTAACAATGTTTTTTGTGTTTTTTTATACAATTGACGGCCTACTTAAATTTTAAATATATTTTGTTGTTATTTTATTTTAATTTTCTATATCGTTTTCAAAAAGAAAATTATAAATAATTTATTTTCTGAGTTTTTTTGTCGATTTTTACGTTTATTCGTGTTAAAAATATATCTCTACCTAAAACTTACATACAACAACACATACGAAATATAAAAAAAAAAATTAACAAAATTCCAAAATAACAAGAAGGAAAACAAAAAATACAACAAATTATTAAGTAAAACGAAAAATAGCAGCAATCAAGTAAAGCAACCAACCAATAACAACAAAAACAAATACAAAAAATTTTTGCTTTGTGTCTGCTGCGTGAAATATTGTGTGTGTGTGTGTTTTATTTTGACGGTGTGTTCTTGTGCTTTTTTCCACCACATTTTCTTGATTTGCATTATTTATAAACTGATTTTCTGCTTTTGGTTTTCTTGTCAATTCCAAAAAAAAAAAAAATCAGTTTTAGAAAACCTAAAGAATACGCCTAATTCCCGAAAAAGCAGCCTTGTTTTTTTATTCTCCTTCAAAAAAACATCAAGTTTTTATTCTTGTAAGTCTAATTTTTATTTCTTCTTCTTCTTGTTTCATTATTCATTTCTTTATTTAATATAATTGCAATTTAATGTATTAATTAATTATATTTTCTGTTTATAAATAAATTTATCTTCATTTATATAAGATTTTTTAATTCATATTTTTGGTTATAAATTTTTCTTGTTCAAAATGAAATGTTTACATTATTGTTTTTGTTGTTATTTTGTTATTTATTTTTTTTTGCTGTCGTTTCTTTGCTCCACACAACACACTAATAGTATGTGTTTGTGTGTTTATGTTTTGTTGTGTTTACATTTTGCACAATTGAAGAGTAAAGAGAGTGAGAGGAAAATATCTCTCTATTAAATAAAATGCATTTGCCTATAAAAAAAGTTGCCAGATTTGTTAATGATTAATTAAAATAGTTAATTTTAATGATGCTGTAATATTCTAAGGGATTTTTAAATGAATCATAAAAAACTAAATACAGTGGAGGGAAATATAATAAGGACGGCATAAATTTTGTTTTATTTTTGCCAATTTGATTACTAATAAAAAAATAAAAAAGCGGAATTGAAAACTTTTATTCCGGAAAAAATTAAAGTGTGTCTACGACAATTGAATTGCAGCTCCAGGATAACGTGAATTATACTCCCTTAAGGATTGTAAATGTAGTGATGTACAAAGTGTAAGTTTTATCTTTTCCGAAAAGGACTACAGAATAAGGTCGAACTGTTAAAAACAAATTAGGACAGTTCTTTTCATTCCTCTCATCACCGCAACTTTTGCGAATGCTATTAAATAGAATATTTAACTGCAGATTATAATAGTTCACATTTCTACAACAAACTCGATAAAATATTTTCAATCCACACACACACACGAACTATAACATCTCAAATTTTAATACGATCAATTTATATGTCTTAATTATAAAGAGTTGGCTCATCGCTTGCTTCCGGAGTTATCAAAATAACTGCATACCAGATAAGAATGTCTCCTCATAAGCTATTTAGAGATTATTCAAATTGGGAGGTTCTCTTATATTCGAAATATTTAATTTTAAGTAATCGTGGTTCTAAATCGTCAAACCCAATACGAAAACTAGATTCATGGATGGAAGATTAACTTTAGATAAGAAATTTAGAAATGTATAACATTAATGAACTTATTAGAAAGCTGGTAAGAACTCTTTTTTTGTACAGATCACAGCCTTTAAGGAAGCGGGGTTCTCATAAGTCAAGTTGATTTCTCTTTTTAGAAATCAAATGAGACTTTTCTTTTGTAAAATTATTCCCTATAATCGAGACAGTGGTGGAAGTTTAACCCCTAAAATTTTGCTGTTTTTAGAACAGTATTAGCTTTCGAAGCTCTTGCTATAATGTACCGCTCCCATGAAATTTTGATTGCTCAATTATATTTTTCAAAATTTCTGGCTTAATAAAGAATTTTGTAAAAACATTTGGACTTCCATAACAGTTCATGACGTGGGTAGTTTGATTTTTAGTGATATGATGAACGATGAACAGTCCATCGCTTTGTTTAAGCAGAAATTTAGCGTAAGAGCGATCTAATCACCGGTCGCAATAAATATTTTCCAGGGTCAATCGCGAATAGGTTTGTGCGTAGAGTTTAAATCGATAAGAATTGAACTGGTTTGTTGATAGGAATTTATAGTTTGAAGAAGGATCCAGTCTGATGAAAATGCTTCACAGGTGCAATGAACATCTTCCAGTGACACCAGAATGAAATTAATAAAGTTAGTACCGGTTTCCGAAAGAAGATAAAGAGAATTATTATAATAAAGTTGTTTTTTTAATAAAAATGGTGGCTACCGGATGTAGAACAAATTAGTCACTCCACATTTTGCTTAACAGATTTTCGATCCTTTAAGAGATTTCTATGCTCTTTGAAATATAACGATTTTGGAATGAATTGCCTTCTAAAAATGTTGTTAAACAACTTAATTTGCAAAAAAACCACTTATGACTAAAACGCCCTTGATAGATTTCTATTCTTTGATAAATTCCAATAAAGAAAAAACTATGAATTCAGTTTGAGGTTTGTGTACTCTCTTTGTTTTATTTTGATTCTCAGAATTTCCAAAAGAGAAGAAGGTCATAATAACTTTATAATCATAATAATAAATCTTTTATACATTTTTTTATTTCCGTCGAACTGAACCAAAAGCAACAAAATTTCAAATTTTGAAAAGGTATTGAATTTATAACTGGAACTACGTGCCAAAACTACCGGCTTTTCTTTCTTTATGTTTT
Source organism: Cochliomyia hominivorax (assembly GCA_004302925.2). Taxonomy (NCBI): domain Eukaryota; kingdom Metazoa; phylum Arthropoda; class Insecta; order Diptera; family Calliphoridae; genus Cochliomyia; species Cochliomyia hominivorax. The sequence continues at coordinate 19,775,864 of PYHX02000158.1, forward strand.
TTTCTTATTTATTTTTTGTGTTACTTTATTTATTATTTACTACATCACTTCCATTTATTTATTTATTTATTTGTACATTGAAACATTCCTTCAATCCACACAAACGACACAAAGAGACATCATGTTGTGGATTCATAAATAAATGGCGGCATTTTCTCGTAAAACCAAAATAATAAAAAAACGCCAATTTTAAAGAATTTAATTTTTTATTTAGCGCCTTATTGCAGCGAAGAGTATAGTTAAAAATTTATGAATAAACAAGAAAAAGGTCTTAATCATAAAAACAACTATAATTCCATGGCATTATTTCTAAGAAAGCTTTAAAACCAAAAAGAGAGAAACAAAACAAAAAAATGCGATTTGTATATTTTTTACGCCACAAACATGTGCTTTTGAACAGAAAAATCAAATCAAAAACAATATTTTACTACGATTTTATACCCTTCACCACTACATGGGATGAAGAGTGTTTGTTAACTTTGACATTTCATATGTAACGCTAAGAAGGAATCATATCAGACTTCCATAATGTTTACATTTTCTTCTATAAAATCAAAATCTGAGACGATTTATCTGTGTCCGTCTCTTTTTCTATTGTTGGCACGCTCATATTCACAAAAATTGAAACTCCATGAAAAAGGCCAAAATCCAGTACATTAAAAGATATAGTTCGATATCTGAGATAACCTATAAGTTCAAGCAAAGATGTTTCGTAAAATTGTCAATTATTAAACGATAAATTAGAATAAATTTTCAAAACTTATCAAAATCGGTTCAGTAGAAAAAAATGTTATAGCAAAATATATAACTAATTTTGTGATTCATTAAGTTTTCTTGTATTTGAGAAAAACTTTTATATATTATATACATCTGTTAGTGTATATGTACGAAACAAAATGTATATACTTCACATAAATTTATGGTGGAGGGTATTGAAGATTCGGCATAACATTCGAACTTATTTTATTATTATTTGTTTTTGGTTTTTGTTTGTTTGCTGTTGCTGCTTCTTTTATGGTGCTTTTTTAATATGTATTTTTACACTTTGTTGTTGTTGTTGTTACTTTTTATGAATTTTTTCAATATTTTTTTTATATTTTATTTTCAATACAAAACATGACTCATTTCTTGATTTTTATTTTCTCAATTTTTTATTAAAATGTGTGTTTTTTTTCTTGAAAATAACTTTGGTTTGGCGGTTTTTTTTCTTAGACTTAATCGCTTTCTAGTTTTGTTGCCAGTGATTCAAAAGAAATATCTTTACATACATTCATACATACATACATACATACATACATACATACATACATACATACATACATAAATTAGTTTGTAAACAGTTGATGTTGTTAATTTTATTTTTGTTACAAAAATTTTTATTAAAAAGAAATCATAAGAGGAAATTTTGTTGGCAACATTGTTTTTAATTCGTTTGTAATTAAATAAATTTTAATTTAATTAAACTTTTTTAATTATAATTATATTTTTAAGCAAATTAAGTCGATCATTCTAGTTACTGTTTAAAATTTTAAATTAGTCATGTTATGCTGCATTGACAACACTGATTTATGTTTATAACAGAAATATGATAACAAATTGGAAGTTCTTATGTTTACATATTAAGATGTTGCCAGACTTTAGAAATGAATACATATTTCAGTGTCCTTTCCGAGTTCCTTGCAAAGCAAGAATGCAAAAAAAGGAAAAAAGATTGTAAGACTTCTTTGTGCAAATATTAATTGCATAAGTTTACCTTTGACCTTCATGTCCTAAATCTAATTAGAAAATCGCCAATATCCACCTTGAAAAAATTGGTCGCAATTAGAATGAGATTTTAAATGAATAAGGGCCCAAGGTTGTCTTTTCAATTTGACAGATCATAATGAAAAATCGAGGGTGTCATTTTTCAGAAGGATACAAATTTTGTTTATTTGTTTTGGAGCAGACCTGTCAAAAGATAAAGCAAGTTAATTATGCCAACATGAAATGCATCTATAGCGACAACAGAGATGTCATGAACTCAGAGGACTGAAGTAGAACTCAACTTAAACTGAACTAGAATTGAACAAGAACTGAACTAGAACTGTACTGAAACTGAACAGGAACTGAACTAGAACTGAATAAGAACTGAACTAGAATTGAACTGAACTAGAACTGAACATGAACTGAACAAGATCTGAACTTAAACTGAACTAAAACTGAACAAGAACTGAACAGGAACTGAACTAGAACTGAACTAGAACTGAACTAGAACTGAACAAGATCTGAACTTAAACTGAACTAAAACTGAACAAGAACTGAATAGGAACTGAACTAGAACTGAACTTAAACTGAACTAGAACTGAACAGGAAACTGAACAAGATCTGAACTTAAACTGAACTAAAACTGAACAAGAACTGAACAGGAACTGAACTAGAACTGAACTAGAACTGAACAAGATCTGAACTTAAACTGAACTAAAACTGTACAAGAACTGAACAGGAACTGAACTAGAACTGAATAGGAACTGAACTAGAACTGAACTTAAACTGAACTAGAACTGAACAGGAACTGAACTAGAACTAAAACTGAACTGAACTAGAACTGAACAAGATCTGAACTTAAACTGAACTAGAACTGAACTAAAACTGAACTAGAACTGAACAAGATCTGAACTTAAACTGAACTAGAACTGAACTAAAACTGAACTAGAACTGAACAAGATCTGAACTTAAACTGAACTAGAACTGAATTAGAACTGAACTTAAAATGAACTAAATCTGAACTTAAACTGAACTAGAACTGAACTAGAACTGAACTTAAACTGAACTAGAACTGAACTAGAACTGAACTGAACTAGAACTGAACTGAACAAGAACTGAATAAGAACTGAACTTAAATTGAACTAGAACTGAACTAAAACTGAACTAGAACTGAATAAGAATTGAACAAGAACTGAACAAGAACTGAACTAGAACTGAATTAGAATCCAAACTGGTATCTGAACTATAATCTAACCCGAATCTGAACTAAAATCTGGGCTAGAACTGAAGTAGATTCTGAACAAGTAAGTGAACTAGAATCCAAACTAAAATCTGAATGAGAATCTGTACCAGAATTTAAATTAAAATCTGATTTGAAATCTAAACTAAAATTTTAGCTGAAATTTGATGCAGAATCTGAACAAGTGTCTAAATAGTATTCTGTACTAGAATCTGAGCTTTATTTGAAAACTGAACTAAATCATAAGTAAAATAGAACTCAACGAAAACTCATCTGAACTGAAACCTATCAAGTCAAAATTTTCACCCTAATCAGGTCTAATCTGGCCTCTTGTATTAAAAACACCCATCACTTTTAATCCCCACAATTCTTTTCTTTTAAATTGATGCAAAATTTCGGGCAAAACTTCTTTCTGAAAATAGATTATTTGACTTCACTGTAAAATATATATTTTTTCTTATCAAATACTGCATTTTAATGACAGATGTTTACCCTACATAATGCCACATGTTAATACTTTAGACGATTTTAATAAACTTTCAAGTCTGCCTTTTCGATTTGTTATATCAATACTGGTGAGAACGAAGGCCGTTGTAAAAAGTATGTTAAATATAAAAAAAAAAATGTCAGCTTTAACTGATAAAACTGGAAGTGAAGTATTTACGCACTTAACCGGTTTTGTTTACAAATAAAACGAATAACCGGTATTCGCTTAAAGAAACGATTAATTAATTTTAACAAATTTTTGCATTAAAATAAATAAAAGAATTTGAAAAAAAAACAGTAAAAGGAAATTTTGATTTCGATTTGTTTTTTTTTTTTTTTTTTTGATCACCAACAAGGAAGCAGCTGCCATCATATGGAGACAGACACCCTGAGGCAAATTTTTGAATTAGAAATTTGTCATAAATCAATTATTTCAAATGACATTTTTGACCTTTTTTATGCAAAATATAAATAAAAAAATAAATAAAAAATAAAAATAAATAAAATAGTGGAAAACAAACTTTAATGGATTGAAATGTCGTCGTTTATAAATTTATATTCTATGGCAAAAGTAACTGTAATTCATGATATCTATTTTCTCACTTCTTTATTGAAAATTTATAGTTTTTGTTATCGTATCTTTTAGTTTTATTTATTTTGTCATTTTATATCTTTTATTCTATTTTCCTTTGTAACAAATTATTTTTAATTGTTTTTATACCCTGAACCACCTGAAGTGACGAAATGGTTATGTTAACTTTGTCATTCCATATGTAACGTTATGAAGGAAGGAATCATCTCAGACCCCATAATGTATATGTATTCTTGTACCATGTCAAAATCTGAGTCAATTTAGATTTGTCAGTCTGTCTGTCTATCCATGTCTTCGCAAATTCGGTTTAGTATATTAAAAAGAGAAAACCGATGACTGATATTAAACGAGGAATCATTTCAGACCCCCTAATGTATTTATAGTCTTAAATCATATAAAAATATCAGTCGGTCTATCATTTTCCGAGTGCTTGCCTGTCTGTATGCCCGTCTATCTGTTGTTGACACGCCCACATCCACAATAATTATTAAAGCTCAATATAATTTGGATTGAGTAATTCTTAAAGTCCTGAGAAGTTTCCTATTTAAAACGAGCAAAATCGGTTTAGTATATTAAAAGGTATAGACCAATATATATAGCAACTTCTAAGTTCAAGCTAAAAACTTTTGTAAAATTATCAGTCAGGAATCATCTCAGACCCTAAAAAGTATATACATATATTCTTGTATCAAATAAAAATCTGAGTCGCCTGCTTGTCCGTTTCTCCGTCTGTCTGTCTTTTGTAGTCACACTCACGTCCACAGTAATTGATAGAACTGAATGAAATTTGGCCTGAGTATATATCAGAGTCCTGAATGGTTTCCTTATTAAAATCGGTTTAGTATATTAAAAAGTTATATATCGATATGTGATTCAACTTTTAGGTTCAAGCAAATATTTTTCGTAAAACTAAAAATCGACCAAATAGAATGAAATTTTCTTCAAAAACAAATAGAAATGTTATAGTCGGTTAAGCCCGACTATTTAATACCCTACATACGGCATTGTTAGTTGAAATGACTGCTACGAAAAAATATTAACGACCCTCGTATACTTTTCTTTCCTTATTATTATGATACTAACATTTATCTTTTTAGGGAGTTGTTTTTCTGGAGGATAATGGGCCGATCCATCGTTTAATTTTGCACACATACCGAAGTATGTGTGAGATTTATGAGTTTAAAAGTGAAATTAAGAAGGGTGTTTGTATGGAACCTATGAGAAATAATGGACCGATCATCGTATAATTAGTCGCATTGCTTTAGAATATATTAAGTTCCTTTTTTGGTTAAATTTGGTTAAAATCGTTTTATATTTTGGGAGTTTCATGGACTAAAAACCCCATTTCGGGGGGACAATTGTATGAGGCCTATATGAAAAAATGGACCGATCATAATAAATTTCAATAGGCATTAGTCTTGGATCAAGATAATACCACGTGCCAAATTTAATGAAGACATTTTTAAAATTCGGACCTGTGCCGTGCGAACAAGCTTTACATGGACAGCTAGCCCGACGGACGGACGGATAGATCATAAAGTGTTTCTGAGTTTAATGGTATACTTTAAAGTGTTAGTGGGACTATTTTTTCTATCCGTTACAAACATCTGCACAAACACATAATACCTCCACCACCAATGATGGTGTAGGGTATAATTATCAAAATCGGCTCCATGGAGAAAAGTTATAGTAAAATATATAATAAATTTTATGACTCATTAAGTATTCCGTTTTATATTTAAGAAAAACTTCTATATATTTTATACGTCTGTGGGTGTATGTGTCACATACTTACGCATTTGTGGTGGAGGGTATTGAAGATTCGTCATAGCCGATTATTGCATTCTTGTTTATAGTCTTTTCATTTCAATTTGAAGTCAAGTTTTCACTGCAATTAATTCAATACAATTTTGTTTCATTTTCAATTCAATTTAATTTTTTTCAATTTTTTTCACATTTCATTGGTCATCAATAGCACAATTTTTTTTATAAAAAAAATAACAAGAATTTGTGTGGCTGCAATTTAAATAATTTTTTTTGAATTTTATGTGTAGATTTTTTTTCTTAAAATCCCATTTAAACTGGAAATATTTAACTAAAGCCAGTTTTAATTTTAATTAGTGATACATTTTTATTAAAACACCAAAACCATACAAAACAATAGAAATTTCTATTCCATGAAATTAAACAAAAATTACGTCATTAATTAAATCCCTTTTAAAAAAATCCAAAATAATAATGTTTAATTTATCTCCTTTTCTTTGCAGGTAAGCATTTGATAAAAAACATTCCTTAATAATGATTAAAATATGTAAGTTTTAATTATTAATTCAATTTTATAAAAATTTACTTTAATTTAAAACATAAAAAACGCTACAAAAATTTTAACTCAATGGCAACACTGTTGGCACTACCTAGAGAACATTGTCTGAAAGTGCCGTTATTTATTATTAATTAAATTTTTTATTGAACTAAAACTTAATATTTTCTATTCAGAAAACAATTTGCGATAAATTATTTATTTAAGGAATTTTTTTTTCTTCAAAATAAAATTTTTCTCTTTCAAAATAAAATATTCCATATGCTCTTTTTTAAGAGAATTTTTCCTTTAAGACTTTCATTTAAGAGAAATTTTACAATAAATAAATTTTCTTTTAAGAGGAGATTTGCGAAAATTTTTCTTTTAAGAAAAGATTTCTAGTTTAATGTTCACATTAAAGAGAAAATTTCCATAAATTTCCATTTCTCTTCCCTTTGAAGAGAAAATTTGCACAAAACTTTATCTTTTAAGAGAAAATATTCATAAATTTTCTTTAAAGAGAAAATTTTTCATAAATTTTCTTTTAAGAAAAAATTTTTCATAAATTCTTTTAAGAGAAAATTTTTCTTAAATTCTCTTTTAAGAGAAATTTGTTCATAAATTTTCTTAAGAGAGAATTTTTCATAAATTCTTTAAGAGAAATTTTTTCATAAATTTTCTTTTAAGAGAATTTTTTCATAAATTTTCTTTTGAGAGAAAATTTTTCATAAATTCTCCTTTAGAGAAAATTTTTCATAAATTTTCCTTTAAGAGAAAATTTTTCATAAATTTTCTTCTAAGAGAAAATTTCTTATAAATTTTCTTTTAAGAGAAAATTTCTTATAAATTTTCTTTTAAGAGAAAATTTCTTATAAATTTTCTTTTAAGAGAAAATTTCTTATAAATTTTCTTTTAAGAGAAAATTTCTTATAAGTTTTCTTTTAAGAGAAAATTTCTTATAAATTTTCTTTTAAGAGAAAATTTCTTATAAAAATTAATTTCTTATAAATTTTCTTTTAAGAGAAAATATTCATAAATTCTTTTAAGAGAAAATTTTTCCTAAATTCTCTTTTAAGATAAATTTTTTCATAAATTTTCTTAAGAGAGAATTTTTCATAAATTCTTTAAGAAAAATTTTTTCATAAATTTTCTTAAGAGAGAATTTTTCATAAATTCTTTAAGAGAAATGTTTTCACAAATTTTCTTTTAAGAGAAAATTTTTCATAAATTTTCTTTTTAGAGAAAATTTTTCATAAATTTTCTTTTAAGAGAAATTTTTTCATAAATTTTCTTTTAAGAGACATTTTTTCATAAATTTTCTTTTAAGAGACATTTTTTCATAAATTTTCTTTTAAGAGAAATTTTTTCATACATTTTATTTTAAGAGAAAATTTTGCATAAATTTTCTTTTAAGAGAAAATTTTCCATAAATTTTCTTTTAAGCGAAAATTTTGCATAAATTTTCTTTTAAGCGAAAATTTTTCATAAATTTTCTTTTAAGCGAAAATTTTTCATAAATTTTCTTTTAAGAGAAAATTTTGCATAAATTCTCTTTTAAGAGAAAATTTTGCATAAATTTTCTTTTAAGAGAAAATTTTTAATAAATTTTCTTTTAAGAGAAAATTTTGCATAAATTTTCTTTTAAGAGAAAATTTTGCATAAATTTTCTTTTAAGAGAAAATTTTGCATAAATTTTCTTTTAAGAGAAAATTTTGCATAAATTTTCTTTTAAGAGAAAATTTTGCATAAATTTTCTTTTAAGAGAAAATTTTGCATAAATTTTCTTTTAAGAGAAAATTTTGCATAAATTTTCTTTTAAGAGAAAATTTTGCATAAATTTTCTTTTAAGAGAAAATTTTGCATAAATTTTCTTTTAAGAGAAAATTTTGCATAAATTCTCTTTTAAGAGAAAATTTTGCATAAATTTTCTTTTAAGAGAAAATTTTTAATAAATTTTCTTTTAAGAGAAAATTTTTCATCAATTTTCTTTTAAGAGAAAATTTTGCATAAATTTTCTTTTAAGAGAAAATTTTGCATAAATTTTCTTTAAAGAGAAAATTTTGCATAAATTTTCTTTAAAGAGAAAATTTTGCATAAATTTTCTTTTAAGAGAAAATTTTGCATAAATTTTCTAAAAGAAAATTTTGCATAAGAAGAAAATTTAAAATTTTTTATAAATTCTTTTAAGAGAAATATTTTCATAAATTTTCTTTTGAAAGAAAATTTTTCACTAATTTTCTTTTGAGAGAAAATTTTTCAAAAAAAAATTTTTTAAGATAAAATTTTTCATAAATTTTCTTTTAAGAGAAAATTTTTCATAAGTTTTATTTCAAAAGAAAATTCTTTTTTAAGAGAAATTTTTTATTTTAATAAGTTCTCTTAAAGAGGAATTTTTTGATTTTTTTTTTAATTATTAAATCATTTTTATGTTTAAAGTTTCTTTTTTCTTATGAGATAAATTTTCCATATTTTTTCATTAAGAGAATCTTTACTAAAATTTATAATTCAAAGAAAATTTTTCGTAATCTAAATTAGAATATATTTTATATAAATATACAACTTATAAAAAATATCTCTATCTCGATTTAGAGAAAATCATGAAAAAAATAAATTTATGGAAAAATTTATAGAAATATTTTCCCTAAATAAAATTAATTTAATTGTTTTTTTCTCTTAAAAATTTATAAATATTTTTATTTAAAAAAAACTTTCTTATCAAGAAAAATTTATATAAAAGAATTCAATTAAAGAACAGAAACTCATTTAAAGAAAATTCTCCGAAAATATTTTCTCTTTAAGAAAAGTTTATCTATTTTTTCCCTTAAGGAATACAATTTATCGAATTATTTAACTACAAAAAAATTTATCGACAATTTTTTCTTAATGTGAAATTTATGGAAATATTTTCTTCATGAAAATGGTTTTGAAATTTTTCTCATAAAAAAAAAATTATGAAAGCTATTTTCCCAGAGACAATTTTCTCTTTAAGAATAATTTGTTAAAGATTTTTCTCTTAATTTTTTTCTTTTATTTTTTTTTTTTTTTGATTTTATTGCATTGAAGGAGTGCAGCTTTGTATCTGGTAAACTCCGAACACCATAATGGCTGTCAAATTCAAAATCAAACAAAAAAATGGTCATCTTCTTATAGAGCATGATCCACTATAAAGATACACTCCAAATTGGCAACACTGATAAAAACTGTGAATAAGTTTTTTTTTTTTTTTTTTTTTTTTTTTTTTTGCAAAGAGAGTAAAATGAGCTCTCATTTTTAAGAGTTTTCAAATGTGTTGCCTTTGTTATGTAAACAAGTGTAATAAAGAACAGTTTTAAGTGAATTTTTAAAATTTTTAAAACGTTTTAGGGAATAAATTTTGTTGTAATGAAATGAATTTTTCTGACAGTAAAATTTTAAATAAATTTTAATTGAAAAATTTATTTTGCTTTCGACTAAAAATTTTAATTTTAGTTATTTATTTTATTTAAAAACTTAAAATTTATGACTTTTTTTCTTGTCATAAAGAAAATCTTAGAAAATAAAAAAATATTTTGTTGACTATAAATCACGTGTATTATTTTTTTATTTTCAACTTTAAATGTCAATGTCAAAATTTGTATATATTTGTTGGTATTTGAGAGAGACGGAGAGAGGAAGAACATATGATTTTTAATGACTTTTGACATAAATCAAATTTTATTAATATTGAAATATGAAGTCAAGCTTTTTTTTTAATTGAAATTAATAAAACGGGGGATTTTTTGCAGATTAAAAACAAAAATCGAGAAATAATACAAAAAAAACAAGGTCTTAGTTTTGGGTTTTAAATTTAAAATATTATTGAAGATTCTTTTTTTAAATTAAAATAAAATTTTGACATAAAATTGGTGTTTACAATTTAAAAGCTTTAAAATTAAAAAAAAAATACAAACAATCTGGCAGCATCTAAATTCGATTTTTATTTATTAAATTTTTCATAATTAAATTAAACCGGGTCAAGTTTATTAATTTCTTACAATTTATTAAAAAATTTACAATAAAATTAAATTCTATTTTTTTTAAATTATTTTCCACATGTTCCGTTACCAAAAAAAGCGCTACATTGTTGCTACTTCTTGTTGTTCTATTAAAAGATTTTCAATTTTTATATTTTTAAAATTTTGCAAAATTCTCATACACTAAAAAAGCCACAAATACGTCATTAATAATAACAACAAAAATTATTTCTAATTTTTTTCTAAAATAAAATTTATAATGACCTTGAGGTAATTTTTGTTGTTTCATAAATCCCATAATACTCGTTCTAAAACACATTGATTTTTGTTCTATTCAAATATTTCTATTCAAAAAAAATTCTTAATTTATTTAAATCTTTTTTTTTTTTTTATTTTATAATTTTGGGTGAATTTAAATAAAAAGAGAAAATAATTATGTTCGTTTTTTTCGACTGAAAAAATAGTTAATTAAAAAACAAAAACAATTTTCTGGCCATTTAAATTTTAAACAAAAAACTCTATAAAATTGAAAATAAATAAATTGTTAAGTCATTTTAGCTAAAATAACCAAAATTAGCGAAATAAATTTTTAAAGTTTAACAAATTAATTTATTATAATTCTATAAATTGAAAATTGAGAATTTATCGAAATTTTCTATAAATTGAGAATTTATCGAAATTTTTCTATAAATTGTGAATTTGTCGAAAATTTTCTCTAAATTGAGAATTTATCGAAAATTTTCTATAAATTGAGAATTTATCGAAAATTTTCTATAAATTGAGAATTTATCGAAAATTTTCTATAAATTGAGAATTTATCGAAAATTTTCTCTAAATTGAGAATTTATCGAAAATTTTCTCTAAATTGAGAATTTATCGAAAATTTTCTGTAAATTGAGAATTTATCGAAAATTTTCTATAAATTGAGAATTTATCGAAAATTTTCTATAAACTGAGAATTTATAGAAAATTTTCTATAAATTGTGAATTTATCGAAAATTTTCTATAAATTGTGAATTTATCGAAAATTTTCTATAAATTGTGAATTTATCGAAAATTTTCTATAAATTGTGAATTTATCGAAATTTTCTCTAAATTGAGAATTTATCGAAAATTTTCTGTAAATTGAGAATTTATCGAAAATTTTCTATAAATTGAGAATTTATCGAAAATTTTCTATAAATTGTGAATTTATCGAAAATTTTCTATAAATTGTGAATTTATCGAACATTTTCTATAAATTGAGAATTTTTTGAAAATTTTCTATAAATTGAGAATTTATCGAAAATTTTCTATAAATTGTGAATTTATCGAAAATTTTCTATAAATTGAGAATTTATCGAAAATTTTCTATAAATTGAGAATTTATCGAAAATTTTCTATAAATTGAGAATTTATCGAAAATTTTCTATAAATTGAGAATTTATCGAAAATTTTCTCTAAATTGAGAATTTATCGAAAATTTTCTCTAAATTGAGAATTTATCGAAAATTTTCTCTAAATTGAGAATTTATCGAAAATTTTCTGTAAATTGAGAATTTATCGAAAATTTTCTCTAAATTGAGAATTTATCGAAAATTTTCTCTAAATTGAGAATTTATCGAAAATTTTCTCTAAATTGAGAATTTATCGAAAATTTTCTATAAATTGAGAATTTATCGAAAATTTTCTATAAATTGAGAATTTATCGAAAATTTTCTCTAAATTGAGAATTTATCGAAAATTTTCTCTAAATTGAGAATTTATCGAAAATTTTCTGTAAATTGAGAATTTATCGAAAATTTTCTATAAATTGAGAATTTATCGAAAATTTTCTATAAACTGAGAATTTATAGAAAATTTTCTATAAATTGTGAATTTATCGAAAATTTTCTCTAAATTGAGAATTTATCGAAAATTTTCTCTAAATTGAGAATTTATCGAAAATTTTCTATAAATTGAGAATTTATCGAAAATTTTCTCTAAATTGAGAATTTATCGAAAATTTTCTCTAAATTGAGAATTTATCGAAAATTTTCTGTAAATTGAGAATTTATCGAAAATTTTCTATAAATTGAGAATTTATCGAAAATTTTCTATAAACTGAGAATTTATAGAAAATTTTCTCTAAATTGAGAATTTATCGAAAATTTTCTCTAAATTGAGAATTTATCGAAAATTTTCTGTAAATTGAGAATTTATCGAAAATTTTCTCTAAATTGAGAATTTATCGAAAATTTTCTCTAAATTGAGAATTTATCGAAAATTTTCTCTAAATTGAGAATTTATCGAAAATTTTCTCTAAATTGAGAATTTATCGAAAATTTTCTATAAATTGAGAATTTATCGAAAATTTTCTCTAAATTGAGAATTTATCGAAAATTTTCTCTAAATTGAGAATTTATCGAAAATTTTCTGTAAATTGAGAATTTATCGAAAATTTTCTATAAATTGAGAATTTATCGAAAATTTTCTATAAACTGAGAATTTATAGAAAATTTTCTATAAATTGTGAATTTATCGAAAATTTTCTCTAAATTGAGAATTTATCGAAAATTTTCTCTAAATTGAGAATTTATCGAAAATTTTCTATAAATTGAGAATTTATCGAAAATTTTCTCTAAATTGAGAATTTATCGAAAATTTTCTCTAAATTGAGAATTTATCGAAAATTTTCTGTAAATTGAGAATTTATCGAAAATTTTCTATAAATTGAGAATTTATCGAAAATTTTCTATAAACTGAGAATTTATAGAAAATTTTCTCTAAATTGAGAATTTATCGAAAATTTTCTATAAATTGAGAATTTATCGAAAATTTTCTCTAAATTGAGAATTTATCGAAAATTTTCTCTAAATTGAGAATTTATCGAAAATTTTCTCTAAATTGAGAATTTATCGAAAATTTTCTCTAAATTGAGAATTTATCGAAAATTTTCTATAAATTGAGAATTTATCGAAAATTTTCTCTAAATTGAGAATTTATCGAAAATTTTCTCTAAATTGAGAATTTATCGAAAATTTTCTGTAAATTGAGAATTTATCGAAAATTTTCTATAAATTGAGAATTTATCGAAAATTTTCTATAAACTGAGAATTTATAGAAAATTTTCTATAAATTGTGAATTTATCGAAAATTTTCTATAAATTGTGAATTTATCGAAAATTTTCTATAAATTGTGAATTTATCGAAAATTTTCTATAAATTGTGAATTTATCGAAAATTTTCTCTAAATTGAGAATTTATCGAAAATTTTCTGTAAATTGAGAATTTATCGAAAATTTTCTATAAATTGAGAATTTATCGAAAATTTTCTATAAATTGTGAATTTATCGAAAATTTTCTATAAATTGTGAATTTATCGAACATTTTCTATAAATTGAGAATTTTTTGAAAATTTTCTATAAATTGAGAATTTATCGAAAATTTTCTATAAATTGTGAATTTATCGAAAATTTTCTATAAATTGTGAATTTATCGAAAATTTTCTATAAATTGTGAATTTATCGAAAATTTTCTATAAATTGAGAATTTATCGAAAATTTTCTATAAATTGAGAATTTATCGAAAATTTTCTATAAATTGAGAATTTATCGAAAATTTTCTATAAATTGAGAATTTATCGAAAATTTTCTATAAACTGAGAATTTATAGAAAATTTTCTATAAACTGAGAATTTATAGAAAATTTTCTATAAATTGTGAATTTATCGAAAATTTTCTATAAATTGTGAATTTATCGAAAATTTTCTATAAATTGTGAATTTATCGAACATTTTCTATAAATTGAGAATTTTTTGAAAATTTTCTATAAATTGAGAATTTATCGAAAATTTTCTATAAATTGTGAATTTATCGAAAATTTTCTATAAATTGAGAATTTATCGAAAATTTTCTATAAATTGAGAATTTATCGAAAATTTTCTATAAATTGAGAATTTATCGAAAATTTTCTATAAATTGAGAATTTATCGAAAATTTTCTATAAATTGTGAATTTATCGAAAATTTTCTATAAATTGAGAATTTATCGAAAATTTTCTATAAACTGAGAATTTATAGAAAATTTTCTATAAATTGTGAATTTATCGAAAATTTTCTATAAATTGTGAATTTATCGAAAATTTTCTATAAATTGTGAATTTATCGAAAATTTTCTATAAATTGTGAATTTATCGAAAATTTTCTCTAAATTGAGAATTTATCGAAAATTTTCTGTAAATTGAGAATTTATCGAAAATTTTCTATAAATTGAGAATTTATCGAAAATTTTCTATAAATTGAGAATTTATCGAAAATTTTCTATAAATTGTGAATTTATCGAAAATTTTCTATAAATTGTGAATTTATCGAAAATTTTCTATAAACTGAGAATTTATAGAAAATTTTCTATAAACTGAGAATTTATAGAAAATTTTCTATAAATTGTGAATTTATCGAAAATTTTCTATAAATTGTGAATTTATCGAAAATTTTCTATAAATTGTGAATTTATCGAAAATTTTCTATAAATTGTGAATTTATCGAAAATTTTCTATAAATTGTGAATTTATCGAAAATTTTCTATAAATTGAGAATTTATCGAAAATTTTCTATAAACTGAGAATTTATAGAAAATTTTCTATAAATTGTGAATTTATCGAAAATTTTCTATAAATTGTGAATTTATCGAAAATTTTCTATAAATTGTGAATTTATCGAAAATTTTCTATAAATTGTGAATTTATCGAAAATTTTCTCTAAATTGAGAATTTATCGAAAATTTTCTGTAAATTGAGAATTTATCGAAAATTTTCTATAAATTGAGAATTTATCGAAAATTTTCTATAAATTGAGAATTTATCGAAAATTTTCTATAAATTGTGAATTTATCGAAAATTTTCTATAAATTGTGAATTTATCGAACATTTTCTATAAATTGAGAATTTTTTGAAAATTTTCTATAAATTGAGAATTTATCGAAAATTTTCTATAAATTGTGAATTTATCGAAAATTTTCTATAAATTGAGAATTTATCGAAAATTTTCTATAAATTGAGAATTTATCGAAAATTTTCTATAAATTGAGAATTTATCGAAAATTTTCTATAAATTGAGAATTTATCGAAAATTTTCTATAAATTGAGAATTTATCGAAAATTTTCTATAAATTGAGAATTTATCGAAAATTTTCTATAAATTGAGAATTTATCGAAAATTTTCTATAAATTGAGAATTTATCGAAAATTTTCTATAAATTGAGAATTTATCGAAAATTTTCTATAAATTGAGAATTTATCGAAAATTTTCTATAAATTGAGAATTTATCGAAAATTTTCTATAAATTGAGAATTTATCGAAAATTTTCTATAAATTGAGAATTTATCGAAAATTTTCTATAAATTGTGAATTTATCGAAAACGTTCTATAAATTGTGAATTTATCGAAAACGTTCTATAAATTGTGAATTTATCGAAAATTTTCTATAAATTGTGAATTTATCGAAAATTTTCTATAAATTGTGAATTTATCGAAAATTTTCTATAAATTGTGAATTTATCGAAAATTTTCTATAAATTGTGAATTTATCGAAAATTTTCTATAAATTGTGAATTTATCGAAAATTTTCTATAAATTGAGAATTTCTCGGAAATCGATAGTCAATTAGACTAGAATACAGTCTGGACTTTGATGAACTTTGAATCCCCCTAATATTTTTTAGACATTTATGTATTTGTGACAAATACTTTAAATGATGATGAAGTAATTTCGTTCTTATCATAATTAATTATAACAAAAAAGAAGCTTAAAAAAGGATTTTAAAGTTTTTAATTTAATTTAATTAAATTCTTATCGCAAACACAGACATTTTAACGCAAATACAAACACAATTTCATTATACATTAAATAAAAGGTTTACAATAACCCTTTGATCCAGGTATTTACTCACTTTAAAAAATGACGTTATTTTCTTTTCCAGTTTTTCAGTCCAAATTTATTTTTTGAAACTTTTTTAATATTTAATAGTCTTTAGACGAACAATCAGCTAAAATAAAATATAAAATAAATTTTAGTAAATAACAAACTGGTCAAAAATGAAACCCTCTCAAATGTTACCTTATGCTGGTAAAAAGACTCACTAACTGGATGAATGAATGGTTGGTTGTTGTGTTTTTGTTTGACAGGACTTAAGTAAATATTATTTTTGTATGAAGATATAAAAGGACCTTTTCAAAGGAACATTTTAAAATAAATAGAGAAAAATCAATATCGTTATCACTTTTGATAAAAGAGAATAAGATTACTTTTGTGAAGATAGAGAGAAAATGTGGTTAATATGGGATTTTGTTTAGACAATTGTTTATTTTGGGAAAAAAGAAACTAATTGTAATTTTTTTTCATTTATTTATTGCTTTTTATTAAATACACTTAAACAATTTAAGAGAAAATTAAGTATAAATTAATGTTAAAATAAACAATTGACCGGAAATTGGTGTTGCGAAGTGAAAAAATGATTTTAATTTGTGAAAATAAAAGATTTTAACAAAAATGAAATTTAAATGAAATTTTATAAAAAAAAATATTCGAAGAAAAATCTTTAAAAATTAACAAAATAAACGAAATTATTTTTTAGAAACAAAAAAATCGCTTAAATGCCCAAAAAACACCAAAACAAAATTAACAAAATAAGGTGTGAAGAAAAAAATGGTTCAAATGCCAGAAAACTGCTATTTAAAAAGAAAATGTCGAGGATTTCATTTTAATTACAAAAATTGCAATATACTCTTGATGGGAAAAATCGCTAAAATGTGATTGGAAAAATCGCTTAAATGTGATCGCAGTTAAAAAATAATTTTAATTAAATAAAACAACAAAAAATTCAACAAAAATCAAATTTAAGAAAAATTTTTTAAGTTAATATTATAAGAAAAATCTTTAAAAATTTACAAAATTCCGTTGAAAATTTTTAGAAACAAAAAATCGCTAAAATGCCAAAATCACAAAAAGAATAACATAATAAGATATTAAGAAAAAATGGTTCAAATAGCAGTTAACAGATATTTAAAAAGAAAATTGTCAACGATTTTAATTAAGTACAAAATCGCAATAAAACCTTGACTGAAAAAATCGCTTAAATGTAAAAAAATCGCAATAAGAGTCCAAACAAAACTAAATAGTTTCAAATCGAATTTGAGAAAAAAAATTTGTCGTAATGTTTAGTAAGGTTTTCAGCAAAAGAAAATAACATCTAAAGAAAATAAAAACGGAAAAAATAACAAAATAACTATTAACATAAAAACGCTAAAATGACAAAAAAACACTTAAAACTTTATACTCATCAAAATGAAATAATACGAAAAAATTATCAATTTAGAACTATTAAAAAGAAAAAAATCTTCGAAAAATAACAAAATTCTACTAAAAATGAACTCAAATATTTTTAGAAATAAAAAATCGCTCAAATGACAAAAAAAAAAAAAAAAAACACAATGATAAAATTAAACAAAATAATAGAAGGGGAAATCGCCAAAATATTAAGAAACTCGCATAAAAGAATAATTTCAAAAATTTCCGTTTTATACTTCATTTATTACAAAAATTGCCATGAAGTCTTGATTGAAAAAATCGCTTAAATGGAAAAAACAAACTATAAAGTTCTAAAGTGAATCTGACAAAAAATTAAAAATATTTAATAAAAATTTAATTTAAAGTAATTAATATCAAAAGGCATAATTAATTAAAAACCTCTAAAAGTAAAAACGTTGATAAAATTTAAAAAAAATCGCTAAAATATGAAAATGTTTGATAAATTCAGAAAAGCGTTTAAACGTAAAAGAGTAAAAAAAATCAATAAATCTTTAATAATAAAATAAACAGAATTGTGTACAATCTTAATTTCTAAAATTTAAATAAAAACGCTAAAACGTCAATAAATCGGAAAAATACTTAAAATTAAAAAAAAGTAATTCACTTAAGCTGAAACAAAAAAATAATAATCATCGGTAGAACATTCACTTAAAATAAAGCAAAATTTAAACAAAAATTAAAAAATAAATGGATAAATCTGAACCAATTTATAAAAATCGCTAAAACACAAAAAATCGCTTAATTGAAAAAACGTCAAATTTTAAGAATTAAAAAATATAAGTCCTCAATGACTAATCATTAGAAGAAAAATAACTTAAACTTAAAGACAATATAAACTTAAAAACTCGATAAACTTGAATTAACTCAGAAAAGTTACTAAAAAATGAAAAAATCGCATAAATGAAAAAAACATTAAAACCAAAAATTATGTGAAAATTTCTATAAAAAAGAATAATAATGAAAAAACTAATTTTCTTTTTAGAAAAAGTTGTTATAATGGCAAAAATTTAATTCATAAAAAATCGCTTAAAAATGAAAAAATTGCTTAAATGAAAAACATTAACCCAAAAAAATCGCTAAAACATAAAAAATCACTAAATTCTAAAATAAAGCAAAATTAAATAAAAATGTTTAATTATAAAGTAATAAACTTTATAGAACCTTAACAAATAAAAAAGGCCTAATAAAGCCAAAGTCTAACCAAAACGCTTGAGGTTTTATTTTTACACAAAATTATTTTTGACAAATTTCCTAAAATAATTTTTGTCATTTTCTATTAATTTCCTGTTGAACAATTTGCCAGTTTGAATATTTTTTGAAAAAATACGTTAATCAGATAATTGAATACATAAATCTTTAGAATATATAAATCATTACAATAACAACAACAAAATAAACATCATAAATTGCAACAATTAACATTTTTAATATCGACAAATTCTCATCTTTAAATGAAATTTTACAAAAATTTAAAAATTAAATTTTAAAAATGTATTTAATATTAATTATTGAGAAAGTTCTATTTAATGATTTTTATGACACAATTAAGGGAATTTCGCTAAATTTATTTGGAGAAAAAATATTAAGGTGAGAATTTTATAATTCTGTTTAAATAAAATTTTAATTAATCCTTAAATGAACAAAGGACCGATTTTAATCAGAAGATAATAAAAAATTTCAAATTTTAGTTCTAAGTTCTAGTTGGGTTTAAGTTGAGATTCTACGTCAGGTGCTAGTTCGGTTCAAGTTCAGTTCTAGTTCGGTTAAAGTTCAGTTCTAATTCAGTTCAAGTTTTAGTTCGGTTCAAGTTCAGTTCTAGTTCAGTTCTTGTTGAATTCTCGTTCAATTCTCGTTCAGTTCTCGTTCAGTTTTAGTTCAATTCTCGTTCAGTTCTCGTTCAGTTTTAGTTCAATTATCGTTCAATTCTCGCTCAATTCTCGTTCAGTTCAAGTTCAGTTCTAGTTCAGTTCTCGTTCAATTCTCGTTCAGTTCTAATTCAGTTCTAGTTCAGTTCTTGTTCAGTTCTAGTTGAATTCTCGTTCAATTCTCGTTCAGTTCTCGTTCAGTTTTAGTTCAATTCTCGTTCAGTTCTCGTTCAGTTTTAGTTCAATTCTCGCTCAATTCTCGCTCAATTCTCGTTCAGTTCAAGTTTAGTTCTAGTTCAGTTCTCGTTCAATTCTCGTTCAGTTCTAATTCAGTTCTAGTTCAGTTCTTGTTCAGTTTTAGTTCAGTTCTAATACAGTTCTTTTTCTAGTTCAGATTTTAGTTCAGATTCTAAAGCAGATTATAATTCAGTTTCATATTCAAGTACGGTTTTTGGTTTGTTCAGATTCAGATTCTAATTCGGTTTGCAATTTAGATTCCAGTTTAGATTACAACTTAGTTCAGCTCAGTACTTTGTTCGTTAGTTAATACAGTTTAGTTAAAATTCTAGTTCATATTCAAGTTCAATTTTTGAAGTTGCTATTTCAGTTGCTTTGTTCAGTTCTGTCCCACTGTGCATTAGCTAAAAATGGGTTAAATGTATCTATTACTGTGCCCTGTTATTTTGTTTATCATTTTCTGCAATAAATTTATTTCATTTCTAAAGAATTTTTTATATGTAAAATATTTATTAAAAAACAAAACCCTACGACACACCTTGACCATTAGTCCCTCTTTTCTTTTTTTCCTTTGTGAAAAATGGCGGTATCTATTAAGTTTGATATCTGGTTGTCTTTTTTAATTTAGATAAAATAACAAAAAATGATTTATTTAAAGTTTTTTTTTGTTACGTTTAAATATTTTGCGATGTGTTTTCTTGAATATTTTTTAAAAAAATAATTAATTTATTAATTTTTCATATAAGAAAAGGGAATCCCCTCTATAATTCACATGATTAAAAATAAATGCTGTTTTAATAAATTTATATATTTGACTTATTAATTGGAGGGGAATTAATTATTGTAATTTTGCAACAAAAAATTACAATTTAAAAATGAAATAATTTTTTTTTTAGATTAAATTAAAATTTATTATTTAAAACTAAAAAAACAAATAATAAACCTAAAAGTATGCAATAGTATTAAAGCAGAGTATTTCTTGCAGCAGAGAGAGAGAGAGCGCCAACTTATGACTTTGAGATCATCACTCTTAAGTACTTTTTATAACCCTCCACCACCACAAGTGGTGAAGAGGGTATTTTAACTTTGTCATTCCGCGTCAGATCCCCATAATGTATATATATTCTTGCATTAGATCAAAATCTGAGTCGCACACTCACATTCACAATAATTGACAGAGCTCTGACCTGAGTATTTGTTATAGTTCTGAGAAATTTCCTACTTAAAACCAGCAAAATGAAAGACAACCTCTAAGTTCAAGAAAAGATATTGATCGAAAAAAGGTATAAATCTATATCTTAGGAGAACTCTAAGTGCCAGAAAAAAAACTTTTGATCTTGTATTGAAGATATCATACTTTCTAGTGTATTCAAAAACCGAAACCGGAATCCGGTTAATCGGTTTTATGCATTTCAGAAAACTGAACGGTTTCGAATAATTTCTATTGTCAAATTATTTGGTTTTTTCAGTCGGTTAACCGGTTTTAGTTAAAGTCATAATTAGCAGCATTTTTTTGAATTCCGCTAGAAACGAGAATATGTAAAAATTTCCGTGTGTAACAGGAGCAAAGTTCTGAGACGATTTTGCTATGTCCTTCTGTTTGCGACATCATCGCATCCACAGAAATAATTAAATGGGAATTTGCAAGATTTTTTATCCATTATCCTGCAATATCAATTTTTTTAAGTAAAATGGTATTGACCTATAACTTGGACCTATAACTTAGTAACTAAAGTATGATCGATATATCGATTTAGATAAAAAACCATGGTATCTAGACGCATGATGTGAACCGGTTTTTTTGACATAAAACCGTTTTCAAATACGTTTCTTTTATCCATTATTCGAATAACTTGAAAACCGGTTTTGTCGGTTTTTTGGAATCACTAATTCTTATTTGCTATCTTATCACCTTTAGCCGGATTAAATTAAATGTTAATCTCTTTTTAAATTCCTTTTAATTTTATTTACTTTTCAATTAATTCCCAACTTTAATTTAACACTCCCACATAATTTAAATTATAATTTTTACACTTTTTAATTGTTTATAACAGATTCTTAAACAAATTAGAAATAATTTCCTTGAATTTCTATCAAAATAAAGAAAAAAAATTAATGATAAAAATTTTAATCAGCAGGAGCAAATATTTTAATTAAAATTGCTGCCTTAAGTAAATATTCGCTTGTATTCTGTAGCTTCTTGTGTCGTTCGTACTCATCATCATAAAAATTCATTATCATAATTGACATGAATAATTATGAATTTTGTATATGGAATTTTAACTACTTCGACGTCTGTCTTTTCAAAAATCTCATAATTTTTTTATTTTTATTTTTTTTTTGATAAACAAAATATGAAAATAATAAAAGTTGTTTTTGAAATATTTTTTAACTTAATTTTTGTCATTGGAAATTTATTAAAAATTTTGAGGGGTTTGATTTTAAAGTACTTTGTGTTGAGGACGAATTTAATGCGATAAAAAAACTGCAATAGCAGTTTATATAAAGCAAATATAATTAGTTGGCATCACTAATCTTATTACTTTTCTCAAAGTTACTATTATGAAATATTTACTGCATACTTTAGGGCTCAAACTTTTTGACAAAAAGTTGTAGTTAAATTTTAGTTCAGTTCTAATTCTGATTCGTTATAGTTCAGGTTTAAGTTCGATTATAGTTCATTTCTTAGACACTTCTTTGTTTAAATTCTGGTTCAGACTCTAGATAACTGTTCAGATTATAGTTTCGATTCTAGTTCAAATTCTAATTTCAGTTTCTAATTTTTTATTAGCTTCTAGTTGAGTTTCGTATTCAGATTATTATTCAGATTCTGGTTTAGTTTCGGTTTCAGTTTTTTGTTTATAATCTAGTTTTGATTTTAGTTAAGATTCGGATTTAGATTCTAGTTTATATAGTAATTCAGATACCAGTTTAGACTTTTGCTCAGCTTCAAGTTCAGATTCTAGTTCAAGTTGCAAAATTGTTATGTTCTAGTTCCTGTCTACTTTTGTTCTAGTCTAATCAAGTTCTAACTAATTCTGTTCTATTTCAGTTCTAGTTCTGTTTTGTTCGGGTTCAGTTCTGGTTCTGTTTTCGTTCTTTTCAAGTTCTGTTCTAGTTCTGTTTTAGTTCTGATCTGGTTCTATTATAATTATGTTCTAGTTTTGCTTTGGTTCTGTTCTAGTTCTGTTTAGTTCTGGTTCTGTTCTGGTTTTGTTCAAGTTCTGCTTTAGTTCTGTTCCAGTTCTGTTCTAATTCTGTTCTAGTTCTGCTCTGGTTCTGTTCTAATTCTGTTCTAGTTCTGTTCCAGTTCTGTTCTAATTCTGTTCTAGTTCTGTTTAAGTTCTGGTTCAGTTCTTGTTCTGTTCTAGTTTTGCTCTGGTTCTGTTCTTATTCTGTTCTAGTTCTGTTTAAGATCAAGCTCTGTTCTAGTTCTGATCTAGTTTTTTTAGTTCAGTTCTTAGTCCTCTTCCAAGTTCAATTCCTTTTTCAGTTCCTTTTCTGTTAGAGTTCAGTTTTTAGTATTGCTTAACCTGTCAACTTAGCTACCGATCCAACTTTTTCCTCTTTTTCTAAATAAAAAAAAGATATAAATTTTTATTTAACCAAAAATTCATTTAAATTAAAAAAAAACATTCAGTCAGTCATGCAGTCAACTTGATTTTGATAAGATAAAAATCAAGTTAAAACAACAAATAAACGAAGAGAATGACAAATAAATAAAACTAAAAATAGTTTTAATTTAAATAATTATTTGCGATTTGCAAACTTGTGGATGGCGGAATGCGAAAAATGTATTTTACAGCTGCATCTCCCTTTGTCAGCATTCAATACTGGAAATAATTGTTATGAACAGTTAAAGTGAATAATAAATTATTTGCGTTTTAGCAAAGAGGGCTGAAAAGAAAAATTGCCGTAAATTTTAAGACTGTATACAATTTGGGTTCTGGGTAATGCAGAAAGGGAAGATTTGATTTTAATTTAATATTTAATATTCAATGCAGCATAATTATATTTTCAATTAATAATTTCATATTAATTTTATTATTAAGATTAAATTTTTTAATTCATAAAAATGTGAGGCATACTTTATGGAGCTAAATTTAATCTTAAACTAAAGTATACATTTCAGCAATAAAATTTAATTTATAGAAATTTTAATAATTTCAGAAATCTATGTTTTAGAAAAGACTACATTTTTGATTTCTTTTTATAAAATTTGTTTTTGTTAAGCTGCCATTTAGAGCAAAATGACCTAAACTATTATTTTTTTGTTTAGATCATAATACAGAGAAATAAGCTTTAATAAAATAATAACCAAATCTCCTCTCTTACCCTCTTCAAACTACAAATAAAACCAAATCAATATTCTGAAAAAATGGTTATTTGATTTTTTTTTGGTGAATAAATTTTTATAGTTGATTTTGTTGCTGTTTTGTAATTCATAGTATTCTGAAACGCAAATAAGATAATGGCATTAGGCCAAAGATTGATTATATATATATTTTTCATATTTTTTTTTGTATTTTTTTATGACTTTTAATACGAATATTTAGAGCAAAATACAAGTGATTTTTTGTTGTTGGAAAAAAAACATAACCAAAAATTTTGTAAAATGTCAATGGTGCTGAAATGTAATTTTTCCCCCAAAAACTACTTATTGTAAACTACATATTGCTGACATATGGATTTACTTTTTTGGCATTTAATTGTATTTTTAAAGTTTTATTAGAAAAATCCAAAAATTTTAGGAATTAAAATTTAGAATTTTTTTTTAGGGGATACCCTATTTTAAGGTCATAGAGCTAGATTAACGAGGGGTTTAGGAATTTCAATTTTTCTATGTAATTTTAAATATTCTCTGCTATAATCCAGTAAATTTTTATTAAAATTCAACTCACGAAATAGAAATAAATGAAGGATTTTCATTTTTTGCTCAAATTTTAATACTCCTCTTTGAGTTTTCATATTTCGGCGTATGAAGGGTTAACTTGAATCAAGTTCGATATATAAATCCTCATATTTCTCAGATTTTATTAATAAAATTTTCATATATTTTTCAGCAAAAAAATATAAACAAATTTAAACGAAATTTTGCAACTTTTAAATCTCATAACTCCGCCTTCTAGAGGTTTGTAAGTTCCCAATTCTCCGTGTGAAGTAAATACGTTATGTTTTGCACATACACACTCACACACACTCTCGTAGACCAATAAAATATATGAAAGTTTTTCCTAAATATAACACAGGAACACTTAATGAGTCATAAAATTAGTTACATTTTTGGCTATAACTTTTTTTCCAACTGAACCGATTTTGATAAATTTTTTGGAATGATAATGAAGTACATATAGCTTAACATTATGGAAAAATTTCATTCTAATTTTTCGATTTATCATTGATAATTATACGAAAGTAAACTTGAACTTAGAGATTACTTCAGATATCGGTCTATATCTTGATTACTAGTTTTAAATAGGAAACTTCTCAGTACTATAGCAAATAATCAGGCCAAATCTTACTGAGCTCTGGAAATTTTTTTTGGATGTGAGCATGCCAACAACAAATAGGCAGACAGATATGGCTAAATCGGCTCAGATTTTGATCTGATGCCAGAATATGGAGTCTGAGATGATTCCTTCTCAGTATTACACATGAAATGACACAGATAATATACTCTCTTAAACACTTGTGGTGGTGAAGTGTAGAAAAATCAGTCACTTTGAATAATTTAAATAAATTCAGAAACGACCATCGTTTTTCCTTTGCGGCCACATTTTTCAACAAATATTTTTTTTCAATTTATTAATTTTTCTATATCTTTATTTGATTTTATTTTGTTTCATTTCGAAAAAAAAGTCTATTAAATAAAATAACATCTGTTTATAAACGTTTTTGGATGGAAAATACATATATAAACACACTTGTACACGAGTTTTTACAATATTACATATATGTTTGTCTGTATGTAATAGAAATGAGAATGGAGGGAATAAATTATAACATTTATATCTGGTACTACTAATGCCAGACATTTCTTTTTAGATAAATTAATTAAAAAAAGTCTTCTTTAGATATTAACAGCCAAAACTTTTACAATTATCGTAGATATTATTTTCAAGTCTATAAATATGCTACAGATTTTATGCAGAAAATTTTAATTGCATAGTTTCAGGGTTGAATTTTATTTAATAATGATTGAGTTGTGGTTTAGATCAGTTCTAATTGTCATTCAGATTCTGTTTTTGTTTTTAATTCAAATTCGTGTTCTGATTCTAGTTCCGATTCTTTTTTTTCTTATTCAGATTCCAGTACAGATTTCATTTTGAATTCTAATTAAATTCCAGAAAATTCTGTTCTAGTTGAAATTCCAGTTGGGATTCTTATTCAGATTCAAATTCAGAATTAAGCTCAGATTCTAGTTTAGGTTCAAGCTCAAATTGCAGTGCAGATTCCAGTTATGATTGAACTTTAGATTCAAGTTGTGCTTATAATTCAGATTATAGTTACAATTCAATTTCAGATTCTATTACAGATTCTATTTAAGATTTAAGTTCAGATTCTAATCCAGATTCTAGTTCATATTCTAGTTCTCATTCTGGCTGAGATTCCAGTTCAGATTCTAGTTCACATTTTAGTTTTGTTTAGTTAAGTTTTAGTTCTGTTCCAGTTCTGTTCTGTTCTAATTTTGTTTTGGTTCTGTTTTTGTTCTTGTTCTAGTTCTGTTCCAGTTCTATTCTGTTCTAGTTCTGTTCTGGTGCTGTTTTAGTTCTGTTCAAGTTCTGTTCTAGTTCTGTTCGAGCTCTGTTCTATTTCATTCTATTTCGTTCTAGTTCGTTCCAGTTCTCTTCTAGTTCTCTTATAGTTCTGTTCAAGTTCTGCTTTAGTGCGTTCTATTTCTGCTTTAGTTCTGTTCTAGTTCGAGCTCTGTTTTATTTCGTTCTGTTTCGTTCTAGTTCTGTTTTATTTCTGTTTTAGTTCCCTTCTAGTTCTGTTCCAGTTCTGTTCTATTTCTGTTCTAGTTCTGTTCTAATTCTGTTCTAGTTCTGTTCTAATTCTGTTCCAGTTCTGTTCTATTTCTGTTCTAGTTCTCTTCTAATTCTGTTCTAGTTCTGTTCTAGTTCCCTTCTAATTCTGTTCTAGTTCTCTTCTAATTCTAATTCTGTTTGAATGAAATTTAAGTAAAGTTCTTTCTGATTTTATTTGTACTTTTTTGTGTTTGTAGTTTTCCATCCCTGCTGAAGTTTATCCGATTATTTGTGATACCACGCCTACCATGTCTCATCTGAGCATGTATTATTAAATACAGGGTCAAGAATATAAAATACATTTTTGGAACTTTCACTAAAATTCTCAATTTGATGTTAAGTTTGTTTTTGTTTATTATATTTTTTCGTGTTTAATAATTCATAATTATTTTTAAAACATGTTTTATTTATTTATTTTGAAAATTTAATTAATTTTACGTTGTTTATTCCAAAGAAAAAATATATATAAATTATATATGAAATAATAACAACAAAATGTAATTAAAAATACAAAAACAAAATAGAAAATTTGTAATTTATTATTATTTTTCGTTTTACTATTTTTGCTTTTCTCACATTATTTGGGTTTCATGTGCCAAAAAGCAGGCGAATTTTGCAAAAAATGAGAATAAAATAAATTTTACGTGAAATTTTAAGAAATTTCCATTTAAACGGAAACTATATTTAGGGCCTCAACTGTAGTGGAGAATAATAAAGCGGCAATCTTTAGATGTTCACTGTGAGAATAGCGTGACTTTTGCGGAAAATAAATTTAAAATGTTAAAAAGTTTAATGAAATCTGTGTTATAATTAATGATAGAGAAAAAATGGAGGTTAATTGTTTAATATTTTTGACAATTTTAAATTAAATTTCTTCATTTTGAGGTGAATTTTTATAAATCGATTTTAAGCACCCTGAAGTATGCTATTATTTTTATTTACAAGGTTAAGCCTGAAAGTATGCTTTTGTATAAATTAACTTTTATTGTATTTTCTATATTTAAATTATTATATTTTCTTGTTATCTCTTTCACTCATTTGTTTGTTTATTATTTTTTAATAATTTATAATTTTTTATAATTTAATTTTATTTATTTAATTTTTTCCCAAACAATTTCCGTTGTTATTTTTTAATGGCGTTTTGTTAATTATAATTTGCATATATTTTTTAACTTAAATTGTTAACTTAATAAAGTTAATAAAAATAATTAAATTAAATATAATTATGCTCACGTTATTGTATGACAGCAGCAGCAGTCGCAGTAGCAGTGCCAGTGGCAGAGGCAGCAGCTTAATAAACATTTTCTATGACGTCGTTTTTGTTATCAAACAAGTGAGTGAAGCAGATCGATTGTTGTTACCCCATCACGTGGTTTAATTTTCTGTGCGTTTTTTTTTGTCTTCTGTTATAAAAGTAAATATTCACCCGAAAGAAGAAATAAAAAAATACAAAAGAAAAAAATTTGACTTTAATTTTGCTCAAAAGCAAATAATAAAAACAAATAAGACTTCTATATCCGATCATGTCGAATATTTAGCACCCTCCACCTCAAATGCATGTGAAGTAAATAAATTAAAGTTTTTTCCTTCAACTTAGTTGCCTCAGATATCGGTCTAAATCTTTTAACAAACTCAACCGATTTCACTTCTCAGCACTATAGAAAATATTCAAGTCAAATTCTGTCAATTATTGTGGGTGTGAGCGTGCCAACAACAGATAAACGGACCAAAAGGCGGACATAGCTAAATGGACTCAGATTTTGATTTAATGCTATGAAATATATATACATTGTGGAGTCTGAAATGTTTCCTTCTTAGCGTTACACACGTAATAACAAAATTATTATACCCTCTTCACCACCTCTATTGGTAACGGATATAAAATTTTGTATAAAAAAATTATTCAGGTCTTGTGATTTCGCCAAAATTGTCAAGTTTTAATTACAAAAACAAAAAAAAAGAGTTGAATAAAAATAAAAATCTTCAAATATAAATCGTCAACAGATTTCATTTGTGAGGAATTATTTATATTATTTTGCTTCTAAAGGTTATAAATATTTACGCTTTACGTTATCGTTTATCTTAATCACATTTCTCCTTTGAAAAAAATTTATAATTATTATTTTTTATTTTTTAAGTTTAAGATTTTTACTATATAATTTTATGATCAACGATAATATTTCAAATCAAAATTATTCACTTTTGTTCGATCATAAATTTCGTGAATATTATATACGATTTCATTATGAAATAAAAATGACTAAGATAAAGGAATTTGTAAGAGATCCTAAATTTAAGGCAATTTTTAATGATTTAGGAGCTCTAAAAGGCCTAAGAATTAAATTTAATTTATCGCCTTTATGTAGGCTCTATAATTATAAATAATAACAATATGCTGTATATTTTTAGGCGTAACGGATCAGTTGGTAGTTCTATTCATGGCTTAGTTCTTCTACAGTCCAAGTTCAATTCTATTTCAGTTTTAAATAAGTTCTAGTTCAGTTCTAGTCCAGTTGTAGTTCTAATTGTAGTTTAGCTCGAGATCATTCCTTAACCAGTTCTAATTCTGTTCTAGTTAAGTTCTTCTTTAGTTAAGTTCTTCTTTTCAATTCTAGTTCTGTTGTTTTGTTTGTTTTCTGTTCCAGTTCTGTTCTAGTTCATTTTTTAGTTCAGTTCTATTTCTAGTTCTGGTTCTCTCGTTCTTTTTTTTTAGTTCAGTTCGAGATCATTTCTAGATCTGTTATAGTTCAGTTATAGTTCTGTTCTAGTTTTCATCTGATTCTGTTTTACTTCTTTTCTAGTTCACTTCTAGTTCAGCTCTACTTCAGTTCTAGTACTGCTCTAGTTTCGTTCTAGTTCTGTTCAAGTAGTGTTTTTGGTCTGTTCTAGTTCTTTTCTAAATAATTTTTAATTTAGTTCTAGTTCTGCTCTAATTTAGCTCTAGTTCAGTTCTAGTTCTATTTTAATTATGTTTTAGTTTCGTTCTAGTTCTGTTCTAGTTCTGTTCTAGTTCATTTTTAGTTCATTTCTAGTTCAGTTCTTGTTCAGTTTTATTTCTGTTCTATTTCAGTTCTAGTTCTGGTCTAGTTCTGTACAGTTCCAGTCGCTACTGTAGAACTAGAATAGAACTTGTTTAATTATTTTTCGATTTACGGTCGAATCTACTGCGATTTCAGTTTAGATCCTGATCTGTTCCAATTCCTTTGCCCATATTTTTCTCTCAACTGGAATTATTTTCCCCTCTCGTTTACTAACACCCCAAGTGGGCCACTCTAAAGAAATTTGAAACTGCCGCTTATCGCATCCACTCACCTTGTCATATATCTTTGTCAGATTGTTGAACATTCTCAATAACTGTATAATAAAACTCAAAAAAAAAACTTTATAACCGTTAAAATGTGTGTTTTTACAATCGCATTCTAGACTGTATTCACTTATAAATCACTCATTTACCATCGATATTTACTCATAATCACCAAAGTCCTCCTGCTCCTCATTTCCTCCTCTTCACATTAGATACTTTATAGAAGCGATAAACGTTTAGACGTTTAATACTTTAATTTATTACTTTCGATTGTGAAAACAATTTGAGTTGAGTGTTTAGCGGTGATTTTTTTTCTTTCTCTTATTAATATTTGTTTTGTTTTTTATAATTTTATTATTTTAAATTATTTTTTGATTTGATTATTTATTGTTTATTCAATAATCACAACTTTGACAGTTTCAATGGCTGAAATATTAAATTGAAATCACCGCGACAATGGCCAAGATTTCGTATTCAAAGCGTTAAAGTGTTAGAAGTGTTATTGCGTGAAGGCGGGTAAGGCAAGATATGGATTTGAATTAAAAATTATTAACCCAAATATAAGAAGAAAGTAAAAGTTTTTAAATATTTTCTTTCTTTCTTTTTTTTGCGCGAATTAAAAGCGAAAGTGTTTTGCATCTGAATCCGTTTTCTTCGAAGTTGTTTTGATTTTTTGTCGGAATAATCGGGTATGTCATTTTTTGTTTTTGTTTCTTCTATAAAAATAGTTATTTTCTCATTAAATTCCATTTATGTAAAATACATTTTATCGTTGTTTTTGTGTCAGCAAATTTTTATTTGTTTATAAATTATTTCATGGAAAAAATTAAAAATTTTTTATCTAAAATTTTTAGCATAACAAAATGAAATTTCAAAATTGATAAAAATCAATAAAATTCCGAAAACATTTAATAATTTCGCATTGGAATTCTTTAAAATGTGTTTCAGTCTTTAGTTTATTTTTTGTTTAGATTCTAGTTTTGGTCTTAGATTAAATTACAGTTCAGATCCGATTTCAGTTAAATTGAGTTTTTACTTTAGATTCTAATTTAGTTTCTAGTACAGTTCGTAGTGCAGTTTCTAGTAAAGTTTCTACTTCAGGTCCTTGTTCAAGTCCAATTTTAATTCGTGATTCAGTTTCTATAACAGTTCCTTACTTACATTTCCAGTTTAGTTTCTATCTTAGTTCGCTTACAAGTTCGCATAACAGTACCTCTTTCAGATTCAGTTCAGTTTGTAGTTCAAGTACTGAAAGTGAATCAAGTTCAGATCCTAATTCAGATTCTAATTCAGGTCCTAGTTAAATTCTGGTCAATTCTAGTTCAATTGTAGTTTACTTCTGGTTCGCTCTACTACTTTTACTCTTCTAGTTTTGTTCTTATTCTGTTCCAGTTTTAGTTCTGTTTTAGTTCTGTTTTAGTTCTCTTTTAGTTTTGTTCTAGTTCTGTTCTAATTCTGTTTTAGTTCTCTTCTAGTTTTGTTCTAATTCTGTTTTAGTTCTGTTTTAGTTCTATTTTAGTTCGGTTTTAGTTCTCTTCTAGTTCTGTTCTAATTCTGTTTTAGTTCGGTTTTAGTTCTCTTCTAGTTTTATTCTAGTTCTGTTCTAGTTCTGTTCCAAATCTCTTCTAGTTCTTATTTTGTTTTAGTTCTCTTTTAGTTTTGTTCTAGTTCTCTTCTAGTTCTGTTTTAGTTCTGCTTTAGTTCTCTTCTAGTTTTGTTCTAGTATTATGCTAATTCTACTCTAGTTCTGTGCTCGTTCTGTTCTAGTTCTGTTCCAATTCTCTTCTAGTTCTGTTCTAGTTCTTTTAGTTCTTTTAGTTCTTTAGTTCTCTTTGTTTGTTCTAATTCTGTTCTAGTTCTGTTCTGTTCCCATATTAAATTTTAGTTTACTTCAATTCTAAATCATATTAAGATCACTAATCTCTTTTTATGATTAAATCATATCAATTCTCTCTCATTAAAAAAATCATAAGTTGGCAACACCTCACATGAGCGTAAAGTCAGCTGATTGATTTAGTTAACTTTCAATAAAACTTCGTTTAATCTCTCATTCATAAATTATAACTTTAAATAAAATAAATAAAAGAATTTACGTAAAATTATTACTTGATGATAAACTTAACTGAACTGAAATGTGAAATGAAATAAAATTAAAATAAAAAAAATAAAATATAAAAATAGAAACAACAAATAACTCAAAATAAATATTTATAACCAGAGAAAAATCTTATTTCATTCCATTTAAGTTTTATAATAAAAATTTAATTCTTCATTTTTTTCAGAAAATGATAAAGAAATATTTCTGCTTCATGTGAAGCATTTGAAGGCATAATTTTTCTTTTAGAATAAAATAAATTTTCTCCACCTTCAGAAATAAAAATCCCATTAAAAATCACGTTCTTAATTTTCTAAAACAGAAAAATGTGACGTTTTTTAAACAAATTTGGTTAATTTTGAATTTAGAGTTTTATTTCTCCCTCTCAAGTTCATTATCTGAGAGCAAAAATAAGAATAATTATTAGAATTTTGAAGTTTTAGGAAATTTACCCAAAACCACCGCCCCCTCCCCAAAAAAAAAGTGTGAAGAGAAGAAATTTTATCCAACAAATAATTTAACACCAAAAACTGTATTGAATTCGAATACTAAAGAGAGTTTATTTCCAATTATTTTTATTATAACAAAGAAATGCTCATAATTGTGGTTTATGTGTTTTTTAAGATCTTTAAATAAGATCAATTGTGCAAATAGTTTTGCACTTTATTCTCTTTATTATTATTTTACTCTTTATACCCTACACCACTGTAGGTGGTTGGGGTATTATGCGTTTGTGCTGATGTTTGTAACATCAATCATTTTCTGAGTCAATTTAACGATGTCCATCCGTCTGTCTGTCCTGCTGGCTGGTTGCCCTTTTTAACGTTGTGAACTCTTTACAGGTCGCAATTTTTGAAATATCTCGATAAAATATTATTACATGTTACATGTTATTATTTTGGTCCTTGGACGAAGACTTTTGAAGTTGACCATGTTCGTTCCCATATTTCGGGTACCTCCCATACAAATGAGGTTTGTAGCTCTTAAAAGTCCTTAATGTAAAGTGATTTTAACGAAATTTGGCAAAAATAAGTGGTATGATACTCCTAAACGATGTGATAAATTATGCGAGGGTCGGTCCATTACTTCTCATAGGTCCCATACATGATCCATTTCAAATATCACTTTAAAAGACATTAATCTCGCATAACCTGTGTTATTACAATAAAAACGGGTCAAATTAAAAGCAAAAATTTATGTGCAAAATTATACGAGGGTGGTAACTTCTCCTTAAAATGCATTTTAGAACTCCTAAATTTCACATAAAATTTAGTTTCACCATAATATACTTCATGCTTAAGAATTCATCGAATAATAAATTTATACGAGGGTCGTTCATTAATTTTTCATAACTGCTATTTATAACCAACATTGTGGTGTAGGGTATTATATAGTCGGACTTGATCAGCAATAACATTTTCACTTGTTTTCTATTATTTTCATTATTATTTACATAAAAAGTCTGTCTGTCTGTTTGTCTGTCTCTCTGTCGGTTTCTTTATTTTTGAAATTGGAAAAACACCAACGATCGCATTTCACGTGCTTTTTAGATTTTTTGCATGAAGAGATACATTTTAATCGCATAATAATGTCCAAGTCAGTATAACTTATTAATGTTGATAAGGTCCATTTGTATCATGATAATTAACTGACTTGCGAATTTGGTGGCTGGAAAAAAGTTGTTACATTTAAAAAGTTTTCCAAAACTGTTAAATTAAAGTTTTTTTAAGCTTAAATTAGCGAAATATTTGCCTAAATTAGGCAATAGATGGCGTTAATCAATTTGTGTTTCTGGGCGTAGTTCAGTTTCTATTTCGAATTCTAGTTCATGAACCAGTTTCCTGTTAAGTCTTTAATTAAGTTCCCAGTCAAGTTCATAATTCAGTTTCTAGTTAAACTTCAAGTTTAGTTTTCAAAGTTCAATTCTAAGTACAACAAAGCTTAACAGTTCTTAGTTAAGCTCTTTGTTTACTTTTTTTTATTTAAGCTCTTTCAGAGTTTCCAGACCAGATCCTAGTTCAGTTCCTTGTTCATTTTTCATTTCAGTTCCAAGTTCAGACACTAGTTTTAATCCAGTGCCTTCGTAACTCAGTTTTAGGTAGAGTTTCTAGTTTAGATTATATTTCAGATACTAATTTTAGATTCTAGTTCAGATTTTAATTCATATGTGAGTTCAGATTCCAGTTCAAATTCTAACTCAGGTTCTAGTTCTGATTATATTGCAGTTTCTATTCCTGATTCACATACTTGACCAGTTTCTAGTTTAAATTCTAGTTCATATTCTAGTCCAGATTCTAGTCCAGATTCAGATACTTGCTTAGTTAGACTCTAATCAAGATTTCAGCTCAGATTTAAGTTTAGATTCCACTTCAGATATCAGTTCAGATATCAGTTCAGATTTCAATTCAGATTCTAGTCCAGACTACAGTTCAGATTCCACTTCAGATATCAGTTCAGATTTTAATTCAGATTCCACTTCAGATATCAGTTCAGATTTAACTTCAGATTCTAATTCAGATTTAAGTTAAGATTTTAATTCAGATATCAGTTCAGATTTCAATTCAGATTCTAGTCCAGATCACAGTTCAGATTCCACTTCAGATATCAGTTCAGATTTTAATTCAGATTCTAGTCCAGATTACAGTTAAGATTCCACTTCAGATATCAGTTCAGATTTTAATTCAGATTCTAGTTCAGATTCCACTTCAGATATCAGTTCAGATTAAAGTTTAGATTTTAATTCAGATATCAGTTCAGATTTCAATTCAGATTCTAGTCCAGATTACAGTTCAGATTGCAGTTCGCATTCTAATCTAGTTCTGCTCTAATTCAATTCTACTTCAGTTTCTAGTTCAGACTCTAGTCAAGTCGGCAGTTCAGATTTCAGTTCAGATTCTAATTCAGATTCTAGCTCAAATTCCAGTTCAGATTCTAGTTCTATTCCAGTTTTGTTCTAATTTTTCTCTCGTTCTATTCTAGTTCTGTTTCAGTTCTCTTTCAGTTCTAGTTCAGCTCTAGTTCAGTTCTATTTACATTCTGTTCTATTCCAAATTCAGTTTCCAGTTACTAATAAAGTTTTCGTTCGGAAACATCTTTTACACCTCCCTAATAAACAGTAACCTAAGCACAGTACTTGGAACTTATCAGTAAGGCTACCGTAAATTAATATTACTATTTTCTAAGTATTCACTTTATTCACTTTTTTATTTGCATTTTCTTCTTGTTTTTGTCTAAATAAAAAAACATTATACTTAAAATTTCGATAACATTTACGATTCATAAGATCTGATATGAATTTTGAAAGCCAAAAAAAAAAAAAATGCTATAAACTCGTGAATGTCGCTCACGATGTCTCTATATATATAATAAACATGTAACAAGTATTTAGTTTGTTGTTATCAGTAATAATAGTTGTTTTTGCCTTTAAACACTTTTTAATGCAAACACCGATCAAGAAATCACAACTACTTGATTCGGTAGAATTATTTTGATTTCAAAACTTTTTGTAAATAATTTTGATAAAAATAAATGAAACCTCATACAAATGAATGATGTATTATTTACTTTTGCTATAAAAAAATTTATTTATTTGTTAAAAAAGTGAAAAACGATTAAAATGTGTTTAAAACAACGTAAAGTCATTTTCATTTATGGTGTCTCGACATAACGAACGGTGAAATCTTTTATGGGCCTCTGATTTGATTTAAAATGAATGATAAGATTAGAACGGGAAATAACTGTTTGTTTCTTAAAATTATTATTTTTATTATTATTTTCTCTTTTCTTTTCTCTTTCTCTCTCTTTTTGTATTAAACGTTTTTGGTTTTTAGTTTTAAAATTTACGTAGATTTTAATTCATTTACGTCCATAAAATACTTCATGGAAAAATTTAATATCAAATTCTTGAATTCACTAATCATTTTTTAACCGCAATTTAATGTTTGATTATGATTAAAATGTGACATATTTTTTTTAGTTAATTTGAAAGGTGCATAAATTGACTGGGGCATTTGTGAATTATGTACAGTGAAATTTAGGTAAAACGGACTTGATAAAAAAGAAATAGAAGAGAAGTAGACAGAACTAATCAAAATTAGAAATGAACTAGAACGAAAGTAGAACAGAACAAAAACAAGACTAGAACAGAATTAGAAAAGAATCAGAACAAAACCAGAACAGAACTAGAATAGAACTAGAATGGAACAAGAACAGAACCAGAACAGAACCAGAACAGAACTAAAACAGAACCAGAACAGAACTAAAACAGAACCAAAAGAACAAGAACAGAACCAGAACAGAAAAAGAACAGAATCAGAACAAAACAGAACCAGAAGCTAGAACAAGAAGAGAACCAGAACAGAACCAGAACAGAATCAGAACCAGAACAGAACTAGAACAGAAGAAGAACAGAACAAGAACAGAACGAGAACAGAACTAAACAGAACTAGAACAGAACCAGAAAAGAACAGAACAGAACAGAACAAAACTGAACAGAACCAGAAAGAACCAGAGCAAAACTAGAACAGAACTAGAGCAGACTAGAACAGAATCAGAACCAGAACAGAATAAGAACTAAAAGATAAAATGAACTACAAAAAAAGTGTAAAGGGAAGTAGAATAGGACTTGTAATGAACTGGGAATTTTCAAAATGAACTTGGAAAGGAACTATGAAAATCATAGGAATTTCACTCCGAATTGGACTAGAAAATGAGAAAGTAATTCAGTTAGTTACTAGACTGCAAATTGAATCTCTAATCCGAAGTGGGTCTTGAACTATAACTCTGTTTTATTAATTCTAATGCTCAAATCGCAATCGAACGAACGAATTCACACTTATGCGTTTAGGTAAATTTACACAAATAGTTTTGTAATTAACAGTGTAATTTATTAACATTACACTGTTAATTACATAAGTGTGATGTTAACATAGCGTAACATAAATATCGACCTTGACCGATACCAATGTTGATTCATTTATAATTTTTCCGTTTTAGCCAAAATCCATTAATAAAAATTCCATTGAATGTTTTTTTTTCAGAGTTTTTTTCTGCGCAAAATTCACGTGTTTGTTAAAATATTTTCCATCTTTTTTTGGTTTTTTGGTGTAATTTTAGGCTATTTTACGATATGATTATTTATATTTTATTATTTCGCAATTAAATAATAAAATTAGTAAGTTTTTTCTTTCTTTCAAATTGATTTTTAATCGTCAATTATCACCACTATTTGAATTAAAATAAAATCCCTTTATTTCGACTATTTAATTATCAGCCATTTGAAGAAAAAAGCTATTTTTAATATATATTTTTTTATTATTAAATATTTATTTTATAAATTAAATATATTTGCGAATGAGGTGGAATATGATCTCTTGTTCTCTGTCTCTCTTGCTCTTTGCTCTGCTCTAACTGTAAGGGTTTTGATCAGTGTTGACAATTTGGAGATTTTTCTGTCATATCAGATGATTTTGAAGTTGTCCATTGCGGGGAAAAATTTAGTTTAAGAGATTAAATTCTAGTGATTTGTGAAGCTTACGAAAATTTTGTGCAAATAATACAACATTCTTGTCTTCAACATGTTGCAGTTTGGGACAGAAATAGTTATGTTACTTTGGATTGGGTGGTTGGATCTTTCCGATTGAAGAGGAGTGCATTCCTCCAATCCATTAAAAGCAGAATTACTCTAGTTATGGATTTAGTGTTTATTTTCGATGCTTAAACCCGCTCAATTGATGATAATCGTTAGAGAAAAATTGACAACACTGGCGTTGATCCTAAATATTTTATTAGAGAGATAAGAGAAACACGATCTTTAAATTGATCTACAAAATGAAATAAAATAAAATAAATTTTTAACGAGGTGATACGAGATATGATTATGAAGGTGTCGGTTTTTGGAATCTTGTAGATATAGAATTTAACAGTTATTAACACATCTTAAATTTAATTGTTAATATTAAAAACACTATTTTTCTTCTTTTTTGATATAAAACCGTGAGTGTATGAGTGTTGTGACTGTAAGTGTAAATATTTAATATCTTTGTAAATGTATTAGTGTTAATAATAATAATAATTCATATCAAACATAATTTTCTTGTTGAATGAAGTTGAGGGAAAAACAGAAATAATAAAAACAATTTGAAATAAAGATACAGAATATCTCTGAATAAAAAAGTTATAAAGCTTTTTGAGTTGAAAATTGTGAAACCAGTTTCAGTTGGTTATTGCGTCAGGTCAGTTGGTTTTCCGTAAAACTGCCAACAATTACGGTAATTTCGGTTTCGGAAAATATTCTTCATCTTCTCCATACTAAACGAGAAAAAAATGTACTTAATTTTATTTATCTCTTGAAAACGACTTAAATATGAAAGTTTTTTTAAATTGTTCGCGATCACTTTTCTCTCATTAACTCGTTAACTTTTGGTCATTTAAATAAGAAAAAAAAATATTCCTTTAACATCAAGTTCTTCTTCAATTCAAAGTTCAAGTTTAAAGTGAAACAAAAAAAAAATTCCAGAAAAAAAATTAATTTCTTCTTCGGGGTGCCAATAATTCGTTCCATTTATCAATTTATTTCAATAAACTAAATTGTTTTGTGTCAATTGTGCATTTTCAGTCTCTTCTCTGCTCTGTAACTCAAATTCATTCATTTGTTTGCTCACAATTTAATTAACGCCTTAATTGAGGATCTTGTAAAATTGTTGTGACATTTTTTTGTATGAAAACAAACAAACAAAAATTTTTTTCGACAAATTTATTGATCATAAATCATTCAAATATTGAGAGAATGAGTGTGTGGTGTGGTTTATTTGTGATTTGAAATTTATTTGTATTTAGAAACTGACAAAACTGTCAATCAATATAAACAATTAATTAATTGAATATTTTTTGAAATCAGAAAATTGAAATTTGAAATTGAAAAAGAAAAATTTATGATCAATTTTTATATAAAATAATTAAAATGATCAAAAGAGCAACAATTTGAAGTGATAAATTATGATAAATATTTGAATTAAAAAAAGTGAAGGTTTCAAAAACAAATCTGGAGTGAAATTTTAAAAGAAAAATATAATAAAACTTCATTAGAGGGATGTTAGAGCAGAATAAAGAGAGAATTGAAATAGAATAAAGAGAGAAGAACTAGAACCGAAGTAGAACTTAAACAGAACTAGAACGGAACTATAAATTAAACAGAACTAGAACAGAACTTAAACAGATCTAAAGCAGAATTATAACAGAACTTAAACAGAACTAGAACTGATCTATAACAGAACAGAAACTAGAAGAGAACTGAAACAGAACTAGAACAGAACTAGAACTGGTCTATAAAAGAACTAGAGCAGAACTAGAATTGAACTAAAACAGAACAGACTAGAAGAGAACTTAAACACAACTAGAACTGAACTAAAACAGAACAGAACTAGAAGAGAACTTAAATATAACTAGAACTGATCTATAAAAAAACTAGAGCAGAACTGGAATTAAAATTACAACTGATCTAGAATCTGGTCTTAAATCTGAACCGGAGTCTCAACTAGAATCTGAAGTTTTATATGAACTGGAATGTGAACTAAAAAAGAACTTGAACTAGAATTGAAACTAGAAACTGAATTGTAATCTGAACTAGAATTGGAAATAGAATCTGAAATGCAATTCTGGACCATAAACTGAACTGAAATCTGAACTAGTACATAAGCTTGAATCTAAACTGGAAAAGAATATGAATTGGAACTTAAACTAGAATCGAAAATAGAAGCTGAACTGTATAAGAATCTGTATAAGAAACTGAACTAAAAAATTAACTACAATTCTGAACTAGAAACTAAACTTTAATCTGAACTAGAATATAATTCAGTTGGAATTACTACTGGAACTAGAACTGGAATCGTAAATGGGAACTGGAGTCTGAACTAGAATCTAAACTGTAATTCTGAAGTGGAATTTGAATTAAAAATTTGAATTACAATCTAAATTACAATTCTGAAGAAGAAACTAAACTGGAATCTATATTAGAATATGATCTAGAGTCTGACATTGAATCTGAACTAGAATCTGAAAAGGAATTAAAATAGGAAACTGACCTGGGAAAAAACTTAATCACCTCTAAAGTATTATTGGAACGAGAACAGAACTAAGAACTAAACTGAATTAGAAACTGAACTAATAATTGAGTTATTAACTGAACTGGAGACTAAACAAGAAGTGAACTAAAAATGGAACTAAGAATGTTGCTATTAAATGAAGATAAAATAATCAGGAACTGTACTATGAACTGAACAAAGAACTGGGCTTGAATCGAAATGAACTAGAAATCGAATTATGAATTGAGTTAAGAATTGAATTAAGGACTGAACTATAATTTGAACTTAGTCCTTAAAAACTAAAACTGAAAAGGGAACTTTTACCGAACTGAGCACTGAATTGGGAACTGAATTCGGAATTAAACTAAGGAGCCAACGAAGGAACAGAATCAAGAATTTAAATAGGAATTAAAGTAGAAATAAACTAGAACTACAGGATAACTAAAAACTAAATTTTAAACGAATTCGAAAATAAATTGAGCTGAGAAAGAACTGGACAATTAGATTTTGATCTGAGAAGAAAATTATGAAAATTTTGAAATGTCATGTGAACTATGAAAAGAACTAGAGAATGAATTAAGAAATGAACTAGAAAATTTTTAAACTCTGAAATGAACTGGGAGGGAAACTAGAAAATGAACTATGATATGAAATTGAACGAGACGATCTCCGGAACTGGCTGGAACTGACAGGAATGATGATTAGATTAAGTTAAACTTGAAACAAGTTAAAGTTATGGTCGGTCAAGCCGACTATTAGTACCCTAAATCACATTGGTTAATAATGGTAGCTATTCAAATTAATGATCGACCCTCGTATAAACATATTTTCTAATTTGTACATCAGAGTGCAGTATATTATGGTACTAATATATATGTATGATTAGGTTACATGGACAGCCAGCCAGCCAGCCAGACAGATGGACGGATGGACATCGTTAAATCGACTCAGAAAGTGATTCTGAAGTCGAACGGTATATTTTAAAGTCGTGGTAG
The DNA here is from genome assembly GCA_004302925.2 of Cochliomyia hominivorax. Taxonomy (NCBI): domain Eukaryota; kingdom Metazoa; phylum Arthropoda; class Insecta; order Diptera; family Calliphoridae; genus Cochliomyia; species Cochliomyia hominivorax. The sequence goes on from PYHX02000158.1 coordinate 19,817,145, forward strand.
CAATACTTTTTTGTGTTACAAACTTAAGCACAAATGCATTATACCTCAAGCACCTTTGGTGGTGTAGGGTATAATGAAACTGAAACTGAATTGGGCCAAGAATTATTGTCGAAATATAAAAATCTTTCATTCTATTTTAAACCAAAAAACTTTTATGATTCCGAATTTTTTTCTAATAATTTTTTCCCCTCTTTTTTGCAGAATTCAAAAACAACGTACTTAATTTACAAAACCAACAACAACTACAACAACAACAAAAACTTATACGAATAAAAAAAATAATTTAGAAGAAAATTAATGTAGAAAATTAAATTAAAAAAAAAAAGAAAAAAACATTACAAATGTTTGCGTGATAAAACATTCTAAAACTTTAAGGAATTCCTTCCCAAATTAAAAAAACAACAAACAAACAAACAACAAACCTCCTCTCTCCTCACTCCTCCTTTAAAGGAAAAAAAATCCAACTTTCGAGTTGAGTTTTTTTTCTCAAGAAAAACTTTAAACTAAAAACAACAACAAAAATATAAGAGAGAAAAAAAACAAATTATTCGAAGAGAGAGAAAAAATGTTTTACGACCTTTTGACTAGAAATTCCAATGAATATTTCTGTCAAGGTCCGGTTGGACGTAAAAAAGGTGAAAGAGCTAAAGACGATCATGATGATGGTGTGAATGAAGAAGAAAAACGAGAATTTTTTAAATTCTTTGCGAACAACCAAAAAAGCAACTTTGGGCCTCAAGAGAGTGCAGCAGCAGCAGCAGCAACAACAACAACAAATCAAAAGCAAAAACTAGAAAGAGCTGCTAATAAAATGGCTGCAAATAAAAAACAACAAACAATTATGATGGCAGCACAAGATGAGCGTGAGGAGTCAAATGATAAGAAGACGCCATCTTTAGAGCAAGAAATGAATTTGGCTCGAAGGGCTTGTTGGTGCAATAATAATTTAAATGACTTAAAGGGTCAACAACAACAACAACAACAATTAAAACAACAATGCTGTGACAATTGCTTTAAACGTCTAAATGAGGACAACAAAAATAATAATGATAACAATGATAATGATGATAATGATGATGATGTGAATAAGAATGTTAATAAAGATGATGAAGAAAAGGAAATTTGTAATGATGATGATGATGAAGGTGTAGATAATGAAACAACGGTTTTGAATGGTGCTAAAAACTTTAGTAAAAATATTAAACTTAATTATAAAACTACAACAACTACTAACTATAATAAATCTAATTATAATATTAATTCTAATTCTAATAATAATGATAATAATATAACTAGTAATACAACAATAACAACTACAACAACTACAAATAGTTTAAGTAAAAGAAAAATTCTTTTAAATAAGCACAAAACGGAAGAAAATAATAAACAATTTTCATCCTCTCCCTCCTCTAAAATATCCAAAGATGCTGCTAATAATTCCAACAACATAAATAAGAACATCAACAACAATAATAATTCCCTTAATCCTGTAAATAATTCCCCCAATTTAATGGCCCATTTGCGTGTTCTTCTCTTACAAATGTGGTTGGCATTTGTAGAATTTTGTGATAAAAATACGATAAAAAAGAATGATCCACGTTTTGCTTCCCATCGTTCATGTGATCAAACTAACAGATCTACAAACAATAACAGTAATTCAATGGAAAATCCAACAACGTCCAAAGCGAAAAAGCCTTTTCAAATGAAATTATTGACAAATAAGAAATTGATTTTCTTATTTATCGTCTGTGTTTTCTTTTCGTGTGTCAATCGTATTGAAGCCCGTCCAAATTTGGAAAGTTCTAATAATGCTATTGGTGGTGATCGTATTATAGCTGATCCTTCACCAGCTGGTTCAACTTTGAAGGCAATGGATAATAGTGTTTCCGGTAAAAGTAATGTGAGTAGAAAGATTTTTTTCTTCATTATTTTTTTAAATTTAGATTAAACAAACTGAACTATAATGTTGTAGACTGTAGTTTAATTAAGACTCTAAATTATAGTCTAGTGAAATATCTAAATTAAGGACCAGTAGTTTACAGTCTAAATTATGTAAGAAAGATTAAATAATCTGAATTAGAATCTAAACTAAAATCCCAACTAAAATTTGAATTTAATCTGATTCAAAATTTGATCAAGAAACCGAATCTGATTTAGAATCTGTACAAGAATGTGAACGGTAAATTGAACTAGAATCTGAACTGTAATTTGAAATGGAATCTGAACTAAAATCTAAATTAGAATCTAAACTCTAGTCGGAAATAGAATCTGAATCAGAATTTGAATTAGAAGTGAACTAGAACTGTACTAGAACTCAACTAGAACTGAACTAGAATTTAATCTGGAACTGATGTAGAACTGTATTATTTGAACAGAATCCGAACTGGAATCTGAATTAGAATCCGAACTACAATCTGAACCACAAACTGAAAAAAAGCAAAATTAAAACGAAACAAGAAGAGAACTAAAACAGAACTAGAACACAACAAGAGAGAATTAAAACACAGCTAAAATGGAACCAAATTGGAACTATAAAATAATTAAAACAGAACTAGAACTGAACTAGAACAGAACTAGAAAAGAACTTGAGTAGAATTTAAACAGCACTAGAACATAATTCAAACAGAACTACCAGCTGAATTAGAGCCTTAAAATTATAGCACAGTTTAAAGCTTTTAACTATATTATAGTTGACTCTTAACTATAATATAGTTGAGACTCTTAACTCTTTACAGTTTACACTCTAAACTGTTGTCAATTTGACTCTAAAACTGAGTTAAGTCGAAGCTGTAAACTGTAATTTCGGTGAGCTTTTCAGAGTCTTATAAGAAATAGGGATCTATAATTAAAATCTAAATCTACTTGTTTAACTTCTCAAATCTAAAAGCAGTTTTTTTTGATTATTTTTTGCTTTTGCAGTTCTGTTTTTATCAACCGTTTCAAAAATCTGCTAATTTCATTCAATTTATTCCCCAACAATTGGAATGTTTAAAAGATTTTAATGAAGTCCATGAATTATGGTGGCATAACCTATTGGGTATACTATGAACATGTTAAATATTCGTTCAAATAAAGATATTTTTTTTTTAAAATTTGTAAAATTTATTTAAAGTTTTTGAAAATGTTTTCTTAAGCAAATTAACGTGTTTCGATCAGTTACAAATAGTTATCACCTGTTTTCGTAATGTCTTTTTCTCATAATCAGTCACCTAAAAAAATATTCGTCATGTTGAGGCGTAACATTTTTTCAAAGACTTGTTTTTGTTAAAATGAAGAAAAATCCCCTTTGAAATCTAGATTTGCTTGAATGATATTAAACAGAGATTTAATTATTTTTCAAAAAAATTTATTCCTAAAAAAAATCAATGAAACCGGTTTATGTATCTATTCGAATAAAAAAATTTTTTTTAAGAAAATAAATTTTCAAAATAAATATTTTTTTAGACATAAAAAACTTCGATTACAGGAATTTTTGAATTTTTTTGAAATAATTTGCATCACAAATTTTTGTGAAAAACTAATTTCTATAGAATAAAATTAAAATAAAAAAACTATAAATTTTAAAATAAAATAAAAACTGTTATTTAATAAAGTTTTATTTAAATAATAAAATTATTATTTTACAAAATCACGATGTATTTTAATTATTTAAATAACAGTTTTCTATTAGAAAAAAAAAGTAATTTATTTAGATGATTTTACGATTTTGAAATATTTTGCTATTTTATACCCTCCACCACCACAACTGGTGAAGAGGGTATATTAACTTTGTCATGCCGTGTGTAATGCCAATGAGAAATCATCTAAGATTGAGTATTCATAAAAATCGATTTTCCAGTTATTCGAAAAATGTACTTTTCAAATCAAAACCGTATTCGAAAACGGTTTTATGTCAAAAAAAAAAAAAAAAAAAAAAAAAAAACGGTAAACCGGTTTCTCATTTAATTTTTTTTTTGGATGTGATGATGTCTAAAACAGACGGACATCATTACATCCGAAACGGGAGGCAAAATCGACTCAGAATATGATGTCTAAGAATGCAGTACAGTACTTTGCTCATGTTACACACGGAATGAAAAATTTTAAATATTCTCATTCATGGCGGAATTCACAAAAATGCAGCTCAATATGACTTTAATAAAAACCGGTTAAACGACTGAAAAAACCGGCATGTCGAATAATTTGACAATAGAAATTATTCAAATTTCTGAAATGTAAAAAACCGGTTAACCGGTTTCCGGTTTTGGTTTTTGAAAACACTAAACTCAGATTTCATAATGTATTTATACATTCTTGCAGCAAATCAAAATCTGACTAGATTTAGCTATGCCCGTCTGTCTTGCTGACTGTTTGTAATTCTGTCTATCTGTCCGTCTAATGTTGGCACGCTCACATCCACAATATTTGATAGAGCTCAATAATCCTGAGAAGTTTCCTATTTAAAACCAGAAAAAATCGGTTCACGATATCTCTAAAGGCGACCTCAAAGTTCAAGTAAAAAACTTTATTCAAATTGTCAATTACAGATTAACAAATTAGAACGATTTCCAAAATATTATTTCATTTGTACTTCATTGTTATTCCAAAAATTATCAAAATCGGTTCAGTAGCAAAAAAAGTTATAGCAAATTTTATGACTCATTCAGTGTTGTCGTGTTATATTCGAGAAAATCTTCTATATATTGTATACTTCTGCTAGCGTATGTGTGAGTGTGTATGTACTAAACATAATGTATTTACTTCACACACATTTGTGGTGAAGGGTATGGAAGATTCGGCATAGCCGTATATCGCATTCTTACTTTCAAGTTTATTAACGGTCGTTAAGTACTGTTTTTTTCTTTTGTACTTTAGACTGAATTTCTTCCCTTTTTAAATGTTTTAATTAAACGATTTTCCATTAAGTATTTTTCCCAGAATTGTGAAAAATATCAAGAGTTTAATAAATAATTATTTAATATCAATTTAATTGATATCTTTTGCTATGAAAAGGCGCTAAAATAGTTTTTAATTTGTTACTAAAGTACTTCATCTTGAAATATTATTAGAAATTCTAAAACAAAAACTATTTTTAGAAATACAACAACAAAAAAAATATCAATCAGTTTATAGTTTACATTAGACTACTGTTCCACACAAGACTATAATAAAAAAAGAACACTAAAACTAATAAAGTCAACTATACTGGGTAATTAAAGACTAAGCTAATTAGCAGTTTGGAAAATATACTAAACTGGAATTTAAATTTTAAACCACCCTATAGAGACTAAACTAAACTATAATCTGGAGATCAAAGTTTAATGACTAAATTATAGTTTAGAGACGAAACTATCGTTTAGAAACTAAACTATATTTTAGAGATTGAACTATAGTTTAGAGACTGAACTAAAGACTGAAATAAACTGTACTATAGTTTTGTGATTGAAAAATACTAAAGCTTAAAGACTGAACTATGCTATAGTTAAGAGAGTATCACATACTACAGTTTAGAAATTAAACATTACTATAGTCTAGTCTTTGAACTAGAATTGGACAAGACCAAAACAAAAACTGAACAACGAACTGTTGTAGAAACTGAATTGGAATTCAATTATGAACTGAACTGGGAACAGATATAAGACTCTAACTGAACTTGAACTGCACTAGAATTGAATTTTAGAACTGAACTGTAGTACTGAACTGTGGAACTGAACTGTAGAACTGAACTGTAGAACTGAACTGTAGTACTGAACTGTAGAACTGAACTGTAGAACTGAAATGTAGAACTGAACTGAGAATTGAATTTTAGAACTGAACTGTAGAACTGAACTGTAGAACTGAACTGTAGAACTAAATTACAAAATTTAACTATAGAATTGAATTAGAACTGAACTAGAACTGAAATAGAACTGTAATAGAACTGCAATAGAACTGAACTAGAACTAAATTTTAGAACTGAATTATAGAAATTAACTTTAGAACTGAACTATAGAAATGAACTTGAACTGAACTAGAACCGAATTAGAACTAAACGAGAATTGAAAGAGAACTGAACTAGAACCCAACTAGAATCGAATTAGAACTGAACTAGAACTGTAATAGAACTGCAATAGAACTGAACTAGAACAAAATTTTAGAACTGAATTATAGAAATTAACTTTAGAACTGAACTATAGAACTGAACTAAAACTGTTCTAGAACTGAACTAGAACTGAACTTGAACTGAACTAGAACTGAACTAGAATTGAACTATAACTGAACTAGAACTAAAGTAGAACTGAACTAGAATTGAACTAGAACTAAACGAGAACTGAACTAGAACTAAAGTAGAACTGAACTAGAACCCAACTAGAATCGAATTAGAACTGAACTTGAACTGAACTAAAACTAAAAGACAACTAAACAAGAACTAAATTAGAACTGAACTAGAACCGAACTAGAACTGAACTAGCACCGCATTAGAACTAAACTAGAACCGAATTAGAACTGTACTAGAACCGAATTAGAACTAAACAAGAACTAAATTAGAACTGAACTAGAACCGAATTAGAACTGTACTAGAACCGAACTAGAACTGAACTACAACCGCATTAGAACTGAACTAGAACCAAATTAGAACTGTACTAGAACCGAATTAGAACTAAACAAGAACTAAATTAGAACTAAACTAGAACCGAATTAGAACTAGAAATGATGTGGTAATTGAATTTGAAACTTTTTGCTTACTTTTAGTTTTATTGATCTGTAGTTTTTATATTCCATATTTTTTTTTATTTTTTGCTTTAAATTTCTTTAATAAATCGTTTTCCTAATACGTTTTAACCACCCTAATAAATTTTAATGTCAAGGTCTTTATTTTAGTTGTTTTATTTTAGTTGTTTTAATATCTTTAAGTCGTTTACTCTTCAAGTATTTAATTTTTTATCTAAAATGAGATAAATTTTTATTGATAACACGTGATAGCAAATGTTACATAGTTTTTTTCTTTTATTAACATTTTATTTGCTCAATTAATTATTTATACTTTATTTGTTTATGTAAACTTGATATAAATAAATTATTTACTTTTTGTTTTGTTCGTATCATATTCATTATCATTATAATATAATAATAATGATGATGATTATGATGATGATAATATCAATAAATAAATAAATAAATAAATAAATAAATAAATAAATAAATTATTAGTTTTTCTATTTTTTATTATTTTTCTAAATAAAGTTTTATTGTTGTTCTCATTGTTGTTGGTGGATAAATAATTAATTTCCGAGGAAATATAAATTAAGAATTTTATTACAGTTTTTATGTTATAAAATGTAATAAAATAAGAGTTCTTTTTTTGTGAATTCTCTTTTTATTTTTTATTTATTTATTTATTCAATTTTATGATGATTTAAATATTTTTCTTATCAAAAATATTTTTAATAAAATTATTTATTTATTTTTTTATATAAAAACTTAAATTTGTGTTTATTTTGTAAATCAGTTATTATTCTTTATTATTTTTCTTATTTGTTAACAGAGTCTATATTTATTTAAGTCAAGAACAAACTAAATAAACAATATATTTTTTTATAGTCTCTATTAAAACTGTATTTTTAAATCTTGCTAATTTTAGCATTTCACAATTTGAGCTCCTTTTTCTCTTCAACCTCCTCAAGTTTCATAAATAATTTAAATGATACAGATTCTATAATTTATTATACTTTTGTGGTGTTTAAAATTAATGTTAAAACATCTATTAAATGTCTAAAAAAAACACTTAATTCAGAGTGAAAAAAGAAGAAAAATCTTTTGTAATTTTATAGCATTTTTTTCATATTTTATACATCAACACTTCTTTAGAAGAAACAAATGGAATATAATAAGAAAAATTTTGTAAGAGATTTAAATAAAAAATATATGTATAAATTCCTAAGTGTAACATTAAGTATTTTAAATGATAATGAAAGCAACAATAGAGACTGCATTAACGGCCTAAGACTTTTAAGAAGATTTTTTGGACAGTTTAAATCGGAGTATGCACTAGTGTTCAGTAGAGTTCTTGTTCAGTTCTAGTTCAGTTCTAATTTAGTTCTAGTTCAGTGCAAGTTTAGTTCAATTTTAGTTCAATTTCAGTTCAAGTTCAGTTCAAGTTCAGTTCAAGTTTAGTTCAAGTTGATTTCAAGTGAAGTTCAAGTTCAGTTTAATTCAGTTCAAGTTCTAGTTCTTTTCTGGATCAGTTCAAGTCAAGTTCTTGTTCAGTTCTGGTTCAGTTCAAGATCAGTTCAAGTTCAAATCAAGTTCATTTCAAGTTCAGTTTTAGTTAAGTTCAATTTAAGTTCAAGTTCATTTCCAGTTCAGTTCAAGTTTAGTTCAAGTTGAGTTCAAGTTCAGTTCAAATTCAGTTTAATTCAGTTCAAGTTCTAGTTCTTTTCTGGATCAGTTCAAGTCAAGTTCTTGTTCAGTTCTAGTTTAGTTCTACTTCAGTTCCAGTTCCAGTTCAGTTCTTGTTCAGTTCTTGTTCAGTTCTAGTTCAGTTCAAGTTCAGTTCAATTTCAGTTCAAGTTTAGTTCAAGTGCAGTTCAAGTTTAGTTAAATTCAGTTCAAGTTCTAGTTCTTTTCTGGTTCAGTTCAAGTCAAGTTCTTGTTCAGTTCTAGTTTAGTTCTATTTCAGTTTTTGTTCAGTTCTAGTTCTAGTTCAGTTCAAGTTCAGTTCAGTTCAGTTCAGTTTAAGTTCAGTTTAAGTTCAGTTTAAGTTCAATTTAAGTTCAAGTTCTAGTTCTTTTTTAAATCAGTTCAAGTTCAAGGTCGTTATTTTGTCCTTAAACTAAAGTACAGTTTTTATCTCAATTGAAGTTGTAGTCAATTATAGACATTAATCTTCCTTTTATAATATTTTCAGATTTTTAGTTTCAATCTTTCGATTCAATAATTTTCTTTTTTTGCTGTAAAATCTCTCAAAGATCGTTAAACGAGTCTTGGGTGTTTAATGCTAAACTTGCATAATTTGATACATTTCCATTCATTGTTTGTTTAGTCTACGCTTGGTAACTCAAAATATGGAAAATGGAATTAAATACTGAAATAAATACAAAAGAATTAATAATAAAATTGTTTGAAAGTGATTTTTTAAAAACGACTGAATTCTCGAGAAATCTAAAAATATGATTTTTATTAAAAATTATAAATCAAAGAACCAATAAACTGCTAAAGGTCTCGAAAAGCTTTCTATCATTCTTTCCAGCATTACAGCTCAACTTACCTTGTTATTACCTTTTTAACTTAATTATGTTCTAATTATAGTGCAAATCTCTTAATTTTTATTATTATTTTTTTAATTGTCGTTAATATTTCAATTATTTTAATTTAAGTTATTTTTGTGAAAAATTACTTTAACCACAATTTAAAATTTTTTATTTAGAGTTTAATAACCTTTTTTTATATACAAATAAAGCATTTTATTCGTTAACCACATAGAAAATGTCTATAATTAAAATAAATTTTATTATCACGTATTAAAGTGTAAACGTATATGATTACGTTTTTATTCCTAAAATAAAATATGAGAAAAAATAAAAACTCAACTGAAAATTAAACAAAAAAAGTTTCGTATTACAAATAATACGCGGGTTGTCCGGTGAAGGCTTTAAGGCTTTAAAACAAGTATCTTGTTAGTCATTTACCAAAAAGTGATCATAATGATGTTTGTTATTTAATTTTTATTTTTTGAAGGGATAATTAAGGAAGTAAACTTTATAAAATACGACACCATTTGATTATTTTGGAAGAAAATTGTCGATAAGTCACATATTTAGAGAAAATTTTCGATAAATCTCACATTTAGAGAAGATTTTCGATAAATCTCACATTTAGAGAAAATTTTCGATAAATCTCACATTTAGAGAAAATTTTCGATAAATCTCACATTTAGAGAAAATTTTCGATAAATCTCACATTTAGAGAAAATTTTCGATAAATCTCACATTTAGAGAAAATTTTCGATAAATCTCACATTTAGAGAAAATTTTCGATAAATCTCACATTTAGAGAAAATTTTCGATAAATCTCACATTTAGAGAAAATTTTCGATAAATCACATATTTAGAGAAAATTTTCAATAAATCTCACATTTAGAGAAATTTTTCGATAAATCTCACATTTAGAGAAAATTTTCGATAAATACCCGATTTTGAGTAATTTTTCTTTATATTACTGATTTAAAGAAAATTTTCGTTATATTCCCGATTTATAGAAAATTTTCGATAAATTCTTCATTTACATACAATTTCTTATTGTAGTAAAATTATCGTTAAAAAAGTAATAAAAATTTGATTAAATCTTTAATTGAATCTATGAAATCCTTCTCATAAAATTTAAAATATTTATGTTGTTTTGAAAAAAAACAAAAATAATTGTCAAACAAAACAGGTAAACAAAGCGGCAGTAGGAGAGAGGAATTGACAATAATTTGTGTCATAAAACCGAAAAAATAAATGAAGAAGAAATTTATGAAGTTGTAAACATTCTGACAAATCATAGACGACGTCATTATTGTCATATGAAAGTAAATGTTTATGATTTAAGTAAATATTGTCACTGTAAGACACAACTGACAGTTGTGTCTTAAGTGTGATGGTGGTCGCTTACCGTTTTCAATTTACGATTTGTTTTTGTTGTTATTTCAAATTCCTCAAAACATAATAAATTTTAGGTTTCTTTTGTAATTTTCTGTTAACAATTTTGTTCATTTTTTCACTCTGACAAACAAATCATAGATGAGAGAAAAAGAGAGAGAGAGAGAGAGACAAAAACATTCACATCAATGTTTTCAAGCAGAATTTGAAATTTTTATTTAATGAATGAGTGAATGAATGAATGATTTCTTATGTCTACGTAGTTTTTTCATATTTGAGGAGTTAGAAGGCGGAAGAGGGTGTTCTCCTCTTCCCTCCCCTCCCTCTCTTTTGTTCTTTTTTATGTTAAACAAATATTCCAGTCTAAAATGTTGTCAGCGTTTGAAAAAACGAAGTAAAAATTAAGACACAACACGCAATAAAATGATTTACACCTGTGTATTATTTATTACTTTTAATCACCAAAACTCTCAGTTTTCACCTCAATCTAAAATCCATAAAATGTTTCGATTTCATTGAAAAACGTCTGTATGTTTTTCATTCTAAGAGCTTTTTTTTGTTGTACTTAAATGATCTTGGTCTGGTTGTAGAGTCATTGAGTAAAATAAACAAATTTGTTACAATTGATTAATCGAGGGGCTGCAGTTTTGATATGATCAATCGATCTTGAAATTTCAAAATAACACTAATGTGTTGGTGAAATATTATAGATAATTCGAATAAAATGGTTTTATTCGATAAAATTACAATATCCACAGAAAATTTTTCATTAGGAGAAAAGTTCGAGAAATCTCATATTTAGGGAGAATTTTTGATAAATCACATATTTAGAGAAAATATCTGAAAAATCACATATTAAGAAAATTTTCGAAAATTTTCATATTTAAAGAAAATTTTCGATAAATCTCTAATTTAGAAAAAATTGTCGATAAATCTCGAATTTAGAGAAAATTTTCGATAAATCTCTAATTTAGATGAAATTTTCGATGAATCTCAAATTTAGAGAAAATTTTCGATAAATCTCAAATTTAGAGAAAATTTTCGATAAATCTCAAATTTAGAGAAAATTTTCGATAAATCTCAAATTTAGAGAAAATTTTCGATAAATCTCGAATTTAGAGAAAATTTTCGATAAATCTCTAATTTAGAGAAAATTTTCGATAAATCTCAAATTTAGAGAATATTTTCGATAAATCTCACATTTAGAGAAAATTTTCGATAAATCTCTAATTTAGAGAAAATTTTCGATAAATTTCCTTTTTCTTTCAAATGTTCGTAAATTGTTTTATTTATGGTAAAATACTAACGTGTAATCCCGAAATAATGCTACAAATTTGTGATCAAATAAGAAGATTAAGTTATTAAACTACTTTCTTTTCAAACGTGTTTCATCTCATGTCCGTAAATTATTGTTTCTAATTGAAATTAGCTAATTTAACGACTGAGAACAATTAATTTGTTACTGTTGCTGTTGTCACCATTTAAAGTCGTTATAGCAACACTTTAGCTACAATAGCAAATAACAACCGTCTTTAGGCAGTTTATCAGTCCCAATTACATTGAAAACTCATTTGCAAGATTAAAGTAATTTAAATAAACGTTAATTATTGTTTGTGTCCTCTAATTGATAACAACAAACATTAATGCACAAAATACTTTGTTGCTTCTTGAAATAATGACAGCAAAATGAGAACAATTGCACAAATAGAAAAATAACAAAAAACAAAAGTGTCTGAAAATTATAACATCGAATTTTGTAACATCTTGACAAATAATTCAAAAACAAAAGATCGTCTAATGAGGGATAATGGAATTTTTTCCATTTTTCCATTAACGAAAAAAAATATTTACAAAAAGTTCATTGATTATTTATTAATCCTGTATTTAATAGCAAATATTTTCACATTAATTATAAAACGACAACAACAAAAATAAACACAAAATAATGCTATTTTTAGTCGATTATTCTCCCAAGTTGTTTTGCAATAATTTATTGCATTCAAAGAAATTAAAATGATAAATAAAAACACAAGTATTTTTTAACTTTTTTTAAATTTACATAAATTAAGTTAAATAGAAAAAAGTTCTAAAAAGTAACAGAACACAAACTGACATTGAAAATTATCATGACGGCAACAACAACAAAAATACGTTTTTAATAAAACAATAGCAAAATAACAGACCTTCGTTAAATAAATATTTAAATTAAATATCCGGACAAAATGACAATTAACTAATAAATTTGTTGTTAAAATTAAAAAAAAAAAAAAAAAAAAAAAAAAAAAAAAACTATAAAAGAATTTAAAATACAACTTTAATTTAAAAGCAAAATTGTGATAAAAAGGGAAAAATGTAATAACATAGAAAATATTAGCAAATTTTTCGCCAATTTCCTATAAATATCGAAAATTTCTGTAAATTGAGAATTTATCGAAAATTTTCTATAAATCGAGAATTTATCGAAAATTTTCTTTAAATCGAGAATTTATCGAAAACTTTCTATAAATCGAGAATTTATCGAAAACTTTCTATAAATCGAGAATTTATCGAAAACTTTCTATAAATCGAGAATTTATCGAAAACTTTCTATAAATCGAGAATTTATCGAAAATTTTCTATAAATCGAGAATTTATCGAAAATTTTCTATAAATCGAGAATTTATCGAAAATTTTCTATAAATCGAGAATTTATCGAAAATTTTCTATAAATCGAGAATTTATCGAAAATTTTCTTTAAATCGAGAATTTATCGAAAACTTTCTATAAATCGAGAATTTATCGAAAACTTTCTATAAATCGAGAATTTATCGAAAACTTTCTATAAATCGAGAATTTATCGAAAACTTTCTATAAATCGAGAATTTATCGAAAACTTTCTATAAATCGAGAATTTATCGAAAATTTTCTATAAATCGAGAATTTATCGAAAATTTTCTTTAAATCGAGAATTTATCGAAAATTTTCTATAAATCGAGAATTTATCGAAAATTTTCTATAAATCGAGAATTTATCGAAAATTTTCTATAAATCGAGAATTTATCGAAAATTTTCTATAAATCGAGAATTTATCGAAAATTTTCTATAAATCGAGAATTTATCGAAAATTTTCTATAAATCGAGAATTTATCGAAAATTTTCTATAAATCGAGAATTTATCGAAAATTTTCTATAAATCGAGAATTTATCGAAAATTTTCTATAAATCGAGAATTTATCGAAAATTTTCTATAAATCGAGAATTTATCGAAAACTTTCTATAAATCGAGAATTTATCGAAAACTTTCTATAAATCGAGAATTTATCGAAAATTTTCTATAAATCGAGAATTTATCGAAAATTTTCTATAAATCGAGAATTTATCGAAAATTTTCTATAAATCGAGAATTTATCGAAAATTTTCTATAAATCGAGAATTTATCGAAAATTTTCTATAAATCGAGAATTTATCGAAAATTTTCTATAAATCGAGAATTTATCGAAAATTTTCTATAAATCGAGAATTTATCGAAAATTTTCTATAAATCGGGAATTTATCGAGAATTTATCGAAAATATTCTCTAAATATTGTATCGCAAATTTTCTTTTAATATGGGATTCATCTTAAAATTTTTTAAAGGAAAATCATGAATAAAGGAGTTATTGCAAATTAACTTAAAAGAGTGATTTTTTTTGAAAAACACTTAAAATTTCAAATTTTAGACATTTTTGTAATTTATCCCTTATTTTTTGAAATATCAGTAAAATGTTAATTATTTTTTTTTTTTTTTCTTCATTACAGCCTTCAGGTGAATTTTCCTCTTCCTCCCAACCTGCCTCACAAAATGATGTTCATCATCATGGCACCCATAACGGCATACAATTGTCTCGTGCGGACGATGATGGTGAAAGTCATCATTTGGATCGTTATCCTTTGGCTCAGGTTGATTTTAAACACGTGAAGACGCCCTTCATTATTGGTGTTTGGATTTTATCGGCCAGTATCGCTAAAATTGGTGAGTAACATTTGAAATATAATTAATTAAACTATAAAATTGCAAAAAGCGCTTTAATTTAATATTCAACCAAAAAGAAAGATTAAATTAAAAAGGTTGTCATTTTGGAATTTAATGTCTTGCTGGAATTAATGTCCGTCCGGGTATCTTAACTGATAAAATTTTTATTTAAACAAATTGTGTTTTTTCGCCTTAAATTCTTTTTGTGCTCTTGTGCTTTTTAAGCTCTTTTTTATGTTTTATCTATTTAATTTGTCCATTTTAATTAATTACAGTGTTTTTGTTGTTATTTCTCTTCTATAAAAATGTCTATTATTTGAAATTCCATTTTGAATATTTTCTGTTGATGTCATTTGCAAATTAATAAAAGAAGAAAAAGAATAAAATAGGAAAATGCTGGTATTTCTTATTTTGCCTTCAAAAATGTTAGTTGAAAGTTGAAAATAATGAAATATTGAGAAATTTACTTTGAGAATTGTTTATGGCCCTGAAATGGAATTATTAACAGTACAAAACGTTTGTTTGGTTCAAATGTTTCCTTGTTTTAATTTTAAAGGGCGAAAAAATGTCACAAATTAACCTTCTTTTTATAGTATCAAACACCTTTTTTATTTAATGGTTAATTTAGATAAATAAAATGATTTTTAGTTTTTTGTTACTCTTTTTCAGCATTTTAGTTTTCTTTGGGAGCAATAAGGCACTGAAATGTCCTTTTTCTTCAAGGATAAATATTTAATTTTGTTGCAAAAAATCTGCAAATGGTATAATTTGGGGATGTTTTATAAAAAATGTTTCTTAAGTAAAAGATTTACCGAAAATCTTTCCTAAATAAGGATACATTGACAATTTTTTGAAATAGTGGATTTGGAAAATATTTTGTAATTAGTGGATTTTTCGCAAAATTTCTTCAAATATGTGATTTATCCAAAAATTTTTTCTAAATACGAGTTTTATTGAAAATTTTCTCTTAATATAAGATGAATCAAAAAATTTCTTTATATATAAGATTTATCGAAAATTGCCTACAATTAAGTGACTTAACGAAAAACTTAACGAAATTAGAGATTTATCGAATAATTTTGCTTAATGTGAGATTTATTGGAATTTTTCTCTAAATATGAGATTTATCACAAATTTACTTTAAACTTGGGATTTATCGGGAAATTGCTGTAAATTAGAGATTTATCGTAAAATTTCCATAAATATTAGATTTAACGAAAATTTTCTCTGAATTGGAGATGTATAACCTTCACCAACGTAGAGAAATAAATAGTGAAACATCTGAATCAGAATCACTCTCAGAGTCGATTTAAAGATGTCCGTCCGTCTGTCTGAATCAGAATCACTTTCTGAGTCGATTTAACGATGTCCGTCCGTCTGTCTGAATCAGAATCACTTTCTGAGTCGATTTAACGATGTCCGTCCGCCTGTCTGACTTTATGGACTTTACGAACACCCTACAGATGGCAATTATTGAGATATCTTAATTTTGGTAGATATTATTTTTTGGCTTAGGAACGAAGCCTATTAAAATTGGTCACATTCGGTCCAATATTTCAGGTATTTTATTGAGGTCATAAAATACCAATTTTCAACAAAAAATTGCGTTCCACATAAGCCCCCTTTTTCACTTTCCTTCACTTTGAAGGACATTAATCTCATAAATCGATGTTTGAAATCATGCGAGGGTCGTTCCATTCTTCTATTTTCTCCCGAAAAAGAGCGCATAAATTTCAATTGAATGTTAGAATCATGATAATGTACTTCATACACTTAATAATAAATCTGAAATTCAAATTATAGTAGAACTGTTTATATATTTGTGCCAGCTGCCATTTATAACCAACAGTGTGTAGGGTATTACATAGTCGGGCTTGACCGACTATAACATTTTTATTTGTTTTTCTCTAAAAATGAGATCGACATCACTTTTATCGACTTTAAAACATAATTTCCTTTTCTTGCCTTTGACAACTTTAAAGTTCTCTAAAGATTCCTAAGAAATTTGTTTACAGTTGTTTTGACATGTTTACACTCCTTTTAATTTGTCATTTTTGTATTTTGATTATTTTTACTTAAAGTTTTCAATTAAAAATTTTATTTCCATTAATAAATTGTTTAGTTTTTAGAAATAATTTTTAAAAATATTTATTTAACTTGTTCTTTGGTAAACATATATACATACATACATACATACATACATACATACATACATACATACATACATACATACATACATACATACTTACATACATACAAACACACACAAGTTCATCATTTCAATTACTTAAAAAAATAGTAAAAAATATTTTATTGTCATTTAAATGAAAATTCCATAAAAATAAATAAAATCGATTTAAATTCTTCTGTTACATCAAAAAAGGGCCTTTGAGCTAACAATACAAACACACACACGCACATCAACACTAACACTATCGTCATAATCATCATTCCAATAATCAGATATCAGCAGTTAAATAAAATTAGTAACAGCAAAAATGCTGTTATTTTAGTGTTTTATTGATGTTATAACCTTCACCATCACAAGTGGTGAAGTGGGTATATTAACTTTGTCATTCCGTGGACGGATAAAACCGGGGGAAGGGGTATCCCCCATACAAAGCAAATATTGCTTTTCGAATATCTAAAGACTATAACAGCGAGAGACTTAAAATTCTGCAGCAATTTTGCTAATGTAAGACACTATCACTGGAAAAATGTAGGGCTGATAGGATAGGGGGGGGCATAGACGAATATATCATTCTTACTTATTTTGTTATTGTTTTTGTTTACTCTTAACACCACAACTGCTGCCACCTTCAAATTTTATTTTAAAAGAGCGAATTTAACATTGAACCATACAACAACAACAACCACAGTAACAACAACAATAATATGAGTATCATGTTATAGAAATTTCTCTATTATTTCTGTTAAGAAGGTCAAATTGTTACTATTTTATGTGTCTGGGATTTAAATCTCCCTTTTTCTCTTTTAGTTGTAGCTGTTGTTGTTGTTGTCGTTTGTGTTTTAGATTCTTTAAATTTTATTTTGGCAATTTTCTACATTTATCGACTGTTTTTTGTTACAAACAAAAAATTGTTTGTTTTAGTCATTTACACTCTCATGTACTCATACACTCACACATTTAGTGGGAACTTATTTACACGCTTTTTGGATTTTAGTCTTTTTTTTTTAGCAAATTTTGCTGATTTTTCTTTATTTTTTTCTGCTTATGAACCATTTTATACTTAACATTGACCCATATTTATGTTCTCTTTTATCCAATTGACGTTTTTGCGTTTTTTTTAGGTTTAGTTTTTTGTGAAAACAATGAAAACAACTTAAATTACAAAGATCTTTTCTAGAAAAAGAATAAAATAAATTTACGAACTATTTTTGCTTTTTACTCATTCCTCAATTACTTGATGTTTTTAATAATAAATTTATGGCTTTCTTAACTTCCGGACAAATTAAAATGAAAACTTTTTTGGAAACCGAAATTTGTAGTTTCACTTAAATGTGAAAATAATCGAAAACTCGTGAAATCTACGATAAATTTACTATTTATAGTAAATTTACGATAAATTTACTATTTATAGTAAATTTACGATAAATTTACTATTTATAGTAAATTTACGATAAATTTACTATTTATAGTAAATTTACGATAAATTTACTATTTATAGTAAATTTACGATAAATTTACTATTTATAGTAAATTTACGATAAATTTACTATTTATAGTAAATTTACGATAAATTTACTATTTATAGTAAATTTACGATAAATTTACTATTTATAGTAAATTTACGATAAATTTACTATTTATAGTAAATTTACGATAAATTTACTATTTATAGTAAATTTACGATAAATTTACTATTTATAGTAAATTTACGATAAATTTACTATTTATAGTAAATTTACGATAAATTTACTATTTATAGTAAATTTACGATAAATTTACTATTTATAGTAAATTTACGATAAATTTACTATTTATAGTAAATTTACGATAAATTTACTATTTATAGTAAATTTACGATAAATTTAATATAAATAGTAAATTTACGATAAATTTACTATTTATAGTAAATTTACGATAAATTTACTATTTATAGTAAATTTACGATAAATTTACTATTTATAGTAAATTTACGATAAATTTACTATTTATAGTAAATTTACGATAAATTTACTATTTATAGTAAATTTACGATAAATTTACTATTTATAGTAAATTTACGATAAATTTACTATTTATAGTAAATTTACGATAAATTTACTATTTATAGTAAATTTACGATAAATTTACTATTTATAGTAAATTTACGATAAATTTACTATTTATAGTAAATTTACGATAAATTTACTATTATTTGTACATTTACGATAAATTTACTATTTTTTGTAAATTAACGATAAATTTACTATTTATAGTGAATTTACGATAAATTTACTATTTATAGTAAATTTACGATAAATTTACTATTTATAGTAAATTTACGATAAATTTACTATTTATAGTAAATTTACGATAAATTTACTATTTATAGTAAATTTACGATAAATTTACTATTTATAGTAAATTTACGATAAATTTACTATTTATAGTAAATTTACGATAAATTTACTATTTATAGTAAATTTACGATAAATTTACTATTTATAGTAAATTTACGATAAATTTACTATTTATAGTAAATTTACGATAAATTTACTATTTATAGTAAATTTACGATAAATTTACTATTTATAGTAAATTTACGATAAATTTACTATTTATAGTAAATTTACGATAAATTTACTATTTATAGTAAATTTACGATAAATTTACTATTTATAGTAAATTTACGATAAATTTACTATTTATAGTAAATTTACGATAAATTTACTATTTATAGTAAATTTACGATAAATTTACTATTTATAGTAAATTTACGATAAATTTACTATTTTTTGTAAATTAACGATAAATTTACTATTTATAGTGAATTTACGATAAATTTACTTTTTATAGTGAATTTACGATAAATTTACTATTTACAGTAAATTTACGATAAATTTACTATTTATAGTAAATTTACGATAAATTTACTATTTATAGTAAATTTACAGTAAATTTACTATTTATAGTAAATTTACGATAAATTTACTATTTATAGTAAATTTACGATAAATTTACTATTTATAGTAAATTTACAGTAAATTTACTATTTATAGTAAATTTACAGTAAATTTACTATTTATAGTAAATTTACGATAAATTTACTATTTATAGTAAATTTACGATAAATTTACTATTTATAGTAAATCTACGATAAATTTACTATTTATAGTAAATCTACGATAAATTTACAATTTATAGTAAATTTACAATAAATTTACAATTTATAGTAAATCTACGATAAATTTACAATTTATAGTAAATCTACGATAAATTTATTATTTATAGTAAATTTACAATTAATTTACAATTTATAGTAAATTTTCAATAAATTCACTATTTAAGATAAATTATCGATAAATTCGCTCTTTTTTTTAAATTTTGCTGAATTCAAATTTGAAACAAAATGTTTAAAAAAATTCACTTCTCCTCCCTTGAAGATACGTTACTGCTTTTTTAATTTTCACGCGTTAAATTAATAGTCGTTTTCCATTTATCATTGACTCTGGTTTGAGTTTTTTTTTTCGATTTTTGTTTTTTATTTTATTTGTTCAAAAATATTTTCAACTTTCAAGGTCATTGAAACCAGCAAAAAAGAGACAAAATATCAAATGTTATAGTAAATTATTTAATAAAAAATCGAGGTTGGCATGTTAAGTTGTTTCCAATTAAATGCTTTTAATGTAATTTACATCATAATTATTTCCTCTTTCTATTTTCAGGTTTCCATATGACACCAAAATTGCATCTTATATTTCCCGAATCTTGCCTTCTTATTGTTGTTGGTGTTGTAATCGGTGTTGTGCTCTTCTTTTGCACAAATGTCGCCGTATCGCCTCTAACACCAAATACCTTCTTCTTCTATATGTTGCCACCGATTATATTGGATGCGGGTTATTTCATGCCAAATCGTATGTTTTTTGATAATTTGGGAACAATTCTATTGATGGCTGTTGTTGGTACAATATTTAATATTGCAACAATTGGTAAGTAGAAAATATTGCGAAAAATAAGAAAATCACTTTAATTAAAACGAAATATATTTTTCAATTTAAAGACGTCAGAAACACTGCGATATAGTAGAAAAAAGTTTATAAGGTTGGGAAAAAGACATTAAATTATAGAATAAGAAAAGTAAATATTTGTAAAACGACTTTATTCCGGTCATAATTTTTTATATCACTTTATTATTGTTTCGATAACAGTTCTTTTTATTTGATTCCTTTTTTATTAATTTGAATTTATTTGAATTTTTAAATCTTTTTTTCTTATTATTTTCAATAAAAAGTTATAATAAAATACAATTTCAATTAATTTGTTATTTGATCTTAATTTAAATGTCTTTTCACTATTTGCCAAAGTTTCAATTGTAAATACATGATTATAGTATTTTTGTTTAGATTTATGGCTTTTTTTCAGTTAACTGTTATAATAAATACAATTCGAGATTTTATAAGTTGAGAATTGAATTAATCAATGGAAGGGAATTTGTGATCTAATAAACAACCAAAAATGCAGGGAAGATTATTGGCAAAGAACAGAAATTCTTTATTTATAGCGAATTTTCGATAAATTTGTTATTTATATGAAATTTTCGATAAATTCGTTATTTATAGTAAATTTTCGATAAATTTGTTATTTATAGGAAATTTTCGAAAAATTTTTATTTATAGCGAATTTTCGATAAATTTGTTATTTATAGGAAATTTTCGATAAATTCGTAATTTAAAGGAAATTTTCGATAAATTTGTTATTTATAGGAAATTTTCGATAAATTTGTTATTTATAGGAAATTTTCGATAAATTTGTTATTTATAGGAAATTTTCGATAAATTTGTTATTTATAGGAAATTTTCGATAAATTTGTTATTCATAGCGAATTTTCGATAAATTCGTTATTTATAGAAATTTTCGATAAATTCTTTATTTATAGAAAATTTTCGATAAATTCTTTATTTATAGAAAATTTTCGATAAATTCTTTATTTATAGGAAATTTTCGATAAATTCTTTATTTATAGGAAATTTTCGATAAATTCTTTATTTATAGGAAATTTTCGATAAATTTGTTATTTATAGGAAATTTTCGATAAATTTGTTATTTATAGGAAATTTTCGATAAATTTGTTATTTATAGGAAATTTTCGATAAATTTGTTATTTATAGCGAATTTTCGATAAATTCGTTATTTATAGAAATTTTCGATAAATTCGTTTTTTGAAGAAAATTTTCGATAAATTTTTTATTTATAGGAAATTTTCGATAATTTTGTTATTTATAGCGAATTTTTGATAAATTCGTTATTTATATAAATTTTCGATAAATTCGTTATTTAAAGGAAATTTTCGATAATTTTGTTATTTATAGGAAATTTTCGATAATTTTGTTATTTATAGGAAATTTTCGATAAATTTGTTATTTATAGGAAATTTTCGATAAATTTCTTATTTATAGGAAATTTTCGATAAATTTCTTATATAGCGAATTTTCGATAAATTCCTTATTTATAGGAAATTTTCGATAAATTTTTTATTTATAGGAAATATAAATGATGTTGTTTTTTTAGGGGCAATTTTTCATGAAATTTCCTTTTTAGAGAAAATTTTCATGAAAATTTCTTTTTTTGAGAAAAATTTTATTAATTTCCATTAAATTCCCTTTCATGAAATGTCCTTTGTCGTAATGAGTTTTATTGTTTAATTAAAGTTTTGGTATTTAATTTTAATTTTTTCCTTTTTAAGGAAAATTACTTTTCTTTCAAAATTGTTATTGTAATTATTTCTTTCACTTTCTCTCTATTATTAGTGACAACAACTCCCAGGTTTAGTCATTCATTTAATCATTCATTCATCTAATATTCTTAATACTATTAATAACAAGATTAATTGACCTGATTAAATAAATACAACAACAAAAAAGAGATATAAATAATTGATTTTTTTGTTCGTTTTACAATTTCTATTAAGTTTTTATGCGTTTCGAGAGAAAAAAATCAACAACAAATTGTCATGTTATTTTCATGTTTTTTTATTTATGTTAATTTTTTAAATAAATTAGTTAAAGAAAAAACGACAACAACAACAACAAAAAATCATATTATATTTAAAAAAATAATAATAATTTATGTCTATTATTTGTCTATAAAAAATTTTTAATAAAATATTCAACTTAAACATACGTGAGATTTAGATTGAGATTGAAATTGAGAATGTAATAAAATTGATTGATGACTATTTTGTTGTTGTTGTTGTTGTTTTCATAAAAAAATGTTTAAATTCTAATGTAGGATTTTTATGTTAATTATTTATGAAAAAAGACAAAAATAAATAAAACAAGTAAGAATGACATATTCGGCTACGCCGAAACTTCAATACCCTCCACCAGAAATGTTTAAGAAATAAATAAATTATGTTGCGTACATGTACATTTTACGCACATTCAAACTCACATACACACTCACAAATGCATACAATATATGAATGTATTTCTTATATAAAACAAAGAAACTTCTATGAATCATAAAATTAGTTATATTTTTCACTATAACTTTTTTTCTACTGAACCGATTTTGTTGATTTTTGTAACAGGTAATTCGGTATATATTTTTTGACATTATTGCAATTTATTTTATTTAATTTTTTTTTTCAAATTTGTTGATTTATAATTGATAATTTTACAAAAGTTCTTCGCTTAAATTTAGATGGTGTGTCAGATATCGGTATATATCTATTAACAATTTCTAACGGATGTGAGCGTGCCAAAAACACAGACGGACATATCTTAATCGACTCAGATTTTGATGTGATGTAAGAATATATATAAATTATGGTGTCTTAGATGATTCCTTTTTAGCGTTACATACGTAATGATAAAGTAAATATATCCTCTTTACCACTTGTAGTAGTGGAGGGTATAAAAACTTGGTCATTAATTTAAGTCAAGAAAACAAACAAAAACAGAAAAAAAACATGACTGACCTATTTAAATCACATTAGAAGTATTCGGTTTTGTTTTTTTTGATACCCTACACCACCGTTAATGGTTGGTATATTATGCGTTTATGCTGATGTTTGTAACATGCAGAAAATAATTCTGAGTCGTTTTAACGATGTTCGACCCTCTGCCCATCTTTCCATCTGGTTGCTTATGTAAACATTGTGAATACTCTACAGGCCGCAATTTTGGAGATATCTTGACGAAATTTGGTAATAATTATGTCGGCCCAAGGATGAAGCCTATTGAAATTGGCCATTTTAAAAAGCAATTTGTGACAGAAATAAGACTTATAATTAAGTCTAAAATGATGTGTCAAATTATGGGAGATTCGGTCAGATTCCTCTTCCAAATATCACTTTGAAGGACATAAATCTCTAACATATGCTCTGGTATTGTAATAATAACTGGTGAAAATAAGTGAATAATTTAAACAAAAATTTATGTTCAAAATTCTACGAGGGTTGTTACATTTCATATCATGTAGCAACCAAAAAGATTCATTTTAAAACGTATAAATTTCACATAAATCTTTGTTATTCAATAATGTTCCGCACACTTAAGAATAAATCAAAAAAATTAATTATACGAGGGTAGTTCCTTACTTTTTCGAAACTATCTATTATAACTAACATTGTGGTGAAGGCTATTACATGGTCGGACTTGACCGACTATAAAATTATTACTTGTTAATGCTAAATTTGACTTTGTTACATGTTAACGAGAGTGATAGATATACAGAGGAAGAGAGGGAGAGTGAGGGAGAGTTATAAGAGGAGTTTAGTTAGAATATTTTATAAAGCTGTTAAAATGTATGTTAATGTTTTTTGTACTAGACAGAGTAAGTGTGTGAGAGAGAGAGAGAAAGGAAGACAGTATTAAAGGAAGGAAGGAAGGAAGAGCATGAGTGCGTATGAGTGATATATTATTCTTTTCTAAGATTTCTTTACATTGTTTTGCTTTTGTGTTTGTTGTTTTTTATACGATTCCATTTATTAGCATTAAATATTGCTCATACGCCCAGTATTTAGAATTTAAATAAAACAAAGAACAGTGATTCCGAAACGTTGTTTGGAAATAATTATAAAACTTTTGAAAGGAAAATTTAGATAAATTTTGATAAATCACGATTAATAGAAAAATAAATTCGCGATATATAAGAAATACTCAATAAATTTGTTATTTAAGGGAACTTTGCGATATTGAATGTCTTACATAAATATTTGGAAATTATGAAAATGTTTGAGCCTAAAGATTCGCCATTTTTAACGAAGGATTGTGGAATATCTTTTAATGTTAAAAAATTATGAAGAACTTAGGTAGTTTGAGTAGAGGAGACTCTATAAGTCTCATGGCCGGAGGCATACATCTAATCCATTGTTATTGGCTTGTTGTGCGTTCATCGCATCCGAAAAAAACAAGGAAACAAAACCCCTAATTTACTTAAAAGAATTCTGTATCGTGTACAAATATTTTTAATTTCCTCCAATAAACGTGCTTGAGGTAGGACATATCCCGTATTGTATCCCTCATAAAGTTCTGAGATCTCTGGGTTGCGAAAGCTGATAATGTTCCACCGTTTCGGCTTCTTCTCTACATGCACAGCATTCGATGTCTTCGATGACACCTAACTGATTAAGATGCTGTCGTAGAGTGGAGTGTTCTGTAAGAAGGCCCATCATGATACTTAACTCGATCTTCTGCATCCGGGTCGCCTCCGTCGTGGCAATGAAGAACTTAAAATTTTTAATATTTGATTTATTTACTCGATAAAATTTTAAGACTTTACGATATTTTTTTTTTTTTTGAAAACATGATGAACTTGTTCTTGAATTAGAGATTTAAAAAGATTCCCATTTTTCATGCCAAAATACCCAAAATCCCAGTCTGTATAAATCATGTTTCAAATATTTGACTATTTACACATGACATGATCAACCTGTCATTATAAGGACTTTCCGACAAAAGATACCTTTTGAGCTTGTATTAGGGCCAATTTAAAGATGATTCCTGCTTTCTAATTCGAGAACTAAACAAAAAAGTTTAACTTTTTTAATTGACCAAATTTTGATAAGTCTTGTTGGTTGGATTATGTCCCAAGTTTATTCCTATTAAGTTTACTTAGATTTCCGTTAAGTTTACTTTAAAAAAGTATTAAAAAATTAAATGTTCAGAATAAAAAAATATTTTTGTTAGTAAAATGTTGCCACCTTTTTACATAAAATTCAAAAAAAAAAAAATATTTTTTTTTATAATTTCTAAATTCAAATCCATATAACTTCTTAATGGCTTCACATATTTTTATTATTATTGCAGCAATATTTGATAGTAAAATTTCTGTAATCCCCATTTCGATTCTCCTGAACTATGAAAGTGCTTAACATATAATCGATGAGGAACTTTTAAATAAAAAACAAGTAAACAATGTATAGTCGGTCAAGTCAGACTATATAATATCCTACACCACATTGATGGTTAAAAATTATAATTTCGAAAAATTTACAAACTACCCTCGTATAAATTTTATTTTTTTTATTTATTCTTAAGTGTGCAAGACATTATTGTGACACAAAGATTTATGTTAAATTTATGAGTTTCAAAATGATTTATTTCTGGGGGGTTATATGGGAAGAAATTATGAACCGACCCTCGTATAATTTTGCAATTTGATTTTTGCATATATTTATTTTAATTTAACCAAATATTATTACAGTGTATATGTGAGATTTATGCCCTTAAAAGTGATATTTGGAAGGGGATTTATATGGAACCTCTCGGATATTTTGGCACATTGTTTTAGAATGTCATGAAGTCTTAAATTGTTTTATATATTGGAACCTTTTGAAATTAAAACCCCGTTACGGGAGAAACATTTATGTGGAAGGTACCTGATATATTGGATCAAATAATAATTTTACCAAATTTCATCGAGATATCTCAGAAAATGCGATCTGTAGTGAGTTTACAACGTTTTCATGGACAGCCAGCCGGATAGACAGACGGACGGACGCACATCGTTAAATCAACTCAGAAGTTGATTCTTAGACGAATGGTACACTTAAAGGTGGGGGTAACAACATTTTTTTTGCTTGTTACAAACATCTGCACAAACGCATACACCTACGGTGGTGTAGTTGTAGGTCTTGAAGTATACAAGGAATAATTATGTATACTTAAAGCTTTGTTATGGTTCAAAAATTTGCTTAATCTGTTTTGACGTTCAAAAGTTCTATGGACTAAAGTTTATTTTGTTTTATAAATGAATTAAATTCATTCAGTCTTTAACAACATGCCACGCCCATAATTATAAATATTTGAAGCAATTTTTCTGGTTACTTTAAGTTCAATATATTTATACAAGTTTTTGGAAATCGGTTTTAGGTTATAAAGATAATTTATAAAATTATAAAAATTTCAATAGGTTATAGCAGCAAAAACATTTTAAGGGATGGATCCACATAGGTCATAAGAATATATATGTCATAAAAATGTACACATATGGATTTCTTTTGGTTGTAAATTTTTTTTATTCATTTTGCTCTTAAGTTAAAAATTTTAGAAAAATATCTCTTATACAGTAGATATTAAAGTTATAAGGACTTACGATATCATTTATAGAAGATTATAGTTCTACCAAAATTTGGGCAAAAAAAAATCTCTCGATTATATTTAATAGATTTTAAATTGTGATCATTCATTACTTCTAATTTAGCATAAGAAAATACTTTTTTCTTCATAATATAACCTAAAACATCAGTTTTCAAGAGCATGCCACGCCCAGTATTTGAAATTTAAATAAAACAAAGAGCAGTGATTCCCAAACGTTTTTTTGGAAATAATTACAACATTTAGAAAGAAAAATTTCGTTAAATAAGTTTTTTAAAGAAATTTTCAATTTTATTTATAGGAAAATTAATTTATTTCAACAGCAGGCCACGCCCACAATTATAAATATTTTTGGTTACCTTAATTTCAATTTACTAATAAATGACATTAACCTTTTTTAAATTGTTGTTAAAAAATACTTTCAATTAGGCTAACAAAAATAGCGTTATCGTTATTTTGAAAAATACATATTTTTTTTACTAATTTTTTTAATAATTTTTTTATTGTTTATTTAAATAAATAGTTTTTTTTTTGTATAAATTTTTACTTATACAAACAAAATCAAAGTGTTAATTCTATTAAAAAATTTAACAGATTTTTGTCTATAATAACGAGTGTCTGTTAAAAAACATATAGACAATTTGATTATCATCTTCTATATAATTTTGTATAATAAACATGCAATAATAGATGTTTTGTAAAAAATTATATATTTAAATAAAATGTAATTTTTTCTTTTCAATAAATATTGAATGAACAAATTGTATTCAAAAAAAACTGGCAAAATAATTATTTGTAATTTGTATTTAAACAATAATTTTAATAACATTTAATTAAATTATAAATATTTGTTGAAAAACAAAACAAAAGTTTTAATATTCATTTAACACTTTGTGTTGAAATAACGGTATTTGGAAAAATTGAAAAGAGGTTAATAACCTTTAAATTGCATCAAAATATTTTTAAAAGTGGGCGTGGCATTGTTGTTAAAACAGCACTTTTATTGTTCTCTATAAACTTAAGTGATTTTTTAAAATTTTCTCAAAAGTAACTTTTAATTAATTGGAAATTATTAACGTTAATTAGTCAAATTTTTACTTGTGATTTTGATATCACTATATTCTTCTAGAAATGGTGAATAGAGTAACTGTAAAGTTGTCTCCCACTGTATTTTTAAAATTTTCCTCAATTTCTATATATTTTCTTAAATTAAAAGTTAAGTGGTCTAGAACTTTTGAAGATCAAAAGCATTTGAACAAATTGTATTACCATAAGAAAGCCATGAGTGTAACCTTTAACTTCATATATAATTTAGATCTATTGGGATCAATCTGTTGAACACTTTTTTCCTTTGAATGAATATTCTGCCAAATTTTCATATCCCCTCATTTAAACATTTTTTAAATTATTTGGACTAGAACTTTTAAGAGACAAATGGGATCAAACATATTTAATTACCAAAAGAAAGCTATGAGTGTACACTTTTATTTTATATATACTTTTAAACTTGTTGGTATCCCTCTACTGAATAAATTTTCCATTTGAGTGAACATACTCCTATATGTTCGTAAACGAATTTGTTTAAAACAATTTTAAAGTTTATTGGAATAAAACTTTTGAGTATTTTGAGTCACTGTATCACAAGAAAGCTATAAGTGTACACTAGAACATCACATATACTTTAAGACCAGTTTGACTTTTTCCTTTTTAGTTAATACTTATACTCCCAGGTTTTTTCTAATGATTATATTTTGAACAATACTAAAGATTATGGGATCAAAACTTTAGTGGGTTTAAAGGGGGTAATAAATTTATACATTTTACTACCAAATGAAAGCTATAGGTGTACACTTTTATACCATATAAACTTTTAGGTCAAATGAGTTAAGGTTTTTGGAAAAAAATTTATATCCCAAAAAATTTTTCCTTAATGAATATTTAATATTTAAACTGAGATACATAATACCACACGTACATTTAGACCTGGTTGGCCTGTCATGGACATACCTGATTTGGTATAAGTATGAAAATTTTAAATATTATTAATTATTGGATCTACTTTTTCATTGGCCTATAATTTCTTAATTTTTTATTATAAAAATTGGCAAATTTCATTTTGCCAAAAATTTTTTAGGGCACGGGAGGCTCTAAGCAAACATTAGTGTTGTATTATCATACGATTAAAATAGATTGTTTGTATGTGGGGAGTATCCCTCTCCTGGTATTATCCTTCCTACATTTTGTTTGGTAAAACAAGGAAATGTTTTACCAAACAAAACGTAGAAAGTGATTGTGATCAAATTCGAGAACTCTCGCTGTTAAAGTCCTGGATATTCAATAATCAATATTTGGTTTGTATGGATGTTACCCATCTCTCTGGTCTCAACCGTCCTACGTGTTCTTCAGTAAAACAGTTCCTTGAGAAAATAGTAAGAACCAAATTAGAGAACTCTCGGTGTTATAGTGCTTGAGATATTCAATACTCAATATTTACTTTGTATAAGGGTGTACCCCTCTCCCTGGTCCTATTGGTTGTTCTTATTTTATATAGTTCATTGAAAGCAACACAGTTGGTCCAGCCCTAAAACGTCTATAAGTTACAAACATACATACATACATACATACATACATACATACATACATACATACATACATACTTGCATACATCCATATTTACATACGTGGTTGATTGAAGTTTAAATTTCTTAAACGATTACTGAACCGATTTAGATAATATTAGTTCCCATCAAAAATATAAGATTTAAAATATCAAGTTTTTAAGATCCAGAGGGATTTACTAAAGCATAAAGTGTAGACTCCTAATCCATTAATATATTGAGACCTATTTTTCTTGGTCTATTGAACAGATTCTTACATGTTAATAAAAATAAAAAAACGAACTTTTGAAGCATATAAATAATTAGAAACAAAGACGTAGTTTTGGTCCATAATTGACTCTAGGTCCTATATAAGATCAGCAACCAAACATCACATTAAATGGCATAATTTGAAAATGTTATTAGTTTTATGACAATATTTGCTATGGATTAAGGTTTATGGAACTAAATATCTTTTTCCCGTATTTAAGGAGGATTGAGCAAAAATGACCTTTACACTGAACCAAAAAATGTAGTAAATATAACGAAAAAGGGTGTAGAATTGAAGAAAAGTTGGTTAATTATCAACCAACGAAATCTTTATTCATTATAACGAAAATGTTTTTTAATTTTTTGTAAATTCTTCAAATTGACGAAAAATCGTCAATATGACTATTTGAATTTGTTAATAAAAATGCGGTTAATTTGAATAAATATTATTCAATTTGAATAACAGATTATTCAAATTAACAAATATAAATTCTTTATATTGAAGAATATTATTTCAATTTTAATATCGTATTCGAGTTAAAAGCACTTTAAACAAACATTTAATAACTTTCATTATAATGATGATGTTCTGTAAAAGTAAGTTTTACACAAAATCAGATTGTAGAATTTAATTCTAGAAGAAATGATCCATAATTCCCTATAAATCTTTATGGGATTTAAAGCAGGTCTTAATAGAAGTCAAGGGAAATTATGAAGCATTTTAATTAAATGAACATAAATCTTTAAAATATTCAAAAATCTCATAACCCTGACGTAAATGTGAGATTAATAAATAACAAATATTTTTTAAAGATAAAAATCACTTTAATATTTCATACTTCATTAATAGGCCTTTCTAAATTTTATGCTTTAAAAATAATGTTATTTAATTTATTATCATTTATCAATTATTTA
Organism: Cochliomyia hominivorax; assembly: GCA_004302925.2. Classification (NCBI taxonomy): domain Eukaryota; kingdom Metazoa; phylum Arthropoda; class Insecta; order Diptera; family Calliphoridae; genus Cochliomyia; species Cochliomyia hominivorax. The sequence continues at coordinate 19,848,284 of PYHX02000158.1, forward strand.
TTAAAACGCATTGTTATTTGATTAATCTAAATAAGTGTTAATAAAAAAAACTAATTTAACGTCATCCATTCATCTGTCCGTCCTTCTGTCCGTCCGTCAGTCTGTCTCTCTATCTCTCTACTTCAATAGTTTATTTCATTTCAATTATTTCATTCATCATATCAAACAAAAACACTTCATTGATCATAAAAAGCAAAATATTATTATTAATTTTTTTCTCCCTACATTTTGTTGTTTTTATTCCATTTCGTATCAAAATAAACGTCTAACAAAACGTTCAAAGTGAAAAAAAGACTTAAATTCTATTGAATTCATTTTGTCATTGAGGCAAAAACGTTTAGAATTTTAAATAACGAAAAAAAAAAATAACTGAAAAACAAACAAACAAACTGACAAACTAAATCTCACACCTGAATTATTTCATACACCGATTTTTGTCTTTTTTTCCCATTTTTTTTGCTTATAAATTATGACAACTTTCAATAATTTCAAATTGTTTCTAATACCTCGACATTATAAATCACCACCATCACAAGTGTTGAAGAGGGTATATTAATTTTGTCATTCTGTGTGTAACGCTAAGAAAGAATTATCTTGGATCCCATAATGTGTATATATTCTTGCATTAAATCGAAATCTTACTCGATTTAGCTATATCTGTCTGTTGATCCATCTGTCAAGCCGTCTGTCTGCCTGCCCGTCTATCTGTTGTTGGCCGACTCACATCCACAATAATTGACATGTCTCAATAAAATTTGACCTGATTATTTGTTATAGTTCTAAGAAGGTTCCTTTTAAAAAGCAGCAAAATAGGTTTAATATATTGAAGATTTAGTCCGATATCTGAGGCAATAATTTATTATTCAAATTGAATAATATTTATTCAAATTAAAAACATTTTTATTAATGAATTCAAATAATCATATTGACAATTTTTCGTCAATTTGAAGAATTTACAAAAAATTAACGAAAATTTTCGTTATGATGAATTAAGATTTCATTGGCTGATATTTAATCTATTTTTCTTCAATTCCACACCTTTTTTCGTTATATTAACTAACTTTTTTGGTTCAGTGTAAGCTTCATGTATTTAATTAACATTCCAAAAAATTATCAAAATCGGTTTAATAGGAAAAAATTAAAGTCCTGTGTTATATTTCTATATTGTGGTAGGGTGTATTGCAGATTCGGCACAGCCCAGTTTTATTACTTTTTAATATTTATTTAAAATACAACAAAATATTTAGAAAGTAGATCAATGAAAAAATCATTCATCGTTGTATTTGAATTATTTTGTTGGAAATTTTTAAATAAATAAAAAAATTATTTAAGAAAATTAAAATTGTGCGGACTCATGTTATGAAAAAAAGATGACAAAAATTATAATAAAAATATAATCTAAATAATAATAATAATAATAATAATAATAATAATAATAATAATAATAATAATAATAATAAAAAATTATTTTTTATATATTTAAATTATTTTATTAGGTACACGCGACTGATTAGGTGCAGAGTATTCAAATTACAAGGAGAAAATATGGAGACTTGATGCTGTAATTTTCACATAAAACTACAGGTTGCCTCAGATATCGGTCAATATCTATCAAAATACTGAACAAATGTTGCTGGTTTTATATAAAAAACCCTTCAGGACTATAACAATTACTCAGACCAAATTTCATTGTGGATGAGACAGACGGACATAGCTAAATCGACTTAGATTTTGATCATTTGTTTACTGAAAAATTCTTCGGAATTTCATTGATTTTGCAAACGGAAAACCATTTTAAAATGCAAAAAACCGAAACCGGACATCATATTTTTCCCCCACCTCTTTAGGGCATTAAAGCCATTTCACTATTCAGGCTATTTCACGATATAGGTTTTATTGTTTGGTCTAAATTCCTTATAAATAATATTTTTTCTATAATTTTTTTTAATAATGAAACAAGAAATGGTAAAAAGTATGAAAGTATGGAATTAAAGATTTCTTATGGCGATCAAACTTTTGTAATTTCTTTCAATCCTCCAAATTTTTATTCATCTAAATTTCACATTTTTTAAATGGTATAATTATTCAATAGAAGAAAACAAACTGGTCTAAAAGTTATATATGTTATGAAAGTGTTCACTTGTAAGCCCTCTTATGGTAATAAAATTTTTATAATCGCTTTTAAGCCTCAAAAGTTCTATTTCGTTTAACTTAAATTTTTCTGAAATTATAGTTTTAGGGAGGAATCTTAGGAGTATTTTCATTCAAATAAAGAAATGATTAACTGGTCTAAAAGTATATATGAGGTAAACTCTTACACTAATAGCTTTCTTATAGAATTCATATATTTGAAATCTCTTTTAACCCTCAATAGTTCTATTTTACTAAACTTTAAAATTGTTAAAAAAAATCATGGATGGATTTTTATTCAAATGGAAAAATGAATCAAACTGAGCTAAAAAGTACACATCGTATAAACGTGAACACTTACAGCTTTATTTTGTTATCAAACTTTTTTTTAATCCCTATTTAATCCTCAAACGCAGTATTCTACTAAATTTTGAAATTTTTTTTAGAAAATGTTTGAAGCAGTTTCATCTTAATAGGACGAAATCGGCCTTAAAGTATATATAATATATAAGTAGACTTATAGCTTTCTTTAAGAGCTTTTGACATTCAATATTTTTATTGTCTAAACTATAAAATGTATGTAAAACATACTCTTGTGGGAAAAAAATCTTGGAAATATGTTCATTTAAATAGAAAAATTATTCCCCACACTGAACCCAACTGGTCCAAATGTATATATGGATTAAAGTGGACAGTTATAGATTTCATATGTTAGCAAAATTTATCTCATTCCTTTTAAGACTCTAAAATTTTTTATCGATAAACTGGAAGTTTTTTTTTTAAAGATATAATTTTTTAAGTATTTGCTTTTGAATGAAAGATGTGTTCAATAGATGGGTCCAAATAGTTCTAAAACTATTTGTGGTGTAGAAGTTTATTTTGATAGTAAAAAAAAGTTTGATTCCTTTTGATTTTCAAAAGTTTTATTTCACTAAACTTTAAATTTGATAAAAACTATAGTATTTGCGGAAAATTTCAATAACACGACAAATGATAAGGTTTAAGTGACCTAGAATATGATTTTTAAAAGACAATATCCCTATCAACATTATAGGAAAAGAATCGACCAATTATCATTATTTATTTCGAAATAAAATAAATTTTTTTTTGAAAAAATTTGAAAAAATTTTGAAAAATTTTCAAAATTAATATAAAACTGTTGATTTTAACATTATGCCACGCCCACAATTACAAATATTTTGAAAATATTTTTAAAGTTTCCTTAAATTCAATTTGTTTATTATCGAATGCTTTTTGTCAAATTTCATCAAAATATCTTCAATTAAAGACATTTCACAAAATTTTGCATATTTCATAAAAACAGAAACAAATTTTGGGAGTATTTTCCATCAAATGAGTAAAGTGTGTAAGAGATGGATCCAAATGGGTCCAAGAGTATATATATGGGATAAAAGTTTACAAATATAGGTTTCTTTTGGTAGTTATAATTAACTGATCCCTTTAGAGCTTTAAAAGTTCTTTGTCACTAAACTTTAAATTTCATAGAAAAAATATATCATTTGAAAGATATTAAATAAAATAGTGCGTGTAAATTCTACAGTGACTTTAAATGCCATCTCTGAAAGAATACAGTGCTAGCAATATATTAAAAAAAAATTCAGATAATTATCATTAATATTTTTCAGGTTATGATCATTTATTTTTGATATTTGAAAAAAATCACATAACATAAAACACCTCTTTTTAAGAGTATGCCACGCCCACAATTTTTAATATTTGAATAAAATTTTTGGTCTACCTTAATATTATTAAGGTAATCTTATTTTTTTATTTTTTTTATTTAATCGAAAACAGGGTGAACATTTTATTATTTTGTTATAAAAAATCTCAAGAGTCTTAAATTTAATTTATCATGTTGCTGTCATTTTAAAAACATGTGTACCATAACTTTTTTCATAGACTATAGATAGATTTTTTTTGTTGTGAAATATTTGATAACCAAATATTAATGTGTTTATTGACGTTATAAAGACATTATTTAATATTATCCTGTGTTCTCTTTAACCTTAAAGAGAGGGAGTGTCTTAACAACACTAAGAAAAAAAAACAACTTGTTTTTCTTTTTAGAACAAATATTGATTTTTATATTAAATATAAAAAAAGACTTTATCTGGGGATGATTATTAAATGCTAATAATAATAACAACAACATAATAACAATAACAACAACATAATTTTATTTATTTAATTAATCAAATATAAAGTTAAAATAAAACTTAACATAAATTTAATTAAGTTAAATTTATATTTAAATAATAATATTTGAAGTAAAACAAGAAAGTAAATCACATACAGTGTGTCGAAATTGATTTTTTGGAAAATATTTTGTAACTGTTGAACCAAATATGTTAGTAAATGTAACGAAAAAGATTGTAGAGTTGAAGAAAATTAGATAAAATATCAGCCAACGAAGCCTTTATTCATCACAACGAAAATTTTCGTTAATTTTTTTGTAAATTCTCAAATTGACGAAAAATTGTCAATATGATTATTTGAATTCATTAATAGAAATGCTTTTAATTTGAATAAATATTATTCAATTTGAATAATACATTATTCAAATTGACAAAAATAATTATTTATATTGATGAATATTATTCAATTTTAATACTAAATATTAAAGTTAAATTTATGAAATTTTAGTTGAATTGACAAAAAAAAATCTTTAAATTGATGTAATAATTAATACATAAACTATTAAGGACCAAGGCAAGAAGTACTCCCCATACAAAGCATATTGATTAAAGAATATTCTAAGAACTGTAACAGCGAGATCTAAATGAGCAATTATTTCTATAAATATTAGTACCAGTTACGAATTTGTATGGTAAAAATTTCAGTGAAGAATATCTAAGAACACTGTAAATCAGAAAAAAATCTTTTCACTCTTCTTAATATTACCTACGACATTTGGTTCAGTGTAAGAACACTTCCCAACCCTTAAGTATGGAAAATTTTTCAAAGAGAAGTGAAGCAAAAAATAAGGGGGTAAATTTGACTAGAGGTAACTTAGTTTAGGTTAGATTTTCAAGCCAAATTATAAACTTCTTAAGTATTTGGCATCTATGAAAACGTTAGAACTTTAAAAATCTGATTTTTTAAAGAAAAGTAAATAAAATGTCATTTGGTGTCAAAAATTTGTAATGAAATTAAAATTTCGAATTTTCGCTGTATTTTTGAAAAATTAAATTATTCTTTAAACTTTAATAAAATTGAAATGAATAATGATATTAACTTGAAATTTCAATACGATATATATGAATATGTTCATGAATCAGAGAATGAAAACGATTCCCACCTTTCCCAATGGAGATACCCAAAATCCCAATCCTTAAAAATCATGTTAAAAAATTTGACTTTTTCACTGAAATAATCACCCTGTCATTATAAGGACCTTTCAGGAATAAATTTATTTTTGAGTGCTTACCTTTCATATAGAGATATATACTACAGATAATTTAAAGCTGATTCCAATTTTATGATTTGAGAATCTTAAAAAGAAGTTATTAACTTTTTTTAAGTTTGGCCAAATTTGGAAAGGGTTTGTGGGCAGATCTTTGCCCCAAGTTCGTCAAAAATGAGCGACACCGACTTCGCCCCTGACGAAAAGGGGTACTTGAACTCCACCAAATCAACAAATGAGAAATTTCATTAACGGTTTAACAGCTGCAGAATAATTTCTAAAACTAATCGATTTGGAGATTTTTAGAAACTTAATACGATTTACACCCCCCCCCCCGAACTCCACTAAATTAACTCAAAATCTCCTTAGCTCTAACAAATTTCATTAACAAACCTCTAACGGTTTAAAAGTTAAAGAAATATTTCCAAAACCAATCGATTTGGAGACTTTTTTAAAAAAAATCTACATATAAGAGATGCTTAATTTTGGAGCTATACCGATTTCGCCCCTGATCAGATAGGGGCCTGCAATATACCACATCAACTTGAAATCACTTCAACTTGAACCCTTTACAATTTCATTAAGATATCTTTAATGGTTCAAAAGCTACAAAATTATTTCCAAAATCAATCGATTTGAACACACTGTGTTCAATGAATTTTGCCCATATACCCGAGGTGGGCAACTTTGGAGAGTTATCTACTACGCCCTCGAACAAATTTAGATCTGTACCTGTACGAAATCATTTCTTTGAATTTATTTCCAAAATCAATCAATTTGGAGACACTGTGCAACATTTTATGGTTTATTGGAGAGTTCCATATTTTCTTTATGGAAATGTCCTTTTATGATTAGTTGGTTTCCACCTTTATATTTTTATTTCTATAAATATAAATAATGTCTCCTGTTGTTGTCAATTTGACACATACTTATACAATGATGCTTCTGTTCTTTACATAAAATATGTAAAAAAGGAATCAGCTTTATATATAAAAAGAACTATAATAAAAATAACTTAAAGGGAGAGTGAGAGTACGTCATTGCAAATATAGAAAAAGTAAAAAAAAGGAATTGAAGGAAATATTAATGTAATAAATTTATTTACTCATTGTATTCTTATGGTTTTTTTTTGTTGTATAAGCTAAGAATGACTGTTATTTGTGATTGGTTTGTTAGTGATGATAATGATGATGACGATGGTTATGGATGGTTTGGTAACTTGAGAATCGCGAAATTTATTGAATATAATTTTTCTATTTACAAATTGTTTTATAAATGTTGTTGTTGTCTTATGAAACAATACAGAAAGGACTCGGTGTCCTTAAATGCAAACGGACAAAGAAATTGAATAAAGGAAGTTTTAAGATTGTTTAATAGAAATTTTAAATGATGAGTTTTAATACCTTTATTGAGGGTCTTTATTTATGTACCCTGACAATTGGTTTCGAATGAAGCCTTTATTAAAGTCCTTTTTGATGTTTAGAGATTTTCGATTTTTAAGAGTAAATAAAATGTCGAGATACAATTAGTTATTTTAAATTTTAATCCTATTTTGGAACTCGAATAGAGATTCAATTTAAAGCTTAAATGAAACGATTTGGAAACAAATAAATTATTGTCTAAACTTGTCTAAATATAAAAGTGGAAATTTACTAAAAATAACTTAAAATATTTTGAAAAACGAAATTAACATTACAGAAACAAAGTGGAACAATCTGAAACATGTTTATTTTCCAACAATAATATTTTTCTGGTAGATATCAGCATAATGAAAAGAAATATTAATAAAGTTTAAAAAATCAATAATTTATTGTTACAGGAACAAAATGGAATTTAGTGAAACATGTTAAAATTTTTATAAAAATGTATTTTTCCAGAAGTTTTAGCTAATATCATGATATTTGCTTAGTATTAAAACAAAAAATTTTAAAATGTGTTATTTTGATAATTGAAACAAAATGAAATTTAATGAAACATAATGAAAATGGTAGAATTACATTCAATTTTATTGCATTGAAACGAAATTGGATGATCATAATATTTTTTTTTGTTAATTTCTATCAATATTTTAAGTGGAACGAAATGGAACTTTGTGAAACAGTGAACAATTTTTCACACGTTTAATTTTTTTAATAAAATAATTAAAGAAAATAATATAAAAATGTTTTTGTTAAAAGGAAACGAAATGGAATTTAATGAAACACAATGAAAAAACTAAATTACATAAAATTGAATTAAATTGAATTGAAATAGGATAGAAATATTTTTTTGTGTTGTTTTCTATATAAAATAATGAAAGTTTTTACTGGAACGTAATGGAATTTTGTGAAACATTAAACAATTTTTTTGAAAAGCATAATTTTTTGTCACAAAGTAATTGAATTACATAAAAAATGATAAACAAAAGTAACAAAAATTAGCAAGGGAACGAAATTGAATGAAATTTTGAATTTTCATAATTTTATTGATTTTGATGTTTGTGAATTGTCAAAATTAAAAAAATAAATTATAAGAAAATAGTAAAAATAAAAATTAAGAAGTTCCGCAAAACAATTTCAAATTAGTTGAAATTCGTTGCAGAAAAAATGGAATGAAATTTGTATGTTATTAAGAGAACGATTATTAGAAATGTTTATACATTTTCATTTAACTGCAATTTAGAACAAATATCATATTTTAAGTGTATTAATAAGAAAATTACAAACTGGAACGAAATGGAATCCTGTGAAATATTACCAAAAATAAATTGAAATATTTTGTGTATATAACAAAGTTGATTCGAGTTACAAATTTTATAGATCTTTGTGGAAAAATGTGTGCGAAAACCTAAAATCAACAAAGGGAACAAAGTGAAATAAAATTTTTATTTTTGAATATATAAAATTTATTTGTTTTAACAATGAGAACAAATTTTAAGAAATTAAAATTTTAAATATTTCAAATGTGTTTCATTTTGGAATGGAACAAAATAGTATGAAACAATTTTTTTGAGGTTTAGAGGATGATCATTTTTAAAGGGATCTTATGTTTCTTTAAAACATTTAATAAGTTTCATTTCATTTAAATTTAGAAAGGAAATCTAAAATGAAATTGGAACAAAATGGAATTAAGTGAAACATTACATAAATGATTTAAAAAATTTTGTGTAGATAACAAAGTTAATTTGATTTAAGAGATATATTGATTTTTAAGGTATCATTTGTTTTAGAACCCAAAATTAACTTAAAGGAACAAAAGGAAATGAAATTTTGAATTTCCATTATTTTCTTGTTTTGAGTTAATATTTTTGAATTATTAAAATTTTTGTAGTTTTTAGTTTAAAATGGAAAATTAAATTTTGAAAATAAAAAAAATAAGTTCAAATGTCTTTAATTTTAGTGTGAAACAAAATGGAATGAAACGAACTAATATGATTATTTAGAGTATAGACATTTTAAAAATTTAATAGATTTTCATTTCATTTTAAATTGGAACAATTTGAAATTAAGTGGAACATTAAACTTGTTCGTCAATCATTGAAGACGTTTTTACGTAAATATTACGTTTTTTATAGTTCACATTCAAATGACACTGTAGGTCATAGATACTTAAATTTAGCAGTTTTCTGTTTTTTTTTTGTCTGTGTGTCAGTCTGTGTTTTCTTGTCATCGTTATAAAATATGTCACATGTTTGCCAAAGGAAACCCTACCGATATCTATTTTATATGACGCAGTTTATCATTCATTTTTTTCCTTTTTGTTGGTTAAAACAATTCTATTTTTCCAATTCTTAAAAGAATGAAAGAAAGAATATCCTTTTTGTATATATATGTATGTGTAATGAGTATGTATAAGTAACTTTTTATATAACATCAAGGAGATTTGATTTTATTTAATTGTTTTGTTATTATTTTCTCTCTTCCCTCTCTTCTACGAACAAAAGGTGGTTCCTTGTATGCTTGTGGTTTGAGTGGCATTTATGGTAGCGAAGCTGAAACCCCAAAATTTTTGGATACATTTATATTTGCTTCTCTTATATCGGCTGTGGATCCTGTGGCTGTGTTGGCTGTATTTGAAGAAATTCATGTCAATGAAATTTTATATATCGTCGTCTTTGGTGAATCTTTACTTAATGATGCTGTTACGGTGAGTCTCCCATTTTTTTACTCTTCTTTACATTCCTTTTCTATTATTTTCCATCGTAATGAGATGTGATGTGATGATTGTGATTTTAATTGAAGATTTTTTTCTTGTTGTTGTGATTATAACAAATAACGTGTGCTATCAATTTATGTCATCATTAGTTCAATTGATGATGAACATGTTGGTCTTGTTGTTTCTTTAAGATTTAGCTTGAGTATCATTAACCTTTAAAGGAATATTTTATTGGGTACTTAAAAAATAATGTTAAGTTTAGAACAGATAGCAGGGAGAGTGAGCAGGTTGGTTAATAAATGTCCTCCAAAGAGAAGTGTATCTAAATGTAACAGGTACACTTTTTAGATTAATAGAAATTGTACGAGCTTTGTTATAGATCTGGATAAAATGTAAATAGTTGATCTGCAAAGTAATGGGTACCTTAATGTGACACACCAGAATTGGTACCTCAAAAAAAGGACCAAATTTTGATCAGTTTAAAAACAATTATACTTCGTTTATACCATTTTATCATCTTCATGGATAAGAAAATCTAAAGATTAAATTTTCTTTTCATCTCGAACTCTGTCACGCTACCATTTTAATCCAAAATTTCCTCTTCGTAACGATATGAAGAAAACCAGAGACCAAATTTTACATAATTAACGGCACAAATTCTGAACAGTTTCAAGAAGAAACATATTTTATATCCCATTTTATATCCCATCCAATGACAATGATCTTGAAGTGACAGGTTCTTTTTGTATAACATCACCATTTTCAAGAAGTGAACAGATCTTTAACGGTTCAAAAACATATATTTATGTTGTAACACAGTGATCTAGAAGTGATACATCATTTTTATCTGTATCACTACTGAAGTCCGTATTATCAGATTTTTTAAAAGTTCTCTTTTTCGAAAGGAACTGAAAGGAGTGAGACAAAAAAAATCTTGAGTCTGCTTTTGTCTCTTAAACTTTTCTGGACAACATGAGATAGACTTTTATCGCTTTAAAAGCAAATCAATCAAAAGTTAAACTAAAGTTTTTGCCTCATGAACCTTTCGAAGAACTGGTTGTGTCAGTTTTCAATCAGTCTTTAATATAAATCAAGGACATTTATTTGGTCAGTAACTACTATGATTGAGATTGTATTTAATCCTGTCGAAAAATCCCCTTTTCCTTGAGAACCATTGGTAGGATTTTTTGCTTTCTTCTCCCTTCCAAAATAATCTGACTGGGATGAGACCGAAGAAATCTTAACACATATTTTTTCTCTTAACTTATTTTGGAAGTGTTACTTTATTATAGAATAGGAATAACACTTCTATCATCAATTGTTTCCAATGATATAAACCGGAATCAAAGGAACCCTGGATCAAGTAGAAAACCGGATCCACATAATATTAGACAGGTCGGGGAAATTTGAAACCCTTTGATTCTTAGTTACAAACACATCTGGTAATTAAAGTCAAATTATTCCAAGGTCGTACAATTTTATATGATATTGGCTAATGCCAATGTATCCGCTTCAAAATATGACAAGTCGTAAAAGTTTCAGACTAGTCTGCTATGAAAATTTTAGAAGCCAAGAATAGGACCAAAAAAATAACACAAAATAATAATTGTTATCTAAATATATGACCCCATATGGATATGGGTAATAACTTTTAAGCTTTTTATACCAAATGAATGCTACTTTTCTTATCCCAACTGTTAGAAACCAAAATTTCTTATTTTTCCACCACCTGATTTTTAACAAGTAAGAATGCTGTATATTGGGCTATGTCGAATCTTCAATAACCTTTAACACAAACTTGTGTGAAGATAATACGTTGGGTTTCATATGTATGTATGTATGTATGTATGTATGTATGTATGTATGTATGTATGTATGTATGTATGTATCTAACATATCTAACATATAGACTCTAGAACAGTTGGTCCAAATTTAATGAAATTTTCACAGAATGATTCCAAAATGCCCGAAAGTAAAATGTGCTATAAAAATTCCGATAGGACCAGGGAAGAAATACCCCCATATAAAACAAATTTTGATTGTCGAATATTTAAAGAACTATAACACTGAGCGTTTTCAAATTTGTTCCCGATAACTTTCTCAAGAAACTGTTTTACTAGACAAAACGTAGGACGGGCAAGACCAAGAGGAGGGTTATCGCCCATGCAAAGCAAATATTGATTATCGAATATCTAATGAACTATAACAGTGAGAGTTCTCAAAATTTGGTTCCGACAACTTTTTCAAGGAACAATTTTACTGGATAAAACGTAGGACAGATAAGACCAGGGGGAGGAGTATCGCCCATACAAGGTACATATAGTTAATATACTAAACCGATTTTGATGATAAATATACTAAACCGATTTTGATGTTTCTAAAATGGAAACTTTGCAGGACCATAGCGAATACTATACAGACATATTTAAATCGCCTCAGATTTTTATGATTCCTTCTTAGCGTTACACAAGGAATGAACAATTTAATATAACTTCTTCACCGCTTGTGGTGGTTGAGGGAATACAAAATCATCTTGATGTGTTTTTTTCATCTTCCATTCAATTTAAAACAGTTTTTATGATTTTTTCTCTTCTTTTCTTTTGGGGTTTTAGGTTATGTTGTTGTTTTTATTATTAATGTTTAATGCTTTTTTTATAAGTTTTAAATCTTAAAATTTCCTCCCCTTAAGCTCTATTAAGTACAATTTAATGTTTGTTGTAATATTTCAAGGTTAAAAGTTTATTTCATTTCGATTCCATTTTTCCCGAATAAATAAATAAATATTTTTTATTTGTAAATGTTTTTTTTTTTTTTTTGTTAAAAAGACATTAATATTTGTTTTATTTATTAACTTATTTGTTGCTGAAATATTTTTTTATTTTTATTTTTATTGAATTCGAAAATAATTTTTGGTTTTGTTCATGAGGGAAATATTAAAAATCCATTAAGTAATTTTTTTATATCGAATATTTTTTTATTGTTGTCTTTTTATTGACTTTAATATTTTGATTTGAATAATTTTTTTTTTAGTGAAAAGTTCATAAAAAATATTTCAATTAGAGTTTTAATACGAAAAAGGTGTTAAAGTTTTAGAACTCATAATTGTGATGTTAAATTAAAAATATTTTTGAGAGAACTTGATGTCTTTTTAAACCAGAGGTGGGGTAAAATACAGATGTCCTGAGTCGAGAGTAGTTTATTCAAAAACCGAAACCAGTTAACCGTTATTTTTTTTGCATTTCAGAAAATCGACCGGTTTCGAATAATTTCTATTGTCAAATTATGCGAAATGCCGGTTTTTTAGTCGATTAACCGGTTTTAATTAAAGGCATATTTAGCTGCAATTAAATTATATTAAATACGATACCAAAAACTAGAAAAAACTTCTACCCCACCCACCTATTAAGGACATTAAAAAGTGCAAAGCCATTTTACTATTCAGTCTATTCCACGATATAAGTTTTAAATTTATAATAATCAAACAAGAACCGGTAACCGGTTTTTTGACATAAAACCGTTGACGAATATGTTTTTTTTTTTTTTTGTAAAGTCCATTTTTCGAACTCGAAAACCGGTTTTATGAATATTTCGATTAATTGTATACACTATTAGAGACGTTAGACGTTAGAAATATTCAGAAATATTGGCGTTATTTTTATTCCGACCTCGAAATACCAAAATTTCCATTTTTTATAACTTTTTTACCAGTTCGAATTTTAAAAGTTTGCGCTAAAGCTACAGCATATATTTGTTGTTGTTGGCTGCTTTTAAACGAAATTTAAGAATTTAAGGATAATAAAAATCTCCTTCCATTTTAGTTAAATACTTTTCCCTGAAAATAAGGTGAATCGCGTTTCAAGAAAAGCGATTTTAGAGGAAAATCGAAAACTAATTTTCTTATAAAGATAAATCATCATTTTGGTAAAAACTTCATCAAATCATTATTCATCTCAAAAAAAATCATCAAAATAAGATAAAATCAAATCTGGTTACACTAAAAACGTTTGCTTCTCTCTCACAATTGAAGCAGAGCGAGCATTTATTCAATGTATTTTTTAGCTCTTTCACTCACACAAAGACAAATTTATAGTAGTGCGGTTTGATACCTCTGCTTTAAAGCCATCAAAACAGGTTTAAATTCAAGGAAAACGTTTCCATTAAGCTTTATAATGTAATATGAATCTTAAGCTTTATTAATGTCTTATTATTAACTTCTAAAAGAGCTTTCTTTAGTTTGGCTTTTTAAAAAGTTTTATATAAGCTTTAATTAAGTTTTTAGGAGGTGTTTAATTAAGGGGTTTCAAGAGTCTAAATATGGCTTAAATAAAATCTTAAAAATATAACAACATAAGATTTATTGTAGTCTTAATAAAAGCTTTGATTAAAGTCCAATAATGACTTCTAAAAGAACTCAAGTTGTTGTTTTAAAAAATCTTCGTTACGTAGTCTAAGTTAAGGTTTTCTTAAGACTGCCCTTAAAACCGCCATTTAAGCTTTAATTAAACTTTCACGAAGATTTTTAATTTAGGGATTTCAAGAGTCTAAATTTAGCTCTAATAAACTCTTTATCATAAACTTTATTAGTGTTTGAAAAAGTAGTTCCTTTTGGTATTAATCGTGAAGTCATCATTATTTTATTCTTTTGGCCTTCTCCCTTCATGGTTTACTTTCATCCCTTCAGAGAAAAATGAAAGACTAGAAGAAGAAGAAAACGAAAGTTATAGAAAATGTTAAGGACTTGAAAGAGAGTTTTAGAAGAGAAAAAGCCCTTCAATACGTTTTTTTTTAAGTTTGAAAACAATAACAAAAATAATGATTCTGAGATTTTGACCATTCTATTAACACTAGAAATTTAATTTTTCTACTAATGGTTCAGAAATAATTTTGTGAATTTTTCATTTGAAGATATAAACTTTATTGGGCCATTAGTTTTCGAGATATGGGCGAAAATTTATTCCGACGCTCCTGGGGCAACTACGGACCTAATTACCATGCAGAAAAATTATTGATTTTCTCCTCGAATTTTGGTTGTTTTTAATTTTCAAATCGGTTCACAAATAGCCGAGATATTAACAATTCCTTATTTTCCTAGTGGTTGTTGTTGGTTAAAGTATTGAAAACAATAACAATTTAAGGCAAAGTAATGTTTTCGACTTTTCGAGAGTTCTATTAAAGCTAGAGACATGAATTTTGTATTAGCAAATCGGAAATGATTAAGAGAATTTTTGAGTTGTAAACATCACAGTAATTGGTTGATTAACTTTCGAGTTATAAGCAAAAACACATTTTCCGATATTTTGAATCTCCTATGGGATATATGGACCAAATTTTTATCCAGAAAAATAGCTAATATTTTTATGAAATTTTGATTTTTTAAATTTTTAAAATCGGTCCATAAATAGCCGAGTTATTATTTACTCTTTTATACTGTTTTAGTGAAAGCGAAAACTACTCGTGATCTGAATAAAGTTTTGACTCATATAAAGGCTATAGTAATGGCTATTTTCCCCTTCTTCTACAAGTGATGATATTATGAGATCCTATTTGTAACAGGACCTTAACGTTAAATGTTTAGTCCGCTGCTTAAAAAAAAGTAAAAATTCGATATTGGCAAAGGTGAAGGATATAGAAAATTCAGCACGGCTGAATTTAACACTTTAACTTGTTAGATTTGAGTTTGTTATCTAAAAAGCTCCAATTTTATTTAAAATCTCGGTATTTATTAAGCATCTTTTCAATAATGACCTTTAGCTTTTCATATTTATTTCATTTAAATTTATTTCTCTCAAAAACTCTCTTCTCATAATTTCAATTGAAATTCCCTGTTTTCCCTATAATCTCTTGATTAATTCCTTGAAGTGAAATCCCTTTCATTAAATTATATTCCCTTATTACATTTACAATTTCATTTTTAATTTAAAGGTCGTGATGTATCATATGATGGAAGCTTATAATAGCATTGGTATATCAAATATTATTGCCCAAGATGTTGTCAATGGTGTGGGTTCATTCTTTGTGGTTGCAATTGGCGGTACAGTAATTGGTAAGTACATCTACAACTACATCTGCATCATTAAACAACAGTTAAAAGTAGATTGTGTGAAAACATATTGAACCACAAGTCAGACAGATGGATGATGACTACGACCATAATAAATGTGAATATTTGTCTTGTCTGCTTTTTTTATTATAAAATTTTCTTCATCATTTGCTCATGATGTTAATGTTGTTGTTGTTATTATTGTATCTTTTTTTTTCTTTTGTTAAGGTATCATTTGGGGCTTCCTGACTGGTTTGGTAACACGTTTCACAGATCACGTGCGCGTTATAGAACCCATCTTTATCTTTGTCATGGCATATTTGGCATATTTAAATGCTGAAATATTCCATATGAGTGGCATTTTAGCGTAAGTATTTATATAATCTATCTTCTTGTGCTTAGTGAGGAGAAAAAGTAATTTCTTTTATATCTATTGGAATCCATTTCAGTATAACCTTCTGTGGTATAACCATGAAAAATTATGTCGAATCGAATATATCACAAAAATCCCATACAACCGTTAAATATGCTTTAAAAATGATATCAAGTTCCTCGGAAACGGTTATATTTATGTTCTTGGGTGTGGCCACTGTTAATAATAATCATGTATGGAATACATGGTTTGTTATCTTAACCATATTATTCTGTTCCGTATTTAGAATTATTGGTGAGTTTTGAAATCCTTTCGAACATAATGGAATATTAATTAATTCTTTTTTTAATTTCTATTTCAGGTGTTATTGTTTTATCGGCGATAGCAAATCGTTTCCGTTTACATAAATTATCACGTGTCGATCAGTTTGTTATGTCATATGGTGGTTTACGTGGTGCCGTTGCCTTTGCCCTTGTCCTGTTAATTAATGAAGATCTTGTGCCTCAAAAGAATATGTTTGTTACCACTACCATTGCTGTGATATACTTTACCGTGTTCTTGCAGGGCATAACCATAAAACCGCTCGTTAAAATCTTAAATGTTAAACGTGCTAACAAACGTAAACCCACCATGAATGAACGTATACACGAAAGAGTAAGACAAATAGAGAGAGAGAGATAGAGAGAGAGAGAGAGTGTTAAAAACTTATTCATTTTAAATATTTTAATTTCTCTTTTTCAAGTTTATGGATCATTTAATGGCTGGAATTGAGGATATTATTGGTAAAACTGGTAACTATAATGTGCGTGATAAATTCAAACGTTTCGACAATCGTTTCATACGTCCTCTATTGATAAGAGATCTTAAGGTGAGTTTAAAGTTAAGAAAAGATCAAATTTTAATTGAAACGGTTAAAGATTTTAATAAAAAAAGTGAAAACTCAAGACGTATCGTGAACGGATTACATTGTAGTTCATACAAGAGACTAGTCGAGAGTCAAACACATAGAATGGGCTTAAGAGTGCTATATAATCAGGACTATTGTGCAGTAAATAGTCAGGACTAAAGGTAGTCAGATCTATATACATACATCAGTCTATAGTCAGGACTATACATCAGTCTATAGTCAGGACTATAGATCAGACTATAGATCAGTCTATAGTCAGGACTATAGATCAGTCTATAGTCAGGACTATAGATCAGTCTATAGTCAGGACTATAGATCAGTCTATAGTCAGGACTGTAGAGTCGCGTGGAGTGAGAAATATACCCTCTAGATGGTAAGGAAGAACAGATTAAAGTAGTGACTATGCAGATATAAAGCTTTACTCAGACTTAAACTTTGTCCAGGAAAAGAGGAAATAGTTATGTTTACGTAGAACAAGTAATTTTAATTTTTTTCAACACATCTCTCTCCTTGATCTTTAGCATGAAAGAGAACTTTTCATATTAGATCACATACCGATGCAACAGTATACTGAAACTATAAAACATAGAAATAGAAAGGAAGCAGCCAAAAAACGTAAGGAAAAGATGAAACAAGAAAGACAATTCTCAAGTTATCGTTTAAGACAACGTAATCAAGATGACGATGATGATGAAGAAGGATTATAAGAAATTCTGGAACAAATAATTTTTCAAAATCTTAAAGATCAAGAAATCAAGTTGAATTCAATCAAGCAAATAGTGAAAAAAAGGGTGGGATTTAATAGTTTATAAAGAAGATTGTAAAAAAGCTTTAAATTTAAAGTTTTTTTTTTAATTTTAAAATTTTCGCTTTAATTAAAATTCTTTTTATATTTTTTTTCAGGGTGCCGAACCGAAAATTATTGAAACTTATTCAAAATTAACAATGCGTGATGCCATTGAAGTTATGCGTCGCAATCCCTCAACAATTGGTCAAATAACTGGCACTGAGTCGATGAGTGCCTTATTTAGAAATTACACCAATAATTGTATTGGTGGAAGGTGGGCACCACCAACTATTTATACAACCTGGTAAACGAATTTTAGACAATTCTCTCCTTCCTTTAAAGAAGCTAAAAGTTGGGCATTTTTACATGCAAAAACAAGCATTGCAAACAATCAAAAGTTGTTATGTAAAAACCCAACATAAAGCAAAAGTGCATGTTGTATGTTCTTAATTGTTTCTATTTTTTTTTTGATAACAAATGAACGTCTAAAACTGTATTGTTTTATTATGAATATTTTTATTGTCCTTTTTAGTTTCAGCACAACACTAAATACTAACAACTACACAACAACACTATCAGTTAGCAAAATGGGATTTAATATTTCTTGAAAATCTCTTATATCTATCGCATGATATATATTTTTGGTTTTATATTTCTATACTTTCTTAACAAATTTTATATTAGAATTTCTTTACTAACAAGAATGTTTTTAATTATTTAATAACTTTAACTATTTTTCTTTACTATTTATAGTTAAAACAAATTTGAAGCCTTTTTTTAAAACATACAATTAACGTCATAATGTCAATCATGTAAATGTCAAGAAAACTATTTATAAAATGAAATTCTTGTAACGAACATGTAACGAAATTAACGAACATGTTTAAACGTGTAAATGACAGTAAATTGCATTTAAATCCCCAAAAGGTGTAATTGTGTGTAATTGATTGCACCACCAGTAGTTGAACTTTATGTAATTTGAAGAATTTTGTTTTTGGCCAAAAACCTTTTTAAAGGTTTTTATATTGCTAAGTGAATTGTTGCCCTTTTTCGAAGATGAGGAAGGAGGAAGATTTTTTGAATTATTAAATTTTAGAAATATAAGAACAGTCAATTAATGTGTTTCGTATTTAAGTGATACCTGAAAAATGTCACCATTAGCGAAAATATAATTTTTTGAATGAAATTTTATTAATTTCGATATATTTTTTTTATTTTTATTGTTATAAAAACTTTTATTCGAACTTTAATAAGAATACAAAATTCTTTAATAATGTTTTTATATTTTTTTTTTCGAAATTCAATTCGTAAAAATTGAAAAACTATTTAATCTTTAACAGTTTATGATTTAAATCATTTTAAAAATGTTTCCCATGTTCGAAAGTTTTTCGAAATTATGTTCGAATTTTCGAAAATATGACAAAATTGTTAAATAAATAATATTTGAAGTTTGAGTTTTTTTTCTAATTGAAAATTTTTAAAGTTTTATGGTTTAACACAATATTCGAATTTTTTTGTAAAGTTTGAAAAATTTTTGAATTCACTTAGAATACAAAATAATAAAATATTTCTAAAATTTTGAAATTTCTTCAACTGTTTGAATTTTTTAAGTTCGAAAACCTTTAAATTTTTTTTAAAGGTCAACAAGTTTTATATTCGTAAATATCGAAAGTTTACTTAATTCTAACCATTTTATTATTATTACGTCACTAATTTAAATTTTTTCAATGTTCGAAAATTATTAAAATTATTATTGAATTTTTTAAAATAATGGAAATTTTGAAATAGTTAAAATTTGAAGTATAAGTTTTTTACTGATCGAAAATTTTAAGAAATATTTTGAAACTGATTAATAAATAATTGTTAAAAAAATTGCTCTTTAATTATTTCAAAGTTGTTTTTAAGTTCGAAAATTTTAGAAGTTATACTTATTTTTAAATTTCCACAAAATTTTATTAATTAATAGGGATGAAATATTTTGAATTGTTATTATATTGAAAGTTTTTTTGATGTTCGAAAAATGTTTCGAAATTATGTTCGAATATTCGAAAATCACCAAAAAAAAAAATTCAAAAGACAAAATCTTACCCAAATAATACTTTTACTACATTATTTAAGTTATTTTTTTGTTCCGAATTTTTATAATTTTTTCTTTCGAATATTGTAAATTCCAAAACAAACACTTTTTTGTTTTATTATTATCAGTTTTCATTCTATTTTCTTAAATATTTTGTTTTTTTCCATGTTCGAAAATTTTCGAAATTTATTTCGAATATTCGAAAATTATTGAAAGGTGTGAAATTAATAAAAATCATATATAAACAAGTTTTAGATAAAAATTTAAACACGATTTTTTTAAATATGAAATCTTAATTTCAATTTCTTTTTCATTTTTATTCGAATTTAAATTTTTCATTGTTATTTATTTTGATAAAATTTTTGCTAAAGAAAAATTATTACATTTGTAATTGATTTAAGAAGAAATTTAAATTCGAAGGAAAATGTTTTTTAAGAATATTAACATTTATCAATTACTGTCGACTTATAAAAAAACAAGTCTTTATGTTCGAAAATCATTTTTAAGAAAACATTTTTATTTAAGAAACAAATTTCGAATTAAAAATAATTTTTCATACGTTCGAAAATAGTTTTGAAATCACATATTTATTTAAAAAAGAAATTTGAAATAAAAATTTAATAAATAATTAATTAAAATATATTTTCTTATTCAAAATAATTTGATCTATCGATTATTTTAATATTTTTTAAAAAAGTAGATATTATGAAAAATTAGTTCGAAAACCTTTCTGGAACGAAACGAGTCTACAAAACTAAATTTTTGTAATGTTCGAAAATTTTTAAAATTTTAAACAGATTTTTGAAAAAATTAAAAAAAAAAATAATAAAAAATCATTTAAAATTTATGTTAATAATTTTTAAAAATATTAAAACGAAATCGAACTTTTATGAAAATTATAATATTAACAATGTTTGTTATGTTTGTAAGTTTTCGAAAATGAATTCAAGGTTTCGAAAATCATGAAAATGTTGTCGTTTTTTCTTTAAACATTTTTTAAACATGAACAATTTAAATAAATAATTTTGAAAAGTATAAAATATTAAGCGAAATTTGTGTCATGTTCGAAATTTTTCGAAATTATATTCGAATTTTCGAAAATCAAGAAAAAAGTTGTGTAAAAAAGAAATCTAAAGAAAATATTTATTAAATAATTTATAAACTTTTCACATTTTCGAAAATTTTAAAATTTATTAAATTCTTCACTTTGATATAAAATTTTAAAAGCAAAATTTTATGAAAAATTTAAAAATAAAATTTTATAAATTTAATGAACGTAAACAATTTTTTATATTCGAATTTTCGAAAATCATTAAAAAATTCTTGTGAAAAACAAGAAATTAAAATATTTATTAAAATTTATTAAATAATTTGTAAATGAAGATTTTTCATTCATTCGAAAATTTTCGAAATTTAGAGAATTTATTATAATTCGGCTTGCCCGAATAAGGCACTTTGATATATATTTAATGTTGTTGTAGTCTGTTTTTTGTATAATAGTTAAGTGATATGTGTTCAGTATTTGTGTATTAATAATTTTCTTTTCTAAAATGGAATAAAAACTTAAAATACACTTTTTTAAAAAAATAGTTTTCTTTGGAAAAAATTATCATAAAAATAAATTGCACTGAATTTTCTAAAATTCGTTTACTTATAATTCTATATATATAAATTTTTATTTAATATTAGAAAGTAGTTTATAATTTAGTCTGGTAGTTTAAAAAATGTATTACTAAATATTAAATAATATTTTAAATGAAAAATTTTTGTTAAACAAAATTTATTGAAAAAAATTGTAAACTATTGGAATTTTTTTATAAAAAATGAAAATTAGGATTTTTAATATTAAAAAATTTTTTAATATTTTTTTAATTTTTATTTTCTTTATATGAAAAAAAAAATAAATTATTGTAAATAATTGTAAAAACTCAATGGCTGTAAAACGTATATAGCTTCGCTGTAATATATTTTGAAATGGAATTGAATATGAGATTAATATTTTTTTTGTCTTTTCCTCCCCCCCCGAAATCTAGTCCCAGTCTTACAAATTTGGACAATACCTGTTCTCGCAATTTAGATATGCATGAATTGGATTATAATCCCTCCAAAAAGGATCTTACTGATGCCAGAATACATCATTTGTTGGCGGAAGAATTGAAACCTTATAGAAGGGTATGTAAATTTATTTTTTCAATCCCAAATTTCAAATCATTTTCAACATTTTTATAATTTTTTCCAAAACTTTTTTATGAATTGCATAGAAAAAAATTGATAATTTTATTATAATTTTAAATGCAAAACGTTCGTTACAATTTAAAAAAATAAACTCTCATACATGTTGTTAATAATATTTACAAAAATATTCTTTAAAAACAAAACAAAATTATACAAAAATAAAAAATACAAAAAAAAAAAAAAAAAAAAATAAAATAAAGAAAAAAACAAAGAAAAATTATTATCCAATTTTATACTTCTTTATAATTTTATAATTAAAATTAGTATTATTTTTTTATATCCCGAATTGAACAAGTAAAATCAACTAAAGAGTGAGATTGAAAAATTCTTAACATGCATTTGTGTTAATACACGGAACCACAAAACTTTTAATTTAATTAAAATTTCTATTACAATTTGCAAAAAATATATATTTTTATAGTTTTCATTACTTTTTTGGAAACCTTTCCATTAACTCTGTCACTTTACTCCAACACCACACTCTTGTTTTAAGCTCATCAATTTTCTTTTAACATGAGCCCAATATCGCTCTACTGGCCTTAGCTCATGCCAGTTTGGAGGATTTGCCTCTTTTGGTACAAATACCACATTTTTGTTTTTACACCACTCAAAGACTTATTCACCATAGTGACATTGATGACAAGTTAGACCAAGTGGTTACATGAATGGAAAAAGCCTTCTTTTGTAAACATTCCTTAATGTCAAGTATAATATTTAAAGAGTCCGTTATAACAAATGATTGCCTTCGTTTGTCGCAATTGCATATCACTTGCTATACCAAGAACTTTTTGAGAAATTTGGACTGCTTTTGGGTTCTTAACATCAGTAACATAACATTTTCGACCACAAATTGGGAAAAAATCTCCCAGAACGTTCGTTTCTTCGTTTATTACAATCAAGCCCGACTATGTAATACCCTACACCACATTGTTGGTTTTAAAGTGCAGTTACAACTAAAATTTACGTAAAATTTATGGGTTTGAAAACATATCGTAGCTAGAAGAAATAATGGACCGAGTCTCGTACAATTTCGAACATTGATTTTAGAGTATATTTATCTTAATTTGACCAGTTGTTATTACATTACCAACATATATGTGAGATTTATGCCCTTCAAAGGGAGGGTTTGTATGGGACCCTCGTATAATTTGGCAGATTGATTTAGATTAATAAAGAAGTTATTTTTGTTAAATTTGAAAAATTGAGATTGAAACCTCATTTTGGAAGGACATCTGGTGGGAGATACCTGATATATTGGACCGAACAGAGCCAATTTCTATAGACTTCGTTTAAAATAATTATATATACCAAATTTCACCAAGATATCTCAAAAGTTGCAGCCAGCCGGATGGACAGACCGACAGAAAGACATACGAACATCGTTAAACCAACTCAAAAAGTGATATCCACCTAAGTGTAGGGTATACAAAAATCGAATAATACTTCGATTAAAAGTTTTTAGGAAAAATGTGTGTTAAGAATTATTCGATCTCACTCCTTATAAATCTGAAATTTAGAAAATATTTTTACAAATTATTTATATTTTTCAAATTTTAAAAAATTAAAAAATATATATATTTTTTAATTAAATTTTATTTCTATTTATTTTTTAATATTAAAATTTCTTTAGAATTTTTTTCTTAAATTTAAGTTTAAATATAATAATTTGATTTTAGTTTAAAAATAATAATTTTTGTAAATTTCTTTTATTGCTAATTTATTTTATAAAAATAATTAATGTTTATTTATCTTTTTTTCTCTCTTTTTTATTTATTTGAACTCTCTTCGCCTTTTTTAATTTTCGCCCATAAATTTTTTAAATTTCTTTTCTTAAAAACATTTTATATGGCTTTTTTATTGAAAAAAATATTTATTTAAAAAATTTTTTAAAATTGGCTTTTTAAAAAAAATATCAAATTTTGTTTATTTTTCTTTATGCGCTTCATTTTTTGTGTCATCATCATAACCTCAAAAAAATAAACACAAAAAAATATCAAAAAAAAATTCATATTTTGTCTTTAAAAAAAATCTACAAAAAATCAAACAAATTTCTCCAAAAATCTTTCTCTGTAAATTTAATCAAAAAATATCCAGGCCTCTATGCAAATGGTACGAATTATAAAGAAAAAAAAACATTTTTTATAAATTGGTTGTATTTGTTTTTTTGTTGTTGTCTAAAACTAAAACTAAAACTTTAATATTTGATTTTTTTCTTTTTTGAACTTTAATTTTACGTTATTTTTGTTTTTTTCATTTTAAATAGTTTTAATATTTTTTACTAATAAAAAAATCTGTTCAGTTATATTTTTCTATTAAAGAAAACAAATTTTATATAATTAATGTTTAATATTTGATGTTTAGCATTTTTTAAATTTTGAAATTTTTTTTATAACTTTTTTTTAAATTTTATTATAATTTTATAACTTTCAATAGAATTTTTATAAAAATGCAACTAATATCTCTTAAGCCAGTTTAAAATTTATAATAATTCGAATTTCAAAAAAAAAAAAAAAAAAAAAAAATCAAAATTTCTCAAAATTTCTTAAAATTAAGACGAATATTTATTTAAATGGTTCTATAAAGATATGGAGTTACGGGAAGAGAGGAAGTCATGCTATTAATTTCATAGGACTATATCGGTATTATTAGTTAAACAAATCCATTTAAACATATTTTAAAACGACTTTTGTTTAATTTCTCAATTTTTACTAAAAAAACATTTTCAAAATTGTTTCAAATCTTCAAATCTCTACATAAAATTTATTTTTTTTTATAAAATTTTGAAATTTTGGCAAAATTTTTAATATTTATTGGAACTTGAATTAAATTTTAGAATTTAAGATAAATAAAAAAATTAAATTATTTTATTATTTTTTTAATAAAATATTGAATTTTGGTTTCATATATTGAAATGAAATTAAGATTTTAAATAAAAATTTTTTAATAAATTTTGAATAATATAAAACACTTGAATAGAATTTAAATTTTTAAAAATTCAAAATTTAGATTTTGAGCATTTTAAAATACGATTTTGAATAAAATATTAAATTTGAAACACAAATTTAATTTTAAAGAAAATTTTTGAAAATTAATTTTTGAAAATTTGAATATAAAATTTAAACTAAAATTTAGAAAAACGAATATTTCGAAAATATCGCTCATTTGTGTCAAGGTAGTCATTACACTGAATTTGAAAAATTTTACAAAATTTAAAAAAAAATTGATAAAATTTTGAATTTTTGAAACAATTTTTGGTTTTTTTTAATAAAATAAAAATATTGAAATTAAAAAAAATAAAATAAAATAAAAATATTGAAATTAAAAAAACAGTATAAAAAATATTATTTTTAAAAATTTATAATGAAAATGACCATTTAATTTTCAATAGAAAATATGTTTGAATTTTTTTTTTCAATAAAAAATTAATTTAAATTCTGAATTTGCTTGATTCAGATTTTGAAAACTCATAATTTAAAATTATGAAATACAAAATAAATTCACAAATTATATAAAATATTGAACATATTTTAATATCTGATAAAAATATAGAAATATAGAATTTTTGAAATATGAAGAAAAATTAAAGTTTTAAAATTTGCTGAAATAAAAATAAATAAATTATTTTTTTTCTAAAATATTATTTCCTTCACGATTTTAATTAAAAGAAAAATTGTTTCTTAATTTTTTTTAAGTCAGATAATGAGATCAATTATTGGTCACGAACCAAAGTGTTAAAATGATTTTTAATTCTAAAAAAAAAACTTTCATTGAATTTATCCAAAATGTCCATAATAAAAAAATCTGTTATAAACCACAATTCTGGATCAGTGGTATTATTGTAAGTGATCTTGAAGCAGATCTCAATATGTCGAATTCTAAGTGAAAATTTGCAATGTGAAAACAGTTCTGAAATTCGGTGTTTTTTTGCTTAAAAGCAAATTTACTTTATTTGTAAATATCGCTGATCCTGTTTTAGCGTCCTTTAAAATATTTTTACACTTTTGATTTCTTTCTTTTGTTAAATTTTTAATAATTTTGCTGTATTTATTTCGCCTTAAAAATTTTTGCACCTTTTATCGTTTGGCATAGAAAACGCTTGGAAAATGTTTATATTTTGCTCAAGTTTTTCTTTTATTAAAAATTTATTTGCATTTTCAGGTTGAGTTCTTTTTTTTTTGCATGCTTTTGAGTTATTCTCAGTTTAAATTGAGTTTTATTTGAGTTTAAATTTATGTTTTCTACTTTCTTATTTCTTTCAGTTTTTAATAATCACATATTGATGTTATATTTTTCAAATTAGCACTAGAACACTAAATATTTTATTAAATTAAATTAAAAAGAAAAAATCACCAAAAACGCTTTAAATGCATCTTTTTCTTCTCAATGTCTATTTTTTATTAGTTTTAACGGTTTTTTTAGGAAACCGTTAAAAGAATGTCATATTTGGCTATGCCGAATCTTTAATATCCTTCACCACAAATGCGTGCGAAGTAAATACATTATGTTTTGTACTTACACACTCATATACATATACACTCACAGACATATTTGTTCAGACGGACAAACTGGCAGTCAATACAAAATAAAAGTTTTTTTTTAATATCAGTCAGAAACACTTAATGAGTCATAAAATTAGTTATATAACTTTCCTTCATCTGAACCGATTTTCAAAATGAAGTACATATAACTTAATATTATGACAAAATTTCATTTAAATTTGTCGATTTACAATTGATAATTTTAAGAAAGTTCTTCGCTTGAATTTTGCTGGTTTGAAATAGGAAACTTCTTAGGACTGTAAAAAAATACTCAGGCCAACTATCATTGAGCTCTGTCAATTATTGTGGACGTGAGCGTGCCAGCAATAGACAGAGTGATGTGACAGAGTTGGTTCTCAAAGTTTACTCTCTTCGCCTGAATTTAGAAGTTGCCTCAGATATCGGTCTATATACATAATATACTGAACTGATTTTTCTTTTGGTTTTAAATAGGAAAGTTTTGAGGACTGTAAAAAACACTCAGGCCAAATTTCATTGAGCTCTGTCAATTATTATGGACGTGAGCGTGCCTGCGAATAGACAAACGGTCATAGTAAATTGGACTCAAATTTTGATTTGATGCAAGAATATATATACATAATGGGGTCTGAGATGATTCCTTCTTAGCGTTACACACGAAATGACAGAGTTGGTTCTCAAAGTTGACTCCCTTCGCCTGAATTTAGAATTTGCCTCAGATATCGGTCTATATACATAATATACTGAACTGATTGTTCTTTTGGTTTTAAATAGGAAAGTTTTGAGGACTGTAAAAAACACTCACGCCAAACTTCTTTGAGTTCTGTCAATTATTGTGGACGTGAGCGTGCCAGACAGGCAGACAGATAGAGAGAGACTGACACAGACACACGGGCATAGCAAATTGAACACAGATTTTGATTCGATGCAGGTATATACAACATTATAGGGTCAGAGATGTTTCCTTCTTAGCATTACACACGGAATGACAAATGTTCCACACTTCGTGCTGGTGGAGGGTATAAAAATAGTAAAATATTGAGAAATTACGAGGGTTATAATTTTTTGTCATTTTAAAGAAATTAATGTTTAAATAAAATTGATTTTAAAATTTTACTTTTGGTCCTGCGAACCAGATTTCAAAAAAAAAATCTAAAACATTAATTTCTTTATATTTTTCACTTCACTTGAATTTTTCGCTCACTTCAATGTAAATTAAATGTTAAATATTTTTATATATAAAAAAGAATTCACCTTTAAACTTTTTGGAATTGAAATTTTATTTAAATAAATATAAATTTGATATGTGTCTATTAAATATTTGAAAAGAAAATTATTTTGGAAATTTTTTTTCCAATTTTTGTTTTAAATGTTAATTTGCAATTAATAAAGAAAAAATGAAAAAATTTAATTTTGCCAGTTTTTAGTAAAATTGAGTTTTCGTTTTTACAGCACCGTCGTCTTAGTTATAGCCGTCACGCCGTAGATGACAGAGATCTATCCACACAGGTGAGTTGCAAAAAATAAAAATCAAACAAAAATAGAGACAAGACCCTAAAGGACTTAAGGAAATATTTAATAAAAAGGATTAACACATTTTATAAAACTTTATGATTTTAACAAAAAAAAAAAAAAAAATAATAATAATAATAATATTTTTTTTAAATTCTTGTGCCAATTTTAGGTTAATTACAAAATGCAAATGAATTTCCGTCGCATGTTCAACGACCGTAAACATCATAAACGTAGCAAACGTGGTGCTAATAAGGTAATTTCAATATTTCTGAAATCCAATTAATTTCTTTTTTTTAATTTTTTTGAGAATTTTAACTAATAATTTTTTTTCAAAACAACTTTCTTTTATGATCCCGCTTTAAATGCTTCGATTTTTTGGGTGATGACAGCATCAAGATGGTGTTAAACAAAATCATGTCTCATTCCATGATTTCCAACAGAATGGAACAACGAAACAATTCTCGCACGGTACGAGTAAGAATGAAACAAATTTACGCAAAAAACTAATCAGAAAACATTCTCACAATTCACTTAACAAATATCGTAGATTAGAAATAGGTAAATGGCTAAATTTTATTAAAAAAAAATCAAAAAGTTTCTTTTTTTAAAAAATAATAATTCAAATCAAAATTATTTAATACGAGAGAAAATTTTCTTTTTAAATTAATATTTTATTATTTATTTTTTTTTATCAAATTATAAGGATTTTTGTTAAATTAATTTTTAGCAAATTGTTTTTGGAAAATTTTAGGAAATATTTGGTAGATGTGAAAATTTCTATTTAAAATTTTATGCATTTTTCATTTTTCTATTTAATTTTTTTTCAAATTTATTATTTGGTAAGTTTTTTTTTCTATTTGAAATTGATTAAATAATAAGGCAACTGTTTTCTGAGGAAAGTAAAAATTCAGATTAGGCAAATATTTCATTATAATTCATTATTATACTTCAAAGAAAAAATTTCCATATTCAGTTTCTTAATATCGAATCAGATTTTCTTTTAAATAGACTTCAGAGCCACAAGACATGATCTGCTTATTAAATAAAAATTTAAAGTCTAACGAAATCAAAAAATTTATTTGTTTGAATCTGTCAGGATATAAACTTTAACAAAATATCCTTTCAAAATGTTTTATTTAAAATTAAATTTAAGTTTTTCTCTGAAAATAAATTCTAGTTGAAAATATATTTTTAAAGAACATTTTGGAATGTTTTTATTGTAAATATTTCAGGCAAATATTTCATTATTATAAAATAAACATAAATGTAGAGACTTCACAGAAAAAATTTCCACATTCAGTTTTTTCATATCGAATCAGAATTGCTTTAAATCGTCCTCAGAGCCATAAGACATGATTTGGTTATTAAATAAAAATTTAAAGTCTAACGAAATTAAAACAGTTATTTGTCAGGATATAAACTATAACAAAATATCCTTTCAAAATTTTTATTTAAAAAAAATATATTTTTTCCAGAAAATAAATTCAAGTTGAAAATATTTTTTTAAAAGGACAATAAATTTTTGAAAGGACATTTTGGAATGGTTTTATTCTTATACATATATTGGATGTTTTCTATTTTTATACCCTCCACCAAAAGTGGTGTCATTTTGTGTGTAACTTTAAGAAGGAATCATCTAAGATCTCATAATCTAATATACCTCCTTCTCTCTTTCTGTCCGTCTGTTCGTGTGTCTGTTGTTGACACGCTCACATCCATATAATTGACAGAGTTCAATGAAATTTGGCATTTTTGAGCGAGTTAAAATATAATCTTCTTCCTAAAAGAAGAGTAAAGTAAAAAAAAAACTATTTATTTAATCTTCACAAATGAAGTTTAAAAATAAAAATCATTTGAAAATAAAGATTTTGCTTCAGAGTTTTCTCATACTCTGAAAGATAATTCTTAGACCTTTTTTGAAGTTTAAGTTTTAAAATTTCAAAAATGTTTTCGTACAGTTTTCTATAGATAGTTTTTTTAATAGAACAATAATATCTATTTATAAAATAGGAGGTTTAGGACCAGCTGATCGGGGTACCCCCTATACAAACTAAAAATATAGATTATGAAATATCTCAGGAATTATAATCAATTTGTTACCAAACACTTTCACAAGGAACTGTTTTAATGGACAAAACGAAGGTTGGATGATAACAGGAGGAGGGGTACCTCCCCCCCCATACAAAGCAAATATTGATTATCGAATATTTAAAGAAATAAACTTTTCAAGGAACTGTTTTACCGGTAAAAACGCTAGATGGATATAACCAGGGGAAGAGATATGACGCTGTTTCTTAGAGCCAGCAGGAAGCCCTATTTTTTTTTTTTTTTGCAAAACCAAGTTTGCCAGGCCTGCTAGCATGAATAGAGTTTTTTTGTTCCTTTGAAATCTTCAAAATTTTCGAATTTCGAACTACTTCTCGAACAGTTGCCTTATTTATTCAAATTTTTTTTCTCTTTTAATTTATTTTTCCTTTTTCTAAGTTATTTACCTATTGATTTTCTTATAATATTTTTTTTATAAAAACTGTATATACATTATACCATATAGACATATAAAAAAAATATATATCCATTACATAACATGACATTTTACATAACATTTTATACATTTACAACAAAACATTTAAAAATCATTAAAAAATATGAAAAAAAAACATAGAAAATTCATTCATCATTTTTATAATCAATAATCAATTGAATATTTAAATCTTAATGAAATTTTTGGAAAAAAATCCTTAAAAAAATTATTAAAATTTTAAGAAAATCAAAATAAAAAAAAAATTGAAAAAAATTTTTGAAATCATTATAAAAAACCTTTTTTAACTCATCATAAATTCAAATCTTTCTTTTTTCATTCTTTTTTTTCCTCTTCTATATTTTTTTTATAAATATTTTTTTTCGATTCAAACAAACAAAATTGCGCAAACTAATTGGGTGAATGTGTGTAAATATTACAAAAAAAAAAAAAAAAAAATTCAAAAAAAAAATTAAATTTCATCTTTTCATATTTTTTTCCATCACCGAATTAATCTTCATCACATTTGCTTAAAACAAAAATTCTCTTCATCTTGAAACTAAAATTAAAATCAACAATCCAACAAATCACCTTAACACTTCCATTTATGTTCAAAATAACGTTAATTAAAAATCACAAAATTAAAGACAATTATATTAATGAAGTTCTCAATGAAACAGCCGAGGAAAATCCCAATAAACTCACCGAAGTGACTGTTGTAGGAGCCAACGATGACTGGGATGATGGTCTAACATTTACCGCAAAATCATCACGTAAGTATTCAGAATTTTTTCTTAAATTTCTATAAATTTAAAAAAAATAATAATAAATAAAATGTATTTAGTAATAAATGGGAAATTTTCAAAAAAAGAAAAAGTTTCTGTTATAAGATTTATGAATTTTCATTTTCGAATTTATGTTTGTTTTGTTTTTATGATTTAAATTGTTTTAATGTTGTTTTCGTTCATAATTTTGAGTTCAATTAATTAATGTTTTAAGAATTTTGGTTATTTTATGATTTTCTTAAAAATTTTTTTAAAACCAGACACATAAAGTTTTCACACAGTTTATTGTTAAATGAAATGGAAGAGAGAGAGAGAGAGAGATAAAAAGAGAGGTAGGAGAAAAATTCTTCGAGCTTGCTATTGAAAAATGCTCAAATTCAATATTTTTTAAGAAGAAAAAATCAGAAGCGAATGAAACACCGCTAAATATCTAATATAATATTGTCGAAATTTAAGACCAATTGAATTTTGGGTTATATAAATTTGATAAAAAAAGTTATTCCTTTAGTTAGATCGAAAGGATATATTTATCTAAGCTTTATGTATTTTATAACAAAAATCCATAAAAATTAATTAAAATAGAAATAATTTAATTTTTTCAGTTATGATTTTGGTTCATAGATAAAAAATGTTAATTTAATATGTTTCACATTGTTTCAATATTCTTGAAATTTTAGTACTTAAAAGTAATTTGTTTATTATTATTTCATCACAAACGTAAAAACGTTTAATAAAAACTAAATGAAAAAACAAAATATTTAATCACAAATCAACTATGTACAACGTTGATTTTGCTTCATGATTTTTTGTTTTCTATGTGGAGATCAATATATTTTGCCTTTATAATAAAATTAATGGACATGTCAGTCTCAGAAGTTCTATTCTTATGTTCTAATTATTTACCTGGACATTGAAAATACCCCTGATCTACTCTGATCGCCAATCAAATGTTTTTATTTTTTTTCATAAAACAAACTTTTTGAATAGTATTTTTTTCCATCAGGAGAACTTAATCGAGTAAATGATTTCTTGATACTGTGAAGAAGTCTTTGATAAGTTAAAAAAAATGTTTAAAGAATCCTTCTCACCACAATTACAATTTGAAGTGTAATTTGAAGTTGTCCGATATGAAAATTATAAATTTAAAAGAAATGAGATTTAAGTAAGTTACTTTGGATAAGATCATTGGGGGATCTGAATATTTGTGAGCTTGTAACACAAGATCTCTCTAATTCTTTAAGCATGTCGATGACACTTTAAACGTTCTTTCGCTGATCCTTCATTAGGCAATGTTCGAGGAGTCTTCAAAGGATTTTAAACTGACAATATATATAGGCGTTCGTAAGTTGTGCTTTATATAGATCGATATTATTTATAACACTAAGATCTTAGAAAAGATCTTATTGTGGTTTATGTAGATGATCTGTTCAAAGTTATTGTGCCAGTTTTTAAGCACAATAACTCACTCAATACTACTCAATGTTTGCCGGGAACATTTCAAAGGATCATCAACTTTAAAATAAATATATTGAATGTCGGAGTTACGCTGCGATGGTCAATGTAAGGTCGAAGTATGGATTAAAGTTTTATTTAAACTTTAATATTTAAATGATTATGTTTAAGAGATCGTTACATACTCATCCCTAATTTGTATTTGCCGAGAATATTTCAAAGGATCTTCCACAAATCGAGGTTGTATTGAGATATAACTAAATGTCCAAATTTATTCAAGAAAGCTTTATGAAGCTATATGACGCCGACACTTCTGTGTATCAATCTAGTATCAAATCTTGATACGAAAGCAACTATGACTTTATTTTAGCTTCAACTGAGCAACTGAATATTTGACTCCTGAGATCCTTAATCTGTAGTAACTATTAATAATCGAAGTAAAAATAATCAAGATATTATAATTAAGATCGTTAAACCACTCTACGATCTGCTCACTGATTCCCTGGAGGTCTCTCGAAGAAGGTTTATTGGAATCGGGCCATGTCTATTAAATTTTTGAACATAAATGCAATAAGACTTTCGAAAAGTTGTTAATATATA
Organism: Cochliomyia hominivorax; assembly: GCA_004302925.2. Classification (NCBI taxonomy): domain Eukaryota; kingdom Metazoa; phylum Arthropoda; class Insecta; order Diptera; family Calliphoridae; genus Cochliomyia; species Cochliomyia hominivorax. The sequence goes on from PYHX02000158.1 coordinate 19,881,778, forward strand.
TGTGAGATATTTTTCTGAAAGATTATTATATTTTACATTTGTAAATCATACTCGATTTACTTCTCGTTGTTATTAACGGTTTGAAGGATCTTATTTAATAATATTCTCTTAAATATGCATTTCTCTCTTTTTCCTCTCTTACTCTTTTATATAAAAAGAGAATTTATGTCACTTCAAACACTTCAATTTCTGATTTCCTACCAATTCAAAACACTAAAACAATTCAACTTTCAATTTTAAAATTTTTAAAAATTTAAATTTATGTTTTCAATTTTATAAAATTAAAAACTTTTATGTTTTGTATTGTCCACCTTAAATTTGTTATGTTTTTTTTGAAAAAAATTTAATTCATTTTATTTTAATTTCCAATTTTATGTTTTTTGGTTTCCAAACAAGATTTCAAAACAAAAATGCCATAGTTTTTGGTTAAGTTTTATTTTTAATTCTTATTTTTATGAAAAAAAAAATAAAAATTTAAAGAAGAAAAACTCTGTTAAAAAAATTATTTAGATTTTTTTATAGAGAAAATGAAAAGGCAGAGTGTGTTTTTTTAATGAATAAAGTAGTTTCAATATTTATTTTTTATAAAAATTATTCAAGAATTAAATAAAATAAAATAATAAGTTTTTATTTAAATTAGTTTTTAACCTAAAAATCATATATTTTATAAAAATTTCAATTTGTTTTATTATTTTTTAAAAAAGAAGTTTAGAAATGAGTGTTTTTAATAATATTGAGTTTATTTCAAAATATTTAACTATTTATTAAAAGCTAAATTTTATTTAAAAAAGTTTTAATTTAAATATTTTGTTTTAAAAACTTTTAATAATTTTCCTTTTTCTTCATTTATTTTATATTCTTCTATTTTTGGATAAAAAAAAACAAATTCTAAAAAAAAATTATTGCTAACTTTTTGTGTAAAAATTTCAAACTGAACAAAAAACAAAAAAAATCAACAAAATTTTTGCCTTAAAAAATTATCAAAAATATAATTTTTGTAAAATTTTAAAAATTAAAAAAAAAAAAAAAATACATATATATTATATATCTGATAACTTAGCGGATTCGGATCGTGCCAATAATAATTCATTAATTGCTCATATACAAAATCTGCCCGGTTTTGATGCTTCAAAAGCTCGTATTGTTCAACATTATGCCGCCGCACCATCGTCACAACATCACAGTACAAGTGAAAGTCCGGAAAAATTACTTTCACCCGATGATCCTCCGATTGGCCCTACAGCGGCCGAACTTATTTTACCCTGGCGCAGGGATCGTTCCTATCAAAGCATTGGTAAATGGCCGCTGCATCCCAAAATACAAAAAAAATTATTAGCAAAAAAAACAGAAACACTCCATTATAAATAATTAATAATCTTTATTTTCTTTTTAAACAAAATAATTTATAATTTAGTTTAGTTTAGTTTTTTTCTACTTCTCTATTAATAATTCATATTTGTAGTCGCAGTGTTTTAGTTTAGTTTGATTTTGCCGAAAACAATCGTAAAAAAATTCTCCATTTTATCTTTAGCTCTTTTTTATATTAATTTTTTTTCTTATTAAACCTCATGTTGCATTTTTAATATCGTTACCATTTTGAATTCCAAAAATTTGGGAGAAAAAAATCTCGAATGGCAATTTTTTTTATAGTTCAAAGAAATTTTGCTTTCAAAATTCGTTGTAAATTAATTCTCGTCGGCACTTAAATCTTTAATTTTTGTTATTTTCTAGATTTTAGTTTTGACTTCAAAAGTATGATTTTTCTAAAAAAACAGAAATTAATGGTGTAACAGAAAGGAAAAAATTAGGAAAAAAATTTGAATTTTTCAAAATGAATGAAGGATAAATTTTTGATTTTCTTGGTTCGAAGGACCATAATCATTATTTATTAACACATATTTTTATTGAAAATTCAAACTTGTTATTAAATTTAATAAAATTATTCTGCTTTTTTGGGTTATTATTTGCCTAAGATTGACGATCACCTGGAAGAAAATCGGTTTGTGTCTTAGCTAAGCAGAAAAAGATATAAATTAAGTTTTTTCTAATAAAATAAAAAGTAGAGAGAAGATTTTGATAAAAGTTGGAACATCGTTCAAGAAAGTGTTAAACTTTGCAATTACAGTAATTTAAAATCGGAAACTAAAGCAAAGACGTCTCTACAGTCTGTCAAAATTGACCACCTTTAAAATAATATTAAAGATATTTTATAGTTTTCATTTTTCGCAAACAATAGAAAGAAAATGTTGATTAAATCAGAATTATAAAAACAGTTTTCTGATTAGAATAATCCATGGTGGGAAGTTATGTCATGGACTTCTTTACAGTGGGTCAAAGTTTAACCACTTTGAAAGTTAAATACATTTAAATCAAAATGAAAATACTTTTATATTTTTCAAAATTTTTAATTAAAATAAATAATTTTGATTAAATTCAGAATTGTTTTTTATGGAAGTGTTAAGTTTCCATATTAAAGTTACATAAAGTCTAAATCTTTAATAAAGACCTCCTTAAAGTAGTGCAATATTGGACACCTCGAGAGGAAAAATAGTTCAAACAAACTTTTTGTATTTTAAAATTTTCAAATATTTTTAATTGAAACAACAAAGATTTTGATGAAATTCAGAATAACGTTGGAAATAGAGTTAAGCTTACAAATAACAACAAGCTAAAGTCCAAAGCTTTCCAGAATGGGACACCCTAAGAGGAATTTTATATATATTTCCAAATATTAAAAGAAAAATGATTTTACCAAACGTGGAACATTAATAGAGGAGGAGTTAAGCTTTCAGAGTACAATTAAATAAATTCTAAAATTTAATCATGGACTTCGCTAAAGTGGGCCAAATTTGAACACCTTGAAAGATAAAATTATTTCAATAATTTTTTTTATATTTTCGATTTTGTAAATAAATTAAAAAAATATATATTTTGATTAAATTGTTAACATTTAATTAGAGAAGAATCTCTAAAATTAGTTTTAAGCCTTAAAAGTCGATTTCAAAAAAATCTGACCAGATATGAGAAAACTCAAAATGTAGTTCTAATATGAGAACTCTCAAACTTCAAGTGTTTATCAATCATTCAATATAGGAAAATATTGCACAATGATCTATTCTAAGTTACACCATTAATTTTTTTATATATAATTTTGAAAATTTTTTTTAATTTTTCTTATTTAAATTAATAATTTTATTAAAAATAAAAAAACCAGTGTAAATAATTCTTTCTAGAAGAAACCAATAAAATACCATAAACCTGGCTTTAATATGAATATAATTAAATTAAAAATCAATATCCATTAGAGAATATATATCCATGAATTGCCAACCATAATTGCCATAGAAAACTGAATTGCCAACCATCACAATTTACATAAAATTAGAACAAAAATTAGTTTAATATTAGAAAATCTTTTTCTTTTATTTTTCTCAATAATTTCTATCAATGTTGTTGTGCCTTTTTGAAAAAAATCATATTTATAAATATAAATTAATCTTAATTAAAAAAGTAGTTGATTTTAGGCTGCTTTAAGCTGAATATTTTTTTTTATATTTTCATTAACATTTCAAATTGTTAGTTTGAAAAAAAAGCTCCAGCCTTCGTGTCATTATTTTGAAAATTGTGTCTTCATGTTTTAGTTTTAATTTTATTTATTTGTTAATTAAAAAAAAAACTATAATTATTTAAAAATCTTTAAAAAGCCTTTAGTTTTTAAGTGAGATTTTAATTAATTTGAAAACCAAAAAAATCATGAAAAAAATGATCATGATGATGATTAAAAAACAACAAAAAAAGCATGGCATTTTTGTGCATGATTTGAAACGAAAAAAAGTATTTTTTTAGTTTTTAAGTTTAATAATTTTTTTATTATTTGATTTTTAATGTAAATTTTTATTTGCACCAAAAACAAAAAAAAAAAAAAAAAAAACAAAAAAAAAAAAAAATAAGAGAAAATTTCTCCAACTTCCACAAAAAAAGAAATTATTTATTTTCTCACAAAATTTATTTAATTCAATCTCTGACGATATCTGACAACTCTTAAACAGATTCATAATCATAGAAAAGCAACTGGAATGTCAACTCTCTTAAAAAACTCAAAGAGAGTTAAATTTGGTCTGTTACACTCTTTATCCCTAAAATTAAAATTATTTAAGAAGAGAGTAAATTTAGTTTTCTCTCTTCAATATGAAAATAAATAATTTAACTGAGTTCAGAGAAAAACCATACGTTTGCTTTTGTGTTGGTGAAAGTTAAATTGAGTGAATGCATGTTCTGCTCAAATTTATGTGAGAGAGCAGCTGTCGTTTATAGTATACATGAGAAGAGGGTAGAATTTTTAGTTAGGATCTCGGTATCACACTGCAAAAATGCTTTTGCTTTTAAATTTGTTATATAACCTCGAGAATCATAAAATCTGTATTTTTGGAGAGACATATAAATACGTCAAAAACTAGAATACTCTCTCGATAATGACTCAACAATCAAATTCGTGTTAGAGAGTCATTTGCTATTTAAATGATAGAAAGAATGAGTTAAAACTCCATTTTATCAGAGATTAACTTTTGTACTCTTATTTTTTTAATATGAATATTTTATTGATCCAGGAAAAGCAATTATTTCACGGGTCCAAAGCTGGTTAAAAAAGAGAAAGATGGGGATATCTCTCTATTTCTCTTTTTCATTCAAATTTCTCTTAATTATTTGAAAATAAATATTCCAGGGAGAGAAATGCAAATAAAACAATTCAGAGCCAACATAAAAAGAGAAAAATTGAGACGTTTCTCCATTGAATGGCTTCGAATTATTTTCCCTTATTAACAGTTTTTTACTGATCCAACAGGAAGAGTTATTTCTCTGGTATATGGAGGCATAGAAAGAGAAATTAATTTTTTTCTCTTATATATTTTAAAACAAAACTTTTACGAAGCCATAAAATAGAGCAATTTTTCGGATTATTCTCCAGATAATTCAGAGAGACATACAAATGTTTCATAAGGTACAATTAGTTCCTTGATCAGTCCTCGTATTTCTAACTTTTTGATCCCTTATTATATTTAAAAAAGTGGTCGTTATTTGAAAGCGAATAATTTACTGAGACAATAAAATGAGTTAAATGTCTGATTATTCTCCAAACACTTCAGAGAGTCATATAGATGTTTTTATAATAAAACATACTCACTCAATGCCTAAATAGAGAGATCAGATCATTCAATTCCTAAAAAGAAGACAGTTCTTAATTATGCGTGTGAAGAGAGTAAATGAGTTTTGTTGAGAGTTGTTTTTCTAGTTGTTTTCAACAAAGAAAAAGCTAAAGTTCTTTAAAAAAAGAGAGAAAATTAAAATTCCCTCTCTCTTATTTCAAAATTTGTGGAAGTTTTGTCACAAAAAAGAAACTGTAATTATCACAATCACATCATTGAGTTTATGCCAAACAAAAGCCTTAATATCACAATAACTTCTCCAAATAACCCGCTCTCCCCTTCATACTCTTCCACCAACTCCCTGCACTTTACGAAATTTTACTCAATGAATGATAGAAAGACACACCTCTCACTCACTTAAAAATACTTAAGCCAAAATGTTTATAATAATTTCTCTTAAGTAAAAAATAGACACACACATATATATACACTTAAAGACACTATATATTTTTTTGCATGCAAATTATTCTCTCTCTTGTATCAACAATTAATTAATTTTTGTTAGTTGAAACTATTTTGAAACAATTTATTTTCTATTATTTTTTTGTTTATTTTTTGTCATTAAAAATTAGTTGAATTTGATTTGAAAAGTGTTTTTTATGTTTAGCTTTATGTTGTTTAATAAATATTTTATTCTCTCTTAAAAACATAAACTAATTAAATGATTTTTTCTCTCTTTTTTTTCTCTCTTAAAAACAAATGTGTTAAACAACAGTAGCAGAGAGTGCCATACCCGAAGAAGATAGAAATCTATCAAGAGATTCGGGTGATGAGAGACGTGTTGCCACACCAACAGCCACCGAATCACAATTACCCTGGAAACGTCAAGGTGATGAGATATCAGATGCTGTACAACAAAATGAATTCCCTGCATGGGCCTCAAATAAAGAATATTTGGCCTATAATTCACCAAGTGCTACATTTTTAGGTAAAGTATAACAATTATTAGAAAAAAATTTATTATTTTTTAAAGCTTTAGGTCATAAAAGCTTTTAGAAAGAAGCTTTTGCAAGCAAAACAATTGGTTTAAGAGAAATTTTATTTTAAATTGAAATTAAATGCTTTAAGCTTTTGTAGTAGTGTAGTTGCTTATAGTGAGCAGAATATGCTTAGCGATAGTTTTAAAGCTTTTGAAAGAGGTAAAAAAAAGCACAGTGTTTTAAGGTGAAATTAGATATCATAACTTCTTTTTTTGTCAACCAACAAAAATTAAAAAAAAAACTTTTGCTGCTGGTGTGTAAAAATTTTGTACCAATCACTTTCAGAAAAATTTAGGTTAGATGGGGTCAGGGGAGGTAATACCCCCATTACAGAAACTGGTCAGGTTATATTTCAGGTAGCCCATGTCCTCCTGGAATATGGTTCTAAGCTATAAAACTCACAGTAATGAAGATATTTGAAAGATATTTTAATTAAGTATGATACAATTTTTTTATCAGTTCAAATTCATGTGTCAAACTTCAAGAAGGTGGGACCACAAGTGGCCTTAGGTTCCATATAGTGCCACTTCCGAAAATCACTTTAAAGTGCATGAGTATCCCGCATTTCGAAAATTTGTTGTATCAGAAAACATTTCCTCTATTTCCTCTACTTCCGACAAATAACCTCAAACGGCATAAAATTCTCATGTATATGAACTTAATGAAAATATTTCAATTCCTTGAGGATCGGTCCATAATTTTTGCGTCTCTCTTAACTGATTGAATTCGATTCCGTGTTATAGGAATTCAAATTACATTTGATTTAAATTGTTTCAGTCTAGTGATATGAATTTCAAAAAAATGGATCCACGTCCGCTATAGTTTATAATTAATATTGGGATAATCCAATATCGTATATGCTGCCTTATTTTAGTCCAGTTTTTAAACAGGGTTTATCAAGTTGTATGTATTTTTTGATGTATATTTTAAAGACCCTAAATGACTTTTAGTATGTGTGACGCTGTAATGATTCAGAAGTATTGTCAAGAATTTTGGTATCAAAATTTTATGCAATCAGACTTTAAAAAAAAAGATATAGACGCAAATGTGAAGAGATAAGTGAAAATTATAATTTTAAATTTCGCCCTAAAACAATGTGCTTTTTTAGAATAATTACACTGTAACAATTGTAACAAGTGAAACTAAAGACTACAATAAATAAAACTGCATTTTCAGTTTTTCGGATGTCGGTTCAGATATTCTTTTGAAAGGCCATTAAAAAAAGAAATGGAAAAAATATATAATAATATCAATATAGATATCAAATTATAGATAAAAATCCCTGGAATATATTTGTTATATTTTAAATCCTTCAGGATAATGTTATAAAAAAATGTCCTTTATTATGAAGACCCATAGCTTTAGTTTAAGACCCATATCATGGTGATATATGATTCATATTTATTTTATAATTTTTTTTCAAAATCCTTGGAAGCTTTCAAATGGATTTTAAAGAAAATTTGATTCGTTATCATAAAACTGAACAAGCAGTTTTTTATATAAGAAGTCTTCAGTTAAATATTTATAAAGTTTGTTCATATCGGTTCAGATTTTTTAAATCAACTTTAAAATCTGAAGTTTCTAAAAATATAAATAGTTATTGTAATATGAGTATCAAATAATGTAGATAAAAATCTATGGAATATATTAAAATTATTTGTTAGAATCCTTCAGGATATAACTATAAAAAATGTCCTTTGAAATTTAGTAATCTTGAAATTTAAGAAAAATATTTTGCTTTAACATGAATTAAAATTTGTAACTTATTAAACGATAACAATTTTGAAAGGACATTTTGTTCTGTATATATCTTGAAGGATGAAATAAGAATATATTTTTGTATTATTAAGATCCTTAGCTTTAATTTAAGACCCATATCATGACCAAATAATTTCTTTAAGTGTTTTAGAAAAATGTTTGATAAAAAAAATTTTTTTTGAAGTTTAAGGACGATTTTAAAGAAAATCTGAGCCGATTGTGTGTATATTTTTTCATTTTTCATGGTGTAATTATTGATAAATGATCCCGTTTTTTGAAAATGATATAAAATTTTCATCAAGTAAAAATTCATTAAATCAAAATTATAATTTTGAAAATTTATGAATTTTTATGAAAACATAAATTCTATAAATATAAATTATTTTTTATAAAAAGCATGCTAACTGAAATATTTTTAATTATGTCAAAAATAAAATTAAAAATGTCATTTAAATCCCAAATTGTAGTTAATTAAAAAAAATCTCATTTTGTATATAAAAATAAAATAAAATTATTGTTATTTTAATGTTTGAACTGCACTTTTTCTCAAAATATTGAAATTTAAAAAAATTTTTAAGAAAAAACACTTTATTTATTTTAATTTTTTCTTTAAGTTTAAAATTTATTTAATTTAGAAAAAATTTCTATTAATTTAATTTTTAATAATTTTCTTTGTTTCTTTTTATACATTTTCGGTTTTCTTCTACTCTCTTCTAATTTCAACTCTCAAATATAATTTGGAAAACTTCTAAAAAACAAAAAAAACTAAAAAAATCCCTAAAACAACTCTAAACACTACAAAACACCTTTTGCCATGATTAATGACGTATGATGCCACTGAATTGAATTAAACAAATTTTTGAAAATTGTTTTTTTACAAAAATGCACGAAATTTTACATTAATACTCATCACCAAAAAAAAACACTTTTTTCTCCACTGCATCACTTTTTTGTCACAATTTCAAAAACTTGAAAAAAAATCACACACCAAAATTTTATAAAAAAAAAAACTAAAAAAAAAACACACTCAGGTGGTATAAATAAACCTAAACAGCCCAAGTCCGTCATAGGTCTTTTCCGTCGTGAAAGTTCTGGTAGTCGTGGTGGCACCAGCATTGGTGGCGGTGATGGTCTAGATGCCTCCTCTTCAGTTAGGGGATCAGATCCAGCTTTAGCAGCTGCTTTAAGCAGCATGGTTGTGCCTTCTTCAACAGCATATAATCCTCGTCTTGACAAACGTTCACAATCGATATCGTCAGGCTCTGGCATAAGTGAGGGTCATTCGGGTCCCTTCCCTGTAACAGCCAGTCATCGTCGTAATGTGCGTCGTGGTTCTATGCTAGAATTAAGCGGGTGAGTGTTTTTGCTAATTTTCTTTTATTAAAAAAAATCCATTTCTTTTCTTTAAAAATTGTTTTGTTCGTTTGTTTTTTATTAAAAAAAATTATTATATTTTTTTTTAATTAAAAAAAATTTTTGTTAAATTTGAAAATTTTCGTTACAGAAAATTTTTATTTTATTAAAATTAAAAAAAAGTAATAATAAAACTAATATTAATTATAAAATTTTATACTAATAAAAATAATTTGCTTTTGCATGCTTTGGTTCTGGTTCTTAGCACCCTGTTTTTTTTTGTTTGTTTGTTTTGAATTTGTTGCGTTTCCTTTTTAGTATCTTTTATTTGTAGTCCTTTTTCTTCTTAGCTTTTTTGTTTAAAGCAATTTAGTTATTTTTGTCCGCTTTAACTAACATTTTTTTGTTAAAATGGCTTTTATTAAATAAATAAATTTTTTTTCTAAAAATTTATTAAGTAAAAAAAACGCGAATTTAACTAATTTAAGTTTTATTGTTTTAAAATAAACGGTAACGGTTAATTTTAAGTTATTTTTTAAGATTTATTAAATTATTTAAAATAATAAAAAAATATTGTTAAGCAATTTTAGCTTTATATGTGAATTTTGTGAATGTCCAGCAAAAATAATGAAAATTGTTTTTTATATTTCCATTTGTCGAATGTCTTTAATTAAAAAACTGAAACTCGTCTTTTGTCTTGAAAATCATATTTTCTATAAAAAAAAAAACACAAAATTGTTATTGTCCCAATAAAATAAACAATATTTGCTAATTTGATGTATAATTTATTCAAATGGGAATAAATAATTAAAGGTTTAATTGAAAATGATTAAAATTTTCATTAAAAATCATTCTTTAAAAATTGAAAATTCTTTTTTTTAATAAAAAAAACTCTCATTCTCTTTAAATGTTCTCTTAAAAACATAATAAAAACTCGATGTTTAAAAAAGTAATATTTTTTAAATAACTCTATAACTTTAAAACTGGTGAATTATATTTCTATAAAATTTAAAATCGAAAATCCTGTTGATTTTGTGAAGCACACACACGTTCATAGCGGGTCCAAAAGAATTTTGATCAAATCTCCAAAGTCTTCATCAGATCATGATTAATGATTAAAATTTTAATTGAAAATTATCATGTTTTTTTTTCAGAAATAATTCTGTAATTTTAAATCTATTGAATATATTTGCATGACAATATACTCCAACTAATTTTGAGTAGCACAAGTTCCAAGTAGATTCAAAAGATTTTGGATTAATTTTCTTTCACATCAGAGTAAACATTCTATGTAGATCTGATCTGATTTCATTTAATTTTTTCTTAAAACCAAATTCGGTGGTCAATTGGAATATACCTGAATCTCTCTTTAAAATCTGCCAATATTTTCCACACCTTTTTGTGCTCTTCAATTCACTTTTAAGAACAGCCCAATACCTCTCCATTGGCCTTAGTTCCGGGAAGATTGGAGGAATTGCCTCTCTTGGTACAAATGTCACATGATTTTTCTTGCACCACTTAAGGGTTTGTTTACCTTATGAGAGGATGCCCAGGCAGGCCAAACCTAAGTGGATACATAATGAAGTCTTAGGCATGGAAGCAGTCTTTTTGATGTAAATATTTCTTGATGTAAATTTCGGAACAAATAAAACTAATTTTAACAAATGATTGGCTTCTTTTGCTGCAACTGTATATTGCCTCCCATACCGAGAACTTTTAGGGAAATTTTGAATGCTTTTGGGTTCTAATCATCTCCTCAACATTACCTTTGTTGTTGTTGATGTTGTTGACCAAGAAGTTAACAAAATCTATCAGAACTTTCATTTCGTTCTCCTTAGAAATATGCCTTTTACCTAAATCAGGTTTTCTATCAAGTTCTCCCGTTACTGTTTAATAAAATTAGAACAATTTGATTGTAGACTTGATAAATTTTTTTGTGGGTCCATGTTTGTTGAAATTATTTAATAATTTTAGTATGATCTATTGTCTGGTCACTCAATTTATCCGATTTACGATATTTTCATTTGTTTGACATTAAACATTCTAACTGACAATATTACAAAAGTAATCGAATAATACTTGCGTAAAAGTTTTAATGAAAAACGTGTGTTAAGATTTTTCCGATCGCACTTCTTATTTCCTTTCAAGGGAGATTTTTATATTTTGATTTCAATTAAAAAAAAAATATTAAATAAAATTTATTTTAATAAATTCTTGTTTTAAATAACATCAAATTTGCAAATATTGACTAAAAAATACTTAATTAACATAAATTCGTAAAACATTTCGTAACAAAACTAACACAAAAAAAATTTTTGGAACATTTTCTAATTACAATGGACTTTTATAAACAATAAAAATAATAACAAAATTAAAACACTAAATCCAAGCTTTTAAACCCCAACAACAACACCACCCCTCCCCACAAAATCAAAAACAAAAAGAAACCAAAAAATTTTCTCTACACCCGTCTATAATAAACAAAGAAACCACATTTTTTGAAAACCTTTTTTAGTTTATTTTAATTTTTCTTTTTTTTACACACATTTTTCAAAACTTTACACTTTTACTCTTTTTTAACTAAAAAAATTTTCTTTTCTACTTCTCCTTTTCAACTTAGATAATTTTGTTTTAAACTTTTAAGAAAAATTATATAATTTTTTTTCTCCTAAAATTTGTTTATGGGTTAAAAAAGAAAAATATATATATATTTTTGTTTGGTTTCGTTTCTTTTTTAAGTCAATTTATGGTTTTTTTTTCTTTGAGTACTTACTTGTTGAGTACCCCTTTATTTTTTGTGTATATTATTATTATTCTTTTTCCAGCCTATTGGTAACTGGACGCAGGCCCAGTAGAGTACAAATACAAATAAGTCCCTTGTTAATAGAAAAATTTTATAAATCCAATAATTCCTCGACCACAACAACACCTACTAATGAAATTGTTAACAACATTGCTAATAATATTTCTACTAATTCTACTTCAACTACTACTACTACTACTACTTCTGCTTCATATTCCACTACTACAACAACAACTGCTACTCCTACTTATAATGAATATGATAATTCTCCTACATGTTCATCTTCTACTGGTACAACTGCTACAACAACAACTAGAAGTCCACCTTATAGTACATGCAGTCCCGTTAAGGAAATTTAATAATTTTTGAGAAATTAAAATAACTCTTCCCTCCTTTAACATACACACATACAAGTACACTGTTTTCAACTTTAACTTTAAAAAGAAAATTATGAAAAAAAAAATCACAAACATAACAAGTTTAAAAATTTGTTTTATTTTTGATATAAAAAATATATATAAACAAACATTTTATTAAAAACATGTACTAAGCAGAAAGTAAGAATTAACATATACATTTTCAACATATTTTTCGATCATTTACTATTCTTCCTTTCCACCATTTTGTATATGAAATATATATATATGAAAATAAATTTATAAATAAAAAAATCGTTTACTATAAAAAAACAACTAGAAATCAACTGCTCTGAAACACGTATTCAAAAGACATCATCTCATTTAGCTGTTGTATATATTAATAAACAAAAAATATTATATATAAAACAAGAATTATAATTATTCAAAATGTATAAATAATTCTCGAAAGTGCATACTTTTTCTGTTGCTCCATTTTTCATACTTGTATGCCATCAAATAGAATTGTGTTTATTCGATCTCTATATACTTTTTGTATTATTAAACTGCTCCATTGATTACTTTCGCAGCGTTAAAAACAGAATTTATAATGATGACTTTAAAAATGCTAGTAATGAGTTAAACACCTCCAACACTTCTACAAGTTCTTCCAATACTTTTACTGCTAATACGATTGTACCAACACCACCACCAACACCTAATCCACCTACAAATCAATCATCCCACAACAACACTTATTATTAATAATACTACTTTTAACTTCTACTATCACAGATTTGTCCTAATAACTCTTTTTTATATTTTTTTTTTTTTTTTTTTTTTTAACTGCTCAAAAAAACCTCTCTAATTCTTAAAAAATTTATTTTTTTTTATTTTTTTCTTTACTAAACATTAACACTTAAAAAAAAAGAAGCAAAGATAACGCATGTTTTCTTATTTGAATTTATTTTTATTTAATTAATTCATAAATGTCAAAGTGTAGTTAAGAAGTTTTTAATTTAAATGTTTTTTAAATGTTTTGCACCAATAATTAAATTTACAAAAAAAATATATGTGAAAATTATTTAGGAAAAATAAAATGGGTTAAAACAATTAAAATGTGAAGAAATTTTAATGTAAAAAGCTTTAAAAATCGTTTAAAACTTTTAAAATCTTTTAAAAACTCTTGAATAATTAAAAAATAAAGAAAATCTGTAAGAAAACAGTTCGAATACGTAATAAATAAAACAATAAACCAAAAAAACACTGATACGCCACCGTTTTAAAGCTGAAATAAAACTCAAATCAATGCTGAAACAAAAACAATAACAAAAGCAAAAGAAATTTCTCTAAAAAATAAAGATGCTCTCACTCTCTGTTTATACAAGTAAAAAACAGTAAACAAAATCGAGTAAATGTTCTTTTTATTAAAAAAAATACACACAAACACTTGAAAAACAACTCTTATTGATATAAAAACAAAACAACCATTTACACACGAGTAAAATAAAAGCAAATGAAATTTCTCTATGCAAATAAAAACTCTCCCTCTCATAAAAAACAGTACACAAACGCAAAGTAAATAAATAAAGAAATACTCCACATTAGAAAAGTAAAAAAGTTCTCCAAACAATGAAAAACTCTCACTCTCTTTCAATAAAAAACAGTAAACAAAAGCAAACACACAAACACAAGATAAATGAAAAATTCTTGCTCATAAAAAAACATAAACACACGAACGGAGTAAACAAATGAGTGTGCTGTTAGTTTTCAATAGCATTAAGTAAACAACAACAGCAAAAACAATGATGGCGCCGTTTAAAATAATGAGTGTTAATGAAAATTTTATATTGAATTAGAAAAAGGTTTACAACTTGATCAATTTTTAAGCGATTTTAATAATTTTTTCACTTAAATAGAGTAAACCTATTAGAGATTTTTATAACATAAATAAAAAAAGAAAAGTTTTAGCGGTAGTTAATAAAAAATCTAAACAAATATAAGTTTTTAGAAATTTTTTCAAAAATAAAAAAAAAAAAATCCTTTATAAAAATTTAAAAATTTTTAAATTTTAATTTTTAAATTTTAATTTTTAACCAGAAATTTTTCTATATAATTAAAAGTAAAGAAACTTATATAAAATAATGAGTGTTAGTTAAATTTTGATATTCAATTAGAAAAATGCTTATAACTTGGTAATTTTTTAAGAGATTTTAATATATTCTTTTACCAGAATAGAGTTAAGACTTTACAGATTTTTATAACGAAAAAATATATATTTTTAATAATGTTTTAGCAATAATAAATAAAAGATTGAAACACAAATAAGAATTAAAAATCGGAAAAAACATTTAAAATTTAAAAATAAAATGTTTAAATTTGTATTTTTAATAAAACTTTCAAAAAAAAAAAATAAAAATTTTTAATACTAAAATTTGAAATAAATTTTAAATAATAAAAAAATATGTAAAAATTGAAAGTTTTAAATTAAAAGATTTTTATAATTTAAAAAATAAATAAAAATTCAAAAAATAATAAAAAAAGACATAACAAAAATAAGGTTTTAAATTCTTTTCGGAAAAATCGTTTTAAAAAATTTAAATAAAAAAACAAAAATTTTTAAATTTGTATTTTTAATAAAATTTTCTTTATTTTATTAATAATTTAATTAAAATAAAATATAAAACTTTAAATATCAAAATTTTAACAAAATTATAATAATTAAAAAATAAATATTTTAATTTTTAAAATAAAATTAAATTTTCTTTATGTTATAACAAATTAAAAAATCCCATTGATTTTTCTTAAATTAATTTCTTAAATATTAATAAATTTTGCACAAAATATGTATGTTTATTATTTTTGTTATAACACACAAACACACACTTAAATGTAATACCCACACTAAGAATTAATTTTATTTAATAAATATTATAAGTATTTTAATGCGAAAACCAAATTAACAATCAATACAATTTTTATAAATATTTTTTTTTATATAATTTTGAAAATTTAATTTTCAATTTCATTTAAAAGTAACTGTCAAACTAAATAACACGTGTTTTATTGTTTTTTCTTTATTATATAACCAGAAAACAAATATTAACCCTAAAAAGCCTTAGCAAAATGGTATTTCATCCTTATGAGTTTCCTTATTTTTTGTAATTTCTAAAAGAAAATTGTTTTAATTTTTCCTCACTTTTTTATTTTCGTTAAACAATTTGCATTTTAAACTAACCCCGAGTTAAAAAAAAGTTTTTAGTTTTTCTTTACTTTCTTTCTGTTGTTTAATTGACAAAATCAAAATTTTTTAATTAAAACATCCAAAATTGATTTCTCCTATTTTTTTCCTTTTTTCTCCCCCTTCATCATCTTCTTTTATTTTTAGTGATAATAATGATAATGAACTTGAGAATGATAAAGATAATGAAACATAGCTATGAATAAGAAAAAGAAAAATCAAAAAACATAACACTTAAAACACATACACACACACAAAGACAAGAATACACTTACATAAACTAAAACAAAAATAATAACAACGTAGTTAAATATAAAACATTTTATTAGTATTTGTTGTTAATAAAACATAAACATAAAATTTGTTACTAAACAAAACACCAAAGGATTAAAAGGCACAAGGATAATCAAAATAAAATTAAAACCAAAATTATTATCATCCTTCCCTACTCGTCCGTCTATCAAACTAATTGTGATTCTACTCCAACCAAAACAAAACAAAAAAACCAAATAACAGCATGCGTGTAGTTTAAAAGAGAAAAGCTAAAAAGGGTTTAAGAGAGAAAGTCCTTTATGTACTCCTTACTACTACTACTACTACTTTCAACACCAGTTCAGAAATTCTATCCGTCAATCATTTACTAAACCTTATTCTAATAAACCAAGATTGAACAACTACAACAACCTGTTACAAATATTATGTAAATAGATTTTTTTTAAGAAATATTCATTTCAATATTTTTTGACTAAAAAAAAATCTTAACATTTTATAAATAATTTTATATTTAAATGTAAGTAAGTACACTATTTCAACAACAACAAAAAAAACTACATTTTTTTTAAGATTTTCTTTTAAGTACTTAACCTCAATTAACCTTTAAAAAAACCAGAGAAAAGAAACTTTTTTGTTAATCATTTTATTTTTAATTTAATAATTTGTTGTGTATAAAAAATTATAAACCAAATTTGTTGTTAAATATTTGTATAACATTTATAAATATTATATTTTTTCTAATTTGAGTTGTTTTTTAATTTTTTAAATATTTGTTGTTAATTTTAATGTATGTAAGCAAAATTTTACAGTAAAAGAGAGGAAAAATTAAAATATTTAACAAAAAAAGTTAAAGAGAAAAATAAAATAATTTAAAAATCTCTTAAAAAATCGGGAGTTTAAAATACAAAATCTTTGAGAGCAAATTTAAATTTTATTAAATGTTTTAACTTTGAAAAATAATTTTTGAAATTAGAATAATGAATGCAAGAGGAAGTAGTTTTTGTTCAAAACTGTTCTCTGTTATTAACATTAAGTGAGAAATAATCTCAACATCAACATCAATTGAGAAATCATATATAAAATTATTAAAAGAAAAATTCCATTTGTTTAATTTCATTCAAACATTTTTCTCTTTTATTAATTTTCCTCTCTTTTACTGTTATCTTTAGATTAGTAACTACCATTATGTCTAATATCTATTATCTATATTACTAACTTCTATTTCTATTTGAATGTATTTGTAAAAATAGTTTAGAGGTATTTTTACAAGCTTTTTCTCGATGAGTTTAATTAGTTAAAGATTATTTTAATTTTTTTTATATTAAAAAATTTTACAGGGTGCAGGGATTTTTTTCTAGATATTTTTATTTCAGAGAATTTAGAGAATTTTGCGGGAAATTGTTATCTTTTCCATGTTTTCGTGTTTTTAGTGTTTCAAAAAACTTTTTCAAATCCTAAAAATTTAGATCAAAAGAGAAGAATGATATGATTTTAATAAAATGAGTAGAAATCGCTGTGACCGCAAAGAAAACACACAAGCAGAAGTTTTAGTTTTAGAAGGCTTTAGAGCAGGACCCGGCAGATAGCAATTTCGCTAGTTTATGCTTGTGTGTGTGTGTGAGAAATGTACAATATTTTATTTGTCTAATTCACTAAACAGAGAAAATATAACAAAAATATTCCACTTCAGATCAGTGAGAGATCAAGGAATAAAACTTGTCTATTTTAGAGACACAAGTCCAAGGAAAGCAATAATATATTATTTTAGATATAAATTATCATTCTATCTCGTATGGGAACATGAGAATTGAAGCCCTTTGATATTTCTATGGCAAAGAAAAAATATTTTCTCTCCCATTTTCTCTTCTTTTAAGCGAACTTATCGTATTTTAAACCACGAAAATGCTGTCATAACATAAGTTCTTAAATATATTTTTAAGAAAATATATACATACACCACCTTCACTTAGCTTTCTTGAAGAATGGAATATAGAATGAATGGCAAAAATGTAAACTTTTTATAATGTTTTTTTTTTTATAAGATCATGAAAAGACTTTAACTATTGAAACAATCAACCAATTTCCCGCTGGATGAGATATATGAAATGGACTGCAGAATTATTTATAATTTTCTTTTAATTTATTTAGGATCATTGAATGTGTGTTTTCTTAAATTTAATTGAGGTCTTCTAAATTTGAGTATCAATAAGAGAGATCGGAACGATCGTAATTTAATATTTGAGTTATTAATTTTATGCTGAATTATAAATCAGAAACTGTTCACTAACTTCGTTTCATCATATCAATTAGAGGGGAATTAGTTCACCATTTTTTAAGTTAAAAATTTGAGACAATTTCAAATATTTGATTTTAAATTAAAAAATGTCTTTTTTTATTTATAAATTTTTTGGAATCGAACTTCAAATCAGAACGAAGCGTATTCACATTTTAAATGGATTCGGTTATTTTGAAATTTGTGCGTGAAAAGTTCCGAAAGTTGTTTGTCGCTGTTCAATCAATTTGAATTGAAGTACTGTTTCTGAAGTGAAGAGATGCGAACTGTAATTGTTGTGCACTGTATTTGGTCCATTCTTTTTTATATTTTTATATAATTTTTTTCCGTTCTAAATTTAATTTCAGCTTTAACGTTGTAAACCTTTTTTGGTTAATTTAGAATTCTTCGTTAATGGAATCACTTTTAAGTTTGGTGGATGGAATGCAGAATTAATTTAAAAAAAGGTTTATTTACTACATTTCTGAAACCAATCTGAAGAGAAAATTAATAAAATTAATCCCAGAATTTAATTTTATTAAGATTTTCTTGAATTATCTTGAGGTGCTAATAAGGTTAACTCTCTGTAACTGACGTGTCAGAGCAGCAGACATCAATGTTTTTTAAAAATCTTATATAAATAAGATTTATTGTTCCGAATTAAGGCCTTTAGCTAAATTTTTAGTTTAACCGATTTTCATTGAACGAAATTTAGAAGAAAAATCTCAGTGAAATGGTCACATGAAAACCACATAGTTTCAGAGGGTTAATGTGAAAAAGGGGTTAAATTTCAAAACTAAACTGAAGTGAAGATTTCAAAAAATTTTTATAAATTTCTTTGTATGTTTGTAATATTATCCAATCGGACCTGTTCAGATTAATATAAGTAAAAAAATGGATTTAGTCTAGAAAAGAGTTAAAATTAGTGTTGTTTAGGAAAAAGTTGCATACAAATAGAAAAAACTAAAAGTGCAATCAACGTTGAACATAGTTGATTTTAAACAATGTTGATTTTTTTCATTTAATTATAATAGAAAATTGTACATCACTAATTTTTTAAAATTAAATTTTTTAAGGAAAAAATTCTCAAATAAACTGCATTTATTGTGAAACAATGTTGAATTAACATTTCTTATGTATCAAGAGTAATTCAATATTTATGCAGGTTATGATTTTGCTTCATAGATAAAAAGAATTTTGATTCAACAATATTTCACAATAAATCGAGATCAATTGAAAAAAATTTCAGTTAATCTCAAATTAACTATGTTTTCAATAATGATTTTGCTTCAAGTTTTTTCTGTCTGTAGAAACGCCATTTTAAATTTGTGAACTACAATTCAGCATAAAATTATAACTCATATATTTTTTCCATAACAGTTTAACAGTTTTTCCATAGTTTTTTTAAATTTTTCCTCCCAAAAAAAAGCAATAAAACACGTTTATTATTATTTATCAATTAAATTAAATTCGATGAAAAGTTTGTTAAAAAAACTAACAATTTTTCTAAATCTAAAAAAAATCAAATAAAATTGTATTGTTTTCCTTAATTATTATTGTTTTTATCAGTTTGATTAAAAATATAAAAATTCCTTAATTAATTTTAATTAATTATTTAATTAATTCTATTAAATGCATGTTATTTTAAGTCTTTATAATATTTTCCATTAATTCTTAAGCTTTAAGTTAAATAAATTAACGATTAACTCTTTTGATTGTTTGAAAAAAAAACTAACAAATTATAATTGTGACAATCAAAAGATTTCGTTTAACGAAAAATTCAAATAACGATATTAATAACGAATTTGTTTTAATTTTCCGTTTTCCAAAAAACAAAAAAAATCTCTTATTAAAACGAGATTTATTTAATTTATAATTAATTGTATTTAGTTAGTTCTTTTTTTCTTCTTATTGCTTGTAAATACCTTTAAAAAATAATGATAAAAAATAAATAAATAAAATTAATTGAAATCGAAAATAAATTCTTTAATTAACTTTTTTATTATTTGCATGTATTTGCTAATATTTACTACTTAATTTTTATTTAATTAAAATATAAAACAAATAAAAAATAAAATTTACAGTTAAACTTGAGTTAAGAAGAAACTTAAACTTGGTTTAAATAAAAAAAGAAAATTATTGCAAATATTTCTTAATATTTAAATTTTAATTTTTTATTACAAACTAAATATTGTTTTTCCTTAATCTTACTTTAACTCTTAAAGTTTATATCACTATATCTCTCATTTGAGAGTGTACTTTTTTAATACACTCTCACAATCTCACTCTCTATTTGGAGAGTATGTTTTAAAGGCCCAGTTTTTCAGCAAAGATTTGATCTTTTCATTCAAAGTTTAACTGTAATTTTCATTTTTAACTATTTTTTATTTGTTATTTTTTTTATACTTAAACAAAGATCTGCATTATGTAATCTATTGTGGTCTAAGATTAACTTTTTTAACTATAGAATTTTTGGATCGAAAATATTTTATTTAAGGTTTAAGTAGAGTTTAGTTTAACTTTAATTAAATCGCTAAAATTTCTATTTTTAAAATAACTTTTTGGTTAATGGTTTTTTTAAATTATATTAAAAATAATTTGGCTTAACTTTTGGTAACAGTAAGATTAACTTTAGTTTAATCCTAAATTTTTATTAAAATTAATGGTTTTGGCTATTAATATAAAGTTTTAAAATAAATTAGTTTAAATAATAAAAAAAACCAAGATTTAATAGTTTTTAATTTAAACTTAAACTTGGATTAAAAACTTAAACTTAAACTTAACATTAAACCTTAGTTAACCATGATTTAAAGTTAAGTTTTTCATAAATTTATAATCTTCAAGGAACTTCAAAGTAAAATTCTTTCTTAAAAATATTAGATAATATAAAAAGTATCTGCGGTTTGTTGTCACTATATACTAATGTTTTTAGGGTATGAATTCTATGACTCCTTGTCAGATCGAGTCCAAATATTTTACCCTTTAGTTTAGTTATAGATTCCACATCATTTAAAGCAATAAAAATTGATAATTGAGAGTTTGAGTATCAATAGGAAAAACACGATCAGTGAACCCTGAAATCATCTTAAACTATGATGAGGACCAACAGACCTGCCAAACAGAGTATCGGAATGTTACGAAGTGATCGCAAATCACATCAGTTTGCTTAGAAGAACAACTTTTTGCAATATTCCTAAATTTTTGATGAGAAAGATATAAACTTTCTTTGGGACTTTTGTAGAATAATATTCATGGAGCAAAGATGCTATAAGAATGCGATAGATCAAATCAATATCGGCTAAATGCTATTGGAATACTTTGCTTGTTTGATTCAATGGAAAAACATCATGATCATTGTAACCCAAAACTACTTAAAATTACGAAAGAAACCACCACCCAGATTAGCTTTCTGTAAGGACTAAGGACTACAGGACTTGAGACTGAAGATACCATTGGACTCTGAAATGCAACTACTTAAGACTACAAAACGCCCTATCGAAAGGTTTAGAAGTGATCACACTGAATTGCCATCACAGGAGGTCAACTCGCTAAAATGTAAAAAATCGGTTTTGAGAGTTGTTTTTTCAAAATGTCACGAGTTTTTTATTAAAAGTGGAAACATCACGATCAAGGCGCTCTGAATTGCAACAGTTAGCAAGATCAGATGATCTAAAAAGTCTCGAACGATAATCAGTATTTACATTCGAAATATGATCCATCACTTTGCTCATCTTTCGGGAAGTGTATAGATTCCGGGTCAAAAAAAGAAACTGCACCCGCTTATAAGACTTCTTCGCAGTTTGGTTCGATATCATCACAAGAATAGAGTACAACCCATGTTGCAGTTATTTAGGAAAACCTGTTGACCTTCGTCGTGTAATGCTTTCATTATTCAACATTATTTTATTTTGGCTGATCTGACTTTTCCTTGAATTCTATTCCCAAATGGAGTTTGAGTGGCGCAAATAAAGTGAAATAAATTCATCAGATTTCTTCGCAGTTTGACTTGGTACATCACATAAATAGAGTTAGAGCGAAGTTGCAATTAATCAGGACATGTTTACACGCTTACTGACAGGATGTGAAGATAACTGAATAGTGGAAGTGTGATTGAAACTAATAAGTATTAAAGGGAAAGAGCAGCTTATTATAGAACTTTATTTACCCAAAAAAGCCGCAGATACTTTTTACATAAATAAGCGATAAGATTTTTTTAACGTTAATTATGAAAAAAAATTTTGGTTTATTTTATTTAAACTTTAATTTCCGGTAAAAAGTTTCAAGGGAAATAATTTAAAATATTTTCGATCCAAAAATATAAAATTTTAATAATTTTATAATTATTAACATTAAAATAACATGGTATTTTTAATTTTAAAACAATAAATAATCAACTTTTTTTAAACAAAGAGTAAATTTAATAAAAGAGAAAAGTTTAAGAGAAATTTATTAAACTTAGAAGAAGAAAAAAAAAAGAATTATTTAAGAGACAATTAAAGTGTCTAGAAATTATAAATTACTCTCTTTATGAAAATATAAGAGCTCTATAGGAAAAGCTCTCTATCTCACAGTTAATTTTTTTAAGAGACAGCTCTAGCAATCTTGTTTATTTTCTATTTTACAAAAAGCCACTATAAACTGAGTTAGAGAGTTCTAACTCAGTGGTGAATAAATGATGCTCTCATTGAAAAGAGAGTTATCAATGAGTCACTTTTTTTATTTGATCTTTGTAAACAAAATTTTTAGAAAACTTTGTTATTCTCTTAAACTTCTCTCTTTAACTTTCCATTCAAAAATCTAGGTTCTTTTTAAAAAACCAATTTATATCTCTCTTTCTCTCTTAATTTAAGATTATTTTTTGGCATTAAAAACAATTTTATATAACTTTAATCATAATTCATTTCATAATCTTTTTTTCTCCTCCCCACAATCTTTTTTTTTCTTTCTTTGACAATTTTTCTAAACGAAAAAACAAATGAATTTGAAAAATAAAAAAAAACTTCCAAAACACAATCAAAAAAAAAAAAAAAAAAAAAAAAAAAATCAAATCCCACAAAATAAACAGAGACATTATCCCCGAGGAATCTTATTACCATGGACACTCAAAATCGCTATGTGAGCCAGCCGGCGATGAATGGGAGTCAGTGTTAGCTGAAGCCGAAAAAGCCGACTATGCCAGCGGGAATAGTGATAAACTTTTAAAGGCGAATAGTGGTCGTGAGCCATTGCTGCCCAAACTAACACCACGTGGTCAAATCAGAAGAGGCATGGGCATGGGCATGGGCATGGGTATGAGCAATTCGGGTGTGGGAGCAGTAGCTGGCAGTAATAAAAGAAATCAAGTAACCACGGCCTTATTATCAACCACTAATTCGGATTATGATGATGATGAAGAAGAAGATTTCGATCTGTATGATGATGAGAATATAGTGGTGACAACAACAACAACTGCAACAACAGCAAATGATAATAGCAGTAATCGTTTATCACGTTCAGGTCTAACAGATGATACACAATTACCAACAACTACAACAACAATTCGTTTGACACGCAACAATGATGAAAGTATTATTTGAGTGGATTTGAGAGAGCTGGACCAAGAGCAGGACAATAATAAAATTGCTAATAAAGATAAAAACGTTGACGATTATGATGATAATGATGATGAAGAACAAGATAATGACGGTATTGATGATGATGAGGAGGAAGAAGACGAAGATATAGAGCGACAAGAACAACAACGTTTGCTAATGGGTTCAAGAAAATCTAGAAATTTCTTTAAGTATGAAATGTTTTATTAAATCAAAAACTTTTTTGTTTAAATTTTCGTTTTTTTATTTTATTTTAAAAATTTTATGTAAATTTTATTTTTTTAAATAATTTTTTTTTTTTGTTTTAAGAAAACTTCTTTGTAAATGTGTTTTAAACATGGTTATAGGAAAAATTCTAATTAAAAAAGAAAAATTAAATTTAAATTAAAAAAAACTTAATTTTATATAGAAATAATTTTTAGTCTAAAATAAAATGATAAATTGAAAATAAAAAAGATCTAAAGGATTGATAAAGAAATCTAGTTAAACAAAAAAATATATAAATAAAAAATGAATGTTAAAAGCAGAGTGGTCCAACCTTTAGTTTGTCTTCGAGTAGTTTTATTTTGTAACTAAAACTAAAAATTGAAATATTTATTTTATTAAAAAAAAAAAAAATAAATAAATAAAAAGAAAATAATTTATTGTAAAAATTATTGAAAAAAATAAATAAATAAATAAATAAATAAAATAAATAAATAATAAAATGGGATAATTGCAAAATAATAAAAAAAAATTAAAAATAGTTACAAAATAATTCGGAAGAAAAAAAAAAACAAAATGTATTTAGTATTAAAAAAATAATTGTAAAAAAAATTATATTAATTAGTAGTTTGTAATTTTAAAATGTTTAATTATTTTAAACAAAAAACAAAGAAACACATCAATCAGCAACGACTTAATTTCTATCTTAATTAAAAATTAAGAGTTTTTTTTCATCATTTTTATTATTTTAATTTGATTAAAATTTGTAATATTTTTTATAAATTATAAAGACAAAATGCTGCTTTTAAATTTTCAATTTAATTGTTTTTAAAATATTTTTCCTAAATTCCATTTTATAAATAAAAAATCTGGTTCAAAAAAATAGGCGATAATTAGTGTATTCAAAACGCGAAACCGTTTTAATGGTTTTAATCATGACATCTACACACAGAAAAAAATCAATGTAAAATTATTTAAACTTTTTTTTCACTTATGATTTTGCTTCATAGAGAAAAAATGGATATTTAACATTGTTTCACAGTAAATATAGTTTTTTTGGGAATATTTTTAAATTTTAATACTTAAAAGTAATTTTAAAAATTTATCGTTGTTTAATTTTACATATTAAAATCGAAAGATTCAAATATGTAATAATTCACCAAAAACGAAAAAACGTTCAATTTAAACTAAATGAAAAAAATTAGTCAATTTCAAATCAACTATTTTCAACGTTGATTTTGCTTCGTGTTTTTTTTTCTGTGTAGATTCATTAATTTAAAAACAATACCAAAAACCACAGAAAAACGTTTATACTAAACCCATTTAGGGCATTAAAGTGCAAGAATAATTTTATGAATTTTGTTTTAAATGGTTATTTTGATTTGAGAACAAATCATAAACATTTTGATTATGATGGAACCATATATTTTTCCATTTAAACCGTTTAAATAAATTTCGATTATTAATTTCTATTAAAAACAAAATTTTTTTCTATAAATTTATAATAATTAAACAAAAACCAGTAAACTAGGTTTTTGACATAAAACCATATTCGAAAACATCCAATTTTTCATACAAATCGAAAATCAGTGTTTTGAAAATGTTGGTTTTTTTGAATACACTAACAATAATGAATATGAATAGACAGTTTGTTAACTAAATTCCAGCAGGATATTCGACTAAATTATAACCAAAATATAAACATAATTATTTTTTCTCATAGTTTATATACTTGTATCTATAGTCAGTCCACTTTGTGTAAAATATCTGGTCTAAAAAAATTGGTCGAAAATGTTTATTACCTAAATTTTAGATTAATAAATAAGCCAGATTTTCGACTAAATTATGATCTAAATTTGAAACTTTATATTAGTCTAAATACTGTAAAAGTCAATAAACTCGATTTTAGGTTCGACGAGTTGAAAATGTTTATTAACTTAATTTTAGATTATTGAGTAAGCAAGAGTTTCATTTAGTCTATAGACTAAAGTAAAGTCTAGATTATACCCCATACTATAGACTATATAAAAAGACTCACATACATAATGGTTTATCCTTTTGATGACACATGACACAATATAATAGAAAGTATTGTAAACTTTAGAGCAAAAGTTTCGACGAGTTTACAAACTAGGTTTGATACTATTATGTAAGGACATTAGACTAGTCTATTATGTAGATTTTACAGACTATAAAGCTATAAGCCACTTAAAATAAGTCTGTTATTAAAAAAGTCTATAAACCAGACTTTAATCTATACAAAATTGTGATCTAAACTATAGACCAGTTTACAAACTGGATATAAGATTAGTCTAAAATCATTTAAATTTCAGATAAATCTTAAATCTAGAATTTGTTTAAGTCTCTAATCTGAACTTAGCTTTTATCTATAATCTAGACTTTAGTTTAGTCTGTAACCTGGACTATAATTTTCTTTGCTAAACACAAGACTTATGTCTTGAGAATATTGTTCAGTTTAAAATATAAAATTCGACTAGTTTTTAATTTGAATTTTAGTCTAAAATCTATACTTCATTACAGTTTATAAAGTGAACTATAGTCTATCCTCAAGGCTTATATTTATCTTCCTTTTATACGTATTATAATTTGGATATTTGGACTATAATCTGGATTAAAGTTTACTTTAAAATATGGGTTATTGTTTAGTTTATAGCCTAGAGTTTACTTAATTCTGTGATCAAGAATATTATTCAGATTATAATATAAACTTTAAACTATTTTATTATAATTTGAACTTTAGTCTAAAAACCACTTTAGTTTAGTTAATTTGAGTTTATAATACTTGTGTTCTGAATTACTTCATATTCAGCATAGTTTAGTTTATAAACTAGAGTTAACTAAAGTTTTTAATCAAAACTATTGTTCAGTTTATTATTGAAACTTGAGACGAGTTTACAATGTGGATTTTAGTCTATAATCCAGGCGCTTGATTAGTCAATAAATAATCAAACTTGAGTTTAATATAAAGTTTATGTCTTGTACTAGTTTAGTTGATAATTTTGATTTTAGTCTTTAATCCAGGCTTTTGTTTAGTATATTTTTAATTTGATAATTTAAACTTGAGTCCATAATCCAGATTATCGTTTAGTCTGTAATATAAACTTTAGTAAATTATACGAAATTTAGACTTTAATCTAAGCCTTAGTAGATTTTAGACTAATCTAAACTTTAGACTAGTTAAAAATTTGAAATGGAGAACATTATGAAAACTTAATTATGAAATTTTGATTTAAGACTATATTCTGGATTAATGTGTAAACTATGTTATAAACAATTGTTTAGTCTAAATTCTAAGCTTTAGACTAGTTTATAATTAGTCCTTTGTCTTCGATGATGTTAACAGTTTGACCATTTTGTAATTTTACTTTTAGTCTACAATCCAGATTTTAGACCAGTTTTGGTCTTAGAACAGATATAAATCTAGAAAAAGGTTTACGCCAATTTCTGTTAACATCATTTCAAAATAAACGTAAAAATTGTTTTTATTTTTTTTCGCCTAAAATTTTGGATCAGACAGTCTAATATAAATTAATTATTTGAATTATTTTTTTTTTAATTTTAATAGAAAACAACATTTTGTCTTTTTAAATAAAATAATAAACTATTTTTTGTCTTTTTAATTTATTAAAAAAAACTACTTAAAAATATATATTTAAATTCCCTACATTTTTCAGTCTACTCAAGTTCCATTTGCCAGTATATATTGTTTTTTTTTATAAATCATATTTTATCAAATTATTTTTTTTTAATATTTTTATTTCCCAAACAGATTTTTTAAATATTTTTTAAAGTTTCTTCTTAAATCATTTGTTACAAATTTTAATTATGTGTTCTTTTTATGTTTTTTTTTTCTTAATTTTATATCTTAAAAAGAAACATTTATTTAATTATTTTTAATAAAAAAAATTCAATTTTAATTGAGTGCATTTAGCAAAAAAACAAAAATATTTTATTTCTTTTTTTTCAATTTTAAAATTATGTTTTGTGTAAAAACTTGCTTGTTTTTTTTTGTTATAAATATTGTAATAAAAATAATTTAAACATAATTTATGTAAAATGTATAAAAAACTGTATATTTTTTCCATAAAAAAAACAAATAGAAAAAGAAAACAAGAAAATTGTTGAAAATTTTTATAATTAATAATTTTTAGTTATTAATTTTTGAAAACTTATTTTTTTTAATAAAAAATCTGTAAAAGAATAATTATTTTTTGTAGATGAGATGTTAGGAAACTAATGGGTCAATTACGTATGGCAACTGAATTTCAGTTGCGCTGTCGGTTGCCAAAATTATATTATAGATGGCAAGTGGCAACTGAAGTCGTCAGTTTCAGTTCTCAACAGTTAATATTTTGGCAACTGTGTTTTTCCGGTTGCGTTATATATTTTACAAACTTGTTTTCACTTTAAAACGTAAGATTTTTGTTTTATTTTTAAAATTACAAAATAATTAAATTTACAACAAGAAAATAATTTGAGGTACTTTTTCAAGATATAGATTTGAATCCAAATATTGCTACTGGTGTCCGGGCTTGGGTGATGGATACAAATGTCGGATATTTTCCTTAGATCCCATAAATTTTCTGTTCTATTAACTGTATTAAAACCATTGCAGTGAGATTTTTGAAAGCTTCCATCGGGCAAAAAAAAAAAAAGCATAAACTCGTTTATAGTCTTTGTAAAGGGTGTCAACTAAATACAACGCAACTGAAGTTCGATTGTCATATGTAATCGACCATAAATACTTAAAATAGTTTAAAGGTCTAATTAGAAGAAAACCCTAGAAAATTTCTATACAAGTCTGATGAATCGACAACAGAAAGAACTTCAAGTAAATTAAATTCAAATAAATACATCACAGAATTATTCCTTTTTTTCGAACATAAAATATTTTTAAAATTGAAATTCGAAAAATATAGAAAACAATAAATATAAAGTAGATTTTTAGAATTTTGAATTTAAGTTAAAATTCCAACTTCAACACAAAATTTTAATTAAAATCAAAATTCAAAATGTTTAGTTTTTTAAAAAGAATAAAGTTTATATTCGAATAAATTAAAAATTCGAAAAAAAAAACTTGAAGTCCAAGTTCCAATATCGAAAAAATTTCGAAGTTGAAAATTATAAGAATTTGAAAATTTTTAAAAGATTTTTTTTTATTTGAACATATTAAAAAAATGCGATAGGACCAGGGGGAATAGGACCCCATACAAAGCATATACTTATAATCGAATTTCCAAAGAACTATAACAGTGAGAGTTAGCAAGTTTGGTAACAACTACTTTCTCTAAGAAGTGTTTGGACAAAATGTAAGACGGATAGGACCAGGGGGAGTGATAACCCCCCCATACATATTGATTATCGTATATCTAAAAAAACTATTGCAATGAGGGTATTAACATTTCATCCCAATTACTTTCCCATGGAACAGTTTTACTGGACCAAATATAGAACGAATTTTAGATTTTAATTTAGATTTTTTTCGAATTTTGAAAAGTTTGAAATTTTAAGAATTTTAAATATTTTTAATAATTCGCAATTATTTTATTCCTTTTTAATTCACTTCGAAATTTTTAAAACTTATCTGACTTCAAGTTTTGCTTATGATTTTTAATATATTCAAACTTTGAAAATAAAAATGTCCAAATTTGAGGTTAAGTTTGAAAAAAGTTTAAAACTTTAAGTTAAGTTCGATAATTTTGAAAAATGAAACTTCAAGGTGAACAAATTTCCACAAGTTCGAAAATTTCCATTTGTATGAAATTAAATACAATAATCTTAAGTTCGAATTGAAAGAGTAATGATTATTGAGTTTTGAAAATTATGGAGATTTATTATTCGAAAATGATTGAACTTTTGAAGTTTAAAAAGAAATTGGATAAATTTGAATTTTTTTCTAAAAAAATACATAATTTTTTTTAATTTTTTTAAAGAATTTAAAAGAAATTCGAAATTCTCACTACACAATTTTATTTTAAAGTTTTGAAAATATTATAATTGACATTTTGTCATTTTTATTTTAAAGATATAAATTCTTTGACTTTAAAATTTCACAACGAATTTTGAAAGGATTCGAAAGAAAACATATATTTTTTATATAATCAAAATATGAATTTCAAAATTTTCCAGTTTAGAATATTTTCGAAATTAATTTGAAATTTTAAAAATTAAATTAGAAAATTTAGAAAATTTTTTAAATATTCCAAATTTTGGATATACAAAATAGTTTTCAAATAAATTTCATATAATTTTATAAATTTTAATCATAATTTGATTTTAAAAAAATATATGATTGTTTTCTATATTTTTTGAATTTAATATGAATGAAATATGAGTTATAATTCCGATCAGACTTTAATTTACCAAATTATGAAATATGAACTTTTTTCTTTTAATTAAATTCTTCTGGAGAGTCTCTTTAACACGATCTTCAGACTCATCAGATTGTAATTATATCACTGATTATTAGAGATCTTAAGTTTATATAAAATTATTCTAACTTTTACAAAAGTCAAGGATTTTTGGTAACGACTTATTTCCATTGAGAGCGAATTTTCTATGGTTTATGCTCTTTTAGATTATCAGTAATTTGAATGAATAGATCTTGTATGATACGTATATCTTTTAAGAGTATTTAATTGAAAAGTCCATATATCTTATATAAAATTAATGATGTATAAAAAAAGTTTTCAATGTGGATCCTAAATAATGAGTTAATACCTTTTATTTGATTAGGACAATAAAATTTTACATTTTCTATTCATAAAACAATTTTGTTCAAGAAAGAAGATCAGGTTTCCATCACAACTGAATTATAGTTATATAATTTTTTTAAATTTTAATTTGATCCTTTTTCACAATAGTTCCATTAATTATGTGTTCACTTAACTAAACAATAAAATTGGTATGAATTTAAAATAATTTTTAACGAAAAAAATCTATAAAAAAAATTAATAGAATCTTTGCAATAGCTTCCCCCCCTCTGGCCTTAAAGGTATTTGTTAGGTTATGTTCTAACTAAAATTAGTTACTTAAATTAAATAATTAAAACGTAAATAATTTTAAATATTTAAACTGCAAAAAAAAAAAATTATTATTAAAAATTAATAAATTGCAATTAAATGATTTTAGTATTAAAAATAAAACACAAATTGAGTTAAAATAATGAAAATATTACAAAAAAAGCCTTCAATATAAATAAAATACACTGAAAATAACAAAAAAAGAGAAAATTTAAAATATTAAAAAAAATAATAAAAATTAAATAAGTAAGAATGCTGTATTCGGCTATGCCGAATCTTCAATACCCTCCACCACAAATGTGTGTGAAGCAAATACTTTATTACACACTCACACATACACTCACAAATTATACAATATAAAAAGTTTTCTGAAATATAAGACAGGAAGGAGTCAAAATTGGTTATGTTTCTACTGGACTGAGTTTGATAATTTTTGGAACGGAAATGAAGTACATGGAATTTATTATTCTAATTTGGCGATTTTTATTTGACAGTATTCAACGAAAGTTTTTCGCTTCAATTTGGAGTTTGCCTCAGATATCGGTCTATATTTTTAATATACTGAAACGATAAGAAACTTTTCAGGACTTTTACAAACACACAGGCCAATTTTCATTGAGCTCTGTCAAATATTGCGGATGTGAGCGTGCCAAAATCAGATAGACTGACAGATTGATACACATAGCGAAATCTATTCAAGATTTTATATACACTACGGGGTCTGAGATGATATGGTGGAGGGTATAAAAATAATTTAGAAAAATAAAACCAGCGAAATTTCTTGAAAAAGCTAAATTGTTATTAAAAAAAATGTTCTTTAAAATCCAGCGAAAAAAACACTGAAAAAATTATTAAAGTCATTTTCAATTATTGTTGTGAATCATATTTTTCTTAAATATTGGCAAACATCTTTTATTTTTTTAAATCAAACTTATTGTAAAAATTCTTTGAAAAAGAACTTTATTACACAGACAAAAATCTCCTTCTTAACAATTATTAACACTATAAATATTAATTAATAAAATTTTAATTTTATTTTTAACAAAATTTTATTTTAAAAACTTAAACTTATGATAAAAAATTAAAAATTAAAAAAAACATAATAAAAATAATTAAAGTCGATTACTCATTGTAAAGCATTGCGTGAAAAATTTTTGTACAGTGTAATTTTTTATGAAGTCAAGTTTAACTTAAAAAAAAAAACATATAAAAAAGAGGAAAATAATTAAGAAAAAATTAATAATAATTAAAAAATTGTATAAAATTTCTTAATGAAACCAAAAATAAAAAAAGAATTTTTTGGTTAAAAAAATTAAATTAAAAATAAAATGTTTAACTTAAAAAAACAAAAGAAATTAACAAAAAAATGTTTAAAAACAGGTGAATAAAAAAAGATTTAAACAGGAAAATATAAAATTCTGTGTTTTTATTTTTGACGGAAAAAAATCGAAGGTAATTTTTATGTCAAAGAACTGAAAAAGTACCATTTGAAATATTAAAAAGTACCATAAAATCCATCATGCTTAATATTTATCTACTCAGTTGGGACCACAATCTCGTATTGTTTCTTTAATTATTACGAAAAATCAAATTGTACCTTTAGAAGTTGCGAGAAGTTCATTTTAAATACTTGGAACAGAAGTTTCAACCAACTCTTTTACACACTTGTCTTTGTGTGAGTGCAAAAAATTACATTGAATAATTGTTCGCTCTTCTCAAATTGTGAGAGCAGCAGTCAGTATTGCGATTCTATTTTAAATATATTAACAATTCCGTCTATAAATTTAAAAAAATATTTACCAAAAAAGTACTAAAGATAAGTACGTTTTTTACCCCTTAAGCAAAAGGTACCAAACTTATATTTCTATATTTTTGTCAATTTTCATATGTAATAAAAATTTAATTTCCAAGTGTACTTTCTAAACGATACAATGAATGCCAAAAAAGTACCAAATTACAGTTTTCCCTAATTACCCAAATTTCAAAAAGGGTACCAAACACCCATCAATATATTTTTAAAAGGGGGAAAAAATGCTTATGTCAGTTTAAGAGATAAAAGGGTTTCCGGTTTTACCATTTTACCCCCTGATTACCAAAAATCTCTGTGGAACTATTTGGAAGAGATAAAACCACAGACAAAATTTCATGTTTCTAGTTTAAGCTATTTAGGCGGTGGAATGATGAGTCAGTCATTAACGTTACTCTTTTATATACATCAATATTTGCACTCAAGAAATTTAAAATCTTTTAAATAAATATTTTGTAGTTTAATGTACATTTTTTGCAGTATAATTCGAATAAATAAAAGTACTGTTAATCTATGCACTTACCAACACTGTAGTGTATTGAAGGTTTAAGTCTCTAATAATTCACCTCCACCATTCATTAATCATATAAGTCAAGACAACAACCCTTTGCTTCATGTGAATACCAAAAATTAGACTCAATTTACCACTAAAAAAATAATGAGACCGAAACCCATTAGAAATGTTATATTCGGCAATACTGAATTCTTAATACTTCAATCACACATGTGTGTGAAACACTTCCGTACACACTCACAAACACATGCCATAAATAAAGCAATAACAGCTTTTCTTAAATATAACGCATAAAATGAAATCATTAAGAGTTTTACCCTATTTTGGAGGTTGGGGGTACTATACATATGTGTAGGAGCTGGCAACAGTCAAAAAGGCATATGCCAACATCTTTTTCAAGTATAGCGATTGATTTAATCACATTCTCAGTCGATTTAACGATGTCCGTCAGTCTCTCTTTCCGTTAATTCGTCCGGCTTGTTGTCCATGTATATTTTGAGAACAGAGTACATGACGAAATTTCATTAATTTCTAAAATTTCATAAAATAAAAACAAAATTGGGTCTTCATATTTTATTAAAAAAGCCTATAGTTAAGAATCTAAGCTTAATATGAGATCATTTTTCTGATTTCGTAAAATAAACCTAAAAATGAATCCAGCTGCATAAATAAGGAATCTAAGCTTAATATGTGATCACTTTTGAAATTTAATAAAATAAACCATAAAAATGGCTCTAGTTCTTTAAGTAAACCTGAAATCAAGAATTTAAGCTGAATATGTGATAACTTAAATTTAAATTTAACTAAAAATGGCTCTATTTCCTTAAATAAGCCTCTAATCAGGAATCTAAGCTTAATTTGTGCTCACTTTTGAAATTTTATAAAATAAACTTAAAAATGGCTCTAATTCTTTAAATAAACCTAAAATCAAGAATTTAAGCTAAATATGTGATCACTTAAATTTTACTAAAAATTGCTTTATTTCCTTAAATAAGCCTCTAATCAGGAATCTAAGCTTAATTTGTGATCAATTTTGAAATTTTAAAAATTTAACTAAAAATGGCTCTATTTCCTTAAATAAGCCTCAATCAATCAGCATTATATGTGATCACAAAAATGGCTCAAGTTTCTTTAATAAGCCTCCAGTTGAGAATCTAAACTTGATTTGTGATCACTAAGTTTAATCTAAGTTTAACTTGTGATCACTTTTCAACTTTCATTGCAATAATTTGTACTTTTCTACTACAAATTTATAGTTAAAAAATGTGTTCCATCATTTTCAGCTGCTAAAATGTCCTCCAAAAATTCCCCTACCCATTAATTAAAAATAAATCCTTTTAGAATCCTTTTACACTCAAATAAATTATTTTGTATTTAAAATAAACTTCCCTCCTCCATTAGTGTGTTTTGCACCATCGAAACCGCATTTATTTCTTTTGTGCATAAATAATTTTTGTTCTCATATATTTAAAATATTTTCTAACACATTTACACTCTTTTTTGCTTTATTGCTACAAAATCAATAGGACAAAAATATATTGAAAATAATTAAATAAAATAATAATTGTTTTAATAACAAATAGTTTGGTAATAATGCAACAATGACAATTGAATGTAAATTGTAGCAGAAATGGGGAAAAATACTTTAATAATGAGAAATTTATACAATAAAGTGAAAACAACTATATATTTGCCCTTAAAATTATACTATGTTTTTTTGGACAAAACAAAACTTTAATGAACCCTAAATGTATGCAAAAATTAATATATAAATTGCTAAAGCAACTAAATGTATGCTTTATAATTTAACACTTTATAACACGTTTGACAAAATTCTCAGTAATGAACAGTGATCATCAAACGATAATAATGCAAATGATTAAATAAATTTCTTAATTGGAAGCTTATTTAAGGAATTAGAGCCTATTTATTTAAAGTAAGCTCAGACACTTGAGGAACTAGAGCCTTTTCTAGATTTATTTTTGCTTAGATTATTGACTCGAGGCTTATTTAAAGAACTTGAGCCATTTTTAAGTTTATTTTACTAAATTCTGAAAGTTATCACAAATTATGGTTCAATTTTTGATTGGAGACCTACTAAGTGATCTTGAGTTTTTTGTAGGTCTATTTTACGAAATCTTGAAATTGATCTCAAACACAGCTAAGATTCTTGATTGAAGGCTTATTTAAGGAACTGGAGCCATTTTTAGGTTGTTTTTACAAAATCTTGAAAGTGATCATAAATTAAGCTTAGATTCTTTATTGAAGGCTTTTGTAAGGAACTTGAGAGAATTTAGTTTTATTTTCTAAAATTCCAAAATGATCACAAATTTAGCTTAGATTCTTGATTGGAGGCTTATTTAAGCAACTGGCAGTATTTTTAGGTTTATTTTACGAAATCTTTTAAATGATCACAAATTAAGCCTAGATTATGGAGGCTTTTTAAATAACTAAAGCCAGTTTTAGGTTTATTTTCTAAGATTTCTAAATAGATCACCGATTAGGCTTAAATTCTTGGATGGAGTCTTGTTTAATGAACTAGAGCCATATTTAGATCTATTTTACTAAATTCTGAAAGTTATCACAAATTAAGATTAGATTTTTGATTGGAGGCCTATTTAGTGAACTAGAGCTAATTTTAGGTCTTTGAAAATCTTTAACGTTATCACAAATTAAGCTTAGAATCTTGTTAAGAGGTTTATTTATTTAACCTTTTAGTTTATAAAATTTTGAAAATTATCACTGATTTCAGTTTTTGAATATAATTGAATTTTTTTTTCCAAATTATATCCCTTTCGTTCCACTGTGCGTTGTAAAACACCTTCTCTATATTTTGTAATTTTTAAATGAGTGTTCGGTTTTATAATTAAATAAAAGTTTTAACGAATTTTAATTTAATTAGCAAAAAATAACATTCTCACATACATACACACACGCATATTCACACACACTCGTATGTATTAATACACAATTGAGGTTAAATAGTTGTTAAATTAAGTATTATTAAATAATAAAATAATAATTATGCAAATTAGTGAATTCAAATTAAAATTTTTACAAAACGTTTTTATAAAAATTAATGACAATTGAAAAAAATGGCTTAATTACATTCAAAATATAATTAAAAGGAATTAAATTGTGAAGACGAATTTTTATAAAATCCTGTAAAAAATAATGTATTTTATTTTGAAAACAACATATTTTGTTGAAATATTTTAAGTTTTTTTCCCCTTAAATCATTTGTAGGCCTTAAATTCTTCTTTTTTCACTTTTATACTTTTTGGTTCCATAAAATTTATTTTCTTAACTTTATTGTTGCTGTCATTATTGCAACAAATGGTTGCATTTTCCTTCTCAACAAATAATATTTAGAATAAAAAAAATTGTTTATAGTTTTTTACGTTCGTTTGCTCTTTCATTCATTCGTTTTTTCGTTTGTTCGTTATTTGTTGTTGTTATTGTTGTTTCCTTTAGCAAAAGTTGACTGTTAAAGTTGTTGACTCAAAACTTTAGAGAACAAACATTTTTTTTTATATTCGATGTCACATCTGTTGTTTGTTTTGAAAATATAAATCACAAAAGTTTAATCTACTTGCAACATAAACTTGATTTTGCCACATACTCGTGCATGTTTATTAGTTTCGGTTTACGTATGTATATGTATGTGTGTGTATTTTAGTGGGTAGTTTAACACTTGTAGTTGTATTTTATATAAAAAATAATATTTTATAAAAAAAAGTTTAGAAAATTTTTAATATTTAAGTTGTTTTAGGAACTTTTGCGCTACAAAATCGTTTTTGGTCGTATTTTCCGCTTCA
The DNA here is from genome assembly GCA_004302925.2 of Cochliomyia hominivorax. NCBI lineage: Eukaryota > Metazoa > Arthropoda > Insecta > Diptera > Calliphoridae > Cochliomyia > Cochliomyia hominivorax. Next base: position 19,918,995 of record PYHX02000158.1, read on the forward strand.
ACAAGACTGTGGTTATGCTTCCAATGAAATAAGGGTGCCAAACGAAGGAACATATTAGATGGTTGCAAGGGAAATCTAAACATCTAGTTCAAATCCCTCTTGTTGGTATGATTGCCAACTTATGTTATACATCCCGGGATTAACTTGTGAATTTTTGTGAATCGATTTTTTTCTCTAAAGGTAAATCTGAGGGTAATTTTTGAGGAAATCTATTGGTATGTGATTAACAAGAGAATAAGAAGAACACACATGACATCTTTAATACCTTAGAATATTAAAAGTAATGAGCTTTCTGATAGAAACTGCATGTTTTGTGATCCGAAATTCACCATAAAAAACCTAAGAGGAACTTCATCCCTGAATGCTCCGTTCATATCAATAAAGAAAATGTTGCAAAGCTTTTAATAGAGACTAAAAAGTTAAGGCAATTGGTCCAAAAAGAATCGACATTTTAATTCAATCAGATCAGTTCTTAGTTCAGTTCAAATGTCGTTTCTCAGTGCACCTTATAATTCATCTTCTATTGTAGTGGTAGTTTAGTAACTAGTTTTATTCCTAGACCAGTTTTTAGCTCGGTTTTTATTGATGAGTTAGTTCAGTTCCCACTTCATATTATAGTTCGATTCCAAGTATAGTTCCTGGTGCAGTTTCTAGTTCAGTGCATTATTTAGTTACTAGTACATTTCTTAGTTCAATTCCCAGTTAGTTCCTACTTCAGTTAAATTTCAGGTCAGTTTCCGGTTCATTGAACTGTCTAGTTTTTAGTTCCAAGTTAATGCTCCAGTCTATTTTTTAATCCATTTCCTAGTTTAGTTCCAAGTTCATTTCCTGATTCAAATCCAAGTTCGATTCATGTTAAATTTCTAGTAAAGTTCCTGGATAAATTCCAAGTTCATTTTATAGTTCAGTTCTTAACATAATTTTCAGTTTAGTTTCTAAATCGCTTCATAGTTCAGTTCAAAGTTAATTTCCTAGTACAGTTTCTAGTCTAGTTTCCAGTTCATTTTCAGTTCCTCAGTTTCAAATCAACTTCGTTGTTCAGATCTTAATTCAGTTTTAAGTCAACCCCAGTTAATTTTTTAAAGCAGTTCATCTTTTTGTCCAGTTCTTAGTTTATTTCATTGCTTAGTTGCAACTTCAATTCCTAATTCAGTTCTTCCTGCAGTCCTCTGCTTACTTTTTAATTCAGTTAACAGTGCAGTTCATAGCTTATTTGCTTTAAATTACAGTCAGTTCCTACTTCAGTTTCAAATTTAGTTCTTAATTTAGTTATTAGATAATTTTTGGTTCAGTTCCAAGTTCATTTCTTTATTCATTTTATAGTCCCACTCCCAATTTATTTCTAGTTCCAATTCAAATTCAGACTTTATAGATCTATTTATAATTCAGCTAGTTTAGTATCAATTTTATTCCACAGTTCATCTAACAAGTTAAGTTTCTGGCTAATTTTTTACATCAGTTTTTAGTTCATTTCACACTTAAATTCTTAGTTCAACTTTATAGTTTGATCTCTAGTCTCAGTTACTTAATTTCTTATTCCATGTCTTACTTTATTTCTAGTTCAGTTTGAGCTCAGTTCCAGTTCAGTTTTGTTTAGTTCCAGTTCAGTTCCAGTTCAGTTCTAGTTTAGTTCTAGTTCAGTTCTAGTTCAGTTTTGTTTAGTTCCAGTTCAGTTCCAGTTCAGTTCTAGTTTAGTTCTAGTTCAGTTCTAGTTCAGTTTTAGTTCAGTTTTAGTTCAGTTCCAGTTCAATTCTAGTTCAGTTTTAGTTCAGTTCAAGTTCAGTTCTAGTTCAGTTTTTGGTCAGTTCTAGTTCAGTTCCAGTTCAGTTTTAGTTAAGTTCAAGATCAGTTCTAGTTTAGTTCTAGTTCAGTTTCAGTTCAGTTTTAGGTCAGTTTTAGTTTAGTTCTAGTTTAGTTCCAGTTCAGATCTAGTTCAGTTTCAGTTCAGTTTTAGGTCAGTTCTAGTTCAGTTCCAGTTCAGTTCAGTTCCAGTTCAGTTTTAGTTAATTTCAAGATCAGTTCTAGTTTAGTTCTAGTTCAGTTTCAGTTCAGTTTTAGGTCAGTTCTAGTTCAGTTCTAGTTCAGTTTAGTTAAATTTTAGTTCAATTCTAGTTTAGTTCCAGTTCAGTTCTAGTTCAGTTCTAGTTCAGTTCCAGTTCTAGTTCAGTTCCTGTTCAGTTTTAGTTCAGTTCCAGTTCAGTTCAAGTTCAGTTCTAGTTCAGTTCCAGTTCAGTTTTTGGTCAGTTCTAGTTCAGTTCCAGTTCAGTTCCAGTTCAGTTTTAGTTAAGTTCAAGATCAGTTCTAGTTTAGTTCTAGTTCAGTTTCAGTTCAGTTTTAGGTCAGTTTCAGTTTAGTTCTAGTTTAGTTCCAGTTCAGGTCTAGTTCAGTTTCAGTTCAGTTTTAGGTCAGTTCTAGTTCAGTTCCAGTTCTAGTTCAGTTCCCGTTCAGTTTTAGTTCAGTTCCAGTTCAGTTCAAGTTCAGTTCTAGTTAAGTTCTAGTTCAGTTCTAGTTCAGTTTTAGTTCAGTTCCAGTTCAGTTCAAGTTCAGTTCTAGTTCAGTTTTAGGTCAGTTCTAGTTTAGTTCCAGTTCAGTTCTAGTTCAGTTTCAGTTCAGTTTTAGGACAGTTCTAGTTCAGTTCTAGTTCAGTTCCAGTTCAGTTTTAGTTTAATTTTAGTTCAATTCTAGTTTAGTTCCAGTTCAGTTCTAGTTCAGTTCCAGTTCTAGTTCAGTTCCTGTTCAGTTTTAGTTCAGTTCCAGTTCAGTTCAAGTTCAGTTCTAGTTCAGTTCCAGTTCAGTTTTTGGTCAGTTCTAGTTCAGTTCCAGTTCAGTTCCAGTTCAGTTTTAGTTAAGTTCAAGATCAGTTCTAGTTTAGTTCTAGTTCAGTTTCAGTTCAGTTTTAGGTCAGTTTCAGTTTAGTTCTAGTTTAGTTCCAGTTCAGGTCTAGTTCAGTTTCAGTTCAGTTTTAGGTCAGTTCTAGTTCAGTTCCAGTTCTAGTTCAGTTCCCGTTCAGTTTTAGTTCAGTTCCAGTTCAGTTCAAGTTCAGTTCTAGTTAAGTTCTAGTTCAGTTCTAGTTCAGTTTTAGTTCAGTTCCAGTTCAGCTCCAGTTCAGTTCAACTTCAGTTCTAGTTCAGTTCTAGTTCAGTTCTAGTTCAGTTCCAGTTTCAGTTCCAGTTCAGTTCTAGTTCAGTTCCAGTTCAAGTTCATTTCTTTTTTTTTTTAATTTTTAAAGAAACTTAATTTTACGTTTTCGTAATATTTTAATAAAATTATTCAAGTACTCTTAATTGCTGGTATTATTTAATTATTAATTAAACAATTATTAATGAATCCTCATATATCCTCACCTCATTAAAGATGAACATATTTATAGTTATTAAAATATTTTATAATAAAAAAAAACTTTAAATGAAAATAATTTAATTTAAAACATCATGATTCTATTTAAATTCTATTGATATATTTTTAATTTAATAATTTATTTATTTATTTGTTTGTTGTTGTTGTTTGTTATTGGAAATATTATTTGTTTATTTTCTAGCCACGATTGCGTATGAATGATGATTTAATTGCATGTTGCGGATGTAACACACGGCGTATGATTGTTATTTAATTGTTTGCTCAATCTACATGATGTACGATGAATGACATTTAATTAGTATTAATAATAGTTACTATTTTGTTTTTTTTTTTTTTTTGATACAAATGTTTTATTTTTTAAGTTATAAAAAAAATAATAAACAAATATTAAATGAATATTAAATTTACTTTTTTTTTGTTTAATTAAAGATGAATTTAAATTAATTTAAATTATTTAAAATTATGAAATTAAACATTATCATTTATAAGTCATATTTATTTAAAGGGGAATTATCTGCTTTTGAAAGAATATTAAAATTTACTTAAAATATTTAATAAAAAAAAGTCATTCACACCCGACTATTTAATACTCTACGCCACAATATGGGTTATAAATAGTAGTTGCGAAAAAGTAATGAACGACTTTTGTATAATTTTATTTTATGATTTATTATATGAGCTTTATAAAATTATGGACCGACCCTCGTATAATTTTGCATAAAGATTTTACCTTCTTTGATTAATTATTATTAAAATACCAGTATTTATATGAGATATATGTCCTGGAAAGAGATATTTGCATGGGCGCTTTTATGGTAGCTTTGAGAAGCAATGGATCGACCCTCGTATAATTTAGAATATCGCTTTAGAATATCATAAGACTTATTTTAGCCAAATTTTGTAAAGATTTCTTTATATTTAAAGCTTCATTCTGGAAAAACATTCGCATGGGAGTTACCTTAAAAATTTAATCGAATATAGTCAGTTTTAATAAGCTTCGTCTTTGGGCTTAAAATAATAATAATAATAATAATAATAATAATTTACCAAATTTCATCAAGATATTTCCAAAGTTGCGTGTTTACATGGACAACAAGCCGTACCGACAGACAGACAGACAGACAGACGGACATTGTTAAATCGACTCAGAAAGTGATTCTTAGTCGAACTGTCAACTAAAAAAGTTGTAGCATATTTTGTCTGACGGTCAAAATTTTTGAACAAACATTTTATACCCCAAGCACCTATAATGATGTAAAGTTGAATGAAGCTTAATCATTGATCAACTTGAGGATCAAAGCTCAAATGGCTCTAGATCCTTATAAAGTTACTAATCAAAAATCTAGCCTATCTGTGACCACTTTAGTTCCCTAAAATAGACTTCCATCAAGTTATGATCACTTTTTATGGACTTAGAGCCCTTTAGAGTGTTTATAATATTTTCGTGGACAAATAGCCGGACAGACAGACGGACGTACTGACATCGTTCAATCGACCCAGGAAGTGATTCTGAAAATGGATGGGCACATACATTTTTTCTGTACATTACAAGCATCAACACCAACGCATTATACCCCAAACACGTATGGTGGTGTAGAGTATTAATATGAATTATAAAACAGAATATTTTATTGAGAAAAACCAAATTTAAATTTTTTTAACTCTGGAAAAAGTGATAATAATGATGAAGAAGATAATGATGTTGATAATGATGGTAGAATATAATGCTACTAGAGCTGCTTCTGTTGCTCTTCATGATAATGATGATGTTGCTGTTGTTGTTGTCTTTTTTTGTTGTTGGTAATAATCAGGATGAGTATGATAATTGGGCGTTTACAATGTCTGACCGCAATGTGTTGCAATTTATTTTTTGATGTTGCCGATTAATTCTTAACACTGTGGCATCTGATGGGATGTCATAATAAACACAAATACAGACACATTATATATACTCTGTCTCTCTTTTATAAACACATACACATTTAACTGTAGTGTCCCTTTGGAATCCAGCGTCTGTTAAGCGTTCTCATATCAAATTGCAATTCCACAGATAAAATGTATTTGACATGTGGCAAGTGAGAGAGAGATCCAAAAACTTTTATATGTATTTTACACTTAGAGAAAAAAGATGAAAAATTATTAGAATTTAATTTCCATTTTTTCCAAATTTTAAAAATTATCACAAATTAAGTTCAGTTTAACAATAGGAGGATTATTTAAATTTTCTAAAGTGATCACAAATTAAGTTTACGATTCTTGATTAGAGGTTTATTTAAGAAACCAGAGCGATTTTTAGTTTCAATTTATGAAATTTCAAAAGTGATCACAAATTAAGCTTAAATTTCCTGATTAGAGGCTTATTTGAAGAACTAAAGCCATTTTTAGGTTTATTTTATAAAAATCCAAAGTGAGTACAAATCAAGATTAGATTATTGATTGAAGGTTTATTTAAGGAACTTGTGACATTTTTAGTTTAAATTTATGAAATTTCAAAAGTGATCACAAATTAGCTTAAATCGAAGTCTTAAAAGTGTCATAAATTAAGCTAAGATTATTGATTGGAGCCTTATTTAAGGAACAAATGGCATTTTTTATTTGACAAACTCTTCAAAGTGATTTCAGATTAAGCTTTGTTCCTTAAGTGTAAGTTTAATAAGTCAAATGAAATTCTGCCGATGTGCCAAATTTTACGAGGATCGGTTCTTTTTTCTCACAGGTCCCATATATATTCCATTCCAAATATCACTTAAATCTCACATGTAAAAGCTTTTAAATTATATAGAATTTATTAAGTTTTTTAAGTTTTGTTTTCTTTAAAAATTATGTGCTGAATTTGATCCCAACGTCTATACAGAACGCCCTTTTGAGTTTGAAAATAGTGTTTACAATAATGGTTCCAATTAAGTTTAAAAAAGAAATCTATTTTTCATATATCAAAAAAATTATTTAATATCTTTAACAATCTAAATACGATCATTTGTTGGGTTTGATCGACTATAACTTTTTCTTTTAATTTTTGTAAAACTTTTATTGAAATTTAGTCTTTAAATCGACGAGTATAAAAATTCAAACTTCTTCCTCTCTCCCTCTTCTTTCTCTCTCTGTGTAACGGTGAACTTTCAGCCATAAACTCGCTTGACAGTTTCCAAGTGTTTGTTTATGTGTGAGTGTCTGTTCTTTGCCTATTTTTACATTTTTTTTAATATATGTGTTCATATGTTTATATGTATAAATGTGGTTAATATAGCTAGTTTATATAAATGTGTGTTTGTATATTAATGTCGTTGTATCTGTTTATTGGTTTTCACTATACCGCATGTGGTTTTTAAAACCTTAAAATCCCCTGCATCGGTTTATGGTTTTTATCAACGCATTTATGCATTTGTTATCAAATAAAGGTCAATATAGTACTTTTTTTCCATTCCCTCCTTAAATATACGTTTCAGTAAAAATATAATAAAAAAATAAACAAAAAATAAAATACAATATTTTATTTACTACAGCAAAAGGGTGAAATTTATACGAGATCACAAAAGCTGATTTCAATTTTCTCCTTTTCTTCAGTCGATAGTTGAGGTCAAGTTCAGTTGCAAGTTCAATTTCTAGTTCAGTTTCTAGTTAAATTTAAAGTTTAGTATTAAGTTCAGTTCCTGGTTCAGTTCCCAATTCAGTTCCCAGTTCAGTTCATTATTTAATTTCCTTGTACAGTTCTTAGTTCAGTGCCTGGTTCAGTTCCAAATTTAGTTCTAGTTCAATACCCAGTTCAATTCCAAGTTTAGTTATAGTTCAATTCCTGGTTTAGTTTCTAGTTTAGTTAGTAGTTCAGTACCAAATAAAATTCCAGGCATAGTTCCAGTTTCTGGTTCAGTTCCCAGTTCAGCTGCTAGTTCAGTTCCATCTTAAGTTCAAGTTCAGTATCAAGTTCGGTTCCTAGTTTGCTTTTTAGTTTACTTCGTAGTTCAGTTCTTACTTCTGTTCATAGTTCAGTTCATTATTTAATTTCCTGGTTCAGTTCCTTGTTCATTTCCCAGTTCAGTTCCTAGTTCAGTATCAAATTTAGTTCCCAGTTCAGTTCTTAATTCGATTTATAGTTTAGTAAGAGTTTAGTTCCCAGTTCAGGTTATATTTTAGTTCTGGTTCACTTTATTTTCATTCCTTCTGTTCTCCCTTTTTTGTGCAATTTTTAGTATCCAACATCGTCCATCTGTCCCCATATGTGGTAAAAATTTATATAATAAATATTTTATAATAACAAAATGCATAAAAGCATTAAATTGAATAAAAAGAAAAATAAATTACTAAATATTTTAACTTTTAGTCACATATATTAACGCGCAAAATTTACTTAAACAAATATATTCATAAACATACTAACATTCATGTTAAATTAAGTTTTATTAAATCTCATATACAAGCGAACACATATTCATACACATACATTTTCGTTATAAGTATTCGCCAATTTAGTGACAGTAACCCGGAATTGGTTAGTGTTGTCTAATATGATTTATTATTAAAAATAATAACGTTTAAGGATAGTCAGGGTGTGTACGTGTGTGTGTGAAACGCCTATAAATTAAATTTTCATATACAAATAAATTGTTGTTGGTAGCAGAGACATTTAACCTAAACAGTGAATTGCAGCAGTTGAACAAGAAAATTTGTTAATCATTTGCAAAATATGACATTTTGCATATTTTTATATTTATAATTATGGAAATTATTTTGATTAATTTTGTGTAAAATAATTTGTTTCAAATATTAAACGATTGATTTTTCTTTAAAATACATTACTTTTCGGGAATGAAGGATAAATTTTATATAATTAATAAATGACATTTTCTCATTCTTTATTGGTTCACTTGGTTATAGATTATTTAGGAAAAAATGCTATAGTTTCTAGATCAATTTTAATTAACATTTTTCCTCCATAATTCAGAACCATGTTACTGTCCTCTGCTTAAGATCTCAGTAATCAGTTATTCCAATGAATTTCTATTTCAACTCTTATTTCGGTCTCTACTTAAATTTGCATTCAGTTGAGATTGTGGTTCAGCTTCCAGTTGTGTTTCCAGATCCGCTTTATATTAGAAATTGGATTTTGTGTTTCAGTTTAACGACAAAGTACTTGTTCAGTTTTCAGTTTAATTTCTAGTTTTTTTCCTTATCAAAGTACTTCCGATATATGTTCTTAAGTAGCTCCAGTTCTTAAATGAGTACCAAGTTTATATTCTAATGCAGTTATTATCTGTTGATCTTATTCGTTTTATTAATTGAGTTTAAAGTAAAGAGTCTATTTCGCCTTATAGTTAACTTATAGTTTGGCTTATAGTTCAGTGTCTTATTTATTTCCAAGTCCAGTTTATAGTTGGTTTTAGCTCAGTTTTTATTCTAGTTTCCAGTGGAGTTTTCAGCTTAATCTCTAGTTCAGTTATTAGTTTAGATCCCAGTTCAGTTATTTGTCCAATAATCTATTCGTTTTGCATTTGTAAGCTTTTCAATTAGTCTTTTGTTTAGATTGTAAGTTTCCAGTTCGGTTTCCTATGAAATTTCTTATTCAATTTCAAGTCCAGTTTCTAGTTCAGTTCTTAGTTCTTAGTTTCCTTTTCGGTTTCTAACTTAATTTCTAGTTTAGTCTCTCGTTTTGTTTCTTATTCGGTTTCTAGTCCACTTTTTACACTAGTTTCTAGTTCAGATTCTATTTCAGTTTCTAGTTCAACTTTTAATTTAGTTTCTAGTTTAGCTTGAAATCAGTGTTCGTCTTAGGTTTATAGTTCACTATTTTCAAATCTTATTTCTAAATCAAGTCAGCTTCTGATTCTGTTTTAGTTCAATCCTTCTTTAGTTTTTGGTACACATTTTAGTTCAGTTTTTTATTCAGTTTCTAGATCAGTTTCCATTTCAGTTTCTAATACAGTTTCTAGTATGTTGTAGTCAAATTCTATTTCAGTTCCAGTTGAGTTCTAGTTCAGTTCTACTTCAGTTCTATTTTAGTTCTAATTCAGTTCCAGTTCAGTTCTATTTTAGTTCTAATTCAGTTCTAGTTCAGTTCTGGTTCAGTTCCAGTTCTAGTTCAGTTCTATATTAGTTCTAATTCAGTTCTAGTTCTAATTCAGTTCTAGTTCTAACTCAGTTCTAGTTCTAATTCAGTTCTAGTTCAGTTCTAATTCAGTTCTAGTTCAGTTCTAGTTCAGTTCTAGCTTAGTTCTTCTTCAGTTCTATTTCCACTGTAGTTCAGTTCTATTTTAGTTCTAATTCAGTTCTAGTTCAGTTCTAGTTCACTTCTAATGCAGTTCTTGTTCATTTCTAGTTCTTTTCTTTTCACTGTTCTATCTTTTATTTTATGCTGCCCTTAGTTTTCTCTTTACCAACAATTTAAAATATTTCTTATATAAATTTAAAAATGAAATAAATAAAAATGCTCATATTTTTTTCCATAAAAAAAAACAAAATGGCCGTTGGTTAATTGAAAAAAGGTTTAATTTTATTTACTGACAACAAATCCCCCAATCACGTGTACATTTTTTTCTTAACACATTCAGGGCAAAATATATTTTCCAGCAGAAATAAAGTAAATTTTCATGTAACAACAAAAAGTAAACAAATGTAGAAAGAGGACTTGATCTTTCATGAATACACGAGCTAATGAACGTGTTTTCTTCTTGCATTTTACACTTGTCGATAAAAGTCATGTAATGAAGATTCATATGAAATTTAATGAATTTATTCATATTTCTATTAATTATTTTATTATTTGTTATTGTGTTTTTGTTTTTGTTTTTTGCTTTTTGTTATGAAAATGAAAAATGATACTTATTTCATTCTGCAGTGATTTTCAGGATTTATTATTTATATTTTAAGTATTTTTATATAATTTAATTAAATTGATATATATTTTTTATTTCTTTTTGATTTGCTATGTGTGTGTGAGTGTGTGTGTTGGTGTAATAAAATATGCATGTGTTTGTATTTTTTTTTTCAATTTTTGTTGTATAAATTGTCTGTTAATTAATTGATTTGTTTTACCTTTTATTGGGTGTTTTGCTTTTGTTATGTATGTAGGTGTGTGCGTGCGTGTGTGTGTGATTGTGATATTAAATTAATATCACAGTATTACTCATACGTCATGTGGACACAATTAAATATTAATCATACGTAATAGCAACAATTACAGAAGAGGAGTGATTAAATCATAATAAAAGTTTATTAACAATTTTTATAAAGTTATGAAATGAAATTATTTTCACTTTTTCCATAATTATTTTATTTATTAATGAAATTAAAATAATATTAATATTTATAGAAGAAATGTTTTTGAAATATTAAAATATTTTTAAATAATTTATATATTTTTAATATTTTCCACTTAATTATGGATTATTAATATTTTTATACCCTCCACCATCAGAAGTGGTGATGAGAGTATATTAAATTTGTCATGCCGTGTGTAACGCTAAGAAGGAATCATCTTAGATCAAATCAAAAATTGGTAGCAATCTGCTCAATTGTGCTATGTCTGTCTATTTAAATTCAATGAAATTTTGCCACATTATTTGCTATTGTCTTAAGCACGGCCTTTTAACAAGAAAGTTATAGACCAATATGTGACCACATCATACAGCTGTATGTACTTCATCATCGTACAAAAAAAAAAAAAAAAATTGAAATCAGATCAATAAAAAGAAGGTTTTTTTCTAAAATGTGTCAAATTTTGATACGCCCCATAATCAGTTTTTCATATATTTTGCAATTTTAATGATTTTTTTAGTTTGCAAATATATTTATTTCGCTGTAAATAGAAACCTAAAGAAAGTAGTGTGTCCTTGTTCCCATATAAGGCCCATTCCCGGAATATGGTTTTAAGTTTATAAAACTCTTCTAGAAATTATTTTGAAACCGTCTTCTATATATGTTTTTAATTTAACCAATATCGGGTCATGCTTTGATATAGCTTTCCTATAAGACCCCTTCCCAAAAAATGCTTTAAAGCTTATAAAGGTCATAAATGTGGAATAATTATATTCAAATTTGCCACTATTAACAGTATTTAATGATTTAAAAGTATTGGCCCATATTTTTATATAGTTCCAATACAGGGCCTCTTCCTGTAATATGGTTATATATGAACCAATTTTGTTGGAAAACGAAGCGATAAAATTTCTAATAATATATTTTCCAGAAAAGGGTTCTAAAGCTTATAAAACTTTAAAATTTGAATAAACTTTATTGAAATTAATTAAACTGATTTGAAAATTATCGGGCCGTAATCGATTATAACTCTTACGGAAAAGGGTTTAAGGATTTAAATGTTCTTAAGGTTGGACCGATTCCATTGAGATTATGGACTAATTTTATATTTCACTTTAATTTTAATGTGAAGCTTTTTCAAACTTAAGCAAATGTCTGCATATATAAGTTGTGAAGGCTGTTAAAAATTCGGCACAGCCGAATATAGCATTTTTACTTGTTTCATTTATTAAATCTAAATTTTAGTGAAATTTATGTTTATGATGCCTTTGACGGATCAATTAAAAACTCATTAATTTTAAGACTTAGCACGAAATGTAAATAAATGTAATTATTTATTCTAAATTCCCTTTTTCATCCTTCAGTTTTTTTCCCTAAAAAGATAAAAAGACAAAAACTAAATATTTTCCTATAACAAAATTAAAACTCATAAGTTTCGCCTTAATTCCATTTTAACTAATGATGGCACTTAATATTACCAGCTTGCAACAACATCGTGGCAGATGTTGCATCATTCTTAGTCACCTACATGCAAACATATTAAACACATACACTGATAAACATTACAAGGCCAGCATCAGATGACTATAGCATGGGCATGATGAAAGTAGGTGCAATGTTAATACTCGCAAACTTAAGTCAATGTGGAAGTGTATGTGTGTGTGTATCGGGAATATAGTGTTTGTTATAAAATGTAAAAATATTTATTATATATTAGATGAAGTGTTGTTGGTTGTTGGAGGAGGAGTTGTGAGGCAGAATTACTTTAGAATATCTAAAGGAACATTAGCAGGAATGCAATATCACTGTTGAAGCCTGACAGGCAACACAATAGCAGGCAGGTCGTCAGCTAGTCAGACATAGTTAACATTGGAAGAAAGATGAGAATTATTTACACCAAAAGAATTGTTCAAACAGTTTTCCTTATAAAGTTTTTCAAAAAAAAATCCATTTATTTCACAACTTTGATACATTTTACAATAAAGAGCAATTTTCAATAGAATTTCTTTTAAGAGAAAATTTCGATACAGCTTTCTTAAAGAGAAAATTTCAATATATATTTCTTCAGTAGAAAATTTTTGATAAATTTTTATTTAAAAAAATTGTAAAAGAATTTCCATATTTTCTTTTTGAACAGAATTTCGGAAAAAATAAGTTTAGGAGAAAATTTGATGTAAGAGAAATTTTTATATAAATTTTAGTTTAAAGGCAAATTTTCAATAACACGTTCTTTTTGAGAAAATATTTCTTTTTTTTTCTTAGCGATATTTTTTCGAAAATACTTGTGTTAGAGAAAATTTCTGATAAATTATTCTCTTGGAAAAAATTTTCGATAAAGTCTTATCTAGATTAAACTTTTCGTAAGAGAAATTTTTTTAGATTACATTTTTTAAGGGAATTTTTTCGATCGAACAAATTATTTTAAGAGAAAATTTTCGATCTATTAAATGTTTCTTAAGAAAAAAGTTGCAATCGATTAAATTTTTTTCTTCGATTCCTTAATTTTTTTAGGGAAAATTTAGATCTATTTAATTTTTTTAAGAGAAAATGTTTGCTTAAAACTTTTTAAGAGAAAATTTTTGTATAAGAATTTTCTTAACCAATAAGAATTAAAGAATTTTTGAAAAAGAATATTTTTGTTTAATAATTATCTTAAGAGACAATTTTCTTTTAAAATTTCCTAAAAGAGAAAATTTTTGATTTAAGTTTTTTAAGAGAAAATTTGTGTTTCAAATTTTTAGAAGAGAATATTTTCGTTAATTTCTGAGGCAAAAAACACAATTTTCGTTTAAAGTTTTCTTAAGAGAAAATTTTTTCTTAAAATTTTTAAAGGACAATTTTTTTGGCTTAAATTTTATTAAGAGAAAATTTTTAATTAAAACATTCTTTAGAGAGTATTTTTGAAATTTCTAAAAATCATTTTTAACAGAGAATATTTAATGAAGCTTTTTTATATCAGTTAATTTGAACATTTTTCCACGAGTGTTGTGAGGTTCATATTGTTACCTCTACATCCACTATTCATTCATTATTGTTGTTATTTCAGATGATGATATTAGCGGCATTGCAGTCATCGAGGCAGGCAGGCAGTTATGTTAACGGAAAATTGCAATATGAGAAATACAATGTTAACGACCGCATTTGTTTTTATAAAATGAAAATAATACTAAAAAAAGTGAAAGAAGAAGAAGAAGACACTATATAAAATTCCAAAAACTAATAAAACGTTTTATGTTACAAGGGAAAAAAGCTGAAAGCAACCAGAAGACAACTAAAAGGTTGATGTCATTAAAAGCTCTCACTCCCAACCGTCCTTCGGTAAACAGATCCCAAATAAAGTGCAAAAACTGAATATTGCAATATGATGCTAAAGTGCATCACTAAAGAAAATAATATAAAACCATTTTCACTAATAAAAATAGTAAACAGTGAAAGAGAATAAATATCACCAGAAATTATAATAATAAAAGTCATTTTTACAATAATGAAATAATCACACCAAACAGAAGTATGAAAAACGAAGTGAAATGAAAAATTAATTACTTGCAAAAGATTATTTTAATTATTTTAATTTATTTTAAATGTGAGAAGATTTTCACTCTTCGTGTTTTTGTTTTCTCCGTTTTTTAGTTTTCTGTTTTTTGTGTATATTTTGTGTTTTTTTTCTAATGAAATAATTACAATTAACATCAATTGCTACAAAATAAAATTGTAATTATATGCAAAATGCAATTGTGGGTAAAAGATTTTCAAATAGAGGAATAAAAATTATTATGAAAAGAATTCAAAGGAGGAAAAGAGAAAATTTGTTGAAGTGATGTTATGGATATTAAACCCTACAACAATCTACATTTTTAGATTTTTTTCAAAAAATACTTCCGTAACAGTATTTTGCGAAAAGTGTTTTTTATAAGTTTTTATTAATTTTATCTAAATTAAACTTTTATCGAAAATTTTTTGCTTGAAGAGACGTTTATCGAAATTTTTTTCGAAAATTTTCTATACAAGGAAATTTTATCGAAAATTTTATATAAAAGACAGTTCTATCGAAAATTGTTTGTAAAGTCAATTTTACTAAAAAATTTCTATAAAAGACAGTTTTATCGAAAAATGTCTATAAAAGACGGTTTTATCGAAAAATGTCTACAAAAGACAGTTTTATCGAAAAATTTCTATAAAAGACAGTTTTATCGAAAAATGTATATAAAAGACAGATCTATCGAATATATTTGTAATATATTTGTATGTCTAAAAAAGACAGTTTTATTCAAATTTTCTATACAAGAAAATAGTATTGAAAATTTTATAAAAAACTCAGTTTTATCAAAAAAATTCTTAGAGAATTTGCTATAAGAGACTGTTTTATCGAAAATTTTTTTTCAAAAGAGAATTCTGTCGAAATTTTTCTCTAAAACATATTTCTATCGAAAATATATCTATCGAAATTTTTCTCTTAGAGGAGGATTCTATCGAAAATTTCCCCTAAAAGGGACTTTAATCGAAAATTTCCTCTAGAAGATAAGGAAGATGACTTTTTCGAAAATTTTTTCTAAAAGAAATTTTTTTTTTCAAAAATTTCTCTAAAAGAAGACATTTATCGAAAAATTGCTCTAAAAGAGACTTTAATGAAAAAAGTCTTGAAAATTTTCGGTAAAATTTCTTTTCAGATCAAAATTTTCTATAAAAGTTTGTCAGTTATAACTTTTTTGTACTGAGAAAATTTGAAAAAAATTTCTTTTTTATTTTTTATAGAGAAAATGTTTATTAGATTTTATGTAATGAGAAAATTTCTCCTTAATTTTCGCTAAAGAGAAAATTTCACTTTTATTTGATAAGAAGAAAAAAATATCTTTAATGAAAAAAATTCTAACAGGTTTCTATTATAGAGAACATTTTTAGACAAACTTCTATAAATGTACTTTTCAGGGAAATTTTCTTTAAAAAAATTATTTTAAAATTCTCTAAGATTTTTTCTTTTATAAAAATTATTTTTTAAATCAATTTTACTTTTTAGGATTTTTTTAAAATTTCTTTACAGATAAATTTTCTTTAAGTTTCCTTTAAATTTTCTGTTCAAAGTAAATTTTCTATGTAAAGAAATTTTCTATAATTTTTTATGAATAATTCCTATTTAAAGAAAATTGTTTGTAAAATTTTCTCTATTAAAAAATTATTTAAAATTTTCTTTGTGGACACATTTTTCTTTAGGGAAAATTTCTTTATAATTTTCTTATAAAGAAAAATTTTTATAAAATATTTTTCATGGAGAAAAATTTCTCTTACTTTTTCTTCGTAAACAAAATTACTTTTTAATTACAAAAAAAGTCAAAATTTCATTTCAAAATCGAAAATTTTCATTTCGAAATGTCTGCTAAATTTTTTTAAGAAAAAAGTTCTTTTTAATTTTCTCTTAAGAGAAAATTTCTCTTAATTTTTTAATGAGAAAATTTCACTTAAATTTACTTTAAGAAAAAATTCTTTTTAGGAGAAAACAAACATTAATTATTTAAATAAAATTTATTTTTAATACTTTTTTGTTGAGAAAATTTCTGCAAAAAAGTTTAGAATGCCTTTCTCATTAAATGTAGGGTGTCCCTTAAATATGTAAAACAAAATTATTATTACAAAAAACATCTTGACCGCAATGCATTTCTGTTTTCATTCTATTTTTATTTTGGTACTTATGATTTGAATTTCCTTTTTATTTTTTTTTTTGTTACTTTAAGTACATTTTCCAAAAATTACAAAAAAAAAAAAAAAAAAATAGAAAACAATTTCATTTACTGGAAAAAATATCAACTTGAGCACGTTTACGCGCAAAAATTTTCAACTCATTTAAAACAAACAGCAACAGTGTGATTTCTTCCCCATTTTTCTTTTTCTTTTTTTATTTTCACAAAATTGTTTGTTTTTCCAAAAAGTAGAAAATAAAATCAACATGAAAATATTTGAATTTGGTTGCAGTCATTTCTAAATACTCACACACACACAGACACACACACATACATGCATAAAATGTCCTCTTTTTTTTGGGGTGCAGAAAAAGTTTGAAAATGAAAACATTAATGCAAAACTCATTAACATGGTAAAAAACCCGGTTTCTGGCTTTAATTCCTTTTTTTTGTTTAACAACAATTGTTTTTACAGTTTAAGCATAAAAAGGGAGGAAATGTAGAAAATTCCTTTTAATTTTTCTGAGGCAAAAGGAGGCAGAGAGTTGACAGGAGCAGGAGAACAAGAGGTATTTTAATGAAATACATTAAATACATAAAAACCTTTGAAATACTTTTTTAACCCACTGCAGTTAGTTAAAACTATAAGTTAAATAGGAAAAATAAAAACCTGTTTTATTACAGGAGATTAAGGCAGCATGAATTCCAAGAGAAGAGAAAAATAAACTAAAGAGTACGATAAAAGAGATCAAGAAGTTGAGAACGGCCTTAAATGTAATACAAATGAATTTTCTATATATAAACATTACTTCGTATATGTGGTGTATATGTATGTATGAGTATGTAAATTTTGGATTTAGGGCTCATAAGTAAAACCATTTAATGTTGGATTTTGGTCATTTTATAACATTTATTGTTTCTCTCCTTGTTTGTTTAGGAAGTTTAGAAATCTACTGTATTTGTAGAAAAATGTCTAAAAGTTTGTTAGTTTAGAGTAATGAAAGGAGTCTTTATTGGTTAAACAGATTTTACATTTTAGTCGAGATTTAATATCCCTTTCGTTATTACAAGTTATGATGGTTTGTTTGTGGCTTCAATACTACAGAGGCGAAAGGGTGCTAATGCGAAAAAGAGAATAATCAAATTAATAATTGTTGCATAAGCGCTTTATATTTCTACAATATTAACGATTTTAATGCGGTAGAATTTTCTCCACTTTGAAGTCTTATCAAATTCACAGTGGGATAAAATGAATTCACAGAGTGACAAATCAATTTTTGATGGATTAGTTGGATTAACTTGGATTGAATTTAGTGTGATATAGAAGGATGTTATAACCCTGAATGTTTAGACTACATAGTAGATTTACTTTTGTGTTGTTCTACACTTCGAACTCCCATAACTTCGTCCATGGACTCCCACAAAAAAAGGAAAAAATAAAAAATTCCTTTAAAGTTAAGTTTAGTAAAAATTTTCTTTCAAGTGAAAATTATTAAAAATTTTTTTAAGAAAAAAAATTTTTAAAATTTTCTATACAAATTAAATTTTTTAAAATTTACTACAAAATCGAAATTAAGTAAAAAATCTCTATAGAAGATCTTTTTATAACGAGATTTATCGAAAATCGCCTATAAAACTGTAACTTACTAAAATTTTCCTTAAGAGAAGAAGACATTAAACAATTTTATTAATAATGAATTTCAGTCGTAAAGCAACTCTGGGTGAAGAAACACCTATCGCCATCGTCATTATTCATATCATTATCTCATAAAGACGATCAGGCTGTACTTTGTTTGTTCACCTTCGAAAGTTTTGCGTCTCACTCTTACGCAGTGGTTGATGTTAAGGCGTCGCATAGCGGTATCCGTTTACCTTTACAAATTAATCAATAAGTGAAATTCTTTGAAAATTTTCTGTAAAAATAAAATTTTAGTTATGGAACATTTTCTGTAAAATAAAGAAACACTAAAAGTTGCCACAAGACTTAAATTGAAAAAATATTAAAATTTTGACAAAAATTATTATTATGACTTTTTTTCATTAAAATTATGAAAACTTTAATTAAAATAAAATTTTCTGATTCATTTTCTCTGTGTCTTTCCTTCGACAGTTAAATTCCATTTCACGTGTTTGTTACAAACGTCAATTTCAAACAAAAAAAAATATATTGCAAATAATAGAAATGAAGTAAAATTACAAAATTTTAATTGTGGCATCAATTATTTATGAAACCATTTGGAAAAGTAATTAAAATCTGTTATTGATGTAGAAATTGTAACTTTGTTAAGGCGACAATTATTATTCGATATTTTTAGCAAGTTGCCATTGTGAAACATGACAGTTATCATGTTTAATGTCAAACAAATGAGTTTAATTGTTAATGTGATTAAAATGAGTGCTCAGATAAAATTATTTGATACTTTTTACAAAATCCAATTTGGTCCTACATAAAGTAAGCGAAGCACTCAAAGTTCTGCCTTCAAACTGTTTCCAATGTTATTAGACTGTACCGGTAGAACTTGTTCGTTTATCAAAAATATGAAACTGGAAAAACTCGAAGGAAAATCTTTATTTTCAAATGATCCAAATTTTTGCTCTTCTTTGCGAAGATTAAAAAATTAAACTCTTTCATTTTATTAAAATTTGTATCTTTCAAAAAAACTTGTTTTACTATTTTCCAGTTAAGCGTAAAACAAGAGGATTATTTTATAATTCGCTCTTAAATGCGAAATGGTTGAAAAGAAAATAAAAAATGAAAAAAATGTGCGTAGACATATACAAGCTAACAAACAAATTTCTTGCAACAAAAATACTTCCTGTTGTAGTTTTATACTGAAAATATGCAATAACAAATACACACAAAATTCCTATGACAAAAGTTAACACATCCTCATATGTGATTACGTTTGAATATTCATACAAAGTTTGCAAACATATGAACATATCTTTTTCAGTTCAATAAAAACATGTATAACTACTACAGACGACTTCAAAACAATTTGTAAGAATTATTCATTTTTAAACTCTTTTTTCGATTTCGCTCTCTTTTTTAATTTTTATATTTTTTGATTTTAATAATAATTTAGAATTAAACTCATTTCAAAGAGCGACAAAAATATAAAACTCTTATTTAATCGAGAAAGTTCTAATCTTACGAAGAGTAAAAAAAGAATCGAAACCGTTTCTTGCTCAAAAGTTTCCTAATGGGAATGCTGCTGAAAATTAAGAGGCCAAGCAGAGCAAGAACATTAATGTCAAGTTTTTTAAAAAATATTGTTGCTGAATAATTGGATGACGAAACGTTTATTCTGTCGGATTTTTCGTAATTGTCTGGTCAAAAATTTTTATTGGTGAAGCTAGAGGGAATTTTAAAGAAAAGTTTGAGACACAAATGTAGTCAAAATGTCCCTGAAAGTTTCTGGTATGACAAGCAAAGTGCCAATGGTGCGACAAAAGAAGCCAATCATTTGTTACAACGGGCAGAACCAAAATTAACATCAAGAAATGTTTTCAAAAAAAGCTGTTTTCATTCATGAGACTGAATACTGTGTTTACTTATTTGTGGTCTAGCTTGGCTTTCTGTCACTATGGTACAAGGACAAGGCCCTGAGTGGTACAAAAACAATAATAAAGTTTTCCTACCAAAAGTGGCAAATCCTGCAAAACTACACGAAGTTAAGGTAAATGGAAAGATATCGAGCTCTTGTTAAAAGAGAAGAAGAACAAAACATAAAAATGTTGTCCAAAAGTGAAAGATGTTAGACGGACATGAACTACCGCTCGAGCAGGTAGCACTATAAAAACGTTAATGAATGCTTTTCCTAAAATGGTTCGAAAGTTCATCACAGGCGATTAAAACTATAAAAATTTCAAACAAATAAAATTAACAAATAAAATAACAATTAACAAATAAAATTAAACAACCCTCGTATTATTCATTAAATTAATTACAATCTCCATGTCGAATTACACAAGTAAAATATTTAATTCTAATTACTTAACGAAAATAAATGGTTTTCTCTTTCATTTCTATGATTTCTTTCAAAATCTAAAAAAGACATAAAATATAACAAATAAATGTGAAAGGCAAAAAGGAGGATATTTAAATGTAACAACTCAAATTCATTTCTCTTTCCGTTATTTTGCTTAAAAAAGATTGTATGTACCGTCAAATAACAACAATAGACTCTGTCTGCTATAAAATCATAAACTTATGAATGGAATCAGTTGTTTATTAGATTTTTTGTTATTTGGAACTAAAGAGTTTCCCGGTATGAGAATGATGTCGATGAAAAAGGAGGATGAGGATGATGAAGATGATGTTGGAACTCATGAAGTAAAATGAAATTTGTTTCTTGTGCAGTGAAATAACAAAAGTTCATTGTAGTTGCTGTTGTTGTTGCAGCATCCTTTTTTTTCAAGCATCATATGAACATTTTGTTTTTGCTTATAAAACTAAAGTTAACTTTAGTTACGGGTATTAAACATTTTTGCTGTATTCATTCTCATTTGTTTGTACTTTTACTGTATTTATTAGTTGACATAGATTTTGAGCAGAAAAGTAAAAGAACTTAAATAAGAATAGATATAATTTCGTTATTCCTTTCAGGGGCTCAAGATGCTTGTTTCAGTTTTCCTAATGCTCTCAGCTCCTTTGATCAGTTTCTAGGTCTGTTTGTATACAAGTTTTTCATTCAGTTCTTAGTTTAGTATTTTAGTTCAATTTGTAGTTCAGTTTTAGTTCCCATATCAGTTCCAATTTCATTTCGTATAATAAAATACCTTTTTCAGCTACAGTTCCTAGCTCAACTCAGAGTTCAATATCTAGTTCACATAATAGTTCTTCATTCAGCACTAATTTGTTTTTTTTTTTTGTTGAGAATTAAGTTAAGTTCATTTTTCAGTAGCTCAGCTTCTAGTTTAGGTATTGGTTCAGTTTCACACTCAATTCCAAGTTAAGTTTGAAGTTCAATTAATAGTTCCCAATTAAGTTTCTATTTCAATTCACAGTACAGTTCTAGTTTGGTATATAGTTCAGCACTTATTTCTGATTCTATTAATGTTAAATAGTAATACTAGCAGTAATTCAATTGCCAGTTCATTTCCAAAAAGAGTCTCGGTTTTCAATTTTGTTCTTATAGTTCCGTTCATAATTCAGTTTATAGTTCAGTTCATAGTTCAGTTCATAGTTCAGTTTATAGTTCATTTCATAGTTCAGTTTATAGTTCAGTTCATAATTCAGTTCATAGTTCAGTTCATAGTTCAGTTCATAGTTCAGTTCATAGTTCAGTTTATAGTTCAGTTCATAGTTCAGTTTATAGTTCAGTAAATAGTTCAGTAAATAGTTCAGTTCATAATTTAGGTCATAGTTCAGTTCATAGTTCAATTCAAAATTTAGGTCATAGTTCAGTTTATAGTTCGGTTCATAATTCAGTTCATAATTCAATTCATAGTTCAGTTCATAGTTCAGTTCATAGTTCAGTTTATAGTTCAGTTCATAGTTCAGTTCATAGTTCAGTTTATAGTTCAGTTCATAGTTCAGTTTATAGTTCAGTTCATAATTCAGTTCATAGTTCAGTTCATAGTTCAGTTCATAGTTCAGTTCATAGTTCAGTTCATAGTTCAGTTCATAGTTCGGTTCATAGTTCGGTTCATAGTTCAGTTCATAATTCAGTTCATAGTTCAGTTCGTAGTTCAGTTCGTAGTTCAGAAAATAGTTCAGTAAATAGTTCAGTTCATAATTCAGTTCATAGTTCAGAAAATAGTTCAGTAAATAGTTCAGTTCATAGTTCAGTTCACAGTTCAGTTTATAGTTCAGTTCATAGTTCAGTTCATAGTTCAGTTTATAGTTCAGTTCATAATTCAATTCATAGTTCAGTTCATAATTCATTTCATAGTTCAGTTCATAGTTCAGTTCATAGTTCAGTTCATAGTTCAGTTCATAGTTCAGTTCATAGTTCAGTTCATAGTTCAGTTCATAGTTCAGTTTATAGTTCATTTCATAGTTCAGTTCATAGTTCACTAAATAGTTCAGTTTAAAGTTCAGAAAATAGTTCAGTAAATAGTTCAGTTCATAGTTCAGTTCATAGTTCAGAAAATAGTTCAGTAAATAGTTCAGTTCATAATTCAATTCATAGTTCAGAAAATAGTTCAGTAAATAGTTTAGTTCATAGTTCAGTTCATAGTTCAGTTTATAGTTCGTTCATAGTTCAGTTCATATTTCAGTTCATAGTTCAGTTTATAGTTCGGTTCATAGTTCAGTTCATAATTCAGTTCATAGTTCAATTTATAGTTCAGTTCATAGTTCAGTTCATAGTTCAGTTCATAGTTCAGTTCATAGTTCAGTTTATAGTTCAGTTCATAATTCAATTCATAGTTCAGTTCATAGTTT
Source organism: Cochliomyia hominivorax (assembly GCA_004302925.2). Taxonomy (NCBI): domain Eukaryota; kingdom Metazoa; phylum Arthropoda; class Insecta; order Diptera; family Calliphoridae; genus Cochliomyia; species Cochliomyia hominivorax. The sequence continues at coordinate 19,941,663 of PYHX02000158.1, forward strand.
AGTTCATAGTTCAGTTCATAGTTCAGTTCATAGTTCAGTTCATAGTTCAGTTTATAGTTCAGTTCAAAGTTTAGTTCATAATTCAAATTATAGTTCAGTTCATAGTACAGTTCATAATTCAGTTCATAGTTCAGTTTATAGTTTGGTTCGTAATTCAGTTCATAGTTCAGTTCATTGTTCAGTTATAGTTCAGTTCATAGTTCAGTTCATAGTTCAGTTCATAGTTCAGTTTATAGTTCAGTTCATAATTCAATTCATAGTTCAGTTCATAGTTCAGTTCATAGTTCATTTCATAGTTCAGTTCATAGTTCAGTTTATAGTTCAGTTCATAGTTCAGTTCATAGTTTAGTTCATAGTTCAGTAAATAGTTCAGTAAATAGTTCAGTTCATAATTCAGGTCATAGTTCAGTTTATAGTTCAGTTTACAGTTCAATTCATAGTTCAGTTCATAATTCAGTTCATAGTTCAGTTCACAGTTCAGTTCATAGTTCAGTTCATATTTCAGTTCATAGTTCTGTTCATAGTTCAGTTCATAGTTCAGTTTATACTTCTGTTCAAGTTCATTTCTATTTCAGTTAAGAATGATGACTTCATTCTTTTAAATGATAGTTTTAATGGTTCCATTGTTGCTGTACTTTTCTGCAAAAGTATATGCATATGAATTCATTTATATGTATTTATGTGGGTGCTCAGTTATATGCATGTATGAGTTATATTAAAAGGAGCGACATTTTGACGTGTAGCCATAGTGGTGGTAGTTTATACGCCGGAAGTTAACCATTTTTTTTCACTTTTTTCTATTTAGAAAAAATAGGTGTATCATTTGTTCTTGTTTTTTATTATTTCATTTTTATTCCGACAAACACACAATTGTACAAACATACATATACACATGCATATATATGTCAGCATAGAGAAAAAAATTGTTTCATATAAAATAGAAAAATCATGCTATTGATGTTCTTGAGTTGAATAAAGTTTTGAAAAAGATCTAAACAAACAAACAAATATGCAGTCATACATTCATAAAGTGATGTGTATGAGATTTTAGAACATTGAGGGAAAGAGTTTTAGAAATGAACAGGACTTTAGGGCCCGAGTTGATTGACAAAATGTTTGCTTAAAACTTCCAAGAACATTGTTATTATATTATGGTTATATTTTGTAACTTAATCATATAAGTAATTCCGTTATATATAAGTTTATGTCTCAGTAACAATTCTGTAACTATTAACCCTGTTAAAGGCCTCTTGTCTTTAATGCTGAATATTTACACCAGACCTGAGATTCAAAACATAAGTTGGATGCTTTTTTTTTGGTAAAAACTTCATCCATTCCCTCATCTCATATATTTCCATTTACTCACATTCATTCATGCAACATTGTTTGACAGTCAAGTATAATAAATGTTCTGTTTTGTTCCCGAGTTTATGTGATTTTTCCTGTAGAATCTCGTTTTTTTGTTGGTATTTTTTTTTAGTTTACTTTAGTGATGCTACACATTCTCCTTTTGCATCATTTTTTTTATTATTTAAGGACAATGACAAGTGTGTTTTTATAGTTGACAAAACTTTTTTATGATTGAAATACATTTTAAAATTGTTGAATAGAAGTTTATCATCAATAAAAAATTTTGGAATATCGTGGATTTTGCAGCAGTTTCATTAGAATAAGTAATACAATCAAACATAAAACAGGAGAAAAATTTTGCAAAAGATTGATAAAGCGTTTTATGATTGTTAGTAATGGTGAATTCTGGTCTACTTTTTTTGCTAGTGCAGTTCCAAATTCATTTCAAAGTAAAATATCTTGTTCACTTATAAGTTTATCTCGAAGTTTAATTTCTTGTAGTTTTCGTGTAGTTTTCGTTCTGTTCCTTGTTGAAGTTCCAGTTTTATTCTCTTCAGCTCTTATTGACTTCTAGTATTTCTGGTTCATTTCTAAGCTAATTTCCTCATTTTAGGATATTGCATTTCAACTATTCTTGTTCAAGAAATTGTTCGACTTAAACTTTAGTTCCAGGTTTGATTCAAGTACGGTTCGCAGTTTAATTAAAAAAATTAGTTTTAAACTCATTTACAAGTTCAGTTCCAGTTGAGTTATCTTATCCATTACTTAATTTCAGTAACTACTTCAGTTTACGGGTCAAAGTACACATCCAGCTTATTTCCTATTTCAATTTCATATTCAGTTTATGTCTTAATTCCTAATTCAGTTAGTAGTTTAGTTTTAGTTAAATTTACTTTGTTCTGTTACAAGATCAGTTCTAATTCACTTTCTAGTTCAGTTTTAAATTCGGTTCCATTGAAGTTCAGTTTTAGTGCAGTTCATAGCTCAGTTCCTACTTCAATTCCTGTTCTAGTTCAGTTCTAGTTTTATTCTAGTTCTGTTCTAGTTGTGTTCTAGATTTTTCTCGGTTCTGTTCTAGATCTACTTTAGTTCTCTTCTAGTTCTGCTCTAGTTCGGTTTTAGTTTTGTTCTAGTTCTTCTCTAGTTCTGTTCTAGTTATCTTTTGGTTCCGTTCTAGTTATGTTCTATTTAATTTTAAAGTTCAATTCTTGTTCAGATTCTATGTCTGTGTTTAAATGTTTGTGTGTTTCTGCGTGTGCGTGTGTTAAGTGAAATTTGTTTAGAATTTTTATTATTCACCACAGCGTCAGCAAAAAAAAAATAGTTTTATTTATTTTAATATTGAATTTTTCTGCATAATAAAAATTTAAATTCTCCTATTTCACTTAACACAATTTAATTTCATTTATTAAAATAAATTTAATCTATTTTAATACCCCGATATAATTTTTTTCATTATTTTATAAATTTAATTAAATTTCCTTTAAACGGTGAAAATTTCACATGAAATAGTTTAATTTTTTGTTTTTGTTGTGCACAACAGGCTCATAAATCTACTGACCGAAAGTTTTTTGTTTATAATTTTTTTCTCGTTGTTTATTTGTTGTTTTTTGTGGCTTTAAATTATTATGAAAAGTGGTCAAATGAGATAACACGAGGTGAGTGAAGGGCGAGTGGGAAAAATGAAGAGAGGGTGAAAAAATAACAAATTATCGCTGCAGGTAACATTTATCATATGCAAGTGGATAGTGGGTAACAAAAGTCGATTATGTTAAACATGAAGAGGCGTATGATTGATATTTTATTTGTTGTTGATATTAAGTATACGCAGACTGTTCATATGATTAATTTTGATTTATATGCATTTTTTGTTAATCACTTTTATACCTGACTGTTCATTTATTTAAAATTTATGTTTATGACACATAAATTAAATTTTTGAAAATGACAAAAAAATTTATTAAATAAAATTGTTTAATTTAATTAAGCACTTTTATACCTACGTTAGACCACATGGTGGCAAAGAGGTGACCAAAACACTAAAACCAAAAACAATGGAATTTAAAATGATACATTTCATTTAAAATATGTTCAATAAATTTGAAAAAAAAAAACTAAAATTATTTCAATAATTTGAAATTCAATCTATTTTAAAAATTAATATTTTATTTAAATTTTAAATAACAACAATTAGTGTCGCAAAAAATAACTTTGTATATATTTTTAGAAAAATAAAAAAAATTCTTCACATTTGATTATTTCAAATGAGTTTCAATTGTTGAGTTTTAATATTTCCATTTTCTGTCTCTCTCTCCCTCTCTCTCTTCCTCATTCTGTCTTCTTCTCTAGTATAATTAAATAAAAAATTTATAAATATCTGTGTATGTGTGTGTGCGTGTTTGTTTATAATTGTGTTAGTAAACTAACAACTAACAATGTTACAAAATTTATCAATGACAATTAGTTGGAAAATAATATTAACTCATAACACAAACATACATATACCAATACATATTTACACATACATATGAAATCAAATAACATGCATTTGATATCATTAAAATGTTGTTAAAATTTTGTAAATTTAAACATTTGTTGTTACATGACTTACATTTAGTTAAGTTAATTACAAACTGATACACACACACACACATATATATACACAAAATTATATTTTGCCTTCATCAGCATGTTTAAATTCCCATACATACAAAGATAATCATTTATACACTCACACAAAAGTTAACTGTTACTATTACTCTCATATTTACTTATTTAAATTCTCTTTCTCTCTGTCTATTCTATTTTCATGTGTATTTGTTAAAGGTTCTTTTGTTACAAATACATAGGAAACAAGCTAAATGCATATGTATGTGTGTTTTTTATGTATATAGAGATGTGCAAATACTCATTGTATTCTATGTGGGAGTGTTTTTTTTTGAAACAACCGTATAAACAAAATATGCGGAGGACATTGAATTTATAAAATAAATTCATTTAATTTCTATGGGGACTTGTAATAAGAATATTAAATTAGTATAAAATTTAAATACACTCATACAAATATACTTATGTACTTATGTATTTTTTGGAACAAATACTACTAACTCATAACAATATTGGGTAAATAACTTTAATTATGGACTCTTGTTTTAGATATCTAGAAGAGATTTTCAAAGGAATAATTTTAGCAGCAGCGATGAAAAATAGAAAAAAAAAAATACCGAAAAGACGCCCGTATGAGTGGTAATGGAAGAAGAGGAAGATTTTAAATTTTTTATTGTTGTCAAAATTTCATAACGATCCAGAATATACTCTTGGGGGTCTTAGGCAACAACTGTTGAAATTCTAAACGGAATGACTAACTTTTGTACACCCTTCCTACATCATCTGGTCTCATCATTTGTCATTTTTTTGGAGACATGTAATGACATTCGTTTAAATATGGATTTTGTAAAGTGATAATATCAAAATTTGTCAAATTTCATCATCTAAGACCCAACAATATTCATATATATCTGCGTCAAATAAAAATTTGAGTCAATTTCGTTATGTCCATCTGTCTGTTGTTGGCGCGCTCCAAAAAATGACAGAGCTGGATGAAATTTGTTTTAAAAACAGTGCAAAATCCATTAGAGAATTTAAAACTTTAAATGTTCATTAAACATTTTCCAGATCTGGTCAGATTTTATTTTAAAACTTTTAAGGATTTTCGATTTCTCTTTAAATATGGGACCATGATTTTACTTTTAAATTCCATATAATTCTATAGTGCAGCCAAATATATCTTCGTCTAATATGCAGTTGATCAAATATAAAAATACCTGTAACTCTAATTCATGGACCGATTTATATTAAAATTACAAGTAGAGAAATTCGACAGAACAGCTAGAAATCTATAACTGATTACATTTGGAATATTTTTTAAATGTACTACCAAGATATATCCATTGGATAGGAGTTTTGAAATTATAATTATTTTCAAAAGCGAGATATACAGGAAACGTAGTGCCTTATGAATAAAGTCATGAATCTGGTGTCTTTTTAGAAGATTTAAAATTATTCTTTTTATATTGACTTTCTGATAATTAAAATTCAGGCTTTATATATGTCATTGTTGACAGTCAGGTGGCATATGCATAACTTCTAATCCATCTATATAGAAAATTGCTAACAATGTTGTTTCAACATTCGGACTTTACCTCTGTATGTTTGACACGTGATATTTATAATGAAGAATCTGTAGAAATCCCATTGGGATTAAATATCTTAAAATATAAACGTACTGATTGATCAAAATCATCCTAAGGATAGATCTTGGACGTAATAACTAATGATATTATGATGCATTCGCATTTTACGGATTTGTCAAAAATTAATAATCTCTACTGTAGCTGAACTCTTATGGTAAACTAAGTTGTAACCATAATTCAAATCCTTTTACTTTTTGTGGAAGTATATGGCTTCCACCAAGACTAAAGGTCCTTCTTATTTGGTTTCTATCATTTTTTTTTTTAAATCAAGTCCATCTTTTCTTTAGACAGTTGTTGAATACTTTTAGGATTATAATGCAGTTGATTATGTGTCGTTGCCTAGAACAACGCCATTTAAGTGTGACGTAGCGATAGAAAAAAAATTTGATTTTTTTTATCAGGAATCGCATTCAAAATAAAGATAAGTACTTTAAGTACTTTTTGGTAATAATTCTGGAACTTTTTAGCAGTTTTCCACTAAAGGTAATATCTGTGTGCCAAATTTCATGTCTCAGTTATCAGTCTATAGCTTTTTTATTATTAAACCTAATTTACCGATTTTTAATGTGAAACTTCTTAGGACTTTAGCAAATATTCAGACCAAATTTCATTAAGATCTATAAATTGTTATGAATGTGAACGTGCCAAGAACAGTAAAAACAGACCGGCATAGCTAAATCGACTAAGATCTTGACGAAAGACTCTATGGGGCCGTATGACTCTATGGGGCCGTATGATGTTACCAAAGAATGGGATGGTAACAAAACAAGTAAAATATCACATTTCAAACATTTCTACTGTTATACATTACATTAATAAGCATACTATCGTACACTTATGGCGAACATACTAACGATGGGGGTTCATAAGATATGTTATGATTAGAGCTTTTTTCTATTGATCATATGGTGATAATTTTTGGAATAGAGATAAATTATAAATAGCATTTTATTTAAATATGTTTAAATTTAATTAAAAAAAATAAAAAGTTCTTCATTCGAATTCGAAATATCTGCGTATAATCTTTGATAATGTTATAGAATGATATCTGGTATTGTAGTTTTCAAATAGCAATTTGCGTAGGACAACAATAAACTTTCTTCTCAAATTTCATTGACAAACGACCATTAATAAAACAGACAGTCAAATGGACGAACATAAATAAATCGATTCAGTTTTCGGGTGATGCAAGAATATATATATACTTAATGGGATTTTGGATTATACATATGGAATGATAAAATTAATATACCCTCCTCATCACTTGTGATGGAGGGAAAAAGTTTATCTCTATATGATAGATTTTCATTGTATTCAAAAATACCCCCAACATTTTTATATATTCATGTGTGTAAGTATATTTGCACTCGAGCATGTTTAGCTTTAAAATGTCTCTATATGTGTTGCTATATGAATTTGAAGCGAACAATTACATGTACATACATATCTCTACACATACATTTATAGATATTTAAACAGCAATGAGACAAATAACAAGAGACTTTATAAATTGTAATTTGACTAAATACTTAATACTCTTATCAATGACATTTTTATACAGAAAAATACATAACAAGGACACAAATGACAAAAAATTATGTGAATTTTTTGCGAAAATTAAGAAAATAAACAAAAATTCAATTGACAAATGTCATGATTATAAAATAATAAGAAAGATTTTTTTATAATAAATAAAATAAATTAAAATTGTATTAAAGTATTAATTCTTAATATCCCTTCAATGATAATAACTATAGTTATCCCCATAAATGTAGATAAGTATGTAAATTTAAAAAAAAGTGAGTTTAAATTGTAATCAAAATAAAAAGGCGTTAATGCATTAATGTTTTCATTTGACACCTCATGTTATGAATATTTTATTTGTATTTTCTATTTTATAGTTTTAATTTCCATCTTCCTCCTTTTTGCCTTTTTTATATCCTCCAACACTACACGTGGTGAAGAGGGTATATTAACTTTGTCATTCTGTGTGTAACGCTAAGAAATAATCATCAAAATCCCAATAATGTATACATGTATATTTTTGCATCAAGTCAAAATCTGAACCGATTTAGCTGGGTCCATCTGTCTCACGCTTAGAATTATTACCAAAATTCAATGAAATTCGGTTCATTTTTGACCTAAAAGTTTACTATTTAAAACAAGCTTTATCATTCAAAAAAAAGTTAAAGATCGATATCTGAGACAAACTCAAATTTCCCAAAAAGAACTTTTCTTATTCTTTTCTTTTTTTTCAACAAAAGGTAATTTGGTTTAAACAAGAGTTTAACGATAATATACAGTTATATGTTCTTCATCATCGTGTAAAAAATTGTCAAAATTGGATCCATAGTAGACAAGTTATAGGCTGAAATATGCAAAATTTTGATATACTCCAAAATCTGTGTGTCGTATGGTTCGCAAATTTTTAAGACAATTTAATAATTTTTATTTCGATACAATAACTCAAACAACCAACATTGTGCTGAGGTCATTATTTGACCCAGATCCCATATCACGTCACTTTCCTAAATATGTTTTATAAAATTCTTAAATACGAACTAATTCTACTAAAATTTGGCACAATTGATTTCCTAATCATCTTGAGTAAATGTTATTAATTTTCTAAATATCGGTCCATATATTGCTATAGCTGCCATATAACCTTCCCGAAGAACGGATCTGAATTTATACAAAAACTTAAATAAAAACCACTGAAACTGGGCACAATGATTTTTCGAACTATCTTTTATAATATTTTATTAATCTCGGTCCATATTTTGGTACACCTCCCATACAAGCTTTGTTCTCGAAAAACAATCTTTAGCTTATAAATTGTTTTGCGATTATCTGGCCAATATCGGTCCTTATATAGCTATAGCTCCCATATAACGCCCCTCTCAATTACACAGTTTCATTTTTCTAACTGGCTTGAATATGTGGTACTTTCTTGGTCGAATATCGGTCCATATTTTTCTAAAGATGCCATTTAAGTCTCGTTCATGGAAAAAACTTTAAACTTATAAAACTTAAAAGTCTTTTAAATTTAAATTCTATTGAAATTTAGCACGATTATTGCTCTAACTGTCTTAAATATATGTTACTAATTTGACGAATATCGGGTCATATTTTGTTATAGTTACCATTTAAAGCCCCTTCGCATGAAATTGTTAAAATTAGAACTGGTTCCAGAAACCAGTTTCACAATCATCAGGTCATAATTTGTTATAACTCCTTTATAATCTCACTTCCCGTACGATTATAATTCCAACGAAATGCAAACAAACTAAATAGTTGTCTTCAATAAAGTGGTGAAGGGTATTTAGTATTCGGCATAACTGAGTGTAACATTTTTATTTGTTTTTTATTGATGTTATTATAGTCTTTGTAGTTGTTGTACATTTTATTATTGTTACACATTAATATGAAATAAAAACATAAATATAAATTTAATTGCAAAAAAGAAAAACAACAACAACAATAAACACGCCTTTTAACAAGAATATTCTGATTTCGATCTAATGGTATGAATTTGACATCTCTAACTTTAATAATTTTTTTTTATTTCATTAAAAATAGTTTAGAAGGAGAAATCATCTTGAATTGTAAATCCCTTAATAAGTGCATTTTTTGCTTATGCAGCATTAAATAAAATAAATGTGTTAATCCTGCACTTAATTTTGATGTTTAAGTGTTTGTTGTCTTTGGAAATAAATTGTTTAATTTTTAATTTTTTAATTACTTACTGAGTGACAAGGAGGAGGAGATAATTGACATAATTAAGAATTGGATAAACACATGAATGTAAGATTAATAAAAAATATAATGCAACTTTAAAGTACAGAATCACTTTCAGGATACAAATGACGATGTCCGTCCGATGTCTAACTATTTCTCTAGCAGATTGCCTATTAGGGTGGTCAAAATGTATAGCCGGTCAAGATCAACTATCTTATTTTCTGATTTATTCTAAAGTGTGCAGTACATTATTGTGACACTTTAATTTATTTTAAATTTATAAGTTTTAAAATTATTTTCTTTTGGTGATTTATTTGAGAGCTACAAGAAATTATGAAAATACTCTCGTATATTAATTTGACCTGTTATTATTACAATATCAATGCATATGTGAGATTAGTGTCCTTAAATGTGATATTTGGAAGGGGATTTATATAGGACCTAGGAAAAATAATAGATCGACCCTCGCACATTTCAGGACATTATTTTAGAATATTATAAGACTTAATCTTAAAATCATATACTTTAAAACACCTTTCCGGGACGAAAATTTGTATGAGAGGTACCTGAAATATTGAACTGAATATGGTAAATTTCAATAGGCTTTGTTCTAATGCCAAAATTACAATATGTACTAAATTTCATATCTCAAAAATTGCGAACTGTATACTGTTTACAACGTTTGTATGGACAGACAGACGGACGTACATCGTTAAATCGATTCAGAAAGTGATTCTGAATCGAATGATATTCTTAAAGGTGGGTGTAACACTATAGTTTCTGCATGTTATAAACATTTGCACAAAAAATAATAACCCAACCACCTATGGTGGTGTATGATATAAATATAATCCCTTTCTGGGTCTATTTAACGAGATCCGTCCATCCTTCTGTCTAATCGTCCTACTAGCTGTCCTTGTAAACATTATGAACACTCTTTAGGTCTCAATTTTTGAGATATCTTGATGTAAAAAAAAATATTTCAAGTACCCCCTTTCCATATGTCCTCCCGGAATGAGATTTTAATCTCACAAAAGTCCTAAATATAAAGCAAATTAAACGAAAAAACATATTATAATACTATAAAACGATATGCCAAATTATGCGAGGGTCAGTTCAATGCTTTACATAGGTCCCATAGAGGCCCTGTTACAAATATTACTTTGAAGTGCATAAATCTCTCATAAACGTTTGTGTTGTAATAGTATAGGTTAAATTAAGATAAACAAAAACAAAAATCACTGTCCCAAGTTATGCAAGGGTCGTTCTTAATCTATTTTAGCTCCCATATAACTCCCCAGAAAAAATCATTTTTAAACGCAAAAAATCCACATAAATGTTAGCGCCATACTGTACACGGAAGAATAAATTAAAAAGTCTGATTATACGGGGGTCGTTAATTAATTTTTCGTAATTACCATTTTTTAACCACAATGTGATTAAGGGAATTAGATAGTTGGGCTTGACCGACTATAACGTTCTTACCTGTTTGCTATAATAATATAAACGGATATGGTGAACCTTTAACATCCTCTTTCAGGATCAATTTGGAAATAGTTATAAAAATGTACTAAAAATTCCGATTGTAAGGGGATAACAATCCATTGTGCCCCAAATCGTAAGTACGTGATCGATATTTTGCTATTATTGTTTCATATATGCGCACATTTTATTAAATATCCTTTTATCTTTTATATCTTTTAATATTTTTTTTCGACTAAACCGATTTTTCTGGTTTATATATATATAACTTTTTAGGGCAGTAATAGATACAATAAAAAAAGATTCATTAAGCTCTGTATATTATGGCTTAATCGCCTCTGCCATTATGATGGTGGCGGGAAGTTCTTCTCTTGAAATTAAATCTGCTTTAGATATTGATCTTTATATTTTGATATACTTAACCGATTTTGCTGGTTTTAAATAGGAAACTTCTTAAGAACATAGCAAGTTCTCTGACTAAATTTCATTCAACTCTGTCCATTATTTTGAATGTGAGCGCCAACAATATACAGACACATGGATATAGCTAATTCGACTCAAATTTCGATTTGCTACTATATACATTTTGGGGTCTTAGATGGTTCCTTCTTATATATGTATCTTTTATATGTTGACGTTTTTATTATGAATTGAAGATTAAAAATTTTTGTATCAGATCATTAGAGCGCCCGATTTGTTATAGTCATTCAGTTTGCCTAATGTAAAAGGACCATGGAGCCTCAACAAAGACTGTTGCTGTTTATTATTCTGCTTTGTTTCAGATTCTGTTATAATAATTTTTACTCCACCTGCTTTTTTATTAATCTGTTGTAGCTAAGTTTTTTTAAGATAGTGTACTTAATAAATCTATCGTTGCTAAAAACAGCGTCCTCTATGTGTAATTTAATAATGGGGAACTTTTTATGCTTCGAGAAATATAGTCTAAATATCAGGTTGACAAATTTTACCTGATGATCCTGGGAAACGCTTGTTTTGTAGATAATTACTTAACATATTTGAGGTCAGGTCAAATATGTGTAGACTTCTCGGGATCTTACTTGATTCATTCTTGGTGTTACACACGGAATTAAAAATTATTAATTTTTTTTTATTCACTCATATGCTTGAACAGTGGGACAGAATCGACTTTTGGGTCGATTTAATAATATGAAATTTAGCCTAATGATAGCTGAGTGGTATAGCTGGAATCCCACATATGGTCTCTCAGAATCCTTTATTTATCAAAAATTTTATAAATTATTGATATATTTACAAAAAAAAAAAATCAATTTTTTCCAAAATATTTTAATATTTTTAGCAAAATCTGCAATTTTTATATAAAAAAGAAAATGTATCTGTTTTTTTTTTAATTTTTTCATATGGGTTTGAAATGATATAAAATCCATTTGAGCCATATTTGAGTTTCATGAGACACTAAACCCATTCTCGTACGACATTTGTATGGGAGGTACCGAAAACATTGGTCCGAATTTCAATAAGTTTTATTTTGAGACTTAAATAATAATAATATGTATTGAATTTCATCATTATATCTCAAAACTTTCATCGTGTGGAGTTTTCACAACGTTACACAAGGGACTAACAGAGAGATGGTCATCGATTAATCGACTCAGAAACTGATTCTTAATTCTCATTTTTGCTGTACACATATGAAATAAATACGAAAATTTCGAACAACGAATAAATTTGCATTAGATAACCGATTTACTATCAATGGAGTCGAATCAATGTACGATAGTATAAAAATAATATTTTTTACACTTTTACTAAAAGTTATTTCTTTTCAAAAATTATTTCAAAAAACTTTTATTTTTTAATCAAAAATTATTTTTTTCTTGTTAAAAAGTCCATTTTTCAAAAAAAAAAAAAAAAAAAAAAAAAATTCACCAAAAATTGCATATTTTAAATAAATTTTATTTTTAAAATATAACTTTCATTATCGAAAATATAATTTCATAATTGGATTAACATTCAAAGTCGCGTATTTATTAAAAATTCCAGTTTTTAGCAAAGTTTTTTTTTTTTTTTTTTTTGCCAAAAAACTTTATTAAAATATTTCTAATTATTTAATTTCATTATTTAAATTCTAAAAAAACATTATAAAAATATTTGTTTAATTTAATTTCTATTAAAGTTTAGCCATACGTATGATTAATATTTAATTCTAAATAAATATTAAGTATACGCAAACATATTTATTGAGTTGAGAATTATAAAGACTGATAAATGACTAATTGTAATAAAATATAAAATATATTTACTAACAAATTTCTAATATAAAAACTATGAAAAATAATTAATTAAAAACATCAAAAAGAATTTTCCTTTGAAACATATGTTAACACAGCACAGTGGTTTCAGAACGATTTGTATAGAAAGATAATTTAACAAAACTTTACATAATAAAATCTGAGATGCCTTTAATTTATTTAGAGAAGTAAAGATCTTCAAATGGTCAGTAGGGTACTTGGTAGTCTTTGAAATCTGGTCATCTAATGGTCATTGTTTCATTTATGACATGAGAACATTTTTGAAAATATCTTCAGAGATTAAAAAAACCTAAACGGTGACTGCCACAAACCAAAGAATATGATGGTATTTTAGATTCGGATATGCTGAAAATAATATTTTTGTCAGTATTCTCAATTACTAATCTTTTTATTTGGAATTATATTAATTTTAGAAACTTTAAAAAACTTTAAGAATTTTATAAAAAAATTCCCTGAATTTTTGTCTTTATAAATTAAAAGTCCTTATAAAATTACAAAACCAAGAAATAAACATTTTCATAAATTTACAACAATAAAATCCACTTAATATCAACAGCAGATTATTTACGTTTTATTTATTAATAATTTGTTATTTCAGATAAATGTGTATGTATATGTGTGTGTGTAGATTCTTACTTCCAACATATTTGAATATATTTTTATTATAAACAAGTTATTGTCGATTGAAAAAAGTTACTTTATAAAAATCATTTTTAACACTAATCCTTATGAACACACATGAACATGAACGAATAATACGAATATAAACATGAACATGAACATAACAAAACAAGTTCACTGAACTTATCAAATGCAACTAAAAACTCTAAATGCACTCATATACATACATTTTCACACACTCATTTATTCATGCTCTCACTTACACATTTACACTTTACAATAAGAGTTTTTATAAATGGATTCATCAATAACACAAGTAAGAGTGTAATGGAAACGACTATATGATACCCTACAATATAAAGCACTTATAGGAAATTATAGTTTAGTTTAGTTTCGTTTTAGCTCAATTCCTAGTTCAGTTCGCAGTTCAGTTACTAATTTAGTTTCCAGTTCAGTTCCTAGTTTAATTCGTAGTACAGTTCATAGTTCACTTCGTAACTCAGTTCCAATTTCAGTTTAAAATTTAGTTCCAAGTTCAGTTCGTAGATCAGTTTGTAGTTCAGTTCCCAGTTTAATTCGCAGTACAGTTCATAGTTCACTTCGTAGTTCAGTTCCAATTTCAGTTTCAAATTTAGTTCCAAGTTCAGTTCATAGTCCAGTTTGTATTTAATTAAGTAGTTCAATTCGTAGTCTAGTTTGTAGTTTAGATCGTAGTTCAGTTTGTAGTTCAGTTCCTAGTTCCATTCTTAGTACAGTTAATAGTTCACTTTGTAGTTCAGTTCCAATTTCAGTTTCTAGTTCAGTTCGTAGTTTTGCTTGTAGTTCAGTTCCTTATTTAGATCTTAGTTTAGTTCTTGTTTAGCATCTAGTCCAATTCCTAGTTTAATTTATAGGCAAGTTTCTTGTAAAGTTTCTAGTTTAGTCCCTGGTTAATATTCTACTTCTAGTTCAGTTTTCAGTTAAGTTCCTAATTCAATTCTTAGTTCAGTTTCTAGTTAAGTTCTTAGTTCAGTTAAGACTTAGTTAGTTTAATTATATATATAGTGTCTTGTAAAGCTTCTAGTTCAGTTCCTACTTCAGTTTTTAGTTTAGTTTTTAGTTCAATTCCTAATTCAGTTCTTCTCTCAGCTTTCAGGTCCATTCCTAGTTGACCAGTCCAGTTCCAGTTCTAGCTCAGATCTTGTTTAGATTAAGTCTACCTAAAGTAGTAGTGTAGTCTATAGCAGTAGTAGTAGTGCAAAGTATAAAAAGTAAATAACAAGTAACACATGTAGTTAAATGCGTATGTGTCTATGTGTAATTTTACACAGAGTTTGTGTAAATGTTCATTTTGAAACAAATAACAAGTGTTGTAATGTGAAGTAATAAATGTTTAAGTGTATGTTTTTTCGTATTTTTTTTTTCTCTATTTAAAGGGAAATTACATACATTACGGTTCAATGAACTTAATGAAAAATATTATAAATTATTTTAATTTTATTTTTTTATTGCAAATTTTTTTTGTTTTTATTTTTTTTATAATACAGATTTTATTGTTAGTAGTTTTACATATTTACACACTTATATTTATTTTTAAACACTAATAGGTTTTGAATGTTATAAACAAATTCGTTTTCATTTAATATTTTATTTAATATTATTTACAATTACAGCAACAACAACAAAAATTAAATGTTTTTTCTTTGTAATAAAAAACGATATTATATTTCAATAAAAAGTTACTCTTTTTATAATTTCCATATTATAATTGTATTTCATTTTATATTATTTTATGTTTTATTATGTGTAATTTACCTTTTTTTGTTATAATTTCTTTATTATTAATAATTTTTAGTCATTTTGTTAAATAAATTGATATTTTTCAAATGAATTTTTTTTTAAAAAGGCGTTGAAGCGAAAGCAAATGATTTTAATTTTAAAAGAATTTTAGTATTTAATTTTTCTATAAATTTTTCTAATGGAAATTATCAATTTTTAAATAAAAAAAAATATTTTATAAGGAAATATTATTTAAATAATTTAAACTTTTTTCACTAAATCAATAATAAATAAAATATATTATTTAAGCTAAATATATTAAAATTCCTAGATCCATATTAAGTTCACCTTCAAGCTTATTCGAATTCTACATTATTTCTATAACAGTTCATTTTCCAGTTAAATCTATAGCTGAGATACATTATATATTAAAAAGGAAAAAGGAAAATGTATTGTTCAAGTCTGTGAGTGTATGTGTGAGTGTGTATGTATGAAACACAACAAATTTAATTCATATGCATTTACGGTGGAGGGTTTTGAAGATTCGGCATAGCCAAATACAGCATCTTACTTGTTTGATTCTAAAATCAGTTCCCAATTTAGCTCCCACTTTAGTTTTAGTTCAGTTCTGCGTCAGCTACTAGATCAGTTTAAACTTTAGCTTCTAGTTCAGTTTCTAGTTCCGTTCGAACTTCAGTTTCTAGTTCAGCTCTAAGTTCATCGAGTGTATGTTTTAGTTCAGTTTTTAATTCAGTTCTAAGTTCAGCTCCTTGTTTGGTTCCTGGTTCAGTTCCTAGTTCATTTGCTAGTTCAGTTGTTAGTTAATTTTCTACTTTAGTTCTAAATTAAGTTCTTGGATCAGTTCTAAGTTCAATTCTCAGTTATGTTTCTACTTCAGTTTCTTATTCAGTTCCCAGTTAAGTCCCAATACAGTTCTAGTTTAGTTCTTAGTTCAGTTCTTTTTAGATTAATTAATTTCGTTTTGCATATTTTTTGTTAAACAAAAACTATTTGTTGGATTTTATGTAATATTTATTGTGACACAAATAGAATCTTTCTATTATTTATAGTTTTTATGAAGAAGATTTATAATTTAAGATTTAAATGAATATTTTCCGAATGTCTGATCTTTTGCTACTCTCGAACCAAAAAAAAAAAAAAAAAAAAAAAAAAAAAAACAAAAAAAAACTTAAAAATGCTATAAAAATTGTTGTGATGTAAATAAATATTCCATTGTAAATGATACAATAAAAAGGCTCAACAATAAAAAAGAACATAACAAACAAAAATTGTGGACAATATTGCAGCAATAATAAAAAAAACAACAGCAACAAATGCGAAAAGATATAGTGACATTTGCACATGAGTAATACTTTATGTCAGTGTTGATATATATTGACAAAAAATGTAAAATAAGAAAACAGAAATAAAAACGAAATAAACACTCAACAAATAATACTGCAGAATTTAAGAATTTGAGATTGCACTATGGAATGTAAAAGACTCAATAAAAGAATTTAAATAGTTTTTTTTTTTTTTTTTTTTTTTGAAAAAGAAAGAGGAGAAAGAAATTATAAGTTCATTTTTTTCAAACATTTTAAAAGGATATATTTCATTTCATTCATTATATAATTTTCTTTTATTCCCATTGTGCATACAGTATTGAATAATATCGCCATTTGTGTTACCCTGATTTTTGACAAAAATAAATTAGCCAATATAAACCAAACGACAAACAAATAAATAAAACAACATTGAAATGTTGTAACAACTGCAACGATAACAACAAATTATTTGTTATCAATTCATGACACATACACAAGCAAACAAATGCACACATGCACTCACATGTGTACAGATATATAAACTCTCATATGCAAACAAACACACTGAAATGTAAACAAATAAAGGACAATACAAACACATACGAATACAAAATAAATGATACAAATTTACAAACGTCAAAAGACAAATATATAAATACATATGCACACACACATGCACATAAATGCATCAGGTTTTTACACTCTCCATTACTCTCTCTCACACACACACACACACACACACACCCTTCTTTTGTGCTTTTTTCCAACTGCACTTCTTTTCATATCCTGTTAGTATTGTAAATATATATTTAAACTTTTTGTTTTATATTTCAATATAAAATACTATTCGAATCAATTTTATTGTTTTTATTATAATTGTTTTTTGTTCTTCTCTTGTTCAGTTATTTTGAAAGGGAAATGTACAAGTTGAAAATCTAAAAATTTCAATAAAATTTACGTTTGACTTAATCTTTTGTCATTGTATTGGTGCATACTTCCTGTTGGCAGCCAACATCAGGCTAAAATACTTTACCAAAAAAAGTGTTGACTATTGAACAAGCAGCGTATGTGTTTATGCAAGAATTTATATATAAAAAAATAAGTATATGTGTATTTGTGTGTATGTATGTGTAAATGTATTTAATTTGTACATCAGTATATTGAGTAAACATTGTTTCACAATATAAACATTTGTGATTTTAATATAAAACTAAAATGTTTATATGTCCGCTCACTCACTTATCCACACATACACACTTACATATATTTATAAATTTATACACCATCTCACTTGAAATTGAACACGAAATAGCACACACACAGTTAAACAAACAACCATTCATTCATACACATTGTGCAATTGCACGAATTTGTATATTTTAAAATCAATTACAGTGAGTATCAAAATATATATAATAAATGAGCAGTAAAGAACAAGAGTTTAAAATGAATTGTACAAAAAAAAAAAAAAAAAGAAAACGAAATGAACAAGAAAGTAAAGTGAAACGGAAACTGAATTAAGAAATGAACAAGTAAATGAGCCAGGAATTGAACCAGTTAATCCAACTAGAAAACTATCAACTAAATTTAAAATGAATTAGGAATTTAAGTACTGAATGAGAAACTGAACTAGTAATAGAACTAGGAACTGAACTGGGAACTGAACTAGAAATTGAACTAGGAATTGAACCAGGAACTAAATTAGGAACTGTCCAAGAACTGAAATAGAGCTGAAATAGAGCTGAACTAACAACAAGGATATAAATTAGAAACAGTACTGTAAACTCCATTATAATCCGAACAAGGGACCAAATAAAGAATTGAATCAGCAATTGATCTAGGAATTATGTTTGATTTGGGAAATAATAATGAAACTTATTTAAGTCATAAATTCTCCTTCACTTTATTTTATAAAATATTATATTTTACATGTGAAATTGATTCAATTTCAGTGTTGTGTTCATGAGTTTATGTGAATTTCATATAAAATAAGCTGAATAATTTTGTTGATTTCATTTTTGTTCAATTTTAACACAAAAAATGTGTTCTTGTTTTTATTTAAAATATTTTTTGTTATAAAAAATCTGGAAATAACTTAACAAAATATTGATTAACTCACATACAAATATAAATCTAAATATAAATATTACACTCTGATTTATAAAAATAATGTGAATTCTATTTCAAATCTAAGTCCGCTCATATTGACTTTAATATTTTTATTTCTTTATTCTAATATGTACGAGTATTTAAAAGCTAAATTTATAAAAAAATATCTTTTATAAATATTTCGTTTGGAAAATATCATTCTATCGAACAAACTCTTTAACATGAAACTATAAATATTCATGTTTTACCAGATTTTGTTGATATTCAATTCACTTTTTCCATTAACATTTTTCAATTAAAATACCTGAAAATAATCTGATTGAAAAACAACAACAAAAAATAATAATAAAATATTTTCCTTATTTAATAAGTATTGAAATGAGAAATTAAATCAATATCGATATTAAATATTTCAAATTCTAATTCAAAATAAATTTATATATTAAAAATCAAAAAGTTATTAAAAGGAAAAAAATAAATAAAAAATAAAAAATAATTTTGCATTATTAATACCAACAATTTTATACAGAAATGTTCAAAATAAGTTGGAACAGTTATATACTCATTGCAAGCTCTGTTCCAAGTTCAGTTCATAGTTAAGCAGTCCATTCCACTTCTTACCAAAGTTCCAAGTTTCGTTCCTATTTCTGCTACAATTTCTAGTTCAGTTCTAAATTTAGTTTAGTTTAAATTAAGATGTTTAGTTCCCAGTTCAGCTCCAAGATCAATTCAAAGTTTAGTTTTAAGTTCTAAATGAAGTTCCTAGTTAGTTTCTCAAATCATTTTATCGTTCAGTTCATAAATCATTTCTTAGATAAGTTCATAGATCAATTTCCAGTTAAGTTCTTAGTCCACTTCTACTTCAGTTTCTATTTCGATTCCTATTTCGGTTCCTATTTCAGTTCATCTAGTTCAATTTATATTTGGTTTCTATTTTAATTCGTAGTCCAGTTTCATGTTTAGTTGTAATTCAGCTGTAGTTCAGTTGTAGTTCAGGGGGACTTCAGTTCTACTTCTGTTTTGGTTCTGTTTTAGTTCAGTTCTGTTTTAGTTCAGTTCTGTTCTAGTTCAGTTCTAGTTCAGTACTAGTTCAGTTCTTGTTCAGTTTTAGTTCACTTCTAAATCAGTTCTAGTATAGTTCTATGTCAGTTCCAGTTCCATTCTAGTTCACTTCTAGTTCGAGCTTAAGAATTTAAGTCACTTCACCCTTTTTAGGGTAATATATGAATTAAAATATGTTATTGTTTTTTATCCCCTTATTTTTACGTATGCAAGGAATGATTTAATATGTCTTTATTGCAAAAATTAAGAACATTTAAAACAAAATTTAATTAGTTTCGCAATAAAAAAATAATAATTCGATTCATATCCTTTAAAATTAATTTTGAGAGTAGATTCTATATTTCAAGGGATACCCTATTATTGCATAACTGCCATTATAGGGTACAGACGAAACCTGCGGGCGACATCAACTTAAGAAACTAAATAAAATATAATGTGCAAAAATTGCTCAAGGTGATAGAATACTTTTAAACATTTTTCACTACATTTATGCTGCTTCTTATATTGTACATGAAAAAAATGTTGTTGTGTTTTTATTTTATTTTTCACCTTGTTGTTGTTGTTTATTTATATTTGATGCTTGCTGTATTGCAGTTGTTTTGTTGTTGTTGTATTTAACATATTAACAGCACTGAAACGTGAAGTGTTTACAATATGAAGAGTTTTTCAAGAATGAATAAAATAAAAATGAATAAAAAAGAATACAAAACTATTAAAGAAAAGAGAAAGAAAGCGAAAAAAAAACTTAGTACACAAAAAGCGCTTAACTTTTAAGTACCATTTGGTGTTAGAATTAAACAAGTACAACTAAAATACATCACCTACATCTATGCAACAGACTTAGTAGAAGAGGAGGAAGAGAAAAAGGAAACTTATTGTGTTTAACAAAATGCCTGAGGTTGAAATTCAGTGGGAAGAGAGGAAAAGTGGGTTTAATTTAGTAAGAAGGCATTTCGTAAATGATGCACTTGAAGTTTATAGATGATGGAAATATTTTTTATTATTTATAAAGAAATTGATTTTCTGATTGTTATTGAAAAACGTATAATATTATTTACTCAGGCGTATGAGTGTTTTATTGTTCATATTACGTATACGCTTTAAAGTATTATTCAGTGTCTATAATATATATTTTTTAAATATATTTGTAACTTTTAATCGATTCGAGATAACTTTTTTAGATTTGACATGAAAGCTTAGTTGTTAATGACGTAATACACCACACAGTAAAAACGTGTCCGCAGCATTATGAGTGGTTTAACAAATTTGCCATCCAAAATATGTTGAGTTTTTTAATTCGCCAAAAATGCATTTATGAATTAAGATTAAATAATTTTTATGTAAATGCAGTTTATGTTTTAGGAAAAGTCGAAATATATTGTTAATCCATTTTTAACGTTTTTTAGTTTACTTGGCGGGCATAATATGGTCCCTAATATTTTCTTCAAATAAATATCAGTTCAGAACAATTATGTTAATATATGATTATATGAATTTATATTTGAATTTGAAACTTTAAAATAAAGGATTTTTTTATTTTTTTTCCAAAAAGGTGGCAACATTCATTCACTGTTAAAACTTTTTTTCTGATTTTTTTGTTCATCATTTGATTTAAGTCCTGGCTGCAAGCCTGCCAGTTCACAAGACGTATGCTTTGTTCATTAACCATAATTTAGATTATCTTAAAAAAGGCAACGCATCCTTGACTTACTGGAATGTGCATTCTTCATCCAGTTTTCTATTCATCAAATAGAGAAGAGTATCTACAGCAGTTCGTTAGACTCAATTTAAAATTGCTTCAAGCATGTCCATGAGAAATTTCATAATTGAAACCTCTAAAAAAATTATAAATTGCAGATCCAAAAATTAGCCAAAACTTTAGAATGGACTATATGTCTTACTGGTAAGTGTATTTTTTTTAGAAAATTAAAAAGATTTTATGTATAAAAATTGCTTATTCAATCAAAAAAGGTGAACAATTTTAAAACTCGACTCCTCACTCCCAAGCGAGGAACATATCACTTAAAAATTACCTCACGACTATAACACATTTCATTAAAACATATTCAGTAATTCAAAATTTACAGAATTATGTCCCAAAAAATGACACTATGAAAATAATGAAAAAAAAAATTCTTCAATATTTTCCATCAAGTTGCTGTTTTGTTATTAAAATCTTAATTGATCAATAATTAACATTTTTATTATTTTATATTTTACAATTTTTTTTTATTTATTAAAAAATTAACAGTTTAATAATTTCTATTTGTATAGACATTCATTACGTATGATTAATATTTATTTAAAGAAAATAAATATAAATATTAAGTATACGCAACATATGTATGAAATAATTCTCCTCAATTTTTTAATGAATAATTTGTGTTTTATTTGCATTATAATCATTATTTTATTTTACATTACATATGAATAATATTTCGCCTTAAAAAAAGAGATTTGCTTATTTATTAGTCTTTATTTATTTGCATTTCTTCTCACTCCCTCTCTCTCTCTCTCTCTTATTGTTTTATTAACAATACAAACCATTAACAAAAAACAATAAATGTTGCTGTTAATTTTTCTGACGTCCATAATAATAATGATGATGATGATAATGTTTATCAGTTGAACATGATTATCATATTGTTGATGATTTTTTTTTTATCAGAACAATTAATATAGGAAATTTCATATTTTCTCTCTCAATAATTTTTGGTAAAAATATTTAATATATAAATATTTAATAAAATAAGAGAAGCAAAGAATGAGAAAAAAGTTTACACAATAAACATTTAAATAAATTAATAAAATCAAGTGCAGTGGTTAAAATTCCTCTTTTTTATAATAATAATTTAATAATTCTGTAATATTGGAATTATTGAATGTATTTTAATGAATTTTAATTTAAATATTTTGGGAAATATTGAATATTTTTGAATAAAATTTTATATAAACATAACGGAAGTGTTATCCCATTAATGTAAAAAAAAAAACAATATATTATTAGGGGTTCAGTGGACAAGAAGTAGATCTGCCAGGTTAAACATCGGAATTAAAAAATTATTTTTTAAAAAAGTTGTATTTATAATTTTATTGAAAGAAATTTTAGATGCAACGCAACTCATATATTTTCTACTTCTTTTTAATTTCTAAAATATTGATTGAATTTTGTATGCTTAATATCAAACAAATGAGTTAAATTGTTAATTCGATTAAAATGAGTGACCAACAAAACCCAACTTGTTACCAACAGGTAACTGAAAACAGTTTGACAAGCTCTGTCGTCAAACTGTTTTCAGTGTTATTAAATAGTACCTGGAGAACATGTCCGTTGATAGCATATGTGGTTCATGTAGAAGGAATGATCCACATTTTGTTTTTAAAGCCAGAAAAATGGAATCATTTTCAAAATACCTTTTAGGAAGGCGGACCAATTAGCTTAATACTCGGACTATTTAGTGTAAAAGATTAAATCTTAAAAAATATTTCAAAGCAAATAAAGCTCAAAAGTTCCTAACCGAAACGATGCTGAAATTTAAATGCCAAGAACAGAATAGAGTCATAGAAGTCAAGTTTATCTTGCTGATATTTGAAAGAAAAGGAAATTTGAGGAGCACAAACAGTAAAAATGTCACAAAAAATTTTTGGTCTCTTTGGAAAAAGGAGACAATCATTGCTTATAATGGTCTCTAATAATGCCAAAATTTACATCAAATGTTTACGAAAAGGCTGCTTCTTTATTATAATGTGTCCACTTGTTTTTGCTCTGACTTTACGTCCTCTTACTTTGGTATTGATAGATATTTGGCTATATATGTGATGGACCTGTCGAGTACACAAATGTATATTTCTTTAAACGCATTTAATTTTTCCATTTTAGTTTAATTTTTGTTGTTCTCTTCCAAAAACAAAGTTTCTTTAATAAGAACCATCTTAACGGTACACTTTTAAAGCAAACAATCTTTTTTCTTAGTCTGTACTTTAATCGAATGGAGAACACAAAAACTTTATTTAAATAATGTCAAAAATGTAAGCGAAATAACTTGATTTTCTTAGAAAAACACTTGAGTATGTTTCTGTGATAATTCACAATAAAGTAACATCAATCCAAAATTAAAAATTCTACAGCGATAAATAAACTTAAGTGCGTTTATAAGAAAAAACGATGAAATACTAATAAAGTTTTTAACTAGCGATTTTCTAAATGAGGTCATAGTTCATTTAATAAAGAAATTATTTATTCACTAAAATTTTTTTATTTAAATTTTTCTATTTCTTTTTTTAAGTTTTATGCGTGTACAGGAATATGCATCTGTGTAAACTATTTTCCTATTTTTATTATAAGTTTTTAAAAATTAATTTAAACTAAAAAAAGTTAAATTTTTTCTTAAAAATAAAAATCAATAACAAAAGAATATATCACCCACTGTTTTGTTTTATATATCAAAAACTCATACACAGCTACACATAGATGTATATGTTCTATATAATTTATTCTTATTAAAAGTACTTATAAAACTTTTTACACAACTAAAGCAAAATATCTACATATACATATGTATATATACATATGTATATGTGTGAAGTTACTGAATGTCCTTTTCATCTGACTGCATTTATGTCTATTTTCATTTACCTTCTATATATGAAAATGAATCTGTGTTTGTTGATTTGTTTGCTTAGGATATATATAGATATCTAAACTACTAAGCCGATATTGCTGAAATTTCCACAGAGAGAATCCAATATACCCACAAGTAACATTGGCTACAAATAATTGCGATAGAGCAAGGGGAAAGGTACCCCCCATACAAAGCAAATATTAATTATCGAATATCTAAAGAACTATTCGATACGAGAGTTTTCAAATTAAGTCCTAATATTTTATCGAGGGAGTGTTTTAATGGACAAAATGTAGGGCGGATAGGGACATTGGTAGGTGTAGTCTCATACGTAGTAAAAAATTGCTTATCAAATATATAAAGAACTATAACAGCGATAGTTATAAATTAACGTTCTAATCTCCTTTTCTAAGAACCGTTTCACAGGTCAAAATGTAGGACGGAAAGGACTGGGGGAAGCGTACTCTCCATACAAAGCAAATATTGATTATCAAATACCTAGAGAACTATGACAGCGACAGTTCTGTACTTTGATCCTAACTAATTCCCAAAGGATCTGTTTTATTGGACAAAATGAAGGACGTATAGGACAAGGGGCGGGGTACCTCCCATACAAAGGAAATATTGTTTATTAAATATCTAAAGAACTATAACAGTCAAAGCTCTCAAATTTGTTACCGATCACTTTCTCAAGGTACTGTTTTACTAGACAAAGTTTTCCAATCACCTTCTCAAGGATCTGTTTTACAGGACAAAGGAAAATATTGAAATATGACAAGAATTTTCATATTTGGTGCTACATTTTGTTCAGTAAAACAGTTGTTTGTTTTACTGAACAAAATGTAGCACCGATAGCACCAGGGAGAGGGATACTACGCATAAGAAACAAATAATGATAATCGAAGAACTGAAGAACTATTCTTTTGAAGGAATTAGTTTTACTGAACAAAATGTAGAACGGTTTGGACTAAAGGAAGGGGAAGGCCCATGTAATGTAAATATTAAATATAATTTTAGAACGGACAAAAGGTTTTGGCAAAATGACCTTTGCTTCTTGTGATATGTGAGATTTCTTTCGAAATCTCTGTGCAGCAAAGCGCACCAGGTAAAAGCTAGTTTTAAAATAAAAAGACAAAGATTTTATTCAGTGATTTTCAATACATGCAAAAAAATGCATCCAGATAAATAAATAAATAAACAAACAAACAAACAAGCACACATACGCATAATAAATATTAACACATGCATACGCATTAAGTATGTGTATGCAGAGTTTTTTTCTCGTATCCTTTAAATACTCTCACCAATACTTTTGCTATTTGTATCTTTTTGTATTTTTATATTATTTTTATATATAAAATGTAATTAAAACACTTATTACACATGAAAGATTTCTTCTCTTGTAGTTGTTGTTATTGTTGTTGTTTTTGAGGGGGTTAATATATTTATTGCCCTCTTATAAATATATGATGATGATTTTCTTGTGTAAAAGTTTGTGTTCAAAAAAAAATTCTTTGCAAAAAGGAAATTTGTATTTAAAAAAAAAATATAATAATTATTTTGGTTTTAAAGGAAACACATGTTTATGGGTTTAATTATTCTGCATAAATGAATGTATTTATTGCTTTATACTTTAGGGCCATATTTTTATGACTTTTACACTAGAGAGAGAAAGTCTCGACTTGCGTCGTTAATAAGGACCAGAGAAACATAACACTAATCAAAACAATTAAAAAACAAGTTGGACCAACCATTGCTGGACTGGAAGTCATCAGAATTTCCTCTACTACCGCAGAATTGCCGCACTTTTTATCTTATGTTCGGAGTAAATATGAAGAGTATTTTTATTACGTCATTGGTCAATAGAATTTTTTTGATAATTTATCGAAATTAAAAGAAGGGGCTTTATCTTTACCAATTAGGAATTTTTTTATTTTAGTATCTTGTTTAGTTTGGAGTGGTTTGATCTGGTAATCTGCAATGCTGCAGTAAAAAATTTAACCGCTTATAGCGACGCATATCAAAAACAAAACGAAGCAAATCGAACATGCTCAAATCGGGAACAAAACTGTGAAACTTGGACTGACGTAACTTGAAACTGCAAAGACTAAAAAAAAAAAACACTCAAGTCGGGGCTTTAGTGTATATGTGTTCATACATACTTATATAAACATTTGCATGGCAATTTTTGTTAATTGTTCTAAAAATTTTAATTATAGTTAAATTTATTAAAATGTTTAATAGTTTAATTAATTAAAGTGTAAAATATTAGTCAATTATATTACTAAAACTTAACAAAACCTGTTCATAAGCATGTTTTTGCAGAGGATTCCTATTAAGGGAAGATAAACTTTTATATGTCTCTCTATAACCGCTCTTTTTCTGATCTAATGTAATATCGACTGTAAATATTACTCTAAAATATGTTAAAAAGTAGAATAATTACTAACAAAATTTATTTAACGTTTGGGTTCCTATAAACTGAGATCGACAATTTTTATACCCTACACCATCATTAGTGAGAGCGATATTTTATATTTTCATATCTGTTAGCAAGAAAAATGAAAATCTATTAAAATAACTATATTAATAAAGAGGAAGCTTTGTTTAGGCTGGATTTTAAGCCATGGTATGAATGTTACTTTAAGTCAAAATTTTATGCAGAATGTGGAACCGATGTTAAAGCCAAAAACTTCAAAACTAATAAAAAAAAAAACAAGGTTAAAAGAGGTTTTAAAATTTATTTCTACTTGAATATCTCGGAAACTACGAGAGATAACCTACATATGTAAGAGTGTGTGAGGGAATTTCATAAGGATCATTTATAATCCTTCTTAATCTAGTTCGGTTGTGAGGTTATCATTAATAACAGACAAATAATAATATTGATTAAAATTTTAATTGTATCAACAATTTTATATACACTGTAGTCTAAGATGATTTCTTCTTAGAGTTACAAACTATATAGTTCTAGTTCTGTTTTAGTTCAGTTCTAGTTCAGTTGTAGTTCAGTTCTGGTTCAGTTCCAGTTCAATTCTGATTCAGTTCTGGTTCAGTTCTAGTTTAGTTCTAGTTCAGTTCTAGTTCAGTTCTTCTTCAGTTGTAGTTCAGTTCTAGTTCAGTTCTGGTTCAGTTCCAGTTCAATTCTGATTCAGTTCTGGTTCAGTTCTAGTTTTGTTCTTTTTCAGTTGTAGTTCAGTTCTAGTTCAGTTCCTCTCATAAAAAATCATTTTTCTCATATCTCATATCAAGCCAAATTAGGGCCTGCATTCCTATACTTTAACTCGAAAGCAACTCATCTATAACTTTGTTAAATTTTATTTAGATAACTCCAACTGTTAAAGAGTTACAGAATTATGATTAAAAACTAAAATTCTTTTTGTTAATAAATAAATTAAAAAGGAGAAAATATTTAATTTAAATTATTAAATATAAGATTTCAAAATGATGCAAGAATTTCAAATATTTATGAAAATTTTAATTAAAAACACAAATAAAATAAGTGGCTTTTATAAATCAGATTTCTTTTAATTAAAGTATTTTATTTATATAAAACAACTTTGACATGAAAGAAAAAACCTTAAAATCCCACAAATTAAAATTTACAAAAAAAAATATATATTTTTCTTTATATTTATGGTTGGTTGTTCTTGAAATTAATAAATAATTATATTTTTATGGTTACAAAACTGAAATTCACATTTATTTTTTTATTATAAATTTTTATAGAGTTTCCTCTAGATGGAACGTATTTTGCTTTTTTGCCAAAAATTAAAAAAAAAAAAAAAATAGTGAAAAAGGCAGCGAAAAAAAAAGGAAAAAAACTCGTACAAATTTATGATTTCATTCACTTTTATGAGATTGAAAATGGAAATGTACAAACAAATACATATGAACAACAAAACAACAAAAATACATGTGAGTGGGGGAAAATGCATGTGAAAAATTTTTGCTTTTATTTTTATAAAATTAAAAAAGGAAAAATTAAAAAAAAATATATAACAAATAACAATACTATAAATATATATTGACTATAAATGTGAGTAATAATAACAAAACATATAAAATATTATTGCTTTATACTATATGTACATATATATACACACATACACATATACATATACAGTGGTTGCAAAATGTTTCCTTTTTTTAAGATAATACTGTAACGTTTGAACCACTGAATTTATCTCTATAAAATTTAAAATGATTACATCTGAGGAGTTTTGAAGCTGATTTAAAAGATCACCAGATTTTGGAGGTCTTGTGTTTGGCCTTATTTAAATAATCTCTTATAGTTTCAGAGTTATTGAAGTTTAAATAAATTTTAACCCGCTTTTTGACCCATTGTTTTTTGTTAAATTAACTAAACGGGCTTAATATGTCAGATTTCAGATAACATATTGAATAATATTGCTGAAAGAACCTCATAGATATATCATTCCGTCTAAAAGTTATTTTAATCGGAATTAGGAATTTTTTAAGAAGGACTGAGCAATAATAATTCTGAACACACGTGTTTTGTTAAAACTTTTAACCCAGAAATTATTTGATTTTTTATTTATGTCTGATGTTAAACAAATAAATACATTTTTTATCTGATTAAATTAAGTGACCAAAAATAAATTCATACTAAAGTTATTAAATATTTCAAACAAAACCCAACTCGGTCCAACAAAAACTCAAAAGTCTGCCGTTAAACTGTTTCCAGTGTTGACATAAAAACCTGATTCAGGTAGAACGAACCAGGTTTTTAAATCAGCTTCTAAAGCCAAAACAAAATAAGAAAGCAGCCCAGTTAGCTCAGTGCACGGACTATTTGAAACGAAACGTTAAATCAAATGCAGATCTAACAAATAAAAATGTATAGACGGTCAAGCCCGACCATCTAATACCCTACACCACATCGTCGATTAAAAATGGCGGTTATGAAAAATTAATTAACGACCCTCGTATAATTTAATTTTCTGAATTATTCTTAAATGTGTAATACACTATTGTGACACTAAGATTTATGTTAAATTTATGCGCTTTTAAATGACTTTTTCTAGAGGAATATATGGAGGCTACAAGAAATTATGAACCGACCCTCGCATAATTTTGCAAATCGTTTTTTGCTTATATTTATCTTGATTTTACCAATTTATATGTGAGATTTTTGGTATCAAAAGTGATATTTAGAAAGAAGCCAATTTCAATAGGCTTCGTTTATAAGGTCAAAACAATAATACATACTAAATTTCATCGCTTTATTTGAAAAATTACGATCTATAGGCTGTTCACAACATTTATATGAACAGCTAGCCAAACAGACGGACATCAGTAAATCGACTCAGAAAGTAATTCTGAGTCAAACGGTATACTTAAAGGTTGCTGACAAGTGACACAAGTATTAAGACTTACGCCATAAACAGGAGTTTGTTGGACTCATACTGTACAAGCAGAGCATATCTTTAGCCTGTTGTTCTGTTGAATGAAATCAGAAATACCTTAACTACAATCATGTTCAATTTTATTACAATATTTCCAAGGCTCCAAAAGTAACAGTTCTATTTCCAAAAAATCATTTTTGAACCACTGTAACACGTTTATATAAATGTGTTTATTTATCATACGTAAGCAGTTTTAAAAGTTTTTTAAAAATTTCATTTTTAATTAAAATAATTTTCTATTTAATCCCGAATTTAAATTATTTTTCCGTTATATATCCTTCTTTTTAACATTTTTGTTTATTTAGTTTTATTTATTTATAGTTTTATTTAAATGTGAAATGTTAATAAATGCTATGAAATATTTTGTTGTTGTTTTTGTTGCATTTTTTTAATATGAAAAAGTCATATTATTTATTTGTTATTTTTGTTGTCATTCGGTTGGGGGGGATAAAAAGTTGTAAATTCGAAAAAAAGATGACTGTTGTTAAATTGAGTGTTAAGTTTGAAACTATTAAATAAATTATTATACACAAATAATATATTTATTTGAGTGAAAGGATCAGAAAAAATAAAAGAACATAAATGACACTGTTCAATATAACCAAAAAAAATATAAACATGTTATTTTTTATTTTGAAAATGTCATAAGAAAGTTGGAAATAGTTAACATTAAATCAATTTCCTGAAAATAGTTTTCCTAAATGATGAAATTAAAAAAAAAAAAAAAATGCTACATTCGTACTTGTTGTGCTAATTACGCTGTAGACAACAGGAGGGACGGACAGTTATACATAGTTAAATCGAGTCTAATTTGGATTTGATTTAAGAATATAGATGATTTCTTCTTGGCATTACGAATGAAATGACAAAGTAATTAACGTTTATAAAAGAATTTTTTTGTCACTTTGCCTGAACAAAATCTTTTGGACACATATTTCATGCTCTCCTATTCTTTTCTACAAGAGCCCACTGGTCTTAGCTTCGGACGTTATGGAAGGTTTATCTCTCTTAGTTCTTGCACTACTCAAGGGCTTGTTTATCATATTTGCAACATGTCAATTGAGTCAAAAATAAGTGAGCACATTTTTGTTAGCATTCCCCGATGTAAAAGTCGGTTTTTATAGAGCCCGTTGTAACAACTGATTGACTTCTTTTACCACACTTCATATTGCTTGTCATACCAAGAACTTTTTGGAATATTTTGATTGCTGTTAAATCCTAAACTTCTCTTTAACATTCCCTCGAGTATCAGCAACACAAAATTATTATTAGAAACTTACGGCAAAGCTCCCAGAGTATATGTTTCATCATCCATTATGCAACAAAAATATTTTTTATAAGAGTTGACTTATATTTCGATTCTCTATTTTTAAACTCTAAATGTTTAGCAGCGTTCTAGCCAAAATTTTTTTGTGTTTTGTGTATTTTTTAACCTGCATTAGCTTTATTTTTATGTACCAAATAGTCCAAGCACTGTGCTAACCAAGCTGCTTTCTGGAGCAGGCTGTGTTTGGAGTTCTTTTAAAAATGCTTAGAAACATCATGTAGCCCATTGCATCTACCTGAATCAGGTTTTTATCTACGAACATGTTCTCCCGGTATTGTTTAATAATATTTGAAACAGTTTAAAAGAAGACCTTTGAATGATTGGATAACTTTTTGTAGAAACAAGTTGGGTTCTTGTTGAAAATCTTTAGTGATTATAGTACGCAATTTTTTCTGGTCACTCATTTTTTATTTCTCAAGTCTTAAATTTAATAAAGATTAATACTAAAACACCCTCGAGGATTATTAGAGAATTAATGCGTCACACATAGAGGGCGTGATTGTATGCAATTTCACTATCCTCGAAATTAGCTGTAGCATTATAATCAGTTCAAAACCAAAATGTGAAAATGATAACTGAAACTGAAACAAAGCTGAACAGTAAACACCAATATCCAGTTTTGTGGAGACCCTATGACGCTATGAAGAAAAGCGGGACTTAAAAAATATATTTATTCATTTATATTTCATACAAAGGAAGTAGACATGCAAGAAATTTGCAGTTTAATGCCAGCAATGTAAATGATAGGACTGCTGTAGCATTTTCCTTTATTTGGTCTTTAATTATTTCTGGTAATAAAAAAAATTCTTAGATTTTCTTACATTAATGCGTCGGATCGAAATCTGTAAAGGAATTGATCTAATTTTTGCCTGATTATAAGGTCAATCATACTAATCATCGTTCGATCCCATTTTTGTGTTATTTTTGCTTCAAATTGAAGGATAATTTAAGCCGAGAGGATAAAGAAAAGTTACTGATCATAAACAACCACAACAAAATACAAAAATTAAATATACTTAATTAGAATTATTACTTTTTTGAGTAAAATATAAAATATATAAAAGTTTTTAGTTTTTGTTTAACAATAATAATCTCTCAATAATAATCGCCTTTAATTTTCGACAACTTTAACAATAAACCACTAAAATTAATTGCTGTTTAATTAGCTATAAGTATTATATATATATTTTATTCTACTTTATTGTTTATTGAATTACATTTATTTCCATTTCAATACAAATAATCCTTTTGCAAACGTATGATTAATATTTATTCACATTAAATATTACTCATACGCAAAGGAGGCTTAATATCAAATTACATAAATGGATGTTTTTTTTGTGGTGGAACTTTAAAACTAATTAAGGGGTTGATTTTAAAATTAGGAAACGGAAAGAGTAGAAATTTTTGAAAAAAATTTAATATTTTGTAAAAATTAAATTTTTGATTAAGATTAAATTTTTACAAAAAAAAAATCATTTTTTATTAAATTGAAATTTTTGCCAAAACTTTAAATGTTCACTACAAATTGATTTATTTCACTAAAAATTATTATTTTTCACTAAAAATTGAATGAACCATTTAAAAATTGAATTTTTCACTAAAAAAATGAATTTTTCGCTAAAGAAATGAATTTTTCACTAAAAAATTAATATTTACTAAATTAAATTTTCACCAAAAATTAGAATTTACAATAGAAATATAAATATAAATTTTCACAAAAAAAAAATACATTTTTCACAAAAAATTAAATTTTTCATAAAAAAATTAAATTTTTCACAAAAAATTAAATTTTTCACAAAAAATTAAATTTTTCACAAAAAATTAAATTTTTCATAAAAAAATTAAATTTTTCACAAAAAATTAAATTTTTAATAAAAAATTAAATTTTTCACAAAAAAAAATTTTTTTTCACTAAAAATTAAATTTAAAAAAAAAAATAATTTTTTTCACTAAAAATAAATTTTTTACAAAAAAATTATTTTTCACAAAAAATAAAATTTTTACTAAAAATTAAATTTTTCACTAAAATTAAATTTTTCACTAAAAATTAAATTTTTTCACTAAAAATTAAATTTTTAACTAAAAATTAAATTTTTTCACTAAAAATTAAATTTTAAACTTAAAATTAAATTTTTGACTAAAAATTAAGTTTTTCACTAAAAATTAAATTTTTCACTAAAAATGAAATTTTTTCCGATATGTGCGTCTGTCTGTACATCTGTCTCTGTTATTGGCAAGCTCTCATCCGAGGTAATTGACCGGGCTCAATGAAATTAGGTCTGAGTATTAACTATAGTCCTGAAAAGATTCCTATTTAAAACCAGCAAAATCGGTTCAATATGTTAAAAGATATAGAACCATATCTGAGATAACCTCTTAGTTAAAGCGTAAAATTATCAATTATAAATCGATAAATTTGAATCAAACTAATTAAGATAAATTACTATGACATCATTACTATTCCAAAAATAATCAAAATTGTTTCAGTAGAACAAAAACTTATAGTCAAAAATATAACTAATTTTATGACTTATTAAAGTTTCTTTATTATATATAAGAAACTCTCATAATAGTCACAAACACATACAATATATTTATGACTGTTATCGATTAATATTGTTAACCAGATTTTTAGACTTGAAAAAAATTGTGATTTTATTTATATCTCTACCTAAACAAAAAACATCAAAAAGGTGTTTCTTAGAATGCCAACAAAGAAACGCCAGAAAATAATCAGTTAGAACAAATTAATATTAATTATACGCACCGTATTGCACATTTTAACTTAAATATATATAGTTCCATAACTTTGAAACTTCGAAAAATAAACTCTTCCAATTTGGTACAATATTATAAGAGATATATATCCTTTAGAGTATTAACTGCATAAATTTATAGCTTATACTGGAAAGAAATAATATCGAGTTAAATATGTAAATATTATTTTCCAAAAACTGTACAAGAATATTTTCTAATTTATCATTTTCTTTTTCGATAATTCGATTACATTTGTATTTGAAATTTTCTCAACCCCTTAATTATACTCCATATTTACTTTGTCTCACACATATAAACACCTCCAAAAAAAAAAAACAACATCATTTCAATTTCATGATATTTATGCTTTTCATAATTACAAATAATAATAACAAGTAATGACGACGATGATGATGATGATGATAATTATGATGATAATGATGACGATAACATTTAATTGCATTATGTATCATTATTATTTATTTATTTAATATGTTTTATTAAATTGACTGAATATAATTTGTTGGAAAATTATTACTAATGCAATTATCGATGTCTGTCGCTGTCTGAAAATCTACAATAAACATAAATTTATATGTCAGTATATGTGTAATAAATATGCGAGCGTATGAGTGTGTATGTGCAACTAACTGTAAAATAAAATCTCATTATTTTTTTAGAGGCCTCTAAATTCCGCAACAAAAAATAAAATTCATATTTAAAATAATTTTCATGCCGCAGTTTTTTTGCCTCTAAAATGAAATGAGAGAGATAAATCTATGAACTTTTTTTCGAAAATTTAAAATAAATAATTATTTTTATAAATATATAAACTAAATCTACACAATCAAGGGAAACATGTTTATTTAATTTAATAAATAATTTTTAATAGTACATTATTCCGGCAGCTGTTCTGCCAAGTTACCTGCAATATTTCGAGGATTAAGGAAAACAAAACATATTAAATGAAAAAATAATTTAACGTTACCTGAAGTACTTCAAATATTTGTATTGGCTTTTGAAGTTAATAACGCAAATATTAATATTCTTAGCTGCTTTATGCACTGATCTAGCTGAAGAAATGTCAGATGAATAAATTTTTTTACATCCAATTTGAAAGAGCAAAGAGTGCGAAGTCACTAGTTGAATTCCTAGTTCAATTCTTATTCAGTAGTAGTTCAGTTCTAGTTTAGTTCCAGTTTTATACTAGTTCAATTCTAGTTCAGTTTTGGTTTTGTTTTAGTTCAGTTCTACTTCAGTTCTAGTTAATTTCGATAGCAGTTCATTTTAGTTCTAGTTCAGTTATATTTTCTAAGTAAACAAGCACTTTTAAAACAAGTCACTTTGTACAATCCAATTCAAAAACCACATGTAGCTTATTAAATAAACCTCATTGTTGTCTTTGACTTTTCTGTCATAAAACTTTTAAAATAAAACTTATTAAATTTTCATTAAAAATATCGTATAAAATATTTTCTCAACAAAAAAATAATAAAAAATAAAATAAAAATTGAAAAATAAATCTACTTATTTTTGAAATACACTCCTGAATACATTTACATTTATCCTTAAAAGTATTTACAAGAATAAATGTATTTTCAATTTAAGCTTTTGCTTTACAACTACAACAGCAACCAAACCACTAGAAGCACTACAACAACAGCAGCGACATCGACAGCTGTAGCAGCAGCACTAGTAAACTTGCAATATACACAACAAGAGCAGCCAAAGCAACATAATCTCGCTCTTATCGCTCATCCTATAGGGAAACCATTATAAAAATATCAAATAAAATGTGAATGAGAATCCAAATGAAAATGTGAAAATATCAGCAGGAATGATGATGATGATAACTGTACTGAACTGAACTGGTAGCAAGAAACTCCTGACAATTCCCCAAAGAAAATAAAGTGTAAATCTGCGAAGCGTAAATTTAATTAAAAAAATCTGGACGTTTATATAATAAAATCTGTGGAAGGGAAGGAGAAAAAATGAGGAATAAAGGAATAGGAGATTTAAGCAATTGAAACCTGAGGACATATGAAAACAACAACAAATTTATAAAAAAAAAACTAAATAAATGTCATGATATGAAATGCTTTATATAAGAAACGATAACATATAAAATATCTTAAAAAATCATTAAAAATTTTACAATATAGACCTAACTAGTACTGAATTAGAACTGAACTATAACTGAACTTGAACTGATCTAATCCGAACTCGAACTGAAGTAGAACTGATCTTGAATTGAACCACAACTGAACTAGAACTCTAGAACCGAACTGAAGCTGATCTAGAGCTGAATTAGAACGCAAATAGAACTGTACTAGAACTAAACTAGAACAGAACTAGAATCGAACTTGAACTCAACTTGAATTGAACTTGAACTGAACTTGAACTGAACTGGAACTGAACTAGAACTGAACTTGAACCGAACAAAAACCGAACTAGAACTGAACTAGAACTAAACTAGAACCAAACTAAAGCTGATCTAGAACTGAACTAAAACGTAAGTACAATTGAACTAGAACTGAACTTGAATTTAACTTGTACTGAACTTAACCTGAACTGGAACTTAACTAGAACTGATCTAATCCGAACTTGTACTGAAGTAGAACTGATCTTGAATTGAACTACAACTGAACTAGAACTAAACATGAACCGAACTAAAGCTGATATAGAACTCAACTAGAACATAAATAGAACTAAACTATATTTGAACCAGAACTAAAAATGAACTTGAACCTAACTGGAACTGAACTAGAACTGAACTTGAACCGAACAAAAACCGAACTAGAACTGAACTAGAACTAAACTAGAACCAAACTAAAGCTGATCTATAACTGAACTAAAACGTAAGTACAATTGAACTAGAGCTGAACTTGAATTTAACTTGTACTGAACTTAACCTGAACTGGAACTTAAGTAGAACTAAACTATATTTGAACCAGAACTAAAAATGAACTTGAACTTAATTGGAACAGAACTAGAACTGAACTAGAACTTAACTTGAACCGAACCGAAGTGAACTATAAAACTTCCTTACTCATTTCTACTGAATTTCTAATTCATTTTCTTTTTTATTTTTATTTTTTTTTGTCTCTGTTCTTCTTTAAATTCTTTTGTTTAAATAAAAAATTATTTTTAAATTAAACAATTTACATAATTTCATAAAATGTACTAAAATCAATATTCGGATGCATAAATTATAAATAATTTATTTACACTTGTAATGTGAAGCATTAAAGCAACAAACGTTTAATTTTAAATTATAGAAAAAATAAAATTTAAACTAAATTAAAATACATGAATATTGAATATTAAATAATTAGAAACACCAGCACAAATACAAACAACAGCAAAAAAAAATAACAAATATTTGCAATAAAATATTCACACACACATAAACACAGAGTAAAATATTTCTTTTTACAAAAAAAAAAAATCTTTTTATAAAAAAAATTCTTTAACATTAAAAAAATAGACAAACAAAAAAATCAAATAAACTCAAACCTCCTACAGACAACCACATGTATTGCAAATATTTGTTAGTAGTGGTAAAATTTGTAGTTTGCATAAAACATGTCATAGTAGTGGTGGCTGGTTGCTGTTGCAAAATACTCAATTTAATATTAAAAAAAAGAATTTGCCACAAAAGTGAATTAAATTAAAATTTAAATTCACACACAAACACAGATAAATAAAAAAGACAAGCACACACACAAAAAGACTTATTTAAAAAATCTGTTAAATATAAAAATAACAAAAACTACACTCTCTCGCTCTCTTATGTCCACATACTTATATGATTTTCTATGACACTGAGCTTTTAATTGAATTAAGTAGAGAATAAACACTCGATATTTTAGTTTGTAAATTTATTTTTTAATTCAAATATTAAGTATTTTAGTGTTTGCATCTTTACGATTTTTTAATATTTTTTTTATCAATTTGTCGCTTTTACTGTCTTTTACTAAAGTTTATAGCAAAATATTATTATTTCTTTTCGTAAAATAAATATAAATATTAATGGAGGGTATAAAAATTATTTTATATAATAAAAAATTGTTTAACATATCGTTTATTTGCTGCAAGATGGTTATAAAAAAACTTGAGAATTTTTAGTTATGGCGATATGCCTCTCAAAAGTAGGCAACGAAAAATTAGAATAAAATATGAGAATTTTTTTGTTATGATAAAAAGAGTTGCAAGAGAAGAGAACAGAGAAATGGATAAGGATATATTATAGCAAAGTATTCAAAAGATCATATTTCATGAGCCTCTTTTTAAATTGTCTAATGTTTGATTAGGTTAACTCATCAGGCTACCATTAGATTAGAACAGTAGATTTCACCATCGACTGCACTCGTCCCACGCCAGTACGTGCCGGAATAAAGGAGTGATCGCAAGTTTAAATTACAAAAATCATCCTGCGAGAGGGTGCTAACTCAGTACCAAAGCCAATACTCTAATCTGTTCCCTACGAAACCAAGAAGTTTATTGGTGCTTTTGGCTTCGTACGAGGATCAGCTAGTATGTCAATCAGACTGTTCGTATTACTTGCTACCCTTAATATAAGTGAAAGGTAAACCTACCAGGGGATCAACAAACTCGTATCCAAACTCTATTCCCCGCCTAATCGCAATAACGTTACTTGCACAGTTGCTACGTCCAGGAATCCGGATAAGTTTAACCCTTGAATGTTTCAGTTAAAGATAACTGATAATCGGTTGTTAACACAGATGTCGTGTAGACAACTGTTAATCTCCTAACGATAGCGACCAAAGGACTTGATCGAAATATCCGCCTAAAGGATACTAAAGTTATCTGTTAGCGTACACTGAATCAAATATCGTAGGTATAATGGAATGGCAAATCATTGAAGTGCAAAATTATACGAGGATCAATTCATAATTTCTTGTACCTGCGATTTAGCTCCTCATAAAAAATTCATCTTAAAACGCATATATTTCACACACTTAAGAATAAGTAAGAAGAAAAAATTACACGAGGGTCGTTTATTAATTGTTTTCGCAACTATCATTTATGACCAATTCCCTAGGAAGGTTTGCGAACACTATAATTCTGTCCTTTTTAAAAGATATTACGTATCACTCTTTCGGAACGTTTAATTTTACGACCAAATTTCTTTATCGGACAAAATTAAGTTTTCTTGATCGGACCTAAGAATTCCTTTGGGCATCTTTTAATGCTATGAAATTTATCGATTGCAGTAAAATTGAGATATTTTCATTGCTTTTTTAGATAAAAAATAGTCTAAACAAAGGAATGTTTAGGCAAAGCTATATCGACAGGCAACAATAGTCTAAACAAAGGAATGTTTAGGCAAAGCTATATCGACACAGATTTTAAATTAAAGCAAATATATATACTTCATTGGATCCCAGATATTTCCTTTGTTTTTGGTTTAATTCTGGACCACTGTAAACAGTAATTACAAATACTATGTTGTGTGCCATTTCGAAGCTGAATGAGTACTGAAAATTTAATTCAATTGGTACTTATTTGTTGCATAATTTTGAAAACCTTCATTTTGATGGAGTCACCGCTGATTTTGACCTCATTCCAAAAATGAATCTATGGCATAATTTTCGCTGAGTTTTTTAACAACAATAAATTCCATGTGCCCCAAACACTAACAGCCAACTTATATAAGGTTCCTTGAAATGAATCTCCAAAGTTAACGCAATAAAGAATGCAAAATACTACAAAAAATCATGCAGATACACATACAGATATATTTATATTTATATATAACATTTCATCACATGATGTCAGTTGATGCATGGAAATTGTGAAATTTTTATTAAATATGAATTCAACAGGCTTTTTTTTACCATGAAATCGCTATAAAGAAGAAAATGAAACCAAATAAAGGACGTTCCATTTCTCTTTTTCCCTACATGTTTCCGCTTTCACACGCACACACATGCAATACACTTGAAGCAACAAATTTAATAATAAAAAATTGAAAGATGTAAACTTGTACATTTTTACATTGAATTAAAATTAAAAAGAAAATAAATATATTGTTAGTTGTAGTAGTGGAACGTACTCATACATATAAAGTGTTAGTGAGCACAGTGTTGCCGAACTGAATCTTTTGAACATAATTCTGTAACTTTAGAACTGTTAGAGATATTTTAATGAAATTGCACATTCTTGATCTTGATCTGAGGTGTTTTCATTCTTATAGGGAGGAAAAAAATTATAAAAAAATTTAGTGGCCAAATACAGGACCCGTAAATTAAAGCCAAGTTTCTTTGTTAAATATTCTTCCTAAATAATGAATAATGAAACAGATGTTCTGGCGGGTATTGGTATTGCAATTTATATGAGTCTAGAGCAAATGAAGCCAATCGTTTGTTACAAAGGGGTCTACAAATAACTAAATTCGCATCAAGGAATGTATACAGAAAAGACTGACTGAATTGCCTTTAGTGGTATAATAACAATATGGTATTTTACTAAGAGAGGCAAATTCTTTAAACTGCCCGGAGTTGAGTCCAGTGGAGAGATATTGGGATAGAGTTAAAAGACAATTTAAGAACATAAACAGTTGCAAGAACTAAATGTCTGCATTTATTTTGTCTCTACCCAATATGAATTTTTGATCAATTAAAAAAATAACCAAGACGTCCAACTTTAATGACTCACCAACTACGCCCCTAACCAGTTAGGGGGCTGTTCTCCTCCAAATCAATTAGCAATCAACTCAGCTCTTGTCATATGAATCATTAAATTTTATGTTCAATCTATACTTTTCTAAAAAACTCTATTTGAAAACACTGTGTCGTGGCAGTTAAAATTTTGCTGAGAATTGTGGTTGGCAGCAATTGTATTTGTTGGTTTGTATGTGTGAGTGAATGCAGTTAACGTCAAAGTGGCAGTAAGTTGGTAGCAAAAGAAGAAAAAAACAAGAATAAGAAAACAAACAAAACCACATATATTTTAATATTTTGAAGCTCCTCTGTAAAGAAGGGTATAGTGCAACGCACACATACACAAACTCATTCATATATATATTACTATAAAGCCTTCTGTATCGTATGAAAAAAAATCGAGCCTGTTTGTGTGAGTATGTTATGATGATGCATGAGTCTTTCTATAAGCTTTAATATTACCTTCATACTGTAAGTATTTACTTATGTATGTCTGTGTGTATGTCTATATAAATATGCATGAATATTCAACCCACACACACTCACACTCTCTCCCTTGATATATATTTATTAAAAAAGTAGAGAAATAAATATACATTCTTCATTCCATTAAAATGAAAATTATACACAAACACTCTCACACACACACATACATATATCTTATCAAATTTACACACTTGTGTGTCTGCTGAAAGGAAACCAAAATGAGATTTATTTTTTTATTTTACTTTTTATTTTATTTTCTTTAGTTTTTTTTTAATTCATTCTCAAGATTACAAATACTTAGGAAATAAAATATAATAAAAAGACTTGTTTCAAGGTTTCATTATTTTATGAAGAGTAAAAGAAAAAATAAAAATTAAATATTTAATTTTTTCTGATGATGTTAATTAAATAAAATGTTTGTTGAGAATAATTAGGTCAAAATTGAAGGGCAGTATTGAGAATAAAAGGAAAAAAGGAAAAGTAAATTTAAATAAATATTTTTTTTTGTGAAATTTAAACAAATTTGATTTAAAATTTTTAAAATCCTTATGTCGTATACTTAATATTTAAAAATTTAACATTAATCATACGTATATATATACATTTTGTAGAACAACTAAATTCTTTTGAAAGAAATTTAGTTATAAAAAATGATTTTTATTTTTCAAACGTTACAAGAAACAAATGTCATGTCTGAGCCATAA
Organism: Cochliomyia hominivorax; assembly: GCA_004302925.2. Lineage (NCBI taxonomy): Eukaryota > Metazoa > Arthropoda > Insecta > Diptera > Calliphoridae > Cochliomyia > Cochliomyia hominivorax. The sequence goes on from PYHX02000158.1 coordinate 19,983,666, forward strand.
CCATGACATTAGATATAATAACACAGAGTTCATCAGATCAAAATAAAATAACATCCTATATAGACACAGTTGAAGGATATCAAAATAAGTTCATTTAAATTTAATTAATGTTGATTTAAAATAACTTAAAAATAATTTAAATATTTAACGAAATTACAACCGAAAATATTTGTTCTACGCCCGTTTGGGATTTATAGATTGTTAAACCTCAGTACGGATATTCTCGATGTTTAAAAGTAATATAAATTATAAAAGAAAGGGGGGGGGTAAGCCCATTTCCTTTATATCTCCTTAACTGAAAAAATATAGGGTGAATAGGGCCATGGGTAGAGTACTTCCCCATATAAAGCAAACATTTATTGTCGAGTATAAAAAGAAAAAATATATATTTCTTAAAATAAAACTTTAATTTTTTTATTTAAAAAAATTTACTTCCTATTAAAGCGTCTATTTTGCTAAAAAACACTTTTTTAAATCCTGTATTTTAGCAAAAACAATAATTTTAAAAAAAAACTGTCAGTATAGAAATTTATCAAAAATTTAATTTGTTTTAATTTTTTTATTTATTATTATTATTTTTTATTTTGTAAAAGGTCAACAAACTCAAGTTTTTCAATAAAAAGTATATTTTCATAAAAAAATCACTAAAACTTAATTTTTTGTCAAATCACAATTAAGTTTGAGCAAAAATTTTAACAAAAGGAAAAATAAAAGTATCTAAAAAAAAAAACAATTTAGATCTATAGTTAAAGGGATTTATAAAAAAACACTTTTTTATTTTATTAAAAACCAACTTTAAATAAAAATTAAAATTTTCAGCGGAAATTCAGTTCCTTCCAATTTTTTTTTTTACTTTTTATTAAAATTTTACAAAACCTTTTTTAGGAATTAAAAAAGGTCCACAATAATTGACACATTGTGCTGTCTATTTTGCATGTGTCAATTATTTTGGTCGTGAGCGTGCTAGCAACATACAGACAGACAGACGGACATACATTATGTCATCTGTAATGATTCCTTCTTAGCGTTACACATGGAATGACAAGGTTAATATATATCTTGATGGATTTTAATGAAATTTAACATGCTGATAACACAGAAGATTAGCATTAGGATTATTTATTTTTAAGTGTCCATAAAGGTTCATAGGCAAAGTTATTGGGGTTGCAAATTTCACGCTGTTACGAAGCTATGATTTGCTTCCTATAACTCCATCCGTGGAAGTCTTTGATATCTAAATGTCCAAAATTATAATGCTACATACACTTAATCCAGACGATCAGAAGTTAAAGATTTTCCAAACAAATCGATTATGCCCCTCTATGAATTGGTTGATAGAATACTGTCCGTATGGCTAATTCGAAAGAGTCATTTAAAAGAACTTGAATAATAAACCTTTATTATAATTCCACCTTATAATTATATAATAAATCAGATGGATGGTATTTTTTTTTTAGAAAATTAAGAATTTCTTCTACTGCTTTCAAATCAACAGTAATTGCAAATAGATAATTAATTTTTATATTAAAAATGCGTATACTTAATATTTAATACGTATACTTAATATTTAATAACAATTTTTAATTAAGAAAAACCCAATTATTTTATTATGTTATCTTAATGAAATTTTTAATTACCCATAATAAATATAATAAAAAATTAATTTCATTTAATTGCTTTTCAATTTGCAATTAACAGAATCTGTAAAGTTTAGAATAAACAAAAATTCTCTGTTCCATAAAGCGCATGCCCGTTTTGGATGCCATTACTCTCATGTTATTTATGGAAAGTAACAGAAATTATAACAGTTATATGGAGATACAAATACAAATACAAATATCGTAAATGTTTTGGTTAACATTAGATTGTAGAGCTCTGTTAATTAAAAATGGATGTTAAAATAAACCAGTATAATGTTAAATGAAAGAAAAACATAGAAAATGTTAAACAGAAGAGGGAAAATGTTATTAAAAGTAAAGTTAACATTAATGAGAATGTATTTCTTTATTTGTATGTATGTTTAGAGATTTTACACAAAAATGTAATAAAAAACATTTAAATGACAAAACCAGAGACAACTTAGACTGAGTAAAACTGTATTTCTTGATTTTTTTAATATTGATTCGTAAAAATTTTTAGAAAATAGATAAATTTGACTAAAAAAGCCTCTTTTATATCGAATTTTCAGTCAAAGTATAAGTTTCATATACAAGTATTTGATAATCGTGGAGTCGTTAGAACTTAAAGATCCTTAAATTTTCTAATTTTTGTTATTTCTAGAGAAAATTTTTATTTAAATTTCAATACGATGTATAAGAACTTCTCCATAAATTCTCAATTTTTTGTGAAAATATCAAAAATTCAGTTCCTAGAATTTATGTGTAAAATTTTACATTCCATCATCCAGCAGAAAAAGACAATTTAGAGGTAAATTCCAGATTTAAGATATTAGGACTTAAGAAAAAATTACCAATTTTTTTTTTTTAATTTGGATAAGAATTGTGAACAGACTTCCAGATCTCTATCCCAGTTAAGAACAAAAAAATTGTTGAATAAATATTTCCATCCGAAAAATTCGATTTTCTCAAAGTTTCAATATCTAATTGATATAACTTTTTAATGGATTCATATGTTTATATGGTTATAACATCAAAATTGTTAACAATTTTATGGAGAATCTGGCAAATATTGAAAAATAAATTGGAACATTTATTAAGATCACAAATTTAAAAGGTCTAATAATGAACATGAGTAAACATGAGTTAAAAATTTACTATTTAAATTTCTTGAAACTACAAGAGATATCCTGCGTATAAAAGTATTAATTAATAGGTGAATTTTTATTGAATTTTTAAAATATTAACATACCCGAGGAGGCCAAATTTGGAGTATCACTGCGCTTTGAAACGAATTGTGAAACTCTTCAACTTTTATCAGATAAAATTTCATTTAGATTGTCAAACAATTTAAAATTACAAATAAGTATCAAAAAATATTTATTTCGACACACTGTATAATTAGAATTTCAGATTTCGATATATTATTATGATTCGAGTGAAATCAATGTCATTTAAGCATTTTAAAATTGAGTAAAGGAAGCTTTGGTTTATCATGGACTGACTCTTTAAATGTCCAAAATATATTCATGTTTAGAATTATATTTTCTTACACCAGATGTACATACTTAAAGTGATACTTGAAAGTGCGTCTTGCTTCTACCGATCCTCGTAAAATTTGGCATATTGTTCAAAACAAACCTTATTATGAAATTCGATCAAATTGTAGTATATTTCGTATTTTTATGGGCCAAAAAACTGTGGCCCCAGAACGTGTAACTATTAAGTAAATTTATTAATGTTGAATATTTTTTTTTACAAATTTTCACACAAACATTCCTGATGTCTTTTTCAATAGATTTAGATTAATTGATATTTACAATATCAGTTCACAGAAGTTGGACTTCGGTACTCACTGTAGGGTATTTATTATACTTTTGGAAATATTTTTATCAAAGTAAAATTTTTCTATATTTTTGCATATATTTTTTGTTTCTGAACTTGTTTTACTCTATTTTGGTCCAAAAGAATTCTGAAATGTTGTCCATATTCTGCCCAAATTCTTAATAATGTTTATGCAAAAATTTAATATCCAAATAGATTCAATAAAAAGTTCCTTTTCCCCCGGATTGGATTTTTGGGTATTTTGGAATGAAAAAGTGGGAATGTTTTAATAGTTCTCTTTCAAATGTATCTTTTTCCATTTTTTCGAGTTGCTTAATAATATATTTATTTTTAAAAATTTATTTTAAAGTCCAATATTTTACAAAACTGCAACGGAAACACGAAAATTTTGATTTTTTTGAAAATTTTGTTGAAGATTTTTAAAGATCCTTTTAATTTTCCAATGATACTAAATATTTTTAAAAATATTTTACAAATAGAATTAAAACTTGACTTCTTCCATATATGTTTTAAAGGATTTTGGATGAGCATAAGTTTCAAGTCCTCAAGTCGAGCGAGGATGTACCTGTGTGAAGGTTATTGAAGATTTGTTTATTTAAAGATCAATCAATAGTCATTATTTTAAATTCCATTAATTTTATAACTTTGATATTCTACATTGATATATAAAAATCCTTCAGTTAAACAAAACACATATCCTTTCAAAAAAAACTACAAACTTAACTTTCTGACCCACTTAAAACAAATTTTGATTTCATAAAAAAAATATATTAACTCATTATTCATTTATATTAATTCTCAAATAAACTTGTTTTGTTGTTATTGTTGTTATTATTCATTAATAATATCTGTAGGATATGAATAAGTGAAAATATATATAAAATACGGAAATATATACAAAACGGATATTAACTTCATAATACTACAACGACTACTACTACAACAATTTTTTGGTATTAAAATAATAAGCAACTAGAGCAGTGGGATACATTTTTTTTAAATTGCTATTTTTCTGCTGTCTTTTTCATTTTACATAAATTTGTTGTTGTAATTTTTTAATATATTTTTTTTTGTGTTTCCATTTCATACATAAAAATAATACAACATATTTATTATAACTATAGACAGAAAGACAGACAGGCGGACAGACAGATAGATAGTGGTATGTTGTATTACAACAGATAGTTATTTTATATAATACAAATATACATACACTCAAATACAACCACACACATGGAAATAGTAATTTTTCCATTATCCTTAATATTTATGTGTATGTGTGTGTGTGTAATTTTAACAAAATAATAAAAGAATAAATAATAAAAGTAGTATTAAGTTAAGAAGGCATAAGTCGACTTTAATTCAGGATTAAGGGATTCTACATTTAAGCAAGAGGAATAAGGAGAAATTTCGAAAAAAAAATCTGTTACATTTTTTTGTGAACAAATATCTTTTTAATTGAAAATAATACTTAATCCATCAGAAAATTGTTAATAAACGACTACAAAAGGAAACTAATTTTAAAATTTATTTTTTTTTTAAGGAAACGGGAATGAAGCTCGAAAATCAAACTAATGATCACATGGAGTACAAATTGAAAAAATATTATGTAAATAATTAAATTCCCATAAAAGAAAAACTAGAAACTACACTCAGTAACACAGTAATATTTGTTTTTCCAAGTCGATTTAAATTTTCCTTTAAAAGGACTTAACAATTTTAATCAGAAAATAGATGAAAATATATGAAGATGTCTATAATATAATAAAATTATTCATTTGATTTTTATTAGTAAAATACCACTAAAAACGTCCCTTCAAACGTTTATGCCCTTAACTACCATTGGTGGGTGTATTATACATTTGTGCTGATATTTTGAAAATACAAACAAATCTTGTTACAGACACTTTAAAGTATTCAACTCAAATCAAATCTTTCTAAGTCAATTTAACGGTGTCCATTTCCGTCCGAGAGTCCAACTGTCTTTCCAACTGGTTTTTCATATAAACATTGCACAATATTTACAAATCCATATTTTTTTGGATATAATTCCTTTACTTTTGAACCGTTAGAGATAAACTAAGGAAATTTCACATGATTAAAGCTGAGATGCTTTTCATTCAATGTGCAACGCCAAGAAAATATCACCTCAGACCCCATGAAGTGTATATATATTTTTAAAGCAAATTAAAATCTGACCCGATTAAGCTATGTCCATCAGTCTACATTCGGTCTGTCTGTCTGTTCGTCTATAGGAAACATTCTCATTCCTAGAATAAATGTCCTAATTAAATGAATTTTTGCCACATTAATTATTATTCACCTAATCAGTTTCTTTTACAAAACCAGCTGTATCGGTTTATTGGGATAAAAGTTTAAGACCAAGAGAGCTCTAATACAAGTGTTTTCCTGGGCTGGAGTAACAAGCTTTTAAAACCCACAGATATTTGAATTAAATTTGTCACAAATAAATCTTATTTTAGTCATACTAAATTTCAACAGATAAGTGCACAAATAACCTCTCCCCCCATACAAATTATTAACCCAAACTTTACAAGGATCGGTCCAAAATTCTTCATTTCTGCGTTATGATATAGAATGATATAACGATAACTCTTAATTGTTTTCTAAAAAAGGACATGTTACACATTTTTGTTGATATCTACATAAAATTTAACATATTTGGAGCTAAAATGTCTTAGATTCCGTTTAGACCCTAGACAGTCTAGTAATTTTTACTGGGGAGGACCAATATTAAGTTAATTTGTAATTCTTTGTAAATATTTCTCCAACTATAAGAAATATCTCACAAATGTAGATATTTTATGTAGGGCATTATAATGTCATTAAGTACTTCAGAAATTATTTCCAAAATAAATAGCATTTAGGGACCATTGTGCTATGCGTCATCTACATATACATAATATATATTTTATAAAAATTTACAAGCTTCTGTATACAAATAAAATTTATGTTGTTTTAAATCATAAATGATTTTTTTTTTTGCGAATCTTTAGAAAATCACCGACTATGCCCCTAACCTAACACCTCAATAATATATCTCTAAATTTTCAAAATTAACAGAATTATAACTGCTTTAAAACTCTTGAATACGCTAAATAAACATGTGACGTATGATTGATATTAATTAGACATTTAATATTAATCATACGTAACGTTACTAAGAAAAGTTTTAAAAATTTAATTAAAAGTTACAAACATTTTCTAAAACTTAATAGATGTAACTAGACTTCTGACATAAACCATAAGAAAACAATACATGTAAATACTTAAATATCCATACACACACACACAAACTTATACATTCTTTAACTCGGTTTTAGCTAACGCGAAATATACCAATTGTTAGAGATAAAATTGTTGCTTGTTCCAGTAAAGAAGATTAACATGTTTATACATATGCAGTTATATAAACATATACACACATACAGATATACACACATATATATTTATAAACGCACCCAAGTGAGTTTATGAAAAATGTAAATTTTTTTTGTTTTTGCAATTTTCATAAAAGCATCATCATAACAATAACTAAAACAACAACAAAATTTTCTATCACACACAGACAAGACAAATTACAAATACATGTAGATAAGAAGCAACAAAAACGTCAGTATCAACAATTTAGATGAAATGTATTTTTCACAATATTAAAGTTTTGAAAGGAAAATTTATGTAAGAAAAATAGAAAAAAAATTATATTGAAATTTATTTATCAAAATAAAATTGATATTGAAAGAGAGAAAAAAATGAAACAAACAACCGAAAACAATATTTATTCAAAATAAAAGAAAATTATTGAAAAATTGATCAGCTAAGAGAAAAAGGTAAAACATGAAAAAATGTTTTTTATTGAGATGAAATTTTGAAATGAGTTTTTTTAATAAAAATTTCTAATATTTAATGATCTTTGAAATTATTCTGGGAAAAGAATTGATATTCTTTATTTTGTTCTCTAACAGTTTCAAATCCTTAAACTCTTAATTTTTGACCATCTGGGACGTATGATTAATATTAATTATTATATGGCAAATTAGTTTTTCAGAAATAATTTTGTAGTCTTGGAACCATGGGGATTTTGAAATGGTAAAAGTTCTACTTGATTTGAAAGGGCGCAAGCTTCTATCTTATTAGAGGCGTAGTCGACGATCATTCAGAAAGAGCCAACTTGAACTAACTTTTTTATAATAAAGTGGTAAATAAGGCATTTATTTATATTTGGCTTATGTTTCAATATTTTGCCACCTGAACGTATGATTAATAATAACTATAAGGTTGCAGGAAAAAATATTATTTTTTAGAGTTTTTAAGCGTTTTAAAATTTTTAAATCGAAAACTGAAGAAAACACTTTAAACTTCATTAAAACACCTCAGAAATGATTTAAATTGTGTGAAAAGTTTTAAAAGTTGTCGAAAACTTTTGAATCGTTAAATATATTTAAGCAAAATTTCATTATGATAAGAATTAAGGTGTTTTCGAGATTATTTGTTGGAGTGCAAGCCCCTACCTCATCAGGAGCATAGTCCGTGGCTCTCTAAAATTGGCAACCTAAAATACACAATTTTTTAAATCGCCAAAAATTCATTAATGATGAATATATAAAGGATGATAATATAAATCTCTATATTTAGTTATTTTCCATACGTGTTCTTCTAATTTTAATAATGAGTGTATTTGTTTATATCATTTCCTGTAGAATATATGGGAAATAGCTTAATTTCTCTAGAGGAAGCTGAGTTTAAGATGGATTTTCTCTTAATAAATTATCTTTACGCACAAGTATTTGGTATCTACGTAAATGCTAAGACCTGTAGATTGAGAATTTCTTAATAAATGATAAGTAAAACGTGATTTAATGTTAAAAATTTACTAAATTTAAAATTTCGAATTTTTGCTTTATTTTTTGGAAAATTAAATTAATATTTAAACTTAAAATAAATTTAAATAAATAAGGTTATTTATTTAAAATTGCAATATGTTATATGTGAAAATAATCATTAATAAGAAATTAAAAAATGCCCACTTTATCCTACCTAAATACCCAAAATCCCAATCCATAAAATACTTGTTAAAAACACTTTTTTCACTTAAATAATCCCTCTGTCATTGTAAAGACAATATATGTAGTTGCACTGCTGCATATTCCTGTAAACGCACTTATCTTCTTTTTTAAAAAATAAAAAAAAAACATATTTAGTGAGCAAATAAAATTTTTATTAAATAAACTTGAACTTCACTAAAAATATTATTAACTGTAGACGGACGATCCTTTGTTCTGAATTACCTCAAAATTATGGTCTGATATTGAAGATCGGAATCAATTACCTCCCAAACATGCCTCACTTTTAGTTTAAACCCTGTTTAAGTCATTATGCTTTCGTTTTAGTCATAATTCGAATAAAAGGCACAATACAAGCCATGTACCCCAACAATTTCTCCACTAGACTTAAGTCTGTACAGCAAGGCGACCAATCCAACAGAGGTATTTTTAATTTGTTTAACCATTATTTACACTATTTTGAAACATGTATCGCAACATTATACTCCTGGGATTTACAATCTTCATTCATTTTTTACCATAAAAGAAAAAAGTGCATCTTCATGCAATTCGTTATAAATTGAGCTAATTTATTTTGTTAGAACAAGACAAATTTTAGATTTGCCAACTGCAGAAAATGTTGCCCAAACTATATAACTACGACGCAGAAATTAGATTTTTATCCAAAAATTGGTGGATCTCAAATGTTGCCCATAACATGAGTATGTGTAACGAACATCTAAATTATTATAATTTTTTTTCATTAAAGATAAATACCTTTTTCTACTCCGCTGCCTTCATTAGAGAAATAGTTTAGTTGCTGTAATAAAATTATTTTTATAAAATAAAACAAATATTATGGTCGCAATATATTTGGAAATATGCTTTACTGATCACAATATTATTGTTATTAAACAGCCCATTATAAAAAAACTACTGTTATTAGGGCAAAATATTATTTTTAGTTTTAACTTTTTATTGAATTAACAATATTTTTTATTGGAATAACAATATTTTTAGTGGTGATAACAATAATTTTAATGGCGATAACAATATTTTTAGTGATATTAAAAATATTTATAGTGCTGAAAACAATAACTATTGTTATTAATGCAAAATCACAATACGAATAAACAAATTTTTTATTACGTTAACAATATTTAATAACAATAGTATGTTGCTCTTGCTTATAGTTACAAACATATTTTAGCTCTGAGTGCATTAGAAGATTTTTATCATGCTGCTTCTTAAACTTTGGCTAACATAAAGGCTTCCTCCATTTTAAATTTGAAGTCTTAGGAAGTTTTTGTTTGTTCTTTATTTGTGTAGAATTCATTAGATTATTGTTCAAAAAGAAATTATTTGCGACGCTTTCGGAATGTTGAAAAAAAATTTTGGAACTTTTCTTGTTCGGGTATTGTGAAATTTATAGATTAAATTAGAAAATTTTAAAGTAAAATTGAATTATTTTCTATTAAAAATATTTTTTTTTATTTATAAGAAACAGAATTGTTGGCAATTTCTTTAAAGTTTAAAGTCTCACGCCTGCATTTATAGCAACAGCAATAACATTAGAACGCTTGAATTAGACAAACAACAAGACCTCTAAGTTACCTCTAATTAAACAATCGTCAATTTTACCTTTGGATGAAAACAAGAAAAAAAAAACAGAGAAAAAATTAAATGCGTTTATAAAAATATGCATCAGTTTATTTACAAAATGTGTTTGTTTTAATTCATAAATGAATTTTTGGTGATTTTTTTTAGGTAAACAAATTTGATGAGTCAGCCCCAGATCATATTGAATTCTGTTATCCCCTAAATGAACTCTAAAGCAACTTACTATGTGATACTTCGTTAAAATATACGCGTCGATTCGATAATAACAGATTTATTTCCAAAAAATCTATTTGAATCCATTGAGCTTTAATTTTAATCAAAAATTGGTAACATTTGTAACCCTCTATAAAAGGGTATCCAAAATTCATTACTGCTGAATATTTACGACCTACACCATCGTTGCATCATACGCTTTTGATGATACATACAACTTACAGAAAAAAATGGTGTTACACCCGCCTTTAAGTACACCATTCGAAAAGTTTTTTGAGTCGATGTGGCGCGTATTAATATTTTGACCCAAGGACGAAGCCTGTTCAATTTGGTCATGTTCAGTCTTATGATATTCTAAAACAATATTCAAAATTATGCGAGGGTCGGTTCATTGCTTCTCATAGGTCACATATAAGCCCCCTTACAAATACCACTTTGAAGAGCATAAACTAGAACAAATTAAGATAAATATAAGTAAAAATTGTGCAAAACTATACGATCTTCGGTACATAATTTCTAGTAGTTCCCATATTATCACCGAAAAAAAAATAATTTTAAAACGCATAAATTGCACATAAATGTTAGTGTCACAATAAGGTACTGCGCATTTAATAATAAATCAGAAAAGAAAATTGTACGCGTCGTTCATTAATTTTTCATAACAACCAGTTTTAAGCAACAATGTGGTAAGTGTATTAGATAGTCGGGCTTTACCGACTATAACGTTCTTATTTATTTCTTCATAATTGCACTTTAATATTTTCGGATTTTATATCTTTTCTTGTAAAAAACAAAAATACATAAAATATAAACATAATTTATTTCAATATTTATTATTTTTATTTCTCTTCTCTCTCTCTCTCCCTCTCTCTCTCTTAAAATTTACAAGATTGAACATTTATACTCAAACACTAGAAACTCTTAAGTAAATTCTCGTATAACTTGAGGTTTTTATTTATGTCAGATTTATTATATAAAATCACTTTATATGAATATTTTTTTTTTTACAAAATAAAAACTGGAGAACAAAAAAAAAATATATAAAAATAAATAAAATATAAATAAATTTTATATGAAAAGTTTAGTTATTATTTTTTAATATTAAAGCATTTTATTTTATTTATGCTTAAAAATCAAACTTTTTAAATTAAATATATGAAAAAAGTTTAAACAAAAATAATAAAAAAACATACTTACACACATATGTACACACATTCATAAACCGTGCAGAACAGTGGTTTAAAAACGATCCACAGTGTTTCAATTGAAAAATGAAATGGTAACTAATCTTTAAACTTACGAACGGAAAGTCCGATTTTAATGAAATCGTAGGCGAGTTTAAGATCTTTTTGTTAACTATAAGAGTTAGCCTACCTATGCGACAAGGTTTCTAATAGGTTTTCAGTAGCAGAATTCACCCATATAAAAATCTTTCAAGTCGGTTTAGATATAAGAATATGGTTTTTATGACCCGAGGTGACCAAATTTGGGACTCTGGGACCGACGCCCGTTAAGTCCACAAAGTCCAAACTCAAAACTTCAACTCGCCTATATCTCTACTATCACGATGTGAAATTTTATTAAAATCGGACAAGCAATTTGGAAGTTACAGATTTATTTTGAATTTTTTATTTAAAACACTGTGTGTAAGATTTTTTTGGAATTATTTGTGTAACTTTTAAACCGGGAAAAGTATCTTAATAAAAATTAACATAAAAATAGTAGAGGAATTTTCGGAATAATAGTAATAATAACAGGTCAGAAAAGGATATGGGTGGCCTTACAAAATTGGGTTGCAGAATTGTCACACTCATATGGTGGTTTCATTACCAATTTTTTTGAATATAATTCTGCAATTTTTGACAAGTGAAGAATTAAATTGAAAGCAAAGATGAAATTGGGTTGAATTCCTTAGTCAAGGTGACAGGTGGATATGTTTTCAAAATTGTATATGTCGCGTAGTTTGACACACCCATATAGTAGTTCCAATTTTTTTAATAATACTGTTTTAAGGGGTAGTGGGTGGCTTTTATAATTTAGTCATCATATTTGAGGTTCCAAAGGACTTCAAAAAGAGTGTAATGATTTTTAAAAAATCGCCAAATAAATCATTTATGTTATGAGAGCAAAATGATGTTTATATATTGATAGACCTTATATTTGAGTCAGGTATAGCTTATCTCATAGTTTCAAAGATATTCAGGATATAAAATTTTTAACTCCATTTTTAGCTTAGTACGTTTTTAGTTTTTTTAACATTACAGACTTAATAAGGAAACTTTTACCAGATTTTCTATAAAATTGTAAATAATATTATTTTAAGATCCCTATAAATATATTTATTCGTTAAAAAGTTATACCCTTTCGAATTCGGAAGTTTAAAAATATAATTTTTATCAACATTAATGAGCTGAAAAAAGTGTTCTTGTTCTTGTTCTAAACTTTGTAATTTGTTTATTGTTCCCTAAAAAATCTGACTGAAAATATACAGATTAATTTGATATGAGGAAGGGACCAAGTTATGCTATGCTATGCTACACTTATGCAAAATTGTCACTTAAAAAAAATTAAGTTTTTTTATTTAATTTTGAAATTACAAAGCAAGAAACATCTTCAAATTATTATTAATATATATAGCTACATTTATAGGCACAATTGATAACAGACTTTTCTTCTGAAAGCCCATATAAATAGAGGGAGATCATTTTAGTGAAAGAAGTAAATATGTTTTACATGAACTGGAATTTTGGGTATTTCTAAACAGAAATATGGGAATTTTTTAATTATTTGATTTAAGGATAAGTTAGCATAGACTATACTGAAATTTCAAATATGTATCATTTTTTCTTATAATTTAACGGCAATTCCACCATCAATATCAGCTTTTATAAAAACAGCCGAAATATGAAATTTTTAGTTCTTCATAGAATTCTGTCGCCAAATAAAATTTTATTTATATTTTCTTTACAACATGTCAGTTTCCTTTTACCAACGTTTTCTCAGATACCAAATACTTGTATAAACAGTTCATATCTTGACTGAAAAATCAACTATATATATATAGGCTTCCTATAATAAATAAATTTTGACCCACTGTAATCTGCAACACTTACATACTTTGAAATAAACCTTAAGATGTGAAGAAAAAAGTATAAATGGAAGAGTTTCAACAACAATAACAACAAATAAAGAAATAAATATACAACAAGTAAATAACATAACATGAGAGGCATAAAGCCAAGAAAATGAAACCTCCGTTATAAGTTCTCTTCATTTTTAATAAATTGTATGGTTATATAAATGTGTATTTATGTGTGTGTGTGTAATTTTAAAAATAAAATAAAATATTCTCAAATACAATCACACTCACACACAGACACACATTACTGCTTGGTTGCGTTACATATGCAAACTAACCACAACTACATACTTCACAAGAAAAAAAACAACACATCACAACAATAGTTTGTTGCATTTCCAACTCCCTAACGCTCTTCCTCTATAGAATGCACGCACACAGGCACACAACTAAATACAACCATAACTTTTACACCCATTCAAAACATTGAGAAGCCAAAAGATTTTCTTAAAAAAAGTACAAAAAGCAAAAGAAGAAGAAGAAAAAAAATATTGTAGAAAAATAGAAAAATTTTATTGCAACGTGTTTAAGTAGTTGTAGGAAAATTTTCTATGCACTTTTTTCTCCATTTTTTTTTCTCTTCATAAGGCCGCTTTTATATAACGAACATGCAACAACAACAACAACAATAATAATATGTACAACAAAGCCTGTTGGCTTTGTTGCCTATTGGCAACAACAACAACAAAATGCTGCATAACAACAAGAAAATATGTTTTGTATGGCTGTTTGTGGTCTTTGTTGCATAACTAAGTAACGTATGTATTTAAAGAATGAGTAAAAATGTCTGTATTGCTGCAAGAACTTTACAAAAGAAAATTGTGTGAAGTGTGAAAATATTCTATTTTCTTTCATTTTCTTTCTTTTTTTTCTAAAATATTGTTTATTTTTATAGTAGAATTTATGGAATTTTTATAAAGAATTTATTTGATTTATAAATAAACTTACAGTGCAGTGATGCTGCAAGTCATTAGATAAGTTCACATTCAGGTCTAGATCAGTTTCTAGTTTCCAATTAAGTACCATCTTTAATTCTTAGTTCAGTTTCTAATTTAATTTCAAGTTCTGTCTACAATGCAGGACCTGGTTCAGTCTATAATTCAGCATATATTCGAGCTCTCAGATCGGTTCGAAACTCTATCAAGACAATTCAGTTCAATTTATAATTCAGTTTTAATTTTAATTCCTAGATCACTTAAGTTTTAGTTCAGTTCATAGTATTGATTCTTGTTTAGTTCCCGGGTCACTACCTGACACAGTTTCTAATTCGTTTCATAATTCAGTTTAAATATCAGTTCTACTTCAGTTCTAGTTCAGTTTAAATTCAGTTCTAGTTCATTTTTAGTTCAGTTCTAGTTCAGTTCTAGTTCAACTCTACATTTCAGTTCTAGTTAGTTTCTAGTTCCTTTCTAGTTCAGTTATAGATCAATTCTAGTCCAGTTTTAGTTCAGTTCTAGTTCAGTTCTAGTTCCTTTCAAGCTCCTTTCTAGTTCAGTTCTAGTTCAGCTCTACAGTTCTAGTTTAGTTCTATTTCAGTTCTAGTTCCTTTCTAGCTCCTTTCTAGTTCAGTTCTTCAGTTCCAGTTTAGTTCTACTTCAGTTCTAATTCAGTTCTTATTTGGTTCTATTTCACTTTTACTTCAGTTCTACTTCAGTTCTAGTTCCTTTCAAATTCCTTTCTTATTCAGTTCTTGATCTGTCTTTATTGTGTTCTAGTTTTATTCTAGTTTTTTTCCATATTTTAGTTATTTTCTATTATTTAACTTTTGTTATTTTAATTTTGCACTTCAGATTCATTTCTTTTGTTTCTAAATGCACACATTTATGAGATTCATAATTTATTTACAACTTTTACACTTATTTTAATGATGATTTTATGATTCTACATAAAAAAGATAATGTGAAAATTGTGATAGAGATAACCATCCACTTCATCATCATTATGATAATGATGATGATGATCATCATCATTATAATTGCATTACATAAGTTTTACAAGTTTGAATGAATTAAGTTGCATAAATTATTAATATTTGAATATTAGATTTTATAGGTTCTTTGAGGAAATTTAATAAAATTTAGTTTGTTTGAGATAAAATCAGCATTAAATGAAGAATGAAATTATTCATATAAATTATAAATTTTATGTGTGAATTTTGCTTAAAGAGACAAATACAGGGAGGACAAATTTGCCTTATACAAAGTTTTTAAGAAAATTCAAGAGAAGTGAAAGAGTTTGATACGTTTCGATTACCCTGCCCGTAATTATAATGTACTTAACATATACATAAACATATTTTCACATGTGTTTAATATCATTTCATATTGTATTACTTACATTTACAAATACATATACACATACAGACATACATATTTATTAATAATTTATCAGCCAACATTTGGCAAAATTCCCTGGGGCATTTGTAAATTGCAGCAAAAGCATCAGCTGCAGCAACAACAGCAGCAAAAAAATTATAATGATTTGTTCATTCATACATTTATTCATGCACTCATTCATTCATTTGTAATGTTTTCATTACAAATATTATTCTATTTGGCCAATATTGGCTGAATTCCTAAAAATTAAGACAAATAAGTAAAAACTGTAGTTGGTTAAGCCCAACTATTTGATACCCTTCACCGCATTGTTGGTTATTAATGGTAGCAATCGAAAATTAATGATCGAACCTCGTATAAACTGTTTTTCAAATTTAGGCTTAAGAGTGCAGTATATTATGAAGGCCTTGTGCGTTTTAAAGGAATTTTTCTGGGGAGTTTATCCCTCGGGAGCTAAAGGATATTATGAACCGACCATCGTAAAATCTCGTGCATCGATTTTTGCTTATATTATGCTTATCACAATAACAATTGGTCTTTCTCACAAGAGAAATAATGGACCGATCCTCGTATAATTTTGCTTTATATTAAGGACTTGTATGACTTTAAACATCCATTCCGGGAGGAACATTTGTATTGGGGCATCGTTAAATCGGGGTAGTAAACTAAACCGGTAAACTTAACATGGTGGTAACAATATTTTTTCTGTGCATTATAAACTTAAGCAAAAATGCATTACACCCCAACCATCTACTATGGTGTAGGGTATAAAAATACAGAAAGACAAAAGATGAACATTTTATGAAAGAAATTTGTCATATTTAATTTTAATTAAGTCACTTTTCAATATATTTTTTTTTTATAAAACAAAAAATGATAAAAGAAAAAACTAATAAAAGTGATTTGAGAAAAATGAAGTGCATAAAAAGCAACATGTTTGCAAAAGGATGTTAGAAATTTCATAGAAAATCTATTTTATTTATTTCTTTGCACAAAATGTTTAAATTTCTATTCCTTTAGAGAGAAAGTGTTTTAGAATAAATTTATAATTTTAATAGAATTTGCAAAATAAATTTTATAAAATATTCAAAAGACAATTTGGCACAATTTCTACAACAAAATTTATGTTTTATCTGTTAATGAAAGTGTGTTATTAATGAAGATTAAATTTAATGCCAAAATCTTTTAAAATATATTTTTTTCAGAAAATAAAATTATAAAATTGATTTTAAATTAAAATTAGATTTTTTCAAATTTAATAAAAATTTAAATAAATAACTTTACTTTCATTAAGCTTAAATATTTTATTATAATTAATACTCCTAATAATAATTAATATCAATCATACGTCACAGATGACAAACAAATATTTTATAGAGATTTAAATGTAAAAAACACTTGAAAATAATTCATGTAAATATGAATGCAACCAGTGTTGAAGGACTCTTAACAATATTAGATGTTGAAAAATTAATATCTCGACAAAATTTAGTTATTTGAAATAACACATTTTCTTGTCGAGCTCCTAGATGAGTCCCTAGTCCCAATTTAGTTCCTAGTGGCTTTTCACAGTTTCTGGTGTAATTTCTGGTTAAGTTATTTGTTCAGTTTCTAATTAATTTAGTTCTTCGTTAAGTTTATAGTATAATTCACCATACATTTCTTAGATCAGAATGCTGTTTCGTTCCTAATTTAGGTTCTAGTTCAGTTTTAAGTTAATAGTACATTTTTTCATTTCGTTCTAGAAGGAAATAAATATCGCAATGTTAATGGCATAAATCAACAAAATGGCATTTTCCAGCTAAGATCCCAGTTTTTATTCAATTCTGAGAATAGTTTCTAGTAAACTTCCTCCCTCTTCTCCTAGACAAGTTCCTTGAACAGTTACCAGTTCAGTTCTATTTCAGTTCTAATTGAGTTCTAGTTCAGTTCTAGTTCAGTTCTAGTTCAGTTCTACTTCAGTTCTAGTTCAGTTTTAGTTCAGTTCTATTTCACTTCTAGTTCAGTTCTAGTTCAGTTCTAGTTCAGTTCTACTTCAGTTCTAGTTCAGTTTTAGTTCAGTTCTAGTTCAGTTCTAGTTCAATTCTAGTTCAGTTATAGTTTAGTTCTAGTTCAATTCTAGGTGAGTTCTAGTTCTATTTAAGTTCTATTTCAGTTCTACTTCCAGTTCTTGTTCCAGTTCTAGTTCATTTCTAGTTCAGTTTTGGTTCAGTTCCAGTTCTGTTCTAGTTCAGTTCTAGTACAGTTCAAGTACAGTTCTAGTTTAGTTCTAATTCAGTTCTAGTTCAGTTCTTGTTTGAGTTCTGTTCTAGTTCAGTTCTAGTACAATTCTAGTTCTTGTTCTACTTCATTTCCGTCCTAATTCCGTTTTGTTTTGTTTATTTTAAAGTTCTCTTCTAGTTCTGTTTTAATTCTATGCAGGAATAATTCAGTTCTAGTGTTGTTGTAGATCAGTTCTATTTCTCATTTAGTTCTTTCAAGTCCTAATTCTGCTAATTAAATTTCTTCTCTAATATTTTCCTCATATTTAAAGACAAAGTCTTGATTTAAATCACTTTATTATTTTATTATGTAAAATAATTTTAATTTATTCATTTCCTAATCAGAAAAACAACTTCATCTTTAAGTCATTGAAAATTCTTCTTTTAGAAATTTAAAATCAGAATTTCTTTTGTAAACAACAGCAATTAAATAATTAAAATACACAAATATTATTTGCTTAATTTGTTTATTATTTAAAACAATAAGTTAGAGAAATAAAATGAATGAATGAATATTATTGATGTTTGTTGTAATTATTATTAGTATTTATGCCAAAAAATCTATATTCTAAAGTTATAAAATACAAATAAATAATTTGCGTATGAAAAAAACATACAAGTAAACAAATTCTCATATGAAATACTCATACAAACACTAATACATACATACATGCAGACATAAATAACAAAATACACAGTTAGTTTAGATGTATTTAATTTAACATACAATTATCACTTTAAATGAATATTTTCATATCTCAAACTATCTCTCTTGCTCTCTCTTTCTATTTTATTTAATTCTATGCGTTTGTGTGCGTGTGTGTGTATTTGAGGAAGAATTAAATACATATGAATTATAAACAATTATACAAATGCATTTTTGAATGTACAGAAATGGATATTTAATATTTACATAAGAAAAGTGTTGTAGTGTGTGTGTGAAAATGTTTTATTTGCGAATGCATTTTGTTAATGATGTTTTTAAACACTCTCTCTCTATCTAACGGACATACGCACACACACATATACACATACCATTATATACACTCGTTATGGAGCCTAAATGTATGCAAAATTATATTTTGTACAATTCTATTTAAGACATAAATAGAAAATATAGAAAATAGTTAGAGATAAAATTAATTATAAATTTGTGAAATTTCGATATGACTATTTAATAAACAGAGGAAATTTTAATATAAATATTTAAATGACCAGATGGAATAGATATTTTGGAAAATAAACTAATAAACATTTAATTTTAATATAAAATTGAAATTGAAATTAAAATTGAAAGAAACAAAATATATTTAAATCTTTTAAAGGATTTTGTGCTTGAAAACCAAGTTAATATTTAAATCATATAGGAAATCTTACAATAGATTTTAAAATAATGAATTTCATTTAAAATTTAAGTTAATAACTAATAAAATGTTATTTAAGGACTTAAAATATGTTTGCTTTTTAAACATCAACTCTGTCATACAACCATGTCGTGCAACTATCAATATATATTATTAGTTTTGTAATTTTAGTCATTACTCAAATACTTTAGAAAGCTATTAAGTAAGAAGAGATGGACTATTTTATAGATGTATGGTATAAAAAATAGCACAATGATGAAAAAAGGTACGCTAGAACTAAACTAGAACATAAATGGAATTCAACTAGATCTGAACTGGAACTGAACTAGAATTGAACTAGAACTGAACTAGAATTGAAATGGAACTGAACTAGAACTGAGCTAGAACTGTACTAGAACGGAACTAGAACTGGACTAGAATTGAACTAGATCTGAACTAGAACGAAACTAGAACTGAAGTAGAACTGAACTGAAATGGAACTGAACTTGAATTGAACTAGAACTAAACTAGAACTGAAGTAGAACTTAACTTGAACTGAACTCCAACTGAACTAGAATTGAAATGGAACTGAATTAGAATTGAACTAGAACTGAACTAGAACGGAAATAGAACTGGACTATAACTGGACTAGAATTGAACTAGAACTGAACTAGAACTAGAACTGAACCAGAACTGAATTAGAATTGAACTAGAACTGAACCAGAACTGCACTAGAACTGAATTAGAATTGAACTAGAACTGAACTAGAACTGAACTAGAACGGAACTATAACTGAACTAGAACTGAACTAGAACTGCACTAGAACTGAATTGGAATTGAACTAGAACTGAACTAGAACTGAAGTAGAACTAAACTAGAATTGAACTAGAAAAAAAACTGAACATGAGATTGAACTGGAAACTGAATAAGAAACTGAACTGGAAATTAAAGTAGAAACTTAGTTAGAAAGAAAACTGAAAATTGAACCAGAAAATGAATTTAAAACTGAAATAAATTGGAAACTGAGCTATAAATTGAGTAAAAAAACGAAGTAGGAACTGAACTAAAAAATCAACTAGAAACCGCATTAAAAATTGAACTAAAAGTGATGCCAGAAAATGTACTTTAAAGTGAAAGGGAGACTGAAGTAGAAAGATTGAAAGACTTAAAAACTGGGCTTAAGAACTAAATTGTAAACTTAATTGAGAGCTGATCTAAAAAAGGAGCTATAACGGAACCAGAAACAAAAATGGAAACATTATTAATTACTTAATTCTAAACTGAACTAAGAATACGAAAAACTGTAAATTTAAAAAAATTCTAAGAATAAAACTAGAACGGAAGTGACAAATATCATATAGAATTTGTATCGACGACCTGAATTTAGTTCAAAAACTATCAACAACTATTATTTGAACCTTCATTTGAAGTTGTGCCTTTCTTGCTCTATACCTTCTCCTTTACTCTTAATTAACTCACACATACATTTCTGCCATTTTAAACACAACACTTTCCTCTCTCTATATATGTGTTTATGTGTAGGAGTGTGTCTCTGTTAATGTATTTGTATTTTTTAAATAAGAAAAAATGAGACTGTTGTAAATTGAAGTTTTAAGTGTCCTCTTTGGAAAATAATTAGTAAGTCCAATGTAAACGTTGTGATTTTAATGAAAAAATATTGACAATAAAGGTCGTAATTACATCTATACGATACGTAACGATACGATACGATGCGATAGAAAAGACCTACAAAACTACAACAATTACAAAAGATAATTTTGTTTTAACTAAAACAAAGTAGTCTTTTCTACAACAATGTAGGAAAACCTGAAGATATAGATGATGATGGTAATGTCGAGGACAATGATAATGGCTGGCAGAAGGATAGAGATGATGGTGACTATTGAAACTTGAGTATTTGCAGAAGGAGAACCTTAAATGATAAATTATTATTAAAACTAATTTTAAGAGAAACTTAAGAAACTAAATAATGAATTTAATTAGTTTTTGTCCTTCGAAGAAAAAGAAGAAGAAAGAAAACACCATGAAGTAGGATGTTGAAATAATTAAAGCTTATAAATGAAGATGATGATGATGATGGTGATGAAATGAAGGAAGAACAGGTGATATTAATCAACCGGAAATTTATGAAATATTTTCAAATTAATTTCTTTAAGAATCATGTTTTTTTTAATTTTCTATAAAAAAGTTAAAAAAATATTTCTATTTAAAAATTATTGCAAAATTTTTATGTAAAAAAAAATATTGAAAAAAATTCGGAGAAGATTTTTTATAAATTTTTAAAAATTGACAAAAAAATCCTTAGAAGAAAATTAGCAAAATATTTTCTCCAAAAGAAAATTAACAAAAAAATTTCCTATAAAGAAAATTTATTAAAAATGTTCTAAAGAAGAAAATTAAAAAAATTCCAGAAGAATATGACCAAAAAATTTTCTCCATAAGAAAATTAAAAAAAAAATCTTCTCTAGAAAACCATTAACGAGAAATTTTCTCTAAAAGAAAATTATTGAAAAAAATTTCTGGAAAATATTTATCAAAAATTTTCGAAAAAAAAAATTTAAAGAAAATTAAATGGAAAATTTTCTCTAGGATAAAATGAATATGAACTTTTTTTAGAAAAAAAATTACTAAGAAATTTTCTATTAAAGGAAATTAACGTGAGGAAAATGAATGTAAAATTTTCTTCTGAAGAAAATTAACATAAAATTTTCTTCCGAAGAAAATTAACGTAAAATTTTCTTCTAAAAAAATTTCTCCAGAAAAAACAAATTCGTATAATTTTTTCTAAAAGAAAATTAAATGGAAATTTTTTTCTAGGAAAAAATTAATATGGACTTTTTTCTAGCAAAAAATAACTGAGAAATTTTTTATTGAAGGAAATAAACGTGAAATTTTCTCTTAAAGAAAATTTACGTAAAATTTTCTTCTGAAGAAAATTAACGAAAAATTTTCTTCTGAAGAAAATTACTGCAAAACTATTTCATTATTTTCTCTTGAAAAAAAATTCTGCATAATTTTCTGAAGAAGAAAATTAATGAAAAATTTATGCAAGATTTTCTCTAAAAAAAATATTACCGAATAATATTCTGTAGAAGAAAATTAATTCAAAATTTTCTCTGGAAGAAAATTACTACAAAACCAAGCGAAAAATTTATATAGAAACAAATTACCACACAACTTTTCTTTAGAGAAAATTTGTAGCAGACTTTTCTCTGTGCGAAAATTATTGCAAAATGTTCTTTAGAAGAAATTAAATGTAAAATTTTTTCCAGAAGAAATTTAATGCAAAATTTTCTCTATAAGAAAATGAATGTAAAATTCCGTCTACAAGGAAAATAACGAAAATATTTTTCTAAAAGAAAATAAATGCGAAATTTTATTTGGAAGGAAATTAACATAAAATTTTCTCTCTCAATAAAAAAATAACGAATAATTTTCCAAAGAAAAATTAATTTCCTTAAGAATTTTTATTTAGGAAAAATTGTCTATTTTTTTTTTTTTAAATACTTCAATTTCTTATTTCGAATTTTTTTCAAAGAAAAACTCAATTAAGTATAAATGTCAAACATTTATAAAAGAACACAATTTTAACCAAATTAAACAAGTTCTAAACAAACACAAACAAATGCACACATACACAGAGAAATTTACTCATTTAAGCATACACACACATGTGTGCACTCAAATACACGCACACATTAAGTTTTAATGATCAAAGTTATGACATGATTTTGAAAATGACACAACAACAACAGAAAACAACAACAATTGTAAAGGATGTTGCATGTGGGAGGTGAAATAGAAATTCAAAATTTAGTAACAGTTACTATTTGATGTTGATGTTGATGTTGTTGCTACTGCTGCTGCTTTTACTAACAACAAAGAGTTGTTTGAAAAGTTTAGAACTATTTTGAGTTCGTTAGGGAAACAATATTTTAAATTTACAAATTATATTCATAATGATGATTATGATTATGATAATTATCATTATGTTGACGATAAAATTGTTGTTGATAATGATGTTGACGATGCCATTAATTGGTTGCAAAAACCTCTCTGCTGTAGTTGTTGCTATTGTTGTTGTTGTGGTGGTGCATCTTCATATTCATTTTGTGTTGCATTTACACAAAATTTGTTAGTTATTTGTTGATTTTGTTTTGTTTGTGTTTTTTCACCATGAAAAATTTTTGCAGCAGAGAAGAACAAAAATTATCATATGTGAACAACGAAGAAGAAGAAGAAGTTTAAAAACATAAATAACTTCTATTACACATTTCATTCATAATTTCTAACTAAAAGTTATGAAAAAGTTTTTTTTGTTTTGACAAAAATTTTGTACTTGTGAATTTGTATTTTTTTTTTCTTAAATGATGAAATTTTTGCATAAAATGAATCAGATGAAATAATGAATTATTTTTGTTAACTGGTTCTTATTTTGAAATTAAGGTGAATTTTTGAATAGAACTGAAAAAATGTGGTCAGAAAATATTTATTTTTATTTTTAGAAAAAACTTTTGTACAAATTTTTTTTTTAAATTTTTATATAAAAAAAATTAGAACGTTCTTAATTTTCTCTACAATGAGATTAACGAGAATATTTCTCAAGACGATAAACGAAATTCTTTTTCTAGATGAAAACTAATGAAAAATTTTCTCTCTCAGAAAATTAACCAAAAATTTTTATAGAAATTTTTTATAAAAGAATTTTTTTCAATATTGTCGATAAATTTTCTGTTGAAGGTTTTCACCTTAATTTATTCTATAAAAACTTCATGTTTATTTCTTTCTAGAGAACGTTTCTCTGAAATATTTTATCGTGAGAAAATTTAACATTTATTTTCTTTTAGAAAAAAGTTAACGTAAATTTTCTTCTAGAGAAAAATTTGCAATAATTTCTTCCAGAGAAAAATTCACGTTAATTTTTTCTAGAGAAAATTTCACTTTCCTTTTCTACCAGAGAAATTTTTACGTTCACTTTTTTCTAGAAAAGAGTTCCTCTTCTGTAGAAAAGTTTTCGTTAATTTTCTTCTGAAGGAAATAATTTAATTAGTTATTTTTCTTGTAAAGCAATTTCATGTTTATTTTCTTCAAGAGAATTTTTCACGTTTTTTTCTTCTATACAAAATTTCACGTCAGTTTTACTCTAAAGAAAATTTTACATTAATTTTCTTCTAGAGAAAATGTCACATTAATTTTCTTTTAAAAAAATTTTTACATAAATTTTTTTCTAGAGAAAATTTCACTTCAATTTTTTTCTAGAAAAACATTCTAGAAAATTTCACATAAATTTTTTCTAGAGAAACTTTTACGTCAACTTTTTTCTAGAGAAAATTTTATGTAAACTTTTTCTTGAGAAAATTTATGTTATCGATAAATTTTCTATAGAAAATTTATGTTATCGATAAATTTTCTATAAAAAATTTATGTTATCGATAAATTTTCTATAGAAAATTTAAGTTATCGATAAATTTTCTATAGAAAATTTAAGTTATCGATAAATTTTCTATAGAAAATTTAAGTTATCGATAAATTTTTTGTAGAAAATTTAAGTTATCGATAAATTTTCTATAGAAAATTGAAGTTATCGATAAATTTTTTGTAGAAAATTTAAGTTATCGATAAATTTTTCGTTGAAAATTTAAGTTATCAATAAATTTTTTGTAGACAATTTAAGTTATCGATAAATTTTCTATAGAAAATTTATATTAACGATTAATTTTCTATAGAAAATTTATGTTATCGATAAATTTTCTTTGATAAATTTTAAGTTATAAATAAATTTTGTGTTTTTTTTTACTACTGATTCCTCCTTGACAAACTGTAAAATGTGAACATAAAAATTTTTTCCTGTGATTTTTTTCTTTTTTTAATTTAAAGTAAAACATTTTTTTATTGAAATCTTATTTAACCAACTTGAAAATTGAAGGAGAAAATAAATATTAAGAAATTAAATGTTAAAACATTTGAAACGTAAGAGATATAACAAAAAGGAGTAAAATCCAAAAACAGACGTATTTTCAAGGAAAAAAGTGTTAAATGTAAATTTTTTATTATTGTGTTTTTAAGAGAAAAATAGGTTCACTCCAGATGCTGGTATGAGTTTCAAAAGGATCGAAACTTTTATGAAAAATAAAATTATTTTTGAATTAAAATTGAATCATGAGATGACAATAAATTCCAATGGATTCGTTTAATTTACTTATACTTTTTTTAGTTCTAAAACTTTGATTTGAAAACACTGCTTTAAACTTCTGTTATTTGTTGTATACTGCAAAATGCACTTTTGCAAATACTCACACACATGTAAATATTCATATGTAGTTTTTTCCCCAATTGAAAGGCGACAACAATGTTCCAGTTGTTGTTGTCGTATTACTTGTTTATGTAAATGCAATTCCTTAATACACTCTTTTATTAATCATTTTCAGGAGAAAAAAAAAACAGAAGTCATGCTACAAATTGTTAAATTAAAACGAATTTTATATACCCTATAATTATTTTTTTATAAAAATTTGAATAAATTTTCCATTGATTTTTTTTAACTTGAACAATTTTCCCATAGAAATTGTTTCCATATTAATGATATTTTCCATAGAAAATTATTAATTAATTTTATGAAATTTTCCATGTAGGGTGTGCAACATAAACTAAAATGGAAAAGGTCCAAGTAAAAATTTTAAAATTAAGATGAAAAATATCAAAAAAAAACTATTGATAAATTGAAAAGAAAATTAATTATATTTTATCATCAAGTCCGTCTTAAATTTTCCAAAACATCAGTTAGTCCCTTTTGCCTTTCAGCCATTGAAATTTGCACCTTTTTCAGAAAATATAGAACACACGCACATACTTCTATATACATATTCATTCTATAACATATGAGCATACAACAGCATCCTGTTATACATTATTTACATACATTTAGTTACACTGTGTATGTGTATTTAAGTATGTATGTGCGCATATAAATATATATGTATATTTACATATCAACATGTAAATATTCACACCGAATGTAGAAAAATATCAAATGCTACAAGAAGAGGGAGAGAGAGAGAGGAAAAAGCTAACAACTGAAGTAAGAGAAGAAGAGAAGAAATAAATTGTTTGTTGGAATATTTGTTGCCAAAAGAATAAGAAGAATATTGTGTGACTTTTATATGGAAATAAATTGTATTAACGTGTCCAAGGAAAAAAGGAATGAGCAAACCAACAGTCGAACAAACAAGTAAAAAAAATTTACATACTTAAGTTGTATAAACACACTTATTTACACACATGCACACATAGGGGTATACACCAATGATGTTATTTAGTAAAAAAAATGAATAAATTTATATTCTTAAATAAAAATGTGTATGTGTTTTTCATCCTGTACTTTTCTCAGAAGGTAGTTTTGTTGTTGTTGTTGTTGTCAGGAAATGCATTTCCTTGTTTACTTCAAAACACACTCACACACAAATACACAAACATTTGTTAAATCAATTTCGTTAAAAAGATTCTTACATACTTTACTCATACACATAAACACAACTGATGTCCTTTG
Source organism: Cochliomyia hominivorax (assembly GCA_004302925.2). Lineage (NCBI taxonomy): Eukaryota > Metazoa > Arthropoda > Insecta > Diptera > Calliphoridae > Cochliomyia > Cochliomyia hominivorax. The sequence goes on from PYHX02000158.1 coordinate 20,010,669, forward strand.
GTATCCAGATGTTAAGTTAAGAGAAACTCAAGTAACGACTGAAAGAGTTTATTATAATGCATAAAAATGTTCACCAAAAAGGAACAGTGGAGAAAGAATAAAAAAACCAAGAATCAGTTCCAAATCTTTTCAAGCTCTGCTTCCGATTCCATTTTTAATTCATTTCTTAAAACAGTTTATAGATAAATTCTAATCCGATTAAAGTTCAGCTTTGTTAAATTCTTAATTTAGTTTGTAGTATAATTTAAAATTAAGATCTGTTCAGTTCTTAGTTCCGTCCTACATCAGTTCGAGTACAGTTCTTAGTTCTTAGTTAAGTTTTTAGTTCAGTTCTAGTTCAGTTCTAGTTCGGTTCTAGTTCAGTTCTAGTTCAGTTCTAGTTCAGTTCTAGTTCGGTTCTAGTTCAATTCTAGTTCAGTTCCAGTTCAGTTCCAGTTCTAGTTCTAATTCAGTTCCAGTGCTAGTTTAGTTCTAGTTCAGTTCGAGTTCAGTTCGAGTTCAGTTCCAGTTCTAGTTTTAGTTCTAATTCAGTTCGAGTTCAATTCTAGTTTAGTTCTGGTTCGGTTCTAGTTCAGTTCTAGTTTAGTTCTGGTTCGGTACTAGCTCAGTTTTAGTATGTTTATTTCTTCTCCACTGTGTCGTATGAGTGTTGCAATAAATATGATTAAATATGTAACACTCATACGCATAGTTGCATCAATTGAATAAAATTTTTTTTACTGAATAAAGAAATAAATTTGAAATTTAAAATAAAATAAAATTTTATTTATTTTCATAAACTATTTTAATTCAAAAAATATTATTTTAAACTTTATTAAATGAATATTTATTTGCATTTTTTTTTTCGAAAAGTTATCTTTTCGAAACCTTTTCATAACAATTAGTAAAATTGAAATTAAATATTTCACATAAAAATAGCAATAAATTGTAGAAAACTTTTCTTTTAACCACTTGTTAATTCATCAGAGTATTATTTTTTCTATTTTTCTAGATAAAATTTTATCGTGTCTAAAGTTTATAGAATTTCTGGGAGGGAGATAAAATTATAAACGAAAGTTATGAAATTTATTTGAATTTGGAAAATAAATATAAATTAACAAATCAAAAATTTTTTATGGAACAGAATTGAAGTAAAAATAAAATTTTGTTAAAAATTTGTTGGAAAACTTTCTTTTTATGGTGGCAAACAATTTGATCTGTTGTTGTTTTACACATTTATTGTGGCATAAATATGAATTTATGCAACAATAAATGTAACATTAAGGTAAATAAAAAAATTTTGCATTGAATTTTATTCGATTCATTATATTTTAACAACAATTTAATTATTTTAAAAAGAACTATTTTGTAGACTTCAATGTTCTGTAGAAAATAATCAGCAGAAAATTTTTCGATAATTATGAAAATTTCTGAATTTTCTGAAATTTTATGCATTTTTACAAAATGATTCCAAAATACCCAAAAGTAATATTGGCTATAAAAAATTCCGATAGGACCTGGGGAAGGGGTTTCGCCCTTACAAAGAAAATTTTGATTATCGTCCCAAACAACTTTCTCAAGAAATTTTTTTACTGGCTAAAAGGTAGGACAAATAAGACCAGACTAAACGAAGTTTGCCAGGTCTGCTAGTAATATGTGTTATATTATAATTCCTTTTTTAATAAATCTGTAATTTTGGAACTGTTGAATATTAACGAAATTTCACATGAACATTTTTGAGGTGATTTTCAATTGATTTGAGGAAGAACATGTGTCTATTGGGTCCAGGTTCGGGAAGTCTATCTCCATAAAAAACGGCAAAATTTTATTTATGATTTAATTGAAAAAATAATATATATGGGTGAGATATCTCTTATATAGTAAGAAATAATAAGACCAAAGTAAAATTTTAATCCGTTTTTGGACAGTTTTTTTTTTTGAACCTGATGGGTCGAAAAATTCTAAAATTTTATCTAGATTCTGTTCACAACTATAGACTATATTCCTATGAGGATTCAACTAAAAGATATAGAAATTTCGGAAAAAATAGAAAATTTGGAAAAAAAATAATTTTTTATGTTTTACAAAGAGATGGTCATACTTTTTTACTTTTAAATTAACTATTTCTGGATTATACAAGTTTTTTCTCAAGTCTGAAAGAATATCTAACGTATATGCAAACAAAACATATCCAAGGACATTAAGGATAACGGTTTACAAACTAGTCCTATAGAAATTTTGTTAATTTTCAAATGTTTTTCTTTAGTTTTTTTTTTTTTTTTTTTTTTTTTTTTTTTGAAGAGAAAAAAATATCAAAGCTAAAGATATCTTGATTATATAGCTACATCTATTAGCTTTTAACTCAAGAAATCTGTGATGAACCAAACGTTTTATAACGACAGAGTGAGTAATTTATTGAAAAAAGTGAATTTTTAAAACAAGTTTTCCCCGGATTGAAATTTTGGGTATTTTTGTTTAAAAAAGTGGGAATATCTTTATATTTCTTAATTGAAAACAATTTAAGCCATTTTATGTTCAAATTTCATATTTATATCTTAATTCGTGTAGGATTTATTTAATGTCAAATATTAAAAATTTTTTAACAAAATTGCACCGAACATAAGAATTTTAGATTTTTTGGCAAATTTATTAGCGATATTTAGTTTAGAAAACATAATCTCTACATATTAATATATCTCAAGAAATTATCTTTACAGCGATACTAAACATTTATATAAAAATTGTATATCTCCCTTAAAAAAAATTACAAAAACTTGGCACTTTCCCCAGAAATTTGCGCATTTCCCATGTAAAAATTCTATGAAATAATTGTGTGGCAATTACAACATGTCTTTAAATAATGTTGCACAGTTATATAACTCTTCTAAATATTTAAGTGAAATTTTCCGCAGATATTTCTAGTTTAGAAGAGCATAATTTTCTAGCTCCTCTCTCCGAAACCATGAATATAACCTCGGAAGTGACCAATTTTGCCCAAAATTATCTTCAGAATTTTCATAACTTTATACTGTAATTTCTCTATAAAAAAACTATTTTCAAAATCGATTTTGAATCCACCTGTATGTCCCTCCGTCCGACGGTCAATTGTACGCACGCTCCCATTATTTATTTATTTATTGGCTGAGCTCAATGAAATTAAGTCAAGGTATTTTTATGGTCTTGAAAAGATGTTCATTTTAAAACCAGCACAATTGTTTCAGTAAATTAAAAGAAAAAGACTGGTATTTGAAGCAATCTCTAAGTCCTGGCGAAGAACTATTGCAAAATTTTCAATAATAAATCGACAAATTAGTATGAAACGTTGACGTAATATTAAATTATATGTTCTTCGTTGTTATTCCAAAAATCATCAAAATCGGTTTAGTAGAATAAAAGTTATAGCTAAAAATAAACCGCATTTTTGAATCAATTAATTTTTCCTGTGTTTCTGTAAAGAAAAACTTTTATAGATTTTATACGTTTGTGAGTGTTTGTGTGAGTGTGTGTATATACGTATTTGTGGTCAAGAGTATTAAAGATTCAGTATAGACGAATAAAGCATTCTTACTTGTTTTTTGGAACAATTTCCATACAAAAATATGTATCTTTCTTTGAGGAAAACATTTTTTCTTTCGGAAATATTTTGCGCTTTTTATATCCCATTCACACATTCAAACAACTATGAATGTTATAGTTCAGTCAAGCCCGTCTACGTAATACCCTACACCACAATGTTGATAGGTTACGCGAAATGTAATGAATGACCCTCGTTTTATTTTCTGATTTATTCTTATTTTCAATTTTTAAAAATCGTTTTAAAATGAATTTTTGTGAAGGGTTAAATGGGAGCTACATGAAACATATGTGAGATTTATATTTTTATATTTTATTTATTTATAGCAATGAACCGACCCTCGAATTATTTGGCGTTTCGGTTAATAAAATTATAAGATTTCTTTCTAACAAATTTCATTAAAATTGATTTATATTTGAACCGCATTTATATGGAAAATACCTCAAATATTGTAACGAACATGATCTTGAAATTGAGGCTTCGTCCTTGGGCTAAAACAATAATTTCATGGATTTTCATCAAGACATCGCAAAAATTGTAACCTGCAGAGTATTTACAACGTTTACATGGACAGCCAGGCGGACAGACAGATAGAAGCACCTTATTAAATCGAACTAGAAAGTGATTTTACTTATACTTAGAGGTGGATATTACACCATTTTTCCTGCATGTTGCAAATATCAGCACAAACACCTAATACCCCAACCACCTACGGTGGTGTAGGTTATAAAAACTTATCACTAAAATGAGATTCTTTTGAAAAATCTGTTACAGTCTCGGATAATAGACCTCTCACGTTCAATGACATGTTTCTAATTAAAACAATATTTTTTATTTTGTTATTTAAAACTCTTTTAATGTCAAATTTTTATTTATATTTTTGAAAAAGACAATTTATTCTTCTCTTTTTCCAGAAACAAAATGAAAACATAAAATATCGTTTTGAAAATCTTGGCAAACTAATATAAATGTCAAATAATTCATGCAATATTAGCCAATTTCTGTTCTTTTATTCTATTTTATACTATTTTCATTCATTTTTTTTTTTTTTTCATTTTATTTATTTTCAACTTACATAAACTGACGTCCTGCAAAAAAAAAAAATAATAAAAAATCTTAGATAAAATATGAAAATATCTGTATTTATTATATTTTTCTCTTATTATATTTTTTATTTTTGGTATGAAATCATAAAAGATATGAAAATATTTGAATGTATTAAATATAAAATACATTTTATATAGAAGAAATATGAATAAATTTTCAAATACTTAAACGAGTTGTTAGGCATAAGAGTTCTGACTTCAATGAAAGAGAAAAAAAGGTAGTCAAAGATACACAACTTAATATGAGAGTTATTGAGTGAATGAGTATGTGTGCGGATGTACATATATGTAAAGTATGTGTAGTAATGTTACACAAGAAGTCAAGTGAGTATTTAAAAAAGGTCTGAGATGAATCTTCAATACCCTTCACTACAAATTCCTGTGAAGTAATTACGTTATATTTCGTACATACACACTCGCACATATACACACAGACGTATACAATATATAAAAGCTTTTCTTATAAATAACACAGCAACACTTAATGAATCATAAAGTTAGTTATTTTTTTAGCTTTAACTTTTTTCTGCTGAATTTTGATTTTCTGCTGAAATTATTAACTGGACTTGAACTTAGAGGTTGCCTCATATATCGGCCTATATCTATTAATATACGTAACCGATTTTGACTGGTTTAAAAAAGAAAACTTCTCAGGGCTGTAAGAAATAATCATGGCAAATTTCATTGAGCTCTAACAGTAGACAGAAACACAGACAGACAGACAGACATAGTTAAATCTATTCAAATTTTATGCAGTACATAATATACCGTACAGATTCCTTTTTAGCGGAATGATATCTTCACCACTTTGGTAGTGGAGGGTATAACAACTGAAAATGTTATAAACAGCTGAGACGAATTTTTTACATAATGCTCAGGTGCATATTCCTATAAACGCACAGAACTATTTTTTAAATAATTAAAAAATAATGCAAAAAAATGTTTAGTACAAAAGTCATATTTTTATTAAATTAACTAATCAATGACATCGAAAAAATTCTTAACATACGTTTTTCATTAAAAATTTTAATCCAAGTATTTTTTCTAAAAATGGTTGACGAAGCGTATATTTTAGCAGATTTTTCCCAACTTCCCACTTTCCTATATGAAAATACCCAAAATCCCACTACCTAGAAAACGTATTTTAAAATTTTTAATTTTTTATTGAAAGGATCATCCTGTCGTTATAAGGACTTTCTGGTAAAAAATATATCTTAAGTATTTACTTTTGAGACAATTTGAAATACCAGTTTTTAGATCTGACAACCTAACGAAAAAATCTTGAATTTATTTTTCAAAATTGTCAGATTTTGGATAGAGCTTGTAGGCAGATCTTTGTCCTCAGACACACATATTAACATATTTTAGAGGTTTTAGCAGTCTATAATTTTTCAGCTCAGCTTAGAATTATCTTAACTATCACTATGTTAAATTATGTTGGGATATCTTTTACGGTTCAAAAGTTTTAGAATTTTCTCCAAAACAATGTGTAACACATGAATAATAATTGATTTCTATTAACAATATTAATCATACGCAATCAAGAATTCATTAAATGCAATAACAAATTATTGAATTTCTTATAGAAGACTATAAAAACTATCTGCATATAAAAATTTCTTTTGTTTCGCCATTACTGAAGTTTTTGGCTCAATTCAATATTCAAGATGGCCAACTTTAAAAGGCCACCCATTAGCTCTCTAAGCGAACGAGGACTTGTCATCCTTCAAATCTACTGCAAAATTTCTTAGCTGTGATCTTAAATTATATTAACATAACTTTTATGGTTGAATGTTTATAGATTTAATTAAAGAAGTGACGTATGATTAATATTTTATTTTTATAAATAATATTAATCATACGTAAAGTACTTATATTTTATTCCCACTCTGCTCACAGTTGAGTTTTCTCAGATTTTCATTAAATGCTAGAATCTATATATATTTCACGGATGCTTAAGTATTTCCTTGCTCGGTATCACATCCCTAATGATAAAATCTATATACCTCTCATTCAAATCTTGTCTTGGTGTAGGGTATAAAAATAATACAAATTTCAAATAAAATGTTTTCTATGACAATAAAATGCTAAAATAAAATAAGACTTATATAAGAACAAGTAAGAATACGGTATTCGGCTATGCCGAATCTTCAATACCCTCCACCACAAACGCGTGAGAGGTAAATACCTTATATTTCGTAAATACCCACTCACACATACACTCACAGAAGTTTTTGGCTTGAACTTAAAGGTTGCCTCAGATATCGATCAATATCTTTCAAAATACTGAACTGAATTTGTTGGTTTTATATAGAAAACTTCTCAGCACTATAGCAAATACTCATTAAGCTCTGCAAGTTGTTGTAGACGTGAGAGGACATAGATAAATCGATTCAGATTTTGATTTGATTAAAGATTGTATATAGATTATGGGATCTGAGATGATTCCTTCTTAGCGTTACACACGGAATGACAAAGTTAATATACCCACTTCATCACTTGTGGTGGTGGAGGGTATAAAAATAACTTCATTTATTGTCATTTTTCCATGCAACATTTATTTTCAAAAATTCGGCATAAAATATTATTTTATCTTGTCTATTAATTTTACTCATATTTAATTTTTTATTTAAAGAACTTTACAGTATTAAAGCAAAAATAAATATTTTCTATTTATTGCACTTTTTCTGAAATTTATACCATTTTTTTCCATCCACTCGCAGCAGCACAGCAGACCATATTGACAGACGTTCTTTTTATATGAAAAAACCTCAACCATAATTTATTATTCGATGCCACAGGATTATTATCATTCTGATCGTCCTTTTTATATAAGTTTTTAAATCATTATCATATACACTGTTAAGGATGGCAAACAGCCGTTACCAGTAGTTGTTGTTGTTGTTTTATTGTTTGCTTTTCTCTTCATGTTTGATAACGAAATTATTGATTGACTTTAGCTCTATAGTTGTATCCATTTTTCAATTATGGTTGCTAGAAGAGAAGTATTTTGTTGTTGTAATTTTAAACTGCAATTGTGTGTGGTTAAAATACTCATGGGGTCATATAAGTAATTGTAAAGAAAATGGAAGGTATTCTCCATTTTCTTCTCAGAGGATTTTTTTTGTTAAATTATAAAAATTTTATTTTAAAGAAATTTAATAATTTTCTTCTAGAAAAAATTTGTCGATAATGTTCTTGTGGAGAAAATATTTGACAATTTCCTTTTAAAGAAAATATTTAACAATTTCTACTAGAGAAATTTTTTAACATTTTTCTTCTACATTTTTTTTTTTTTTTTTTTTTTTGACAATTTTCTCCTAGAGAAAATTTTTCACAATTTTCTTCATGATAATTTCTTGAAGAGAAAATTTTTTACAATTATTTTCTAGGAAAATTTTTTAATAATATTCTTCTGGAGAAAAGATTTTAATAATTTTCTTCTCTAGAAAAATTTTTTATAATTTGTTTAGGAAAACTTCCGATAAAAAAAATTTTCTATAATTTTCTTCTATAGAAAATTTTTTTGATAATTTTGATACAGAAAATTTTTTTATAATTATCTTTTAAATACAATTTTTGGTAGTTTAGCTTTATAGAAAATTTTTCAATAGTTTTTCTATAGAAAATTTTTCAATAGTTTTCTTCTATAGAAAAATTTTTGATAAATTTCTTCTTAATAAAATTTTTCAATAATTTTTTTTCTAGAGAAAATTTTTCAATAATTTTTTTTTCTAGAGAAAATGTTTCTATAATTTTCTATACAGAAAAATATTTTTATAAATTCCTACTAAAGGAAAATTTTCGATGAATTACTTCTTGAGGAAAAATTTCAATAATACTTTTCGTTAAATTTTCTATAGAGAAAATTTTATTTTTTTATTTATATATAGAAAATTTGGTCTCTTTATTTTATTTTTTTTTTTTATTTTCTATATAGAAAAATTTCTCTCTTTTAACTTTCTACATATAAATTTTCAAATTTTTAATTCTCTTTATAGAAATTATAGATTGTTTATATTTATATTTTCTATAAAAAATTTAATGACTTTATTTTCTAAAAAAAAAAATATTTTTTTAATTATATATATAGAATTTTAATTTTCTATAAAGAAATTTTTCGCTTTTTGAATTTTCTATACTACAAATTTTATCTCTTTCTTATTTTTCATTGTTTATATTTTTTTCATTTAAATTTTTATAAAATTTTTTTCTACCTGGACAATTTTCTCTCCTTTTTTTAGAAAATTGTTGTTCTTTTTACTTCCTGCTGAAATTTCTCTCTTTTTCTCTTAATTTTTAATATAGCAAATATTCGTTCGAAATCTTCGTCATTTTAATTTTCTTTTGCAAATTTTCTCTCTCTTAACTTTTTGTACAAAATTTTCTCATTATTAATTGTCTTTAGAAAATTTTAACTTTACATTTTCTTTAAAGAACACTTTTTCCCTTTAACCTAATATCCTACAGAGAATTTTTTTTCTCTCTCTCTCTTTTATTTTGCTACAGAAAAAAATCATCTCTTTGAATTTTGTACTTAAAATATTTTGCCTCCTTTAATTTTCTACTAAAACTTAAAATTTTTACTCATTTAGTTTTCCATTAGGAATGTTTTTCTCTTTATTTTCTATAAAGAAAACTATATTTTTCTTAGAAAAAAATTCTCTTAAATAACAGTGAGATGTCTTCTCTTCTCTATAAGTTGAGTTTGGGAATTCTATATTCAAAAATAAATAGTAATATTTTCTATCTCTATTAAATTATGGTATTCTGAAATTGGGAAACCTTCCCCTCATAGTTTTATTTAGCATCAAAATTGTAGTATATTTATAAGTTTATATCAGGCGATATTTGTTTTAATACTCACTTATTTTCTTGTTTTAATTTTTCATTCACCAGTTACTGACTTCATATTCTTTGTGTTATTTATTCTTGTTTTTTTTTTTTTCGCATTTGAGTTGTATTTGTTGTTGCTTTTTTTTGTATTTCTCATTTACTTTCCACATAAACCGCAAAATCAATAAATTTTCAATTTGTTTCAATTTGTATTAAGTTCATTGAACATCAAATGTACAGCATACAGAATAGTGAGTAAAATGATATACAAACTTTAATATTTTCTCCACGCACACATATACATATACATATTCATTTACATATATATATATACATATATACATTCATACTGGGTTACTACTTCAATTTTAATTCATTCACGGTGTATTTTTTTTTTTTAATAAATGTTTTTTTAGTTCGTTCATATTTATTTGTATTTATTTTCTCCCCCAGAATTATCTCATACATACAAATAAATACCCGAGGCTCATATTCAATATTATTCAATGGAATATAATACAAACATTCACACACACACACTCATTGCTACTGATACAGTGGAGTGCAGACAAAGTGCTTATTTGTATTTTGTATTAAAAGTTATTGTGACAAAGGGAGGGAAGTGATGAGTATGAATATGAATGAATTGAAATGTATTTTCACTTATAAATAGTAACACATGGTTCAAACACACACTCAAACACACATATAACGTATTCCTATTGAATATTCAATCCTTTTGATTTTATTAAATACCAAAAAAAATCAAATTAAAATTACAAGATTGATTACCAGTCCAAGAGTGGAAGTGATATGCAATAAATAATTTAAATTCTATTCAAAATAATTTATCTTAAAGATACATTTCAAAATTACTGCAAAGATACGTTTCCAAACATAATTAATGAAACTGTAGCACTCTCATCAATCCGACCTTTTTCTCTTTTTCCATTAAAACTATATTTATTTTGAAAATTTGTCCTTATTTTGTGTTTGTTCACTTGTGTTGGTGTGTTCTGTATCTCTTTAGTGTATCTTTAAGCTGGAGGCAATTATTACTGCAGTTGGTTTTGTAAATTATTGACGCTTTTCATATCGTTTTAATATGAAAATTATTTAATTATAGTCAGTTTTTGCTTATTGCATAAAGAAATCATGAAATGAGCTTATTTGGATTTTTCTCTGAATGAAAATGCTCTTACGAGTTTAAAATATTTACTCATTTATAATAAAAAAATATATTTAATATACTAAAATGGAAAAGACTATAATCGTATATAAAGGAGATTATTTTGTAACGAAAAATATTTACTTGATTGATTTTATAAGCCACACAAAGTAATTGCAATTGGAGTTTTTATTCGAATTCGAGCACAATTTGCTACAAAATTACTAATGAAATTTTGAGAAAAATAAAAAGTCTACGTGGAAAAGACTAAATTGTAATTGTTATAAAAGACTATTGTAATCTGTATAATAAATCATATTTGATTACAATTTAGTTCATATACCAATAAATAGTTCAGAAAATATGATGCATAATAGATTATGTAATAGACTATATATTAGTCTAGATAATTAGCTGGATTATAGTCTAAACAAAAAACCAGTTAATTGTCCAAACTGCTTAATATTCTAGATAAAATGAACTAATTAATAGCAAGCCAGATCATAAAATTAGTTAATAGTCAAGTTAAAAGAAAACATACTGGTCTAAATAAAAGTTAAAATAAGAGTCTAGACAAAACATAACTCTTTAGATAAAAGACTAACTATGGTCTAAAAAATAGGCTATTTAGTACTAAATAATGCTATAGATAATATAGTCTATTATAGCCTAAGTAATAAATCTTTTAATCTTCTAGAAAATTTAATAGTTAATATAAAAGACTATATAACAGTTCTATCTATAGTTCATAGTAAAAAGAAACTAGACTAAACAGTAGCCAAATTAATAGTCTATATAATAGACTAGTTAAAAGTAGGAATAATAGATTAGTTTCTCTTTAAACGATTAAAAATAGTCTAAAAGACTCCTTAAAATTTGTCTAAATTAGTGTTTGTTAGTCACTATGTGTTTGTCATCTGTGTCTGGTTATACTCTTATAAGCTAGGAGACAATTATACTAGCACATTGAACCAGTTTTGTAAATTATTGACGCTTTTCATATCGTTTTAATATGAAAATTATTTAATTATAGTCAGTTTTTGCTTATTGCATAAAGAAATCATGAAATGAGCTTATTTGGATTTTTCTCTGAATGAAAATGCTCTTACGAGTTTAAAATATTTACTCATTTATAATAAAAAAATATATTTAATATACTAAAATGGAAAAGACTATAATCGTATATAAAGGAGATTATTTTGTAACGAAAAATATTTACTTGATTGATTTTATAAGCCACACAAAGTAATTGCAATTGGAGTTTTTATTCGTCAGAAAATAATGATTGTTAAATTTTTACAATTTAGTTCATATACCAATAAATAGTTCAGAAAATATGATGCATAAAGATTATGTAAAGACTATATATAGTCTAGATAATTAGCTGGGATTATAGTCTAAACAATAAACCAGTTAATTGTCTAAACTGCTTAATATTCTAGATACAATGAACTAATTAATAGCAAAGATCATGAAATTAGTTAATAGTCAAGTTAAAAGAAAACATACTGGTCTAAATAAAAGTTAAATAATAGTCTAGAAAAACATAACTCTTTAGATAAAAGACTAACTATGGTCTAAAAAATAGGCTATTTGGTACTAAATAATGCTATAGATAATATATTCCATCATAGTTAAGTAATAAATCTTTTAATCTTCTAGAAAATTTAATAGTTAATAGAATAGACTAGATAACAGTTCTATCTATAGTTCATAGTCAAAAAAACTAGACTAAACAGTAGCCAAATTAATAGTCTATATAACGGACTAGTTAAAAGTATGAATAATAGATTTGTTAAACGATTATAAAATAGTCTAAAAGACTCCTTAAAAGATTATAGTCTAAATTAGCAATAGTTTGCAGTGTAGTCACTATACAGGTTTTCATAAAAGTCAATAGTCTGGTTTATACTCTTAACACTAAAATCTAGCCACTCGACAAGTTCATAGTCTAGCACATGAACCAGCTTTTAGTGTAGCAATTAGACCACTTGATAAGAAACTAGAACAACCACATCAGATTTATAAATCTCGATTATTTTATAGTCTGGTCAGTGGAATATTTTATAGTCTAGTTACTTAGTTACTAACCATGATCTATTTTCTAATCTAGTTTATAGTCTAGTCACTAGACTAACTCATTGTCTATTCCTTAATCTGACGTTTGAGAGTTCAAAGATTTTGATATTCTCATTAAGATATGGAAGGCGAAGGCCAGAAGGACTTTTTTACAAAAGGATGGACGTATGATTGAGAAGATATTTCATATGGAAATTTTTTATAAACTGCATTTGGCAGGAACACAACACGAAGTAGATATACAAATTACGACGGAACTAGTCTAATTTCTGATTTATTTTCAAACTGGCTAATAACGCAGTATTATTTCACAGTTTTTTTTCTAGCTTAAGCTACCATTTATTCTTCTAACTATGGGTTATTATTAGGCAAGTTTATAGCATATTAATATATGGAATCTAGACTTATTTAAGGATACGAAACGGAAGTACTTTTTAGCTTAAAGTAATTTTCTTGTTTTTTTAGCTGTTTTGTTTTTTTATCCTTTAATTACTTAGTTTATCTTTTTTCAAATGTTTCATAATTTATAATCCAGTCATCTTGATTGTAAATCTTATAGTCTTCTTAATTACTCTTCATATTAAGAATTATGAAATTTTCAACTTCTGTAACTTTTTTCATTATTTTTGCTCTTAATTTCATGTTAGAAATTTATAATTAATTAATCTTTCAATGTTACATTTAAAAAGATTGTTTTTTTTTTTTTTTTTTTTTTTTTTGTAAATAAATTATAATTTTTATTGAAAAAAGAAAATACTTCATGTAATTAATTATATTGAAATAAGTTTTATTTATCTTTTTTTGTCATTTCTGCAACATTAATTGACAACAAATGACAATTAATTATAATAAACTAAATAAATATATGAATTAAATAAATAAAAATATTAAATATCAATTTAATTAACAGTTGCCGTTGGATGATAATTTTAGTAATTACTTTTCAACTCAGAACAACAACAACAACTACTACTACAATAACAATAAATTATTTCAAATAAATAAAATTAAAAGAAATAAAAAGTTAGTTATTAAAAAAATTATATTACAGATATAACTTAGACCAGTTTGAAAGCAAATAGACATCAATTATAGTTAAGTTACAGTTATAGTTTATAGTTTACAGTTAATAGTTTATAGTTTACAGTTAATAGTTTATATTTATAGTTTATAGTTTAAGTTTATAGTTTATAAGTTTACAATTAATAGTTAATAGTTTAAGTTTATAGTTTATAGTTTAACAGTTAATAGTTAATAGTTTATAGTTTACATTTATAGTTAATAGTTAATATTTTATAGTTTACAGTTAATAGTTTATAGTTTATAGATTACAGTTAATAGTTAATAGTTTATAGTTTTAAAGTTAATAGTTTATGTTAATAGTTATAGTTAATAGTTTATAGTTAATAGTTTATAGTTAATAGTATTATAGTTAATAGTTTATAGTATAGTTTATAGTTAATAGTTTATAGTTTATAGTTTATAGTTTAAGTTTAAAGTTTATAGTTAATATTTAATAGTTAATAGTTTATAATCTAACCATTAGACCAGTCTATAGTTTACCTACTCGACTGTTTTGCAGACTAGAGAATGGACTAGTTTATAGTTTATGTAAACAAGTTTATAGTCTAGATAAAGGACTATTTTATGCTCTAACCACAAGGTCAATTTTTAGTCAAGCTATTATATTGATATTTTGGTGTTTTAATAAATAAGAAAATTAGGTGATATTTTTTAATAAATATATGAATTGTTTGTTCAAGCGAAAGACTATAACTCCATTTTTCTTATAGTTATCTTTATCCTAAAAAAAATGATAAAGCAATATAATCACATTCACATAAACTACAAGTGACAAGGAAAAATTTTCGAAAATAACGAAAATATAATTGAAATTTCTAACATGACAATTTCAATTGACACTTGAAACGTGCTTTTGGTTTTCGTAATTCTCTTCTATTTTTTCCCCTGTTTTCCTTTTTCAGTTTTTGTTATTCTTCTCTCAATTGCATTTCTTACTTTTTTTGTTTTCTTCTCTCCATAAAAGTCAGGTTTAGTCATTTTGTTTTTGTTTTTGTTTTTTTTTTTTTGTTCTTTGTATTCCTTTTTATTTAACCACCATATGTCAGAGCAAACAATAAGCATCAGATGTTGCATGTGGCACGTGTAACATGACTTTAACATTTCCAATGGGTGGCCTAAAATATCTCCCCTGTTGTAAATGCAATTGACTGTGAAAAGTCGTTTGGAAGATAGAATTTTTTGTTAAACAACAAAAAATGAGCAGGAGTTTGGATACAAAAGAATTTTCTTAAAAATTTATTTTCCTAACAAAAATGAGATAAAATATGCAGAGGACACTGCAATATATTTAAATATTTATAGTCATCCAAAATAAAAACAGAACAATAAAAATTTTACAAAATATTTGCTATAAAAAATTCTAAACAGCAAACAATTTAACCTGATCTCAAATCCAAAAGATATAGCAACAAATATGTTACCCAAAATAAGAAAAAAAATAAGCTAAAAAAATAGCAACACAAGTATTTCAATTACATTGAAATATAAGTTAAAAGAAATATTTTTGCAGCATTACAAAAATGGAAAAAAATAATATGAAATACTTTTTATGTCGCTCCAAATATATTCTGTTGAAAATAGTTAAGCATAAATAAATATAAGGAGTGAGGTTGAAAAAAGCTAGAGAAACTCAGAGTCAAGACGGTGAATTAAAAATTAAACTACTTTACAATCAAAAAAAGGCTGCCTTATAGTTTAGACAATTAACTAGATAAATATAATAGACTACTTTGTTATCTACAAATTGACTAGTTTATAGTCTAGACAATAGACTAGTTTATAGTCTAGACAATAGACTAGTTTATAGTCTAGACAATAGACTAGTTTATAGTCTAGACAATAGACTAGTTTATAGTCTAGAAAGTAGACTAGTTTATAGTCTAGACAATAGACTAGTTTATAGTCTAGACAATAGACTAGTTTATAGTCTAGACAATAGACTAGTTTATAGTCTAGACAATAGACTAGTTTATAGTCTAGACAATAGACTAGTTTATAGTCTAGACAATAGACTAGTTTATAGTCTAGACAATAGACTAGTTTATAGTCTAGACAATAGACTAGTTTATAGTCTAGACAATAGACTAGTTTATAGTCTAGACAATAGACTAGTTTATAGTCTAGACAATAGACTAGTTTATAGTCTAGACAATAGACTAGTTTATAGTCTAGACAATAGACTAGTTTATAGTCTAGACAATAGACTAGTTTATAGTCTAGACAATAGACTAGTTTATAGTCTAGACAATAGACTAGTTTATAGTCTAGACAATAGACTAGTTTATAGTCTAGACAATAGACTAGTTTATAGTCTAGACAATAGACTAGTTTATAGTCTAGACAATAGACTAGTTTATAGTCTAGACAATAGACTAGTTTATAGTCTAGACAATAGACTAGTTTATAGTCTAGACAATAGACTAGTTTATAGTCTAGAAAATGACTAGTTTATAGTCTAGGACAATAGACTAGTTTATAGTCTAGACAATAGACTAGTTTATAGTCTAGACAATAGACTATTTATAGTCTAGACAATAGACAGTTTATAGTCTAGACAATAGACTAGTTATAGTCTAGAAATTGACTAGTTTATAGTCTAGACAATAGACTAGTTATAGTCTAGACAATAGACTAGTTTATAGTCTAGACAATAGACTAGTTTATAGTCTAGACAATAGACTAGTTTATAGTCTAGACAATAGACTAGTTTATAGTCTAGACAATAGACTAGTTTATAGTCTAGACAATAGACTAGTTTATAGTCTAGACAATAGACTAGTTATAGTCTAGACAATAGACTAGTTTATAGTCTAGACAATAGACTAGTTTATAGTCTAGAAAATTGACTAGTTTATAGTCTAGATAATAGACTAGTTTATATTCTAGACAATAGACTAGTTTATAGTCTAGACAATAGACTAGTTTATAGTCTAGACAATAGACTAGTTTATAGTCTAGACAATAGACTAGTTTATAGTCTAGACAATAGACTAGTTTATAGTCTAGACAATAGACTAGTTTATAGTCTAGACAATAGACTAGTTTATAGTCTAGACAATAGACTAGTTTATAGTCTAGACAATAGACTAGTTTATAGTCTAGACAATAGACTAGTTTATAGTCTAGACAATAGACTAGTTGAAAGTCTAGATAATAATTAACAGTCCTGACGAAAGCCTAATATAACAGACAAGTTTATAGTCTAAAAAGAGTCCAACTGATTCATCTTTCATCCAAAATAAGATCAAGTCATAGTCTGGATATGAAACAGGCTATAAATTTATTCCCTCCCAAAAATTTCTTTACAATATTTTTCCTCATTCATTCTCCAAACCTTGACAAAATTATACAAAACTCACTTTATTAGAAAACAATTTTCTCCTACAATAATTTTTCCCCTTTTAATTTCTTTCTTTCTCTCTCTCAAAAGAAATTTATTTTCTTTTTACATTTTTTATTACCTTTTTTTCTTTACTTCTTAATCATCTAATTAGTCTCAATTACCTAAATTATTTATGAATTCATTCACAGAAAAAATATCAAGAAAAAAAGAACACAAATTAACATTAAAAAATATAAAAAGCAATAAAAGTAGGAAAAAAAAACGAGAAAAAGGGAAAAAAGAGAATGAAATTGTTACTTGTAATGCAACTGTTGCATAAAATAAACTTAATTTGTTATTCGTTAATATGGTGAATGAAACTGTTACTAATTCACATAAAAATATAACACACACACACAGTCACATATACACAAACAAATAATTATATACCAACAAACATTGTTAACACATGCATTTTCATAACGCTGCTACACGTTCTCTTAGTGGTAGTAACAGCAGCAGCAACAACAACAAGTGTTTAAGTATTCAAGAGCCAATTATAAAACTTTGATTGCTTCTTCTCTTCGAATCACATCTGTATGAGTGAGCATGTAAGTGTGTGTATGAAAGTATGTTTGTAGATGTTGTAGTTATATCTCGTACTTATTTTAAGTTAGAATGTTGTATAAAACAGCATTAACGTATAGAACTTTATATCCTTGTGCGTTAAGTGATGTAGAAATATTTGTTGCAGAGGATACAGTGGATAAAGGAATTCTAAAAAAAATTAAAACCACAAATTAGACTATCAACACACATGAACAGGTGAATAGAATAAAAAAATAGACTTTTTTCCAGACTGTAAACTCGTTTTGTCTATTGTCCAGGCTATAAACTTTTCAATTGTTTAGACTTCAAACTATTCTATTATCTGGACTACAAACTTGTTTGTATTGTAGGCTATAAATTGGTCTATTGCCTAGACTATAAACTGCTTACATAGACTTTAAACTAGTCTTTATCAAGACTTTAAACTAGTATATTATGAGACTATAAACTATTTTATTATGAGACCATATAATAGTTTATTTTGAGACTATAAAGTAGATTATTGTCTAGACTATAAACTAGTCTATTATCTAGACTATAAAATGGTCTATTGTAAGAACTATAAACTAATCTATTATTTCAACTATTAACTAGACTATTTTCTGGAAAATAAATTGAGCTACTGCATTTATTAGCCTCTTGTCTAGTAGAGCACTTGTTTAGTTAAAAGAGGAGGCTGGATTATAGACTAGTTTATGTACCAAACTGTCTGCGTATTTGTATTTTAATTTGTTGTATTTTGTCCCACTGTAAAATACATATAAAATGCACTAAACACACTTAATAAATACATCATGCATAACGTATACAAACCCCCTACAAACATAAGAATATCAAGTCGTTTACCAAAATAGGATATAGATTACATATACAGACATAAACCTACACACACACACACACAAATATAATTTATACATTTATAAAACCAACATTTGTATCCGCTAAACAAACACAAATATGATTATTTTGATTCTTTGATACTTTAATGATCACGACTACAATTTTCATCATGATGAAAAAAAGGATGATGATGATGATGTTACTCCATATGGTTGTTTGTGGTATAGTTGTTTTTGTTATTGGTGCAACATAAATTAATCAGTTTTTGGTGTTTACGAATTTTATATGCAAATTTTACAAAACACCAACAACTTACAAATTAAACAAGCAAACTAACACTCATGCATACATATATACATGCACATATACTGCCATACATATATACACACATCAATAAACCATTTGAAAGTTACATCAAATGAAAAATAAATTCCTATGATATGATGAATATGAATGAATGAATGAATGAAGAATCCAATATAATTATTACACTTGATGGAATTTAGATTTTAGCTTATTTGTGATATATGACTTAAAAGGGAATATTGAAATGCAGCTGTTTTTTGTGAAATACGAGAAAATGGTAATTGCGAATATTAATAATTAAAGAATAAATTAACGTAAATGGATGGTTGGATGAGTGATGTGAATGAGTAAAGTGATTGAATGAATTACAGAGGGAGTGAAGTGTTTGAAAGGAGGTTTGAGGAAATTAACGAGGTTATTACTATGAAATTGTGGTATATTATGAATTTAAGGTATTAATTACATAAAATTGCTATAATGTGAGAGAAATGTAATTTACGTATGAGTAATAATTAATATTTAAATATTAATCATTCGTTGCAAAGTGGTGGCAAAAAGAGTTATTGGATATAATTCTATAACTTCTGAATTGTTGAAGATTGTTTAGTATAATTGGACAGGGTTAAAATCGCTTTGTATTTAATACCTTGATGACCTTAAAACTCATTCCGGGAAGAACATTTATATGGGAGTAACAGAATCACAGTTACAGAATTATAGTTAAAAACAATTATTTTGAAATCAAATGATACAAAAAATATCGACAATTTGCGGGGCAAATGATTGGCAATATCTTGATAACTATTTTAACTTATTTTGTTATTATAACAATTATAAACTTGTAAACCCAATTTAAGTTCTTTTGAACATTTCATATCTAAAATAATGAAATTTCAACTGCATTGACACGTTTTATTCTTCGGCTCAAATAAAACTTTTCTAATTTACAAAATTTTATTATTGCAGTTCTACGGGTTTTAAATAAAACGTAAACTTAGTTTAAGCAATAGAAATGTGAAAAGAATTTTAATTAAATTAAGGCATAAACGACCTAAAAGAACCTTAAAATTTTAATAAAAAATAATAATTAGATTTTTAATTACATATTTTTAGCTGATATCATTATCATAGAAATTTAAATTTTTTTACCCATAACCTTTCTCCTAAATAAGTCTCATATCCTTAAAAAAACTTAATATACTTCCTTTTCTTTCATTACTGTCCAGACATCAGGTTTTATTCAGGAAAAAACCACAAACAGCATTGAACTAATTAAGAAATAACAGGAAAAAAAACTTGAATAACATCCGCAGCATTCAGTTTGCTACCGAGAAGAAGGAAAAAAATTAAAAACAACAACAACATAAACTACATTTACAGTTAAATACAGTAAATTCAGCATTTTGAAGAAAACAATACAAACGGAAACGGAAGTGTAGGAAAATTACGAAAATTTTCATTTACTTTTCGGTCGAAATAACAACAATTGAACAAAAAACTATTATTTTTTTTTGTTTGTTTTTGTTTTTGTAAGGAAAAGTTTATTTAATTTTAGTTCTTTTTTCAATATAGTCAAACAACTAAATGATTTTTGGTCTATAGAACAAAATACGATAAAATTACAATTTCAAAAGTTATTCCTGTAAAATGAATATAACAATAATGATGATGTTGATGTTAATGTTGAAAATGGTAATGATGATGATGATGATGATGAGGTTGATGTTGATGTTGCAGACAGTTAGTTTTTTAAACAATTGTTAAGGAAAATTATATAATTATTTACAGCAAATACTGAAAGAAATGTCCAAAAACTAAATAAGGGTAAATAATTTAAATGGTTTCCATGTTTTATTCTACTCTTTTTCCAGGTGAGGAAGTCGCAAAATAATCAAAACCATAGAAAATAGAAAAATGAATTAAAATATATTTTAAATAATTATGAGAAAAAGAGGGTAATTTAATAATAAAGAATAAAAATAAATTTTAATAAAAATATAATTTAAATTTTATAACCGAAAAAGAAGGAATTTTTTTCCTCTTTTAAGAATTTACGCAGAAGTTCTAAATTCAGTTTATGGAATACAATTCAATAATTTTGAAATCATGACAGATATCTTAATAACATTTCACTTGTCTAGAGTATAAATTTATTTTAATTAACTTATAAGAATACAGATTCCCAGCAATATAGTACAACATTCAAAATTTGTATACATCGGGTTTTAAAAATAAAAAGAATTTTTAAAATCCATAATAAATTAATGGAAATAATTCAATAAATTTGAAACCATGTAAGATATATTAATAAAACTTCACATTATTAAAGATAAGGTGTTTATTAATTGATTTTTAAAAGCACAGACCTTCAGCTGGTCGAAAGCACTTTGGGCAACTAACCAAAGTTAGACATCTCGTTAAAAAAAATATTAAGAGTTTCCAAAACAATTTTATGGAAATAATTCAATAATTTAGGAACTTTTAGAGATATGACAATAAAATTTCACTCTAATATAGTTGAATTATTTCTTAATTGTTTTTCAGGAGCACAGACCTTTAGCTCATCCAGGGAATATTGGGGAAACTCCATAATTCGACACTTCGGGTAAAAAGTAAAAAAGAAATTTCCAAACCAATTTAATGGAAACATTTCAATTATTTTGAAACCATGAGAGATATCTTGATGAAATTTCACATGATAAGAACCAAAATGTATTTAAGTTAACTTGCACGAGCAAAGGTATCCAGCAGCTCAAGGAAAAATTGGAGAATCCTCCAATGTCGGAAATCACAGGTTTAAAAATAAAAAATTAAATGTTTGAAATTTATTTAAAAAAATATAAACATTTTTATTTCAAAAATAAAATTTCACGAAAATAATAAAATACTTTAATACTTTTTCCCATACATGACGTATGATTAATATTATTTATATGAATTAAATATTCATCATACGTCACTTAGTGGTTACGAAACAATTTGTATTTGGAGATAATTCCGTAACTTTTCATAACGGTTGATATATCTTAATAAAATTATGAGCTGAAATACAAACCTTCAACTTGTCAAGTTCTTTTTTTAAATCCTCCAAATTTAGACATCACAAGTCCCAAAATTCAAAAAATATTTATTAAAAATATATAAAATAAATATTTTTTAATTTTGTTCCCAATTTGGAACAAATTCTTTTAGTACTTTTTCCAATACATGACGTATGATAAATATTATTTATGGAAAATTAAATATTAATCATACGTCACTCAATTATACCAAAACAATATGATTTTTTTAATAAACCTTCAACTTTGGAACCGTTAAATCTTTATTTAATTTAAAGCTGAAATGTGTTAAAGTTGATTTGCATAATCACAGACTTTCAGCTAGTCATGGGCGTATTGGGCAATTCTCCAAAGTTGGATCTCTCGGCCCTAAAAAGTAAATAATAATTTTTTGGATTCTATTTGTCAAAAATTTATTTAACAATTTGTTGAACATTTTGGAAAAAATAATCATTTTAATACTTTTTATAATACATGACGTATGATTGATATTATATATAGAAATTTAAATGTTAATCATACGTCACAGAGTTACAACAAAACGATTTTTTTTAATAATTGCACAACTTTTAAACTTTTAAAGGTATATAAATAAAATTGTATGTATTTATAGCTAAAATGCATTTCTATTGATTTGGAGAAGTATACGATTCCAGGTGCTCCAAATACTAGATAAATTTTAACCATCTAAAATCTACCATTTTTAATATCCTGATTATTCTTTTTTCCTTAAAAATTCACCATAAATTTATTTATGAAATAATAAGAAAGAAATTTTGTATATAAATATGTTTAGTAAATATGTGGCGTATGATTAATATTGTATAGAAATTAATTATCAATCATACGTCACACGATTGTACATTTTATACCCAACACCACCATTGGTTGTATTTGCAACGGCCAGAAAAAATAGTCCTAGCACCACTTTTAAGTATACCGTCCGACTCGCAATTACTTTCTGAGTCAATTTAAGTATGTCCGTCCGTCCGACTGGCTGTTCATGTAAAGTTTTTACGCAAAGTACAGGTCGCAGTTTTGAAGATATCTTAATGAAATTTGACACGTACTATTATTTTCACTCATAGACGGTGCCTATTGAAAATCTGACCATTTTTTCATATAGGTCTCATACAAAATTCCCTCCCGGAATAAGGTTTTTAACCCACAAAGATTTATTGGTTTTTAACCAATAAATATTAAAAGATTTTTACCAAATTCTGGAAAACGTCAATCTGTCAGTCTGTCCGTTTGCCCGTCTGTTGTTGGCATGCTCACATCAACAGTAATTGACAGAGCTCCATGAAATTTGAAGTGTCCTAGTTAAAAACAGCAAAATCGCTTCAGTCTATATAATACATAAACCGATATCTAAACAACATCTAAGTTCAAGTGTAGAACTTTCTTAATATTTTCAATTATAAATTGATGTAAATTAAATAAAGTTATATATGATTCATTACCATTCCAAAAATTAACAAAATCGGTTCAGTAGAAAAGCTAAATATAACTAATTTTATGACTCATTAAGTGATCCTGTGTTTTATTTAAAAAAAAACTTAAATATGTTTATGTAGCAAATTTACTTCATACACATTTGTAGTGGAGGGTATTGAAAGTTCCGCGTAGCTGAATATAACATTATCACTTGTTTTTTTTTTTTTATTTCACCACTTTTTTCTAACAGTTTTAATTACCTTTGAAAACTGTTATACATCTTCATTTTATTAGAGAATTTCTTTTCAACATAATTTGTATTTTTAATTGAGCTTTTAATGACCTCAAGGTATTTTAAGAAAATTTCTCAATTTATGTATAAATGTATGTATGTGTGTGTGTGTGTGCTTGTAAATTCACACCAAGAAAATGTTTAAGAAAAAGGAAATTTATTCTTGTCTTAAAACTTGTATAAAACCACTTAATATGTATGTATGTGTATGTATGTGTTCCAAAAAAATAAGTTTTTGGTAGTTTTAGTGCCTCCAAAGATTTAAGACATTAAAAAAGGGTAAACAACACTTATATAAACTTATGTTGAGAAAAGGAAGAAAATTGCTTCTAATAAGCTATTTTCATAATAACTGGCTTTTAATCGTTGCAAAAAAATTCTCTTCGGATCCTAAACGTCCGATATTTTGTACATTAAGATCATTAAGAGAGTTATAGTGACCAAACTTGAGAACTTTCGCTGTAGTAGATCTTTAGATATTCCATAATCAATATTTGCTTTACATGGAGGGGTACATCTCTACCTGATCTTATCGAAATTTTTTAAAGCCAGTAGTCCAGTCCCAAACAAATAAAGTAACAAAAACAGATTAATTTTTATATATAAAAATTTTATGAAATAATTTTTTATTTTAATTTATTTTTTGATAAATTGGCAACACTAAAAATTTTCTTCACATATACATTCACATATGTGTTCTCAAATAAAACTTCTTAACTGTATTTTATTTGTACTCTCGTACAAGAAAACTATCTTACCAACTTTGTATCTTGACAACGTGACAAGATGTAAATTTGAGAAATTTATTTATCTGAAAATGAAAATGGAATATATGACAGTTTATCAGTCAGTTGACATGAAAGAGCATGCATAAAGACATAAAAATAAAAACAACAAAAATAAACAGTCTTTGTAAAATACTTTATTTTAAATACAAAATATGCGCTACACCATTTAACTCATTTATGTCATTTTTATAGAAAAAAATTATCATTTGAAAAAATTCTTTTTAATTTTATTAATTTGTAAAAAAATTATCGTTGATTTGAGAATTTTGTATTATTTCCATTGATTTCAAATTTTCTAGAAAAAAATTGTTTAAATTAATTTTTCAATAATTTTTTTTCTTTAAAAAATTTTCAAATAAATTTTCTCTTTTAAAAAAATTTCAATAATAAAATTTTTCTGAATAATTTTCGTTTTTGGAGAATTTGTTATTTTTTAATAGAATTGACTAAAAAATTTTCAATATTTTTGAAAGAATTTTGTAACAAATTTTCTTTTTAAGAGAATTTTGCTCATAAAATAATTACAAATTTTTTTATGGAATTTTTTCTTAAAAGAATTTTTGATAAATTGTCTATCTTTAAGTAGAAAATCATACTTTTTTATAAAATGAGTCAATTTTTAAAATGTTAATATTTGTTGCCAACTTTAATCATTTCTGATCTACTTTCAAACTTGAAAACTCTGGTATTTTATTTTTTATTTCTTGTAATTTTCAATCGTCCCTCATTTTTATTTCTATTTTTTTCACGCAAATAGTCTCCTTAACTGAATTGTAATATTTAAAAAATTTTTTTGTCATAATTTTCTATTGAAGAAAGATTTTTGACACAATTTCCTATCAAAAATTTATTTGGAAAAAATTTCTATCGAAAAAAATTTCTAGGTAAAATTTTCTCTCGAAGAAATTTCTGAACAACATTTTCGCTTTCGTTTCGTTATGAAAAAAATTCTTTGCATCTCAAATAAATTTTCTTCATAAAATAATATTCTCTTTATAAAATTGTATCTTTAAGAAAATTTTCTCTTTATAAAAATCCTCTTCAAAAAAGTTTTCTGTTAAAAGAATTCTTTATAAATTTTTTCTTTAACAAAATTTTCTATTTCAACCTTTTTTCTTTAATAAAATTTTCTTCTTTTAATTAATTCTAATAATTAATTTAATTTTTTCTTATTAATTAAATTTTTAATTTTCTCCTTATAAAACTCTCTTTATAAATTTCCTCTTTAAAAAAGTTTTCTATTAAAAAATAATTCTTTATAAAATTTTCTCTTTAATAAAATTTTCTATTTTAAAACTTTTTCTGTATAAAATTTTCAGGTTTTAAAATTTTCACCTTTTCAAATTTTCTCTTTATATAATAATTTCTTTAAGAAAATTTCAAAATTTAAAAAAAAAAATCGTTGATATAAATTTTGTAATATAATTTTATTGATTTCCAGATTTACATTCTGAAATTTTGTTATTCTTTTTAAGAGAATTTAAACAACTTTTCTTTATAAACTTTTAGACTTCATCAAATGTTTTTTCTATAATTTTTTTCTTTAAAAAAAATTCCATTACATTTTTTTAAAATTTCTTTTATAAAAAAGTTCACTTTCCTATTTTTCTCATAAGAAAATTAAATTTTCTCTTTTTAGGTATATTTTCAATAAATATTTTTTTTTTAATGTTCAATAAAATTTTATCTTTAACAAAAATTTTCAATTAAAATTTTTCTTTTCACAAACATTTTTAATAAATTTGTTTCTTAAGCATAAAATTAAATATTTTCAAATATTTTTTTCTCTTTAAGAAATTTTTCAAATAAATTTTCTCTTTCGGAAAAATTTCAATAACTTAAAAAAATTTTAATCAAATTTTCTTAAACAAATTTAAAGAAAAAAATCCCTTAAAATTTTTTTGATAAATTTTTAAAAAACATTTTTAATTGATTTTTTCAGAAATGAAAGAGAGGAAATTTTCCTTAAAACATCCCACTTTGGGAATTTATATTTTAATTTTATTAAAAAATATTATTTATAGAATTTTCCTTAAAGGGAATTTTCAATTTTTTTATATTTTACTTTTTCACAAAAATAAATTTCTAAAACATTCAATTAATTTATAAATTTTTAATTTATTTGTTTCTGTTATTTAGAAAGAAAAAAGGGTCTTCATAATTCGTTTTCATTATACCAACACATGAGCCGAAATGTATACATGTGTATTTATGTGTGTGTTAATATTATTTGTTATTATTGTTATTATTATTTTTTGTTGCCATGTAACAACTAAAATATTCATGTAACAACAGCAAATAACCAGAACAAGCATAAACATACTTCTTACATCCTCTTCCTCACACACAAACACACGCACATACGCACACACATGTAACTAAACACTTGTTTAACATTTTCGTCATCTTTAAAAATCTTCTCATTTGTAAAAATCTTGGTAAAAGAAAAGAAAACAAGTCAGAATGCTTTATTCGGCAATGCCGAATCTTCAATACCCTTCACCACAAATGCGTTTGAAATAAATACGTAATGTTTCGTATATACGCTTACAGAAGTATATATATATATATAACAAATGAATCTGTGTTTGTTTGTGTGTTTGAGATTTATAGAGAGTTAAACTACTGAACCGATTTTGCTGAAAATAATAAAAACTACAAAAAAAATCGATAGAACCAGGGGAGAGTTACCCCTCATACAAAGAAAATATGAGGGTTACCATTCACTTTATAAGGGCGGCAAATCGCTCCGGGTCGTAGATAGTATATAACACGGAACACTTAATGGGACATAAAATTAGTTATTCCTTTTTAACGCTACACATGGAATGACAAAGTAAATAAATCCTCTTCACCACTTGTGGTGGTGGAGGGTATAAAAAACTATTTTCCAAACTTTTGCCAAAATAAAAAAAAAAAAAAGAAAAAGTAACAAAGAAATAATTTTTCACCAAAAATTAAAAATAAAAAGAAAAAGAAGAAGATGAAAATGAAAATCTATCTAATTAGAAAATTCCACAAAAAACCAAAGTTTTTCGGTAAAAAAGAGGAAGAGAAAGAGAATTAAAAAAAAGTTTATTTGTTTCTTTTACGTGTTTTACTTTTTGATGGTTTTGTTGTTGTACCAAAAAAAAAGAACAAGAGATCAAAAGCAAAAAAAAAAAATAGAAAACTTGTAAAAGTTATGATGCAAATAACAAATTAGTTGAAAATTCTAAAGTCTTATCAGGAAAAATAAATAAAAACATTTAAAGGAAAAGTTATTTATTTACTTTTTTCTCATTTAAAATTTTGATAAATAAAATTTTTAAATAACTTTTCGAAACATGAAAAATTTGTTATTTGAAAACAAAGAATCAATTTCTTTTCCACATTTTCAAAAGCAAAAAGGAATAACTGAATAATTAGGAAAGAGTTAAAATGCGATAAAATCAAATTTTCAAATTTCCCTTTAATTTTAATTTTCTTGAAATTTCAAGAAAAAAAAATTAAAATTTTTTAAAAGAAAACTTTTTTGGATAATTTGTATTCGATATTACCGAAAAATATAATAAATTTTATAGGAAGTTTTTATTTCAATTAAATATACAGAATTTTCTCTACAAAGATTTTTTGCGATTTATCCTTCAAATTATGATTTTTCTCCAAAACTTCCTCTAATAAGAATTTTGATCCTCTAAAAAGTGTTTACTTTTTAAACAAAATTTTCTTTAAAAATAATATTTTTGGACAAATTCTTCTTAAAATAAATATTAATCTTAACTTTATTTTTACAAAAAATTTATCCGAAAATTTTCTTAATTTAAATTTTATCTAAAAGTTTCTTAAAAATAAAATTATACGAAGTACCCTAAAGATATTTTCAGAAATATTCGATAATTTCATCAAATTTACTTTAAAATTTATTTTATCCGAAATTCTTGTTAAATTTAGTTTTATCGGAAATTTTGTAAAAAAATAATTTATCCGAAATTTTCTCTTAATTTACCCATTATCGCAAATTAAAGAAACAATTTGATACGAAACTTTTTATCACAATATGTATCCGCAATGTCATTTAAAAGAAGTTTTCTTTAAAACCAATTGTTTTATCCGAATTTTCTTGAAAAGATAGTTTTATACGAATTTTTCTCTAAAAAAAAATTATTGGAAATTTTCTTTAAAAGAAAAAACTTTTCTTTAAAATAATTTTATTCAAAATATGTTTCAAAAATAATTTTTTTTTCTTTTAATTTCTGATAATAAAATTTTATCCAAAATTCCAAACTTCAAAGACATTTTATCTGAAATTTCTGAAAGAAATTTTATATAAAATTTTTTATTAAAACAAATTTCATCCGCAATTTCTTCTTAAGGAAAATCTTATTCTAAATTTCTTATCAAAAAGTAGCCTCTTTAAAAACTTTTCCAAAAAGAAATTTTGGATAAAATTTCTTATAAGAAAAAATTTTGATAAAATTTCTTTTAAGAAAAAAATTTTTGATAAAATTTCTTTAAAAAAAATATGTAAAAATTTTCTTTAATTTTTTTTCGCAATTTCTTTTTAAAATAGATTTTCTTCAAAATTTTTTCTTAAATTATTTTTTATCCGTAATTTCTTCTTAAAATAATTTTTTCCGTAATTTTATCCAAAATTTCTTCTTAAAAGAAATTTTATCAACATTTTTTTTCTTAAAAGAAATTTTATCAAAAATTTTTTTCTTAAAAGAAATTTTATCAAAATTTTTTCTTATAAGACATTTTATCCGAAATTTTTACTTCAAAGAAATTTTATCCGAAAACAAATTATATTCTTAAGACATTTTATCCGAAATTTTTACTTCAAAGAAATTTTATCCAAAAACAAATTATATTCTTAAGACATTTTATCCGAAATTTTTACTTCAAAGAAATTTGATCTAAAATAACTCCTTAAAATTAATTTTATCCAAAATTGTTTCTTAAAAAAGAATGTATGAAAAAATGTTCTAAAACGAAATTTATCCAAAATTTTTTCTTATAAGAAATTTTATCCAAAATTTATAAGAAAAAATTTTTCGAAAACAAAATATTTTCTTAAGACATTTTATCCGAAATTTTTACTTCAAAAAAATTTGATCTAAAATAATTTCTTGAAATTAATTTTATTCAAAATTGATTCTTAAAAAAGAATGTATGAAAAAAATTTCTAAAACGAAATTTTATCCAAAATTTTTTCTTATAAGACATTTTATCCGAAATTTTTACTTCAAAGATATTTGATCCAAAATAACTCCTTTAAATTAATTTTATCCAAAATTTTTTCTTAAAAAGAATGTATGAAAAAATTTTCTAAAACGAAATTTTATTCAAAATTTTATCCAAAATTTTCTTTAAATAATTTGTATTAAATAAATGTGTATGAATTTTATTCAAAATTTCGTTAAAAAAGAACATTTTATTTTAAATTTCCTCTTTTATTAACTTTTTCTGAAATTATCTTCAAAAACATCCTCTAAAAAATGCTTCCCTCAAAAGACTTGATCCTCTTTTTCCAACAAATGTTCATTTAAAAAAATAATTATCCGGTAATTCAACGAAATATTCTGTGAAAAGAACGTCAATCCTTCAATCCGAATTTTTATCATTAATTTTTACTCAGCAAGTGAGTGTGAATCATAGATACTTTAATTAAATGAGCATGTAATATAAAAACGACCCTCGTATTTTACTTCATTTCCCTTAAGTGCCATTAAATGAAAACTGTTGTTTCCAAAAAATCCTCCTTTGTTTTCTTGAAGTGCAAAACGAGTATTTCACCGTGTAAAAATCATGTCTTTTGAAATCTAAGAAAGAGGAAATGCATCGGATGTGGGTGACTGTGTGCAACATAATGTAAATTTCGTAACAAAAAAACAACTACAACAACAAGTTTATACTCTTTTTATAAAAACAAAATTTTATTTGAATATGAAAACAACAACAGGAAAAGTATAATTTGTTTTAAAATCACAGACGTAACAAAAAAAGGGGGAAAACTTGAAAAGAGTTATAGATTTGAAAATATTTTCTAACATTTTCCCTTTCATCCCCCTCTCTGCTCTTATAACTTTAAATTGTGTTCATAAACATCTGACTTTTTTTTCCGGAATTTTATAAACGCAAAATAACACGTAAAATATATTTTTATTTTATTTCACTTTTTTTGGCCAAAAAAGAAAAACTTATTTTTATTACATAACAAAACTTCTTAACAAAAACAACAACAACAATAATAATAATAAAATATACTTAACAAAAACTAATGTTTAGAGGTGTTTTGTAAAAGTGGTAAATGCCACCAAGGATTTTAAACAACAACAAAAATACAAAAACACCAAACAAAAAATTTTTTGGAATTTTTCCTACAAATTATAAAGTTGTTTAGTGCAATGAAAAAATAAAAAAACGAGAAAAGCCTACACCCTACAAATGTTTATCGGAAATTTAAATCAAAATTTTAGCAAAAAAAATTATTCGAAATTTCGTTAAATAAATTTTATCCGAATTTTTTTATATTTTTTTATCCAATATTTTGTTCAATAAGAAGTTTTATACGAAATTTTCTTTAAAAAAAATTTATCCGAAATTTTATTTTAAAAGAAATTTTATCCGATTTTTTAATATCTGAAATTTCATTAATACAGACATTTTATACGATATTTAAATTGTTCCGAAATATTGTATTATAAAAAAAATTAAAGAAATTTTATCCAAATATTCGTAATTTAAAATTTTATCCGAAAATTGCATTTTAAAAGAGATTTCATCCGAAATTTCTTTAAAAAATAAATTTTATGCGAAATATACAAATTCTATCCGAAATTTATTTTTTTCCAAATCTTTGTTTTATAAGAAATTTTACACGAAATTTTAATTTTGAATTTTATTCGAAATATTATTTAAAAAAAGAAATTTTATTCGAAATATCGAAAATATGAAATTTCATTCAAATTCAAATAAATTTAAACCGAATTGTGCTAACAAATTATTTTATCCAAAATTTTGTTAGGAAAAAAATTTCTAACGAAATTTCTTAACTTTTTTTAATTTAACTAAAAGAAAAGAATTTTATCCGAAATTTCATTTAAAATCAAACTTTGTCCAAAAAAATTTATGTGAAATTTTCCTTTAAAATATTTTTTTTCGAAATTTATCCGAAATAACGTTAAATTTTTTTCCAAAATTTCGTATTATCTGAAATTTTATCCGAAATTTTGATTAAAAAGAAGTTTCATCTAAATTTTTGTCGAAAAAAAATTTTATCCGAATTTTTCTTTGAAAAAGAATTGTTTCCGAAATTTCTTCAAAAAAAATGTTATTCCAAATTTTGCTTAAACAACATTTTTAGCGGAAAATTCTCTAAAAATAAATTTTATTAAATTATTTTGGATATGATTTTTTTCGTTTAAAAATAAGTTTTATCCAAAATTTCGTTAAATAGAAATTTTTCGAAATTTGCTTGAACAAATTTTATCCGAAATTTATAAAAAAAATAATTGAGTGTTACATTAACAATGACAAACTTAATATTTTCTATTCACCGCTTGTAGTGTTGGTGGTTCCAAAAAATACGTTCCAAATATTATTAAAAATTAAACAACAACGACAACAACAGAAAACAAATAAAATTTTTGTTGACTCCTTTTCTGAATTGTGTTGCATTATTGCACTCGACACAGAAGCAAGAAAGCCTTGCAAAAGTTATACATGTAAAGTAAAAGTTTTGTACTCTTTTACTTTGTTGTTGTTTTTGTTTTCCGTTGTTGTTGTTTTGATTTTTATTATTAAAAAAAAAAAATTTGTTGTTGTAACAACTTAAACAACCTGCAACTTGTTTTTCTGTTGTAACTGCTGCTGCTGTTTGATATGATGACGGCGACATTTGCCTGCCATCGTATAATTAATGTTATTTTTTAGAAATATTTTCGAAACTTTTTTGTAAAAAGGAGGAAATAGTAAAAAATAAAAAACAAAAAACTAAAATTAGAAAAATATAACAAACGTTTTACATTATTTTTTGCGGCGACAACTATTATTTTTGTTCAATGATAAACTTCCTTTTTGGAAAACAACATTTAGTGCTCAAGTTTATTTTGTAGAGTTTTTTAGGAATAAAATGAAATTTTAACAATATTTTGTGATAAAATGAATATGAATTTATTCAAAATTTCCTCCAAAAAAATTAATTTCCGCTTAATATAAATTTTATCCGAAATTTCTTTAAAAAAATAAAGTTCTTCAAAAAGAAATTTTTTTATAAAATTTCAAAAATTTTTTTATGATTCAAAAATAAATTTTATCTAAATTCTTTTTTCAAAAAAAAAATATCAAAAATTCCTTAAAAAATTTTCCAAAATTCATTTTAAAATAAATTTTCGGATATTTTTTTTTTTTTTTCAAAATAAATTTTATCCAAAAATTTCCTTCAAAAATATATTTATCCAAAATTTCCTCTAAATACAAATTTTATCCGAGATTTCCAAAAATTTTTTTCAGTAAGAATTTTTTTCATAAAATTTTCTCCGAAAAATTTTTTTTGAAATTTTGTTTAAAATTTCCTTTAAAAAGAAATTTTATCCAAAAATTTCTTCAAAAATAAATTTTATCTACAAATTTTGTCAAAAAATTAATTTTATCCAATATTTCCAAAAAAAAACAAATAAGTTAATACAAAAATTTTTGAACGACCCTCGTATAATTTGATTTTCTGATCTATGCTTACGTGTGCAGTACATTATTGTGACACTAACATTAATGGGAAATTCATGCATTTTCCTGAGACGTTATATGGAATCTAAAAGAAATTATGGACCGAACCCTCGTTTAATTTTGTACATCGATTTTGGTTTATATTTGTCTAAACTTTATCAATTTTTATCAAAAATTTATGCTCTTCAAAGTGATATTTGTAAGGCGGCTTGTGTGGGACATATAAAGAAAAAATGGACCGAACCTTGAACAATTGGTACAGTGTTATAGAATATCGTAGGACCTGTTTTTGCAAAATTTCGTTTAAATTGATGAGGAGTTTTATGAGCTTAAAACCTCATTTCGTATGGTATAAGAAGTATGGAATTTAATGGAATTAATGGACCGACCCTCGCTTAATTTGGCACATCGATTTAAAATACTAAGAGACTTATTTTTGTTGAATTTTGTTGAAAACTGCTTTATATTTAGGACTTTTATGACCCTTAAGCCCCATTTCGGAAGGACATGGGAGCTAACTAAAATATTGGATCGAACATAGGCAGTTTTGTCCTTGAGCCAAAATATAATATCAATAATAATTTGTAGGCATGGACAGTCAGCCGGACAGACAGATGGACATCGATATACTTAAAAATGGATGTTACACCATTTTTTCTATATGTTACAAACATCAGCATAAACGCATAATACTTCAACCACCAACGGTGGTGTAGGGTTTAAAGAATTATTATTTATTTTTTTATAACAAATTGTAAATAAAACCACTATATTTTTATGTATATTTTAACTAATAAATATTAAACAATGGCAATACTGGTTTTTGCTTAAAGTTAATTGAATGTTAATATTTGGAAATATTTGTATAACTTTTAAACGGCTGTTGGGATTTACATAATATTTTACTTGAGATCAACAGAGGTGTGTGGTGTTATCGATTTAGGAAGAAAAGTCCATACACTATGCAGGAGCATAGATATGGGCAATCAAAATGGAGTACCTACAACAAGTTTTATAAAATTTTATTTTTTGTAAATTTTATTAAAAATATCGTATAAAATTTTTTCCTATGCTCAAGTCCAACCAAAGTACACTATACAGCTAAAAAGATTGACGTACTTGCCACGATGGAATTTGTCAAAAAAAAAAAAAAAAAAAAAAAACTAAAATAAGATAATTTTAAATTATATTTCTACATGCTTGAGGTGACCAATTTTAAAGTGACACCCACTAATACCCTGACCCACCAGAAGCTTGTATTTAAGTGAATCATTTTTTCAAATACCCCTGCTCTAATGATAAGAAATTTTGTTAAGATATCTTGAACGATTTCAAAGTTTTATAATTATTTCCATAAAGTACTTCTGAAAACACTGTAAGGCGAATGATGAATATTTTTATGTTTGTTTATAATATCAATCATACGCTACATATGTTAAGATTTTAACAATCTCACTCCTTAAACTTTTAAAAACTGAAAATGCTTTTAAATCGACATAAATGAAAATATAATATTTTTCAATTCTCCAGATAATTTTAGTTATTTTTTCAATAGAAAGAAAAGAAAAGAAGAAAAAAAGAGAGTCCCTTCTTGAACTTCAGCATGACATTATTTCTCTGGATATTTTTATATATGAATAAGTTTTTTTTTCTAATTTTTTTCCTTTTTATATTTCTTTTTTGTTGTTGTTGTTTTTGTTTCATAACTCACAATAGTTTTGTGATTTTTATTCAAAAAAATGGAAATAAAATAGAAATTATAAGGAAACAGGATTTCAGTGTTTTTTTTTTTTTTTATTTTTATACCCTACACCACCATAAGTGGTGAATAGAGTAAGTTAACTTTGTTATTTCGTATGTAACGTTAGAAAGAATTCATCTCAGATCCCATAATGTATATATATTCTTGCATTAAATGAAAATCTAAGTCCATTTAACTATGTCCATCTGTCGTTCGTCTATGTGTCCACAGTAATCGGCAGAACTCTATAAAATTCAGCCTGAGTATTTTTTATAGTCCTGAAAAGTATTTTGCTTAAAACAAGCAAAATCGGTTAAATATCTCGAAATATATAGACCGATAACTGAGGCCACCCCTAAGTTCCTGCCAAGAATTTTTGTAGAACTGTCAATTAGAAATCGACACATTAAATTAAGATTTTGACATAATATTATGTAACATGTACTTCAATATCATTCCAAAAATTATCCAAATCGGTTCAGTAGAAAACAAATATTACATTTAATACGTTTGTGAGTTTATGTGTATGATTGTGTACGTACAAAGCATAACGTCTATACTACACATGCATATGTAGTGGTGGGCATTGAAGATTCGGCATAGCCGACTATAACATTCTCACTTATTTTATTTTTATTTCGTTTACTTTTAAGTTTTCTTTTTCAATCTTTTTACCCACAACAACAACAACAATAAAGTTTTCTTATACATTACTTTTCAAGCGGAAACGGATGTTGAAGATGAAAACATAAGGTTATTATTATTATTATTATTATTATTATTGTTGTTGTAAGGACTACATTTTTGCTCGTATTCCCAGAAATCCAAGAAAGGAAAAAACTTTCATAAAAAGTCCTTAATTTAAAAAAAAAATAAAATAAAAAATATTATTTTTATTTAAATTTTTATTAAATAAAAATTTAATTCTTCATTTTTAAAGAAATTAAAAGAAGTAAATGAACAAAATAATTTTTTTATAATTTAATTTAATTTTATTTAAAATAAATAAAAATATAAATAAATAAATTAAATATTTTATATTTTATTTATTTAATAAATGTGACTTTTTCTTTTTGTGTAAATAATATTTATAAATGCTATTTATATATTTATGCATGTGTGAGTGTATGTAAAAACATTTGTAGGTGTTAATATATGTTTACATATAAATATTTATATATTTATGTATGTATGTGTACACATGTGTATTGTATTTTTATATTCACTGATAAACTGATAATAATTTAAACATGAAAGTTAATAAATTTATTTTTGTTTTCTCTATAAAAAATATATTTAAATGATTATAATTTTATTCAACTCTTGTTGTTGCTTTTGTTTTAATGCCTTAAACTATATTTAATAAATTTAAAAATGTCATTTAATAGTTTTTTTTCTTTTCAGTTATTAAAAAAAAAACAAGTAAAGAAATTTACATTGCACAATGGTCCCGAAACAAGTTTTTTGACAAAAATTCTGTAATTGGAGAACTGTTCAATATTTTTTAATGAAATTTCACACAAACCTTTTTCAGAAGTTTTTCTTTTAGTTGAAAAAAAAGCTTAAATTGTAATTCAATCCAGAATACCGGTGGTAAACCTTCAAAGTTGGTTTTCTCTGATATGATTTTTATATGAATTTTTTTAAATGCCTTTTTGGACAATATTTCTGAAACTTTACAACCATTCGATATATTTTAATAAAATTTCATACAGATATTCTTAAAATGTTTTCCAATCAATTGAAATAAGCTCAAGTTTTTAATAAAACTAGATGAGAGGATATAAGCATCCTTAGTTGATCACCTCGGATAAAATGATGCGATTTTATTTTGTTATTGTCTATTTTGGCAATTCTGTAATTTTGTAACCATTCAATATTTTTCAATGAAACTTCTCTCAGACATTTTTGAGTTAATTTCCAATCAATCGTTAGAAGTTCAAATTCCTAGTAAATCCATATGATGAGGAATAAACCGCAAAACTTGATTACCTCGGGTATGATTTGTAATTATTATAAATTTTCTTATAAATTTAT
Source organism: Cochliomyia hominivorax (assembly GCA_004302925.2). Classification (NCBI taxonomy): domain Eukaryota; kingdom Metazoa; phylum Arthropoda; class Insecta; order Diptera; family Calliphoridae; genus Cochliomyia; species Cochliomyia hominivorax. The sequence goes on from PYHX02000158.1 coordinate 20,047,634, forward strand.
ACGAAAAAATCTCAAATTCTAAGCAGGTTCAGAAGACCACTTATATTTGGCCTCACTTGCCATCCTGTCAATAGGATACACAAACCTTGAGCGATGCAAAAATAATATGGTATTTTTATTAAGAGAGCCAAATCCTACAAACTGCCCGGATCTAAGGCCAGTGGAGACTCTTGTTAAAAGAGAATTATGTGAGATTTTAAACGTATATGGACTACCGGTTCGAGTAAAGTGACAGAAACCACAATAATAACGTTAATGGAAGGGTTTCCGAAAAAAGGCTTAAAATTAATAAATGAATAAATTAATTAATAAATTGTTAAAATAATTTCAATCAAATAAAGTTAAAACTACAAGTTTAGTGCTTTCATTTTTATTAAAATATATGTGTGTTAAGAATTTTTCAATCTCACTACTTATTGCTTTTTTTGACAGCAATTCTGTAACATTGTTATCATTTAATATTTTTTTAATGAAATTTTATTCAGATATTTTTGAGATGATTTTCAGTTAATTATGGAAACTTAAAATCATAGTAGATCCATATAATGGACAATAAGCCTCCCAATTTGATCACTTTGGGTATGAAATAAAATTTCAAAAAAAAATGTCAAAATTTCATCTTTAATTTAAAAAAAACATTATTCATCCAAAGTCCTTATAGTTCCCACCAAAGAATTTACTACCTTTTACAAGATCTCACTTATAGTTAAAGAGATACTTACAGCAAAGTGAAATTTTAAACCATTTTTTTTAACATTTTTAGGCTCTATTTGGACTCAAAAATTAAATATATTCTATATTCCATAAACAAAATTCTAAATAATTTTGGTCTAAAAACCATAAACCATAAACCTATACAGATCCGATTAAAAACTATATAATGTTAAAATCATAATTCACAAAACTGTATAATGATTCCAAAATGGTTATTTTGCACATTGATCTTTGGTAAGTTATTTATTTTAACTTGACCATTTGTTATTGCAATACTAAAGTATATGTGAGATTTATGTCCTTAAAAGTGATATTTTGAAGGTTGCTTGTATGGGACCTATGAGAAGCAATGGACCGACACTTGCATAATTTGGTACATTGTTTTAAAATATCATAACACTTATTTTAACCAAATTTTATTAAATATACAATATTTTGTGTATCTTTTAAGTTTTTTTGACTTAAAGAGCTCCATTTAAGTTTAATTCAAGAACATTAAGCGAAATACTTTCTCCGCTAGCCCTTTCGGAATTATGTTTATTTTTATAGAGGATTCTTTAATTTTTTTAGTAGAGAAAATATATGTTGTGTATATACTCAAAAATCTAGACACCCATTATAACTACAGGGTGGCCAATTTACGGAAATCAAATCAATTTTTGAAATAAATTATTTCTCTCAACTTGGAATTTTTAGTATTTTAAAATCCAAAAATGGGAAATTGCTTATGGTTTTAAATTTACAACAATTTTGTCTATTTTATACTTAAATATCGTAAAAACAACTTTATTTATGTAGATTTTATTTAAAATCAAATTATTGAACAAATTTTTCCAAAAGTAAAGCAAATAAAATTTAAATTTTTATAAAAAAAAAATATTAAAGAAATTTAGATTTAATACTTTTTAATAACATTTTATTATTTTCAAATAATTGCCTTTTCAATGATATACAATACTTCTATAAATATTTCGCACAATCAATCAAAAATTAACTAAAACTTGATCCTTTCAAGCAAAAAATATTCATTATTTATTACAAAAATATAAGAAATATATGCAAATTTTTGTGGAGGAAACCAAATTTCAGATCATTTTATAAAGGATAAAATAAAGTATTTTTATAAGTATTTGGTGTCTTTGGAAAGGCATTTAATTGAAAAATAATTATATATACTTAAAATAGTATTTAAGCCAAATTTCTTTAATAAACTTCTAAAAAATCTAAAAACTTTATTTTTGCAATACTTTTGTAAATAAAATGTTTAATGTTTGATCTTAAATAAATTCTATAGAAATAAAGCTTTTATTAGGCAATTTGGGTATAATATAGATAAAATTATCTTCAATACAGGACTATAAACATATTTCCATTTATGTTATTCAAAAATACCCAAAATTCAAAATCGAAAAAAACTTATTACAAAAATTTACTTTTTCCACTTAATTGATCATTTTGTCGTTATAAGAGATTTTGATTAAAAGAGATTTTTGGATTATAAAGCCAATATATGCAGGTATATAACCAAGGAACTTTTTATATAAGCGTTGATTTTGCTTATTTTTTCGTAAAAACACTTGAGAAAAAAATGCAAAAATTCATGAAATTCTGAAAAGATTAGCGGGGAAAGTTTTTCCCACAAAACTCTCGCACAGTGTGTCCAAATCGATTTTTTTTCCAAATAACTTTTGAACCATTGAAGATTTCTTAATGCACATAGTCAGGGCTAAGGTGTTTTTGAGTTGATTTAGAGGAACACAAGAACATAATCAGTGACCCTCTAAAGTTGATCACCTCGGGTATGTTCATTTCTTAAAAATTAGCAAAAAATCCATTTATTGAGAGAAAGAAATTTGGGATATAAATAGTCTTTGTATATGTCTATAAATGTTTGGTTTATCTCTTTTAGTTTCGGAGATATTCAAGTCGAAATAAATGTTTAACCCATTTTAAAAAGTAATATTAATTTGAATTTTTTACAAAAAAGTGGCAACATTTATTTACTCTTATTCACACTCACAATATCTTTGTTCTGTGCTTCGTAATTTTTATTGTTCCATAAAAAATCTTAACAAGAATGCGTGTAAACTCATTGGGACAAAGACACTACCACAAGCCCTATCCAAACTTAATAAATTTAAAGAAAACATACAATATTTTGTGCTGAACGATCCATATAATGACAGGGCGATCAATCAGTCAAAATTTTCAACATTATTTATACGGATTGAGATTTTGGGCATTTTCGTATGAAGAAATGGGAATCTTTTTAATTACCTGAATTATGGATAAATTAATATACAAATAAATATCATTAGTTCGAATAAAAGTTTTATTTTTCAAAAAGAAATTATCCGAAATTTTAAGTTTCTCATAAATTTTTGATATCAATTAAAGTTCTATTACCTTATTCTTTAAAAATTGCAAATTGATCTTGACACACTGTGCCTCATATGTTTATTTTCACAAAATCAGATTTTTTACTTAAAATACATCCTTTTTTAACTAAAAATTATTTGTTTATAGTTTTTATCTATTTCCTGGCAAATAACTTCAATAACTTTTTCCAAAAAAAGTATGATTTTCAAAAAAAAAAAATGATATTCTTAAAATGTAATCAAAATCAAAAATGTTCACATTATTTAAGTCCAAAATTTAATTTATGTGTTTATTTGCAAATTAAAATCATTTTTTCATGATTATGCCAAAATAGGCCTTCAGGCAACTTTTGTGGTTTCAACAATGCAAAAGATAATTTAAATATATTTTTTTTGGAAAAAATATACGAAAGCAAAAACAAAAACGTTTAATTTAACAAATAATTATTTAGCCAGTAGGCGGCCTGTTTGTTGCTTAAATAATATAAATTTATAAACTTTTTTTTCTTTCATAATTTCATTAAGTTTTTTTCTTCTTCTTTATGAATTTTTTCCTTTCTTGAATTTATTGTGGCCACAAGGCACAACAACTTGCAGCAGGATATAAAACAGAAGAAGACCAAGAAGAAGCAGCTTTAGAAAAAAAACTATAATGTTGCAATATAATGAATTTAAATAGATCTGAATAGGAAACGAAGACAATTGCATTTATATTATTTTTCTTTTTTCTAGTATTTTAATTTATATTTTTGCAAAAATGTTTCTATTGTTTGTTGTTGGAGGGAAGAAAAATAATTAAATGAAATTTTGTTGTCGTAAATAAATTATTTTAATAAATATAAAAAATGAGGAAAAAATATTTAAAACAATTAAAAAATGTTTTATATGATAAATATTATTTAATGATAATTTTTAAATAAATACTAAGCGTATGATTGATATTTAAATTAAACTATAAAATTAATCATACGTAACAAAGTAGAATTTATGAGATTTTAATTTAAAGATAAAATTAAAATTATTGTGAATAAAACACCATTAAACAGTTATTTAAAAAATCAGATTTGATATGAGAAACAAATTCATTCAGATCAACACTAGTTCAACTTCTAGTTTAATTCCCACTTTAGTTCATAGTGTTGTTCCAAATTTGATCTTTAGATTTAGATTTGATCATTTCTAGTTCAATTTGCAATTCGGATTCAAATTTTGTTTCTAGATATGTTATTTAGTTTAGTTTCTATTTCCACACAGTTCAGCTTCTAGTTAAGTTTTTAATTGAGTTTCTAGATCATAGTTTAATTTCTAATTCTATCCCCAGTTCCAATTCTAAATAAATGTCCTGTTTAGTCTCTAATTTAGTTCTAATTTAAATTTAAGTTATTTAATTCAATATCTAGTTCAGTTCCCAGTTCTGTTTCTAGTTAAGCTTGTAGATCAGTTTTTAGTTCAGTTTCTAATTCCGGTTACAATTCAGTCTCAAATTCAATTTCTAGTTCAATTATAGTTTCAGTTTCTTTTTAAATTTCAAGCTCATTTTCTAATTTGGTTTCTCATTCAGTTTCTAGTTGAGTTTCTATTTTAACTTCTGTTTTTAGTCCAGTTTTTAGCTCATTTATTGTTCAGTTTTAGTTCACTTCTAGTGTAGTTATTCAGTTCTAGTTCAGTTCCAGTTCAGTTCTAGTTCAGTTTTAGTTCAGTTCTAGTTTAGTTCTATTTCAATTCTAGTTCAGTTTTAGTTCAGTTCTAGTTCAGTTCTAGTTTAGTTCTATTTCAATTCTAGTTCAGTTCTAGTTCTGTTTTACTTCAGTTCTAGTTCACTTCTACTTCAGCTCTTCTTCAGTTTAAATTCAGTTCTTATTCAGTTCTAGTTCAATTCCAGTTTAGTTCTAATTCAGTTTCCAAGATCAGATACTGAACGTTTTTAAACAGACGTATGAATATCAATATGTTAATAAGAAATAATTAATATTAATCATACGCCTATGAGTATGCTTTATTTCTTATGCATATTTATTCAATTACAATTAATCTATTAATTTCTCTTTTTTTCAATATTTTTTATTTCTTTATTAATTTCAATTATTTTAACTTTTTTTCAAAAAGTGAACTTCTTCTCTCATTATAAAGTTTTGTTTCCACAAGTTAAATATTTATTATTTTTAGTAAAATATTTATATTATGATTTTTTATTATTATTAATATTCTTTATAACACATTTCTCCCAAATGTGTATCTGAGAGATACTTTGTTTCTTGTTTATAACTTTTTTTTTCATAAGAAACTTATAAAATGTTTATATTTTTAAGATGTTTTTCTTTATTGTAAAATCTTTTTTTATGCAAAAGCAAACAAAAAGCCTTGATTTTTGTACTTTTCTTGCTCATTTTTTTTTGTACTCCCTCCGCTCACTCCCACTCGATCTCCCTAAATGCTCTGTTTCAGTATTAAATAATTTCTTTCATTTTATTTTGTTTGTCTCAACTTTATAAATCAGCTTTATTACAAAATCAACAATTTCTATGTGTATGAGAGAGTTTTTTTGTATGAGATGCAATACATACAAATCAAATGAAAATTTTTTAAATACACTGAAAGAAAAATTAATATCAATTTGCTTTACTAACTGAAATTTTATTAAAATTACTAAAAAAAAATTATAAAATTGTATTGATTTATTTTCGGCATTATTAATTTGTATACCCAATTTTAAACTTTAACTTTTTAACTTCAACTTGTCATCTTTTCTCTCAGTGTTTTTAATTTTTTCTTAAGCAGAAAATATAAATTTCCAGGGCAATATCATTATCCTTTCTTTGTTTGTATTTATGATTTTTTCCTCTTGTTTCCATTTAATATTTTCTTCGGTTGTTTCCACACTAAAGTCACAATTCCAGCAGCCAATGATAACATCACGATTTTAATATTTTCACCAAGACACGAGTACATGAGTTTTAAATGAAAGACAACAAATAAAATAACAAGTAAGAATGCTACATTCGGCTGTAACGAATTTTAAATACCCTCCATCAGTAACATTATACAAGAAGGCTTATTCAAACGTTAAACGGCTCAAAAAAAACTAACGTTAAAGAATTCTGATAGAATTGACCCATATTTAAGAAATCTTCCGGAAAGTGGGATTATAAAAAAGTAATAGCCAAATATGATCCAGTAATTTTCAAACAAGATTCCTATATTAACGACAATTTTCTGCGAAGGGGTTTTTATAAGCTATAAACCATATTCCGAGAAGGGGCCTTATATGGGAGCTAAGTCAAATAATGACCCCAGCGCAATATATTTTCTTTGGATTTATGACGATATCAAAATAAATATATATGGCTATTTTAAAGAAATTATCGAAATCATTAATTAATCGACTCAGAATTTGATACGATACAAAAATATATATATGCTTTGTGGGGTCTGAGATGATTCCTTCTTAGCATTACACACAGAATGACAAATTAATATACCTTCATCACCACTTATGGTGGTGGAGGGTATAAAAATGAAAATAAGAAGTTTTATGACATTAAGAATATATTTCAAATACCCTACAGCCATCTTTTATTTCAGTATTAGAAATTTATTCCACCGCCATTTTTAAAATAAACATTATTTCCTGTTCCTTTTTGCTAATCACTTTTTAATTAATTTCACTCTTTTTCATGGATTTCGCAATTTATTTTAAGAACAATATTTTCTTTCATACTGATAGCGACATACGAAGAGTTCTTGAATACAATATTGCAATATATCTATAGTTACGCTAAATGTGAAACTAATACAGAGATAAATAAGTTTGAATATGTTCACTTGTTGGATACTTGAGTATGTGTGTGTATGTCTTGTTTAATATCCTGGTTAGTTGTTGGTTTGCTAACTTGTTGTTTGTACGTTAACTAGATACAAAGGAAAAAGAATTAAATACAGAACTCTAAAGATATTAAAACATAAAATAGTATTCTGTTGGATAACTATAAAGGAGACTATAACCTGGCTATAGTCATTGTTATAGTCGAAACTGTTGACTATATTCAAGACAAAAAACTGGACTGCAGTCAAAACAGCGAACTGAACTACTGTCATGACTAAACTAAAGTCAAGACAATAGAGACTATAGAAAAAACAATAGTCCAGTCTAAACTGTAGTCAATATTACAAACTAAACTATACTCAGGAATATAGACGAAACCATTGAAAAGAATGCGACTGGACTGTAAAGTCGACCATAGATTGGTATATATAGTGAAGACTACAGACAGTTTTGACTATAGTTTAGTCAAAACTAAAGAATTAAAGTCATAACTATAGACTGGACTATAGTCAAGGCTATAGACTTTATAGCTCGATTATAGTCTTGACTATAAATTACAAATAGACCAGACTATTTTCAAGATTACAGACTGTTCAAATTTTCACTAAAATTTCAAATTTTCACTAAAAATTCACATTTTTACAAAAAATTTACACTTTTACAAAAAATTCACATTTTTACAAAAAAATCACATTTTCACAAAAATTCACATTTTTACAAAAAATTCACATTTTCACAAAAAATTCACATTTTTACAAAAAAAATCACATTTTTACAAAAAAAATCACATTTTCACAAAAAATTCACATTTTTACAAAAAAATCACATTTTCACACAAAAATTTACATTTTCACAAAAAAAAAACACATTTTCACAAAAAATTAACATTTAAAAAAAGATTACATTTTCACAAAAAATTCACATTTAAAAAAAAATCACATTTTCACAAAAAATTCACATTTTCACAAAAAATTCACATTTTCACAAAAAATTCACATTTTCACAAAAAATTCACATTTTCACAAAAAATTCACATTTTCACAAAAATTCACATTTTCACAAAAATTCACATTTTCACAAAAAATTCACATTTTCACAAAAATTCACATTTTCACTAAAAATTCACATTTTCACTAAAAATTCACATTTTCACTAAAAATTCACATTTTCACTAAAAATTCACATTTTCACTAAAAATTCACATTTTCACTAAAAATTCACATTTTCACTAAAAATTCACATTTTCACTAAAAATTCACATTTTCACTAAAAATTCACATTTTCACTAAAAATTCACATTTTCACTAAAAATTCACATTTTCACTAAAAATTCACATTTTCACTAAAAATTCACATTTTCACTAAAAATTCACATTTTCACTAAAAATTCACATTTTCACTAAAAATTCACATTTTCACTAAAAATTCACATTTTCACTAAAAATTCACATTTTCACTAAAAATTCACATTTTCACTAAAAATTCACATTTTCACTAAAAATTCACATTTTCACTAAAAATTCACATTTTCACTAAAAATTCACATTTTCACTAAAAATTCACATTTTCACTAAAAATTCACATTTTCACTAAAAATTCACATTTTCACTAAAAATTCACATTTTCACAAAATATTCACATTTTCACAAAAAATTCACATTTTCACTAAAAATTCACATTTTCATTAAAAATTCACATTTTCACAAAAAAATGGACATTTTTAAAAAAATTGACATTTTCACAAAAAATTCACATTTTTACAAAAAATTCACATTTTTACAAAAAATTCACATTTTCACTAAAAATCACATTTTCACTAAAAATTCACATTTTCACTAAAAATTCACATTTTCACTAAAAATTCACAAAAGATTCACATTTTCACTAAAAATTTCAAATTTTCATTCAAATTTCAAATTTTCACTAAAATTTCAAATTTTCACTAAAATTTCAAATTTTCACAAAAAAAGAATAATTTTATCAAATTCCAAAATTCTTGTCTTTTTCTGGAATAATACTAAACTCCTTTAGATACCTTTGAATTAGTTAATCGTATATGAAAAGTATCTTTCCATGTTCACATGTAGTTGTTAAATATTGTTTACATATTTTTTGTTTCTGTTTCTCCATTAATTCCAATGCGCTCCTTTGCATAATTTATAACATGTTTACAATTTTTATTTATGTACATTTTTAGATAAAAAAGAAAGAAAAGAATGTAATTCATATACAATATTATTCTTTTCTACATTTTGTTCTCTTTTTATTCGTGTTTTCATTTCAGCGAAAATATTAATATTTTATGTGAAATGAAAATGGAATTGTTAAGTTTATGTGAATGTGAAAATAAATAAATATTTTGTTATTCGTTTGAAGTAAATTTTTGTGAAAATAATCATAATTTAGTTTTTTATTATATCACAAGAATATTGAAAAATTGCAATTTTGCAACACTCTTGCGAAATTAGAATTTCTTTTTGACATTTTTAAATTTCATCAATTTAACTTTAAATTTTGCATCATTTTCATTTTAACTCCCCCTCCCCTCGATCAGCCTTAACAATTTTGTGTTTTGAAATAAGTTTTGTTTAAAACTCTGGGATTTAAAATAATTTTTTTTTATAGATGACAATCACCATCACAGTCATTTTGACAATTTGGTATTTTGTTCTGACTATAAACACCCCATTATTGCAGAGTGCATTTTTTGCAATCTTTTTTTTTCTCTATATCTTTTTTTTACTTTTTTCCTCATATTTATTTTTCAGTTATTTTATTTTTTTTTAATCTATCAAATGTTACACTCACATTCCCATATGCGGATGTACATCCGCAGGGTAACGATAAAAATAACAAGAAGTTTTTTGTTCGCTCTTTTTTTTTAATTTTTCTGTTAAAAAATACAACCAAAATACTTTTATAACAATAAAATAATGTACAATTGCATATATGAGGGCAGTCGTAAAATAAACTAAAAGTAGAAAAGGGGCCTCTGATGTGTGATTTGGTTAAGCTGTAAAAAATCGATATCAGAAATAAAAGATATCAAATTTTAAACAACAACTTCGTCTATTCACAAGAAATTCTATCTATAATTAACATATTCGCTAAAAAATTGGAATTTCACTTAAAATTCACATTTTGAAAAATTCACATTTAAAAATAATAAAAATAAAAACTAATATTTTTATTTAAAATATATGTTTTCACAAAAATATTCTAACCCGATCAAAAACAAAATCAACGTCAGAAGAATTCATTCTTGCACTCTAAATTCACTTATTTAAAAAATCAGATTTTCACGGAAAAAAATCACAATTCCAATTCAGTTAGTCCCTCGTTCTCTTCCTAGTTAAGTTCTTGTTGAACTCTAATTCAATTCTAGTTCAGTTCTAGTTCAGTTCGTTATCAGTTCTAGTCAATTCAATTCAAGTACAGATCTAGTTCAGCCTCTAGTTTAGTTCTAGTTTATTTCATAGTTCAGTTCTTAATTCAGTTGTTAGTTCAATTCTAGTTCTTTAAATTCTAGTTCAGATCCAGTTTAATTCCAATTCAGATCAAGTCCAGATTCTAGTTAGTTTCTATTTTAATTCTTAGTTCAGTTCCTAGTTCAATTCTTGTAAAGTTGTTGTTCAGTTCCAGTTCATTTTCAGTTCAGTTCAGTTCTAGTTCAATTTCATATTCTAGTTCCAGTTCTAAGTTTATATAAGTTTACTTCGGAAATAAGTTCTCAAATTAGTTGGAAGTTCAGTTGCTAGTTCTTCAGTTCGTAGTTCTTTAGTTCATAGTTCAATACCAAGTTCAGTTTCTAGTTCAATTCCCAATGTATTTTCTAATTCTGTTTCAATTCAGTTTCTTATTCAGTTTCTAGTTCAGTTCCAAGTTAAGTACCGAGATCAGTTCCTAATCCATTCTCGTTCAGTTCAGATCACTTATGTATAGTGATCTAGCTTCAGTTCTAGTTTAGTTCTAATCTTTAGTTCAATTCTAGTCTCCTAGTTGAAACCATAGTTTTTAGTTCTGTTCGAAATTCCTGTAATGATTAAGTCGTATATCTAAAATATTTTTTTTCGACGGACATTAACAGGACTTCTAGAATAGCAGTCTTACATAATTGAGAACTTGTACATACTCATACACATACACATATGTATATATGTATGTATATTTTTGAAAGGAACATGAGTTTAATTTTTTTAAAACAAACCAAATGTGTGTTATTGTTCAACTATATATTTTTAATTTTTTTTTTTTGTATTTATAGTTAACGCCTTCTTGGCAGGATACACAGGGAACTATTTGCCGGAATACCACACTAACAACCCAACTACAACAAATATAACAAATTCGAGTAGAAATATATAAAAATGCTTTAAGGAATCCTTTCAAAAACCAAACCATTTTCATTTGTCAAAAAAGTAAGGAAAGACATACACATAAACATTTGCCAAACACACATATGCATGCACATACATACAGACACACATCATTTTGAACAAACATATGGATAATATTTATTATATTTCTCGAATTTTTCCATATTATTTTTTCTTTCTTTCTTATTTTTTTATTTTATTTTATTTATTTGCCACTTCACCAAGAAAAAAAAAAGAAGAAGAGAAACGAACAAAATACTTGAGAAGAAATACAAAAATGAAATGAAAATAATTTAAATATAAATTTTAAAAAAGAAATTGAAATACACAAAATAAAGAATATTGGTGCATGACAAAAACACAAGCAGTAGCAGCAACAGCAACAATAACAACTATGCAGGCGGGTATTGCAACAGCAGCGTTGCAAGTCAAAATCAATTGAAAAATTGTGCTTCTTAAATGAAAAACAGCAAATGAAATTTTCGACCACAATTGAGTGATTAAACAAAAAAAAAGTATGTTAATGGATTTTCATGTTTCAATATTTAAAGGAAAATAAAACACTGCTAAAGAGTAGTGAAAAGAGATAAGAGAAGGAGAGATAAACAATTTGAAAATGTTAAATAAGTTTGTGGATGATTAAGAAGTGAAGTTTCATTAAAGTTAAAATCACAATTAAATAAACGAAAACATGATTTTTATTCACATTCACATTTGCATTTTCTTTTTTTACAATTGTCAACAATAAAATAAAATACACAGAGAAAAAAACAAGCAACAAGTAATGTCACGAAAGACTCTCTTTTCTCCCACACAATCGAGATACAAGTTACTTTTACATAAAACTTCTGTAATGCTGTCTCTTTGGCACACGAACATGAACAGAAGAAAAAGCTGATTTTTAATATTTCAACTGTTATTTTTGGCACTTTTGTGTATTTTGCTATTGAAAGCATTGCGTTTTTGCAATACCAATATGTGATTGTAGCACAGTGTGTCCAAATCGATTTTTTTTTTTGGAAATAATTCAGTAACTTTTGAACTGTTAGAGATATCTGAATGAAATTTCATTTAGTCAAAGCTGAGGTATTTTTGAGATGATATAAAGGAACACAAGTCCCTACATGATCCGGGACGTAGTCAGTGACCCTCTAAAATTGACCACCACGGGTATGTTGATATTTTCTTTTAAAATTCTTCAGAAATTCATTTGTGAATTGAGAGAAAAGAAATTTTGTGTATTTAATAGCCCTGGTAAATATCTATAAAAATCGCAAAACTGAGATAATTTTTATTATCCTTAGTATATAGCAAGGAGTGTGAATTAAATTCGGATAACATTGGGACAGAGATATGCCCACAAGCCCTAAACTTGATAAATTTTGAAAAAAATTGTTACTTTTTTTGTTAAGTTCTTAAATTGCAAAGCTGGAATCATTTTTTAATTATCCTTTATAAATACCTACATATGTAAGGTAAACACACAAAGAGGATTTTTTTCCGGACGCACCTGTAATGACAAGGCGATCATTTGAGTAAAAAAAGTCAAATTTTTTAACATGATCTATATGAATGGAGATTTTGGGTATTTCCGTATAGAAAAATGGGAATCTTTTAATTTCCCAGATTCATGGATAAATTGGTGTACATTTTATTGAAATTTCAAATAAATAAATTTATTCGCTTTCAATTTTATTCAAATTTAAATTTGAATTTTATTTAAAAAAAACAGAAAAAATCAAAATTTGAAGTTATTTTAAAATTTTTGATATCAAATAAAGTTCCATTTTCTTTTTCTTTAAAAATTTTAAATCTGCAAGTTGTGACGTTTCAATAGATACCAAATACAGATATTAAAAGTTTATATCTTTGCTGAAAATCCACAATAAACTGGGCTTCCTTATGTAAAATTCAACCATTTTTCATAATTCTTTTCTTTTAATTTACAAATGGATTTTTTTGGTTACTGACTAGGTCCACTGACCATATAGGGCTTGTGTTCCTCCAAATCAATTCAGGAATAACCCAGGTCTGACTATGTGAAATTTCATTAAAATATTTCTAACGGTTAAAAAGTTATAGATTTATTTAAAAAATCGATTTTGAACACACTGTGCGTGGTAAATATACATTGGTATTACAAAAACGCAACACCAGAAATTTTACAAATTGTGTTTGGAACTTAAAAGTTCGAAATTCTTACTTTATCTTCTCGGTTTTTGTCTTTTAAAGCACAAAAGTTAAGAGGATATTTGGGAAACTATTAATTTCTCATTTTACCGAGAGAAAGTGTTGCAAGAAATGGTTACACTTTTGCAAGACTATTTGCTCTGAATAAAATTTTATAAAATCTCCTTTTCGTAAAACATAATGTGACATCTATGGTAGTATAGCTGCAAAATTCCTCTTTATATAATTTCAACTAAATTGTCAGTTGCTCTAAAACTAATTACTGAAATAAAATATGGAATTTGCTATTTTCCAAAGCATTTAAAAATCTCCAAAATACTTCTAACTATTGAGAAATTTTTGGTGGACTTTCAAACTCTTATACTATAAACTTATTTATAAAATAACTCATCTATAATTATAGTAACTTTCATTGACATAATAACACCTAAAATTATAGCAAATGATTTTATAATATTTATAGCAGCGTGTACTAAATTCCAACAAGTTTTATTATTTCAACTTCCTGTGTCCTTTTATTATGGAGTTCATTTACTTTGCTACTCACCACCAGAGGGTTTCGATATTGAATAAATAAATCAAACATTGAATTGAACCATAAACATAAATAAAACAAGTTAGAAGTAATAATTGATCACGTCCGACTATTTAATACCCTAAACCCCATTGTTGGTTATTAGTGATAGCTACCAAAAATTTATAATTTACCCTCGTATAAAGATATTTTTTAATTTTTTATTAAAAGTACAGTATATTATAATGATACTAATGGACCGACCTACGTTGCTTTTAGATTTTTGCTTATATTTATCTTGAATTTACTAATTCTTCCCTCAAAGTGTTATATTGGGATAAGGGTTTATATGGAACCTATGAAAAATAATGAACCAATCCTCGTATAATTTGGTACATCTTATTAGAATACCATAAGACAAATTTGTGCCAAATTCATAAAAATCGCTTAATATTTAGGACATTTAAAAACTTAAATCCCCATTGGACCCATAATCACCAATTTCAATGGGAATTGCCCTTAGTCAAAAATAATTAAGGCCTACATTTTGTTCACAAGGTTTACATGAACAGCCAGAATGCCAAACGGACAGACATCGTTAAATCGACTCAGAAAGTGATTCTGAGTCGAATGGTATACTTAAAAGTGGTGGAAACATGATTTGTTGAGTCTGTTACAATTTCTGCACAAACACATAATACCCCAATCACCTACGGTTGTGTAGGGTGTAAAAAGATTCGAACTGACAGGACACAAATAAAAATAAACTAAAAGCGGACTAGAATTAAATTAGGAACTCAACAAAGACCTGAACTATAAAATGAAGTTGAAACTGAATTGGGAACTGAACTAGGAACTGAACTTGGAACTGAACTAGCAACTGAAGTAAGAATTAAACTTGCAATTGGAAGGGGAACTTTACTAGAAACTCAGAAATAAGAATTCAACTACAAACGAAATAGTTCAAGTTCTATATAAACAACTAGGAACCTTAAATGACTCATGCTATGAATTTGGAACTTATCTGGTAACTCATTTAGAAACTAAACTGAGAACTATATTAGGTACAAAACTAAAATAGCAACTGGATTGAGTCCAAAACTATTAATATGACTAAGAACTAAATAAGAAAATAATCTAAGAATTAGTTCTGAACTACGAACTGAACTAAATATCAAAGTTGGTTCTAAACAAAATCAATTAGAAAATTGGTGATAAATTTGCAGTGATTTTCCATCCATTTTCCATCGATCGATATAAAAAAGGACAACCAAGGGCGAATTACTGAAGGTGAAAAATGCTTGCAAGCAGAATCATGCTCGGAAGTCCTTTAATGGTATTCAAATGTGGAATTGAAATTTGAAAGATTTAAGTGGATCCTAAGAGAAATGTGAATAACTACACTAGAGTCCCTGCTTACGCCATTAATGGGGACCGGAGACGCGCTACGCAAATCATATCATGTAGTACTAGATGTAGTATTTTCTTAAGGTCGAAGTAAAAAGAAGACATTCATTGCTTAATCTGATAATTTATACAAATTGAAAGACACCTTCTTAACCAAAAAGGGAATTGTTTGCTATAGTATCTTGATTAGATTGGAGTGGTGTGATAATTTCAGCTAATTGATTTATTTTATCATTGTCTCTATTGCAAATTATTTTTTATTGCTGTAGGTGCTAAACCCAGAGCTCCTCCTTTAACATTGGCTCATTTTTTACGTCTTTAATGTCCTTAAAGTACATCACACACTATATTTTTACTTTAACCCGACGTAATGTGAAAACTTAACCTTAAACTTATTAATTTCTAGCGACGCAAATCGAAATCAGAACGACGCAAATTGGGGGCAAAACGACGCAAATCAGACCGACACAACTTTAAATTCCAACGACGCAAATCGATTTTTTATTTCTTAAAAAGCAATGCAAATCGAAACGATGCAAAGCGGAAGTACGCAAGTCGGGGGTCTAGTGTATTATTCGAATGAAATTTACATAATTTAAAGCTGAACTAAAACTCTTTGATATTCATTTCCGCGCTATATTTTCCAGGAAAAGTCATTAAATTCATTTCAAAGGGTTTAATTTGAAATAAGTCATGCATTATTGTTGAGGCGCTTCATAAGTAGTAATTTTTTGATTCGACTCCACCGAATTCTCAAAATAAAACTCATTTGAAAATCGACATTTTTTTAAATTCAATTTTATACATTTATTGCATCAAATATTTTCTTTTTCTTTTAATTTATTGGATTAATATTTGATTATTTATTTTAATTCAATTTATTTTTTTCTCCATTTTGTTATTATAATTATAATTATTATTTGGTAATTTTTTTTTAATTTTATATTTGTTTATGTATTAATCGCAAGATTTTGAAATGATTACATAAATATTAATGTATATTTTATTTATATTAATTAATTAATTATTTATGTTAATATATTTATTGAATTGTTTTTGTTGTATTTAATATTTATAGATAAATATAAATATATTGAAATGTTTATGTCATATATGTTATTATTATGTGTATGTTGGTATTTATGTGTTAGTGTATGTAAATTTTGAATAATAAATATTTATAAACTCGTTGCGCAGTCAAAAGTCCACAACATTGAAATTTTTCAATTAATTTTCTTAGAATTTTTTCTTTTATTTTTGTTTTTCTCTTCTAATAAATTCAATACTAAAAGTTAATAAGAATTTGAATTTTTATTACTCCTTTTTTTTGGTTTTGTATTAAGTTTAATTGGTTCTTAATGAAGCGCACTTTAGTAGATGGATAAATGAATTCAATATATTTTGTGTTTTTTTTTATTATTTTTATTTCAAATCAAAACTCAAAATTTGGCAAAATTTAAAACGCGGAAAATTTTGAAGAGATTAATTATATTTTTAAAGGGGAAGTTTAAAGTTTAAGGAAAACAAACAATTAATTATATTTTAATTTAATTATATATTTTATTTTTAATTTTAAATTTAACTGTTTGATTAAATTAGAACTTTTTTCAAATTTATATACTTTTTATTATAAAAATAGTTAACCTCCAAACTAATACTAGAGTGAACAGTGGAGCAGAAGTAACAAAAATGGTTAAGATTCTATAGCTGATCGAATAGTCAGATTTGCATAGAATTTTTCAGTAATATATAGCACGGGAAAGCTTGATGAAGGCTCAATTAGATCGCTAAATCAGAACAAATTAATAACTGAAGTAGAGCTAAACTAGATCTGAACTATAACAGACTTGAAACTAACTTTAACTGAAATAGAACTGAACTAGAACAGAACTAGAAATGAACTAGAATTGAATTAGAACTAAAGTAGAACTGAACTAGAAATGAACTAGAAATGAACTAGAAATGAACTAGAACTGAATTAGAACTAAAGTAGAACTGAACTAGAAATGAACTAGAACTAAATTAGAACTAAAGTAGAACTAAACTAGAACTGAACTAGAAATGAAATAGAACTGAATTAGAACTAAAGTAGAACTGAACTAAGAATGATCTAGAACTGAATTGAATTAGAACTAAGTAGAATTGAACTAGAACTGGAACTGAACTGGAACTGAACTAGAATTGAACTAGAACTGAACTAGAATTAAACTAGACATGTCCTACATCTTAACACCCTACTCTGGAACCTTCATATTGAATGTTTACTAAATCTAAGCATACGATTAAATTTCCAAAAGATCCAATTTCTGCTCCACTGCGGAGTTTTGCATAATGTGATTAATGAGCTAAATATCGGTTTATATAATAAGTAGTGTTAATGTAGCATTTAGAATATTGTTAGATGTACAATTTTGTTATGATTTCATAAATATATTTTTTTTTTAATAATAATTTTTATTAAATATTAATTTTAAATAACTCAACGCAAACAATTAGTATAGTTTTGTTTTTGTTTTTGTTTTTGTTTTTGTTTTTTAAATTTATTTATAGCTAAATGTTATGTAATTCATTCATTTATTCAGATTTAAGTATATAATAAGAGTTTTATAAGTAAATAACTAATATCGTATATGTATGCATGTAAATGTATATAATATTTTAGCAAATATTTTATTAATAATTTATATAATTTTTCAATCGGTATATAGTGGTTTATTTATCGGGTTTGTAAGGGATTTCAATTTTAATAATTTTTATTTTTAATAGTTTTTTTTATTTTTTTCTTGTTTTAACAATTTGAACAGTATTTTCCTTTAAATTAACTTGATTTCCACAAAAGCTTTAATTGTTTAATACTTTGGTATAATTTACTTATATAATATATTATATACTTATAAGGAATATAGTTATACAGTTAGAGAAATATATTGATAGATACAGAGAGAGAGAGAGAGAATCTGCTATTCAAGAGAATAATTGAAAATCTAAACTATAAAAAAGTGAATATTTTCTAGGGAGTTTTAATGTTTAATGGGAGGCACAGTAGAATGACATTAGAACTGAATAGAACGGGGCTAGAACTAGTAATAGAACTGAAAAGAACAGAGTAGAACAGAAGTAGAACTGAACAAGAACTAGAAACGAACTGGAACAGAACTAGAACAAAACTAAAACAGTACTAGAACTGAACTAGAACTAAAGTAGAATTGAACTGGAACTGCACCAGAACTGAACAAGAACTGTACTAAAACTAAAATAGAACTGAACTAGAGCAGAGCTAGAGCGGAACCAGAACTTGAACTGGACTAGTACTAAACTAGAACTAAAGTAGTATTAAACTAGAACTGAACTAGAACTTAAATAGAATTGAACTAGAACAGAAGTAGAACTAAACTAGAACTAAACTGAACTGAGCTAGAACTGAACTTGAACTGAACTAGACCTAGAATTAAACTTAAACTTGAAATGAACTTTGACTGAACTTGAACTGAATAAGAACTGAACCAGAACTAAATTAAAACTGAACTAGAACTGAATTAGAACTAAACTAGAATTGAACTGTAACTGAACTGGAACTAAACTAGAATTGAACTGAAATTGAATTAGAACTAAACTAGAACTGAATTAGAACTTTACTACAATTGAACTAGAACTAAATTCGAACACAATAAACAAGTACTGTGCACATGTAACCAATATCGTCTCAATTATATACAAAATCGCACTTTAGTTTATATAAATATAATTCAACTAAATATTTTAAACTAAATAATTATGATATGAATATAATACAATTAATTAATTAATTTAAAAAGATAATAATTATTAAGAATAGATAACAAGATTTAGTTTTATAATTCAACCAACAAATTAATATTTTAATTCAAATTGAAATCAATAAAAAAAGCTGGCAGTATTTTTCAAAATAAATTGAAATTTCATTTTTTTAGATTTTTTTCTTTAGTTTTTGGTTTATTAAGATAATTTATTTTATTAAACTTTAATACTTCATGATAATTAAATACAAGCAACGAATCTTAAAAATTAATTATAAAGAATTTTAATTCTTAATTATTTTTTTTTTTTTTGTTTTCTTTTGTAGTTGTTTTTGTTTTAAAGGCTGACAGAGTGATTGATTGATACAAACATAAAATTACGTTTAATTTGAGATGATTACGTCAAATGTATTATTAATGATGATAATTATAATATTAATTTAATTATTTTCTTTTGTTTTTCTTATGGAAAATGTTATTTATTTATTTATTTATTTATTTATTTATTATTTATAACGTTTAACATTTAAATTTGTGATGTTTTTTTATATACAAAATTTTTAATATTTGGAATGATATATTTAGTTTTATTGGTATTATATGATATTTTCATTAATATTATTTATTTTAATATTTGTTGTTGTAGTATGTATATAAATGTTCAAGAAACACTTAAAAAAGGTGGTTAATATGTTTATGGATTTTTTGCATATTTTTTATTATAATTTTTTAATTAATTGCAAACACCAGAACCTGATTTCAAAATTTTTTTTTATAAACAAAATTTTGGAAAAATGAACTACAATTGAAATGGAATTGAAACGGAATTTATATAGAACTGAACTAGAACTGAAATTGAACTAGAACTGAATTAAGAATAAGCTAGAACTGAACTAGAACTAGAACACAACTAGAATTGATCTTGAACTGAACTAAAACTGAACTATGAACTGAACTAGAACTGATCTAAAATAATTCCACACTTTTGTTTGACTTAATATTTTTGGATTTAATATACTTTTATTGTTTCATAAATAATTAAAAAAAACTTTTAATCAAAAACACCTATTTAAATGTTTAATATGATTTATAATTTTTTTATAATTATGAATATTTATTTTCTTAAAAATTTTAATCATTATAAAAAAATGATTGAATTCCCTTTTAGATTTTAAGATTTTTCTTTATTATTTTATTTTATTTTATTTTATTTTATTTTTAATTAACTTAAGAAAAGCTTTATATTGTCCTTAATACTTATGAATTTTTGTTAATAATTTTTTTATGGGGAGGGAAAACAAAATACTCAATAAACCATTTAAATAAAGTTTATATTCAAATGCTTATAAAACTTTATTTAAATGTTTAGAGATTAATGCTAAATATGTCATATTGATTATAAATTTTTAACTTTTATTATAAAGATCTGCAATACTTTTATCAATTAAGAATTTCCCAGAAATATGCTGGTTTCTTTTTTCTATAAAACTCCTAAAAGTATGTTATCATTTTCTTTTAGGTAAAAGTTCTTTTAATAATTGTAATTGCAAATCTTATAAATTCTATCAAATATTTGCTAATTTATTTATTTATTTTTTTACTAATTTTTTAATACTTCTTTTTTTAACAAATTTCAAAATCTTTGCTACATCATGCTGTCTCTTTTCGCTATAATGTCGTTTTATGTACGATTAATATTTGAATAAATATTTCATTTTATCTTGGGGGAGGATTTATGAAACTTTTAACACTTTTTGTTCTATAATTTGATGGTTTCTTTATATAATAAATACAATTCATATTTGCGTACTTAATTCATGTTTTTTTTGTGTTCTAATGCATTTTTATTTTAATATAAATAATTTGGATTTTAATTCTCTAAATGTATTTGTATGTATTTTTGTTGTGTTTAATAAGCAGGTGCTGCCATAACTTGTTATACGTTTCCTGCAAATATATTAAAAAGAAAAAGTTAAAAAAAAATTAAAAAAGTTTCCCCTTATAAGAGAAATTTCTCTTAATAACAGCCAATTTTCTTCTCTTAATAGGAGACAATTTTCTTAAAGAAAATTTCTCTTAAGAGACAATTTGAGTAAGGAAAACTACTCTTAATAATAACTAATTAAAAAAATCTCTCAATAAAAGATAATTTTTTAAGAAAAATTTTCCTTAATAAGAGACAATTTTCTTAAGGAAAATTTCTCTTAATAAGAGACAATTTTCTTAAGGAAAATTTCTTTTAAAAAGAGACAATTTTCTTAAGGAAAATTTCTCTTAATAAGAGACAATTTTCTTAAGGAAAATTTCTTTTAATAAGAGACAATTTTCTTAAGGAAAATTTCTCTTAATAAGGGACAATTTTCTTAAGGAAAATTTCTCTTAATTAGAGACAATTTTCTTAAGGAAAATTTCTCTTAATAAGGGACAATTTTCTTAAGGAAAATTTCTCTTAATTAGAGACAATTTTCTTAAGGAAAATTTCTTTTAAAAAGAGACAATTTTCTTAAGGAAAATTTCTCTTAAAAAGAGACAATTTTCTTGAGGGAAATTTTTCTTAATAAGAGACAATTTTGTTAAGGAAAATTTCTCTTAATAAGAGGCAATTTTTTTAAAGTAAACTTTCTCTTAATAAAAGACAACTTTTTGAGTGAAAATTTCTCTTAATAACAGAAAATTTTGTAATGAAAATTTCTCTTAAAAATTTATATTGAAAATTAATTTTTTATAAAAGACTGAATTTTTACTGAAATTTTAATTTTTATTCAAAATGTTGATATTTCCAAATATCAGAAAATGTTTTCTCAAAAGTTAAATAAAACAAATCAAAATCAAATTAAAATGTATATTTTATTAAATTAATTATTTTTTTAGAAATTAAAAGGAAGAAAAAACAAAAAATTCAATAAAAATCGGGTTTTTTATATAATAATAAACATACAAATATATTTACACACGCACACATACATTGGCAATTAATTGCAAATTAATTTAACATTAATTAAATTAAATTATAATAATGAAAATTTCTTAATTAACTAAAAGGAAAAGACTATTTTACAGGCATTTTTTCAAAATGAGAAAAAGCGAAACTAAAACAATAATATTTTTGATTAATTTAATTATGAATTAACAATTAATTTAAACATATAAAATTTTGGAAAACATTACAGATTACAAAATGAAGATGTATTTTAACTTAGTTTTTGAATTTCGTAAAAGAGAAATTCAAAAAAAATATATTAAAAAATACAAACAAAACTTTGCTAACTAAAATTAGAAAAAATTATAAACTAAAAAGAAACTTAATTGATAATATAATACGCTTAAGCTTAAGAAAATTTTGTTTAAATTAAATTTAAATCTCAAAAAAATAATTAAATTAACAAAAAAATTATATCAAAATAAAAAAATAATAAACGGAATGTTTTAGATAAATATCAGATCAGAAAAAATACAACGTAATGTAAGATCAGAATAATATATATGTTTTGTATATAACTAGTATAAAATATAGGTTATACAACTAACAACAATTTATAAATATAAATATAGATGAGAGAGCATTATTGTTAAAATACTTAAAGCATGATCAAAGAAAAAGTAATAATAACAGGGGGTTTATTGGTTTCAAGAGGGCGGCATCAGTTGAGTTTTACTTTTCTAATTGATTTCATTGCATTTGTTTGTTTGAAAAACTTTAACATTTATTTGCCATTGACTTTCTTACCGGACGTAACGAAAGGTCCTACATAATTGCTAGGGAAAAGACCAGTTAAACCATTCAATTCACCACGCCACCATTCGGGCTCATCGCGTCCCAATACACTAATAATGTCATCTTTGTCAAAGGATAATTCATCATCATTTTGTGCCTTATAGGGGTACAGAGCAATAACTTTATCTGTAAAACGGAATAAGAAAAACAATTTAAAATTATTTATTACAAAAGATAAATTAAAAAGAAAAAATTCTTGAAGAAAATGGTCCCCTTATAGGAGAAATTCAAATTGTCTCTTAGTAAGAGAAATTTTCCTTAAGGAAATTGTCTGTTATTAAGAGAACTTTTCCTTAAGAAAATTGTCTTTTAGTAAGAGAAATTTTTCTAAAAATAGTCTCTTATTAAGAAAAAATTTTCCTTAAGAAAATTGTATCTTATTAAAGAGAAATTTTCTTAAAAAAATTGTATCTTAGAGAAATTTTTCTTAAGAAAATTGTATATTATTAAGAGAAATTTTTCTTAAGGAAATTGTCTGTTATTAAGAGAACTTTTCCTTAAGAAAATTGTCTCTTAGTAAGAGAAATTTTCCTTAAAAATAGTCTCTTATTAAGAAAAATTTTCCTTAAGAAAATTGTATC
Organism: Cochliomyia hominivorax; assembly: GCA_004302925.2. Classification (NCBI taxonomy): domain Eukaryota; kingdom Metazoa; phylum Arthropoda; class Insecta; order Diptera; family Calliphoridae; genus Cochliomyia; species Cochliomyia hominivorax. The sequence goes on from PYHX02000158.1 coordinate 20,071,168, forward strand.
TTATTAAGAGAAATTTTTCTTAAAAAAATTGTATCTTAAGAGAATTTTCCTAAAAAAGATTTCTCTTTTTAAGAGAAATTTTTTTAAAATTGTCTCTTTTGAGAGAAATTTTCCTTAAGAAATTGTATCTTATTAAGAGAAATTTTTCCTAAAAAATTTTTCTCTTTTTAAGAGAAATTTTTTTAAAAAATTGTCTCTTTTTAAGAGAAATTTTCCTTAAGAAAATTGTATCTTATTAAAAGAAATTTTCCTAAAAAATTGTCTCTTTTAAGAGAAATTTTCCTAAAGAAATTGTCTTTTATTAGAGAAATCTTCCTAAAAAATTGTCTCTTATTAAGAGAAATTCATAAAAAATTGTCTCTGATTAAGAGAAATTTTCCTAAAAAATTGTCTCTTATTAGAGAAAATTCATAAAAGATTGTCTCTGATTAAGAGAAATTTTCCTAAAAAATTTTCTCTTATTAAGAGAAATTTTCCTTAAGAAATTTGTCTTTATTAAGAGAAGTTTTCCTTAACATTTGTTTTTTTTAATAGATATTTCCCTTAAGAAAAAAGTCTCTTATTTAGAGAAATTTCCGTATAGGAAATAGTCTCTTATTAAGAGTAATTTCCCTTCATAAAAATTGTCTTTTATTAAGAAAATTTTTTGAAAAAATATTCAAATTATCTCACCCAAAATTGTTTCTGTCATTTCAATGCGACTTCCCGAAACAGGTGTATTGCGGCCACTATTACGTCCACCCTGCAATACCTTCACAAATGTAGCAGGGAACCAACCAATTTGTCTCCGACGTCCCTTAGCTTGTAGTTCACCTTCCCACCAGCCTGAATCTGTCTTTTTGCGAATCATAATCAATTGACCTCGTGTTAAAGAAAGTTGTTCACTACTGGTGGCTTCATATGGCGCAATAACTTGTGCTATTTCTGAACGTTTAGCTCTCATACCCTAAAGTATAATTCAAAAGGAAAATAAAAATACACAATTAATAAACAAAAATCCCATGTTAAAGAAGCATTAAATTATTAATTAGTTAGGAAACATTTAAAGGTAAAAGATAAAAGAGAACGGATATTGTATATTAAAACATAAAAGAAGCATTACAAAACAAACAAATGTTGTAAGTAAATTGAAGTTTAAAAGCAATAAAAATACACTTATAGCAAATATATAAAATACGATAGATTAATACGATACGAAAATAAAAAAAAACATAATATTTGTTTGTAAGAGTATTCAAGAGAGTAAATAGAAGAGAAAACAATAATAATAATTGATTTAATTACTGGAGTCATGGAAGAAGTACGTGACATGGGACGACTATAAGATTCTGCAGGTTCACTTGATTGTGTTTTATTATTCGATTGGGTATTAATTTGTGATACTTCCGTGTCCAATTCTTCATTTGTACGTGTTTCTTCGGCGGCAGCGGCAGCAGCCGTTGCCGATTTTGAATCAGCATAAAGGTCACTAGCAGAGGCAGGTGGCATATCATTGGTTAATGGCGATTGCTGTTGTTGTTGCTGCTGCTGTTGATCTTGTTGCAAAGCTGTTGTTGTAGTGGCCGCCGTATCAGAGCTTATTTGGTTTTGAGCATTGCCATTATAAGTATTATCCTAAATTAGGAAATGAGAGAGAGAGACAGAGAGAGAGAAACACAAAAATGTTTGGAATTTGTGATTAGGAGAAGGAATTAGTTGTAAATGATTATGTTATGTTAAAAAAAATGTGTACGTTTTTATCACTAAAACTGTGTGTGTGTGATTTTTTTATCTTGGTCCTGCTCAAGTTTTCTTGCAATTGCTTTTGTATTTTTGCGTTTTATTGGCGCTCACAAATAACAACACATGTGTGTTAGTCAAAACTCAAATCAAAACTATAATTAGCAAATTTTAATTCGTATACTTACCTTGAATGTATCATCATAGGCTGATGTTATATTGGTTTCTGTGCTAGTAATGACTGCTGAGCCACCAACATCTGCTTTTTGTACATAATTTGAGGGGAACATGCCAGTGCGATTGCCTATTGTACCCGTCCACCAATCACCCTCTTTCTTAATGACCATAACCATTTCACCAGCACTGAAAGTAAGATCTCCCGCTTCGGTTGATTCATAGGGATAAGCAGCTATATAATATTCAACATCACCATTATAAGTGTCGGTAGGAGCCTCTGCTGCAACTGTAGCATCTGTAGTTGTTGTTCTAAAAAGAAAATAATATAATCATCGTATCACTCTCAACTCTTTCTTCATCAATTCCATTTTTATTACCCATATTGTTGACTATTATCATTGTATGAATCTTGTGCTGTAAAGTCTTGTGTTGTTGCTGTTACACCCGTCTCATCCTCCAATTTTTCTACATATGTTTCGGGGAACCAGCCCGTATGACCATTGATTTCCCCAGCCAACCATCCGGGTTCAGCATTTTGTTCCAACGGCACAAATATAATATCACCAGGAACAAATGATATTTCATCAGCATTACGTGCTGAAAATTCATAAACTGCCCGATATTTAACAAAACCTTCTGGTGCTGGACCACTAGTATCGACTGCATTTGCCACAGGTTCTGCTCTTATGTCAGCACTGTTATCATTTGAAATGCCACCATATTGATCAATACTAGATGTTGTTGTTGCACCCCATGCTGATCCCGTATCCCAAGCAGAGGTAGCTGCCGTTACATTTTCATTTTTTTATTGTACTTCATTTCTAAAATTTGGGTACGTTGTTTATCATAGTCCGCATAGAGTTCTTCGCATTTGGTTATTAGATCGGAGAGTTCGGTTTTAACTTCGGTTACGGTTATGTCGTGTGAATTGATATCCTCTTTTTTCGATTCGATTTCTTTTTTGATATTTTCGACTTTGTCTTTTAGTTGTTTGATAATGATCTTCGAAAAAGTGAGAATAAATCATAAATAAAATATTTTTGTTTTTTAAAGGAAGGAACTTTTTCCCATAAAAATTTTTCGAAAGGGAATTTTCTTTATAGAAAATTATCTCTTTTTTGAAAGGTAATTTTCTTCATAGAAAATTCTTTCTTTTTTGAAAGGTAATTTTCTTCATAGAAAATTTTCTCTTTTCCGAAAGAGAATTTTCTTCATAGAAAATTTCTCTTTTCCGAAAGAGAATTTTCCTAATCGAAAATTTTCTCTTTTCCGAAAGAGAATTTTCTTCATAGAAAATTTTCTCTTTTCCGAAAGAGAATTTTCTTTATAGAAAATTTTCTCTTTTCCGAAAGAGAATTTTCTTCATAGAAAATTTCTCTTTTTGAAAGGAATTTTCTTCATAGAAAATTTTCTCTTTTCGAAAGAGAATTTTCTTCATAGAAAATTTTCTCTTTTCCGAAAGAGAATTTTCTTCATAGAAAATTTTCTCTTTTCCGAAAGAGAATTTTCTTCATAGAAAATTTTCTCTTTTCCGAAAGAGAATTTTCTTCATAGAAAATTTTCTCTTTTCCGAAAGAGAATTTTCTTCATAGAAAATTTTCTTTTTCCGAAAGAGAATTTTCTTCATAGAAAATTTTCTCTTTTCCGAAAGAGAATTTTCTTCATAGAAAATTTTCTCTTTTCCGAAAGAGAATTTTCTTCATAGAAAATTTTCTCTATTTCGAAAGATAATTTTCTTCATAGAGAGAAACTATTTTCTTTCTGAAAAAGATTATTTTCATAGAAAATTTTATCTTTTTCAATAGAGATGTTTTTCATAAAAAATGTTTCGAAAGAGATTTTCTTTCCTTTTTCAAAAAAGTTTTTCATAGAAAATGAGAAAAGTGAAATTTGTTTCCTATAAAATTGTCATTTAATATTTTTTAATAGAAAATTTATTATTAAATTTATCTCGTTTTCCATTTACCTGTTTATTTGCAAATGCTGCAGTCAATTGTTCTTGTTGGCCCACATCTCCTGAAATAGCAGCGGCTTTAGCTTTAGCATCTAATTTAGCTCGTTCTTGAGTTAACTGCAAAAGTTTTGCATTTTGTTCCTTTATGCGAGCCTTCAACTGAGACATTTCTGACATAGAACTATCACGTTGTGAACGCATACCATCAATTACAGATTTTACGTTAGTCACACCAGCACGTGTCTCGCAAATCTTTTGGGAAAGATCTTTGATCTGAAATGATATTAAAACGAATTAACAAAAACGTCAAAATTAATCCCACAAAATTAGAAACCTTTTCATTAAGTGTGCTTAATTCCACATTTAGTTGAGTATTGTGGGCTTTTTGTTTAAGAACACGTTCTTGTTCCCGCTGCTTTTGAGAATTTAATTCAGCAATACGAGCCTGCTCCCATTCCAATAAACGTTGTTTTTCAAGTTCCCTTTAAATGAAAGTAGAATAAACATGACTTTAATTTTATAAAATCAAAGGAATGATTTAGGATTTATTTACTTTCGAGCTGCTTCTTTGGCTTCTAATTCCCGTTTTCGTTGTTCTTCTTTTTCGAGTTCCAATTCGCGTTGCTTTTGCAATTGTCTTTCCAATTCTTCTTGTTGTTTACGTTCCGCTTCTAAACGTGCCTTTTCACGCTTTTCCGCTTCTTCACGCTCTTTACGCTCACGTTCTTCCTTCTCCTTTCGCTGTTGTTCTTGCAGCAATTTACGTCGTCTGTCTAACTCCGCTTGACCTTTATCAAAGTTTTCTTTACGTTTGTCTTCAAAGGATGCTATTTTTTATACAAATTTGACGAATTAAAATTTATTTAAAACTATTTGGGGAATTTCACATGTGTCTCAAAATAAATTATAAGAGAAATAATAAAATAAAGTTCCTACTTTGAGGCAAACCTGCTAGGGGATCATCGGCAGCTCCTTGCGAGGACACTGATGCATGTCTGGAAGATGGTTGAGAACCTGGACGAGAACCAACACCCGATACAGAACTTGTACGTGATTTTGCCTTACGAAAACTTGGTGGTATCCAGTCCAAGGGTAATGTTGGTGGTATTTTTTCACCATTCATAGCTTTGTCACATAAAAACATGGCCAAAATGAATTCATCGCAACTCAAACGACCATCACTATCCAAATCGGAAAGAGTCCAAATTTGTGCCAAGGTGGCTTGGGGTAATTTACTTTGTACTAAAATACCACGAGCTTGAACACCAGTCAAATAGCCAGTACGATTACGATCGGTAGCATTGAAAACCTGGGTATATTTACGTTTGGCAGGAGCCTTAACAGCCCATTCGCCTTGTCTGTTTATAGGGAAGACAAAATAAATTATTTTTATTTTTTAAATCGGAACTTAACTTACGGTGATTCTAAAGAGGGAGCTCTTTCCGAAATCGACATACTACGACTGGGAGGATTACTGGTTGGTGGTGTTACTTTAGGCTCATTGGCCGTGGGAGGCGTAACAATTTTTGGAGCAGCTGGTACAGGTGGTGGTACACCAGGTACTGTACTAGCTGGCATAACACCTGCAACACCAGGTATACCGGGAACTACACCAGGTACCATGCCTGGCATCATTGGAACTGCGGGCATAGCACCCGGTTGTGTTACTACCGGCATTCCTGCAACGCCAGCAACACCAGGAACGCCAGTTGCTGCCGGTATCATTGCTGACGGCATAACGGGTACTGCACCAGCCACTTGTTGCATTGGTGGTATACCAGTCATGGAGGCTGGTGCCATACTAGCTTGTGGCACAATACCCGGCAATGTACCAGGTACCATTCCCGGTACTATAGGCACAGCACCGGCCATGGGAGCTATAGGAGCAGCGGTGGGTACAGTAGCTGCTGCCATTGCTACATTTGTCATAGCACTTGTTACTGGTGCTGCTGGTACTTCCGGCTTCATCGAACCTGCTACACTCTTCAAAGGATCCAAAGGACTTAGGCTGCCAGCGCCTGTTGGCGTTAAAGTTGGTGTCGAACCCATCGATGTTAATGAGAGCAATAATGTGGGAGGTAATGCCTTGGGTACCTCCATGCCGCGTAGTTTTAAATTTATTAATTTACATGCAATACTAAACTCATTAATATTCATTTTACCATCCGAATCCGTATCAGCCAAAGCCCTATTAAATAGAAATTAAAAAAAAAAAACAAAACAAAACAATTACAATAACAATTTAGTAAATAAATAAAAGAAATGAATTATTTATAAATAAAAACATAACATTAAATGAAATTATCAGCATCCAAAAGCAAAAAAAAAGTGGGCGACTAACGAAATGATTCACAGTTTCGGTTAAATAAAATAAAAATACAACAATTGATAAGAATATCAGCATTTAATTAAAATATTTATTAAAAATTCCAAATAAACCAAGCAAAATAATTTGCTGTCAATAACATTCACTTCGACATGAGATAAAGTGATTTGTTCGCAATAAGAATATTTGGTTTCAAATGGAACATTAAAGCTCAAGTTGATGCAAACACTTCAGATAACATGATGCCAAGACCAGAATTTCTTAAGTGAATAATTTCTGATGAAATTAGTTAAACAAATAATTTCCGTTTTATTTAAGGAGTGAGAAATTCTTTAATCATCTAGTGATGAAATTTTGAAACTTATTCAAAAACAATATCATTAAGGTTTTTAGAGAGCTTTCTGTCAGTTTGCTCGAACGAGTAGTACATCTCCGTTTAAAATCGACCACACTTTTTGACAACTTTTTTGTGCTCTTCATCTCTTTTAACAAGAGCTTAATGTGTCTCCACTGGCCTTAACTCCGGTCATTTTGGAGGATTTGGTAAAAATTCCACATAATTTGCAACACTCAAGGGCTTGTTTACCATAGCGATAGAATGCCAAGTCAGACCAAAAAATAAGAGGACACATTATAAATGGAAGCTGTAAATTTTGGTAACATTTCTTGATATAAATTTCGGTATTTATAGAGCACCCTTGTTACAAAGAATTGGCTTCCTCTGCGTCAACTCCATATTTCTTGCCATAACAAGAACTTTTTGGAAATTTTTGACAACTTTTGGGTCCTAAACTTTTCTTCTACATTCCCTCGAGCTTCAGCAATGTAAAATATTGGACCAGAAAGTTGCGAAAAATTTGACAGAACACATGTTTCGTCATCTATAATGCACCAAGAATATTTTTTAAGAAGACTTTTTGAGCCGTCTATGTTTTTATACGTGCATTAACTTAAACTTTTTGTACCAAAGAGTCCGAGCACTGAGATAAACACATCCTACCGGATGTGTGGGAAGATCTTTTGAAAAATGTTGTCCACTTTTTGGGTTAAGAAATATCATTTTGATCATTCCTTCTACCTTAACCAGCGTTCCTATCAACTTACAAGTCCTCCCGGTACTGTTTAATAACATTAGAAACAATTTGACGGCGGACCTGTGGATGCTTGGCCATTTTTTTGTAGGACCAAGTTGAGTTTTGTTTAAAATATTTAATATTAGAGATCGAGATGAAGCAATAGACCCAATGGCTATTATCAGTCATAGACCGTGCCGTTCCTATCATATGTAAGAACACATGTTGCAAACAATATTACTAAGTAACTACTTGTCCTGCCAAATTCCTATAGATTTGTAAACCCATACAAATCAAATTACCCAAATTTTTGGGTTAAAACAGAATCATAAAGCTTTAGCTGCCTTAATAACAACAATCCTTAAATCGGCGCATTATATAAAATTATATAAATATTCTCAAAATTTAGGTGAATATAAAGAGTTTCATTCATTTTTCACTCTAAACGTTTTCCTCTTTTGTATGTGGTAGTGATTGTTTTAATAAACAAATTAAACAATCTTTTCATAACATATCAACAGTAAATAATTGTTTTATTAACCGCAAAACATATGAATGAAAGGAAATTTAATGAAAAAAAAGACGAATATAATGAAATAAATGAAAAAATATATATAAAAAATAAGAAATAAATAAATAAAATAATTGGAAATGGAAAAAGTACTACATATCATGTACCATGTAACATATGAAATGAATTATAATTGAAATGGAAATTTAAATTTATTTTAGATAAACTTAAAAAAAAATTGGAAAGAAAATTAAACACTTTGGAACATATTCCTATAAATGCATATGACTTTTTTTATTAAGCGGGCAAATAATAGCTTTTTTTAAATCAACTAAATATTTATTTAAAAAATGATTAAATAAAAACTTTATTTGTATTTCAAGATTAAAAATTCTTAACACAAATTTTTCGTTAAAACTTTTATTATTATTTTTATCCAGTTACCTTCGTAAAACATGTCAAACAAATGAATATAATGTCAATCCTTTTAAAGTTCAAGTAGGAGGAATGAACCACATTATGTTCCTAAAGCCAAAAAAAAACAGAAAGCAATTTCAAAAGAGCTCCCAAGCAACCCGGAGCTCGGAATTTTTGGTAAAATTGTTAAAGAAAAAAATTAACGTTGCTGATGCTCTAGGGAATGTTGAAGTAAGAGACCATCATAATTTCACAAAAAATTCTTGGTATGGCAAACAATATACAGCTGCCGCAAAAGAAGCCAATCATTTGTAACAACAGGCTCTAAAAATATCGAAATTTACACCAATGAATGCTTACAAAAAGGCTGCTTCCATTCATAAGGCTTTCATAAAGTGTCCACTTATTTTTAGCCTGACTTGGCATACTGTCAGTGTGGTAAATAAGCATTTGATTGATATAATAATGTAGTATTTATGTCAAGAGAGGCAAATCGTCCAAAATGCCAGAGCTAAAGTGTAGAGATATTAGACTCTTGTTTAAAGAATTGATGAGTACAAAAAAGGTTGCCTAAAGTGTAATAGATTTTAAACGAAGATATATTATCTGAAAGGGGATTTCCGAGAAAGGTTCAAAATTTTATCAAAAGTAATTAAAAGTAAATATATTTTAAATTATAATAACAATTTTAATATATAAAAAACTTAAAACTGTAAGTTAAGTAGTTTTTTTATTCACATTAAATCTTGTTTCCCGAAGCGATTTGCCACCTCTGTTCTAGATCTCGAATCAAATCTCCCTGATCCTATTCATTCTATAATTTTCCAATAAAACCATTTTATAGGAGAGTAACAAATTGGGACCAATTATATACGGTAAGTCCTACTTTTTTCTTTGTATGACCATTGATTTTTAAGAAAAAAATTATTAGTGTTAAATTTATGAATGCTAGTTGCAGTTGTTGTATGAAAAGTACCATTCCCCTTTCTGCCTTTGTATAGGGGTACCTCTTCCTTTTTGTCCAGTAGAACAGTTCCTTGAGAAAGTAGTTGAGACCAAATTTGAGAACTCTTGCAGATATAATCGTTTAGATATTCGATAATCAATATTTGTTTTGTGTGGGAGGTACCACTTCCATACAGCGAAATTTTAACAGCCTATAATACGTTTTCGGGTATATTATTTTCATCAAAACTACCATTTTAAAGTTCATAGGTTACATACATCCCATTTTATATGTATAGATATGTATGGTCAGAATTTTTCGATCTCATTCCTTATATGTACGTGAATATCATTAAATTCAACGTAGGTCGGTCCATAATTATTCATGGCTGCATCATGGTGTAGAAAATTATGTAATCGGCCTTAACTGACTAATACACTGTTGTCTCTCTTAACTTCCCTTATTATTTTGTTCTGCTTTTCTCTTTCTCTCCTTTAATTATGATTTAATTTAAAACAATTTTATTTCATATAAAAATCTATTTCGATCATTTAACAATAAAATTACTTAATATCAAAATCATTGATGACATTTTCTTTTTATTTTTAAACAAAATAAAAGGAACCTTCAATATACACACCCGTTCCAACAAAAAAGGGAGACCAGAAAATTTATGAATAATCAATAAAAAAAATATTAAAATATGCTGCATAAACTTTTTAAATGAAGACATGCAAAGAGTATTTTAAAATTAGAAAAAACAAGAATAAGAAACTTCCAATTGTTTGGTAAAATGCCAGGAATTTTATTTGTATTCCCGCAAAATTTTAAAACAAACAACAAAAAATGTCATCAAGCAAAAAAAGTTAGAGTTGTAACTGTCATTTTAATGTGTCGTACAACAGGAAAAAGTTTATAATATTTTTTTTTTCTTCAGAAAAAATCAATTTCAAAAGCTAAAAATATGTTTTTTTTTAACCCCAGAGAGCTCTCAATAGGGGGTTTTAAATAATAATTAAAAAGGAGTAGAAAATAAGTTATTAGTAGAACGAAAACGCAAACCGTCTTAATCTCAACTGAGATCGGGATGGGGCAGAAAGCTCAATGCCTTCTGGTCTCGAATTGACCGTGACGTTTCAAAACTATGTTCTGCATGTGACTAATGACCACATAATATACGACTTCTATTCAACTGCCAGTTCAATCCAACCTTACTCTGCCCTGAAGTTCTATGGACCCTACCAATCGAGGATGTCAGATTTCTTGGCTTTTGGTTGAACAACAAGATGAACTAAAATTAATAAATATACTTATTCCTTCCAGCTGTTACAACAACAGTTCCAAAAAAAATTTCAACAAAACCCAACCAGGTCCTACAAAAAGTTGACTAAGCATTCAGAGATCGGCCGCCAAACTGATTCCAATATTATTAAACAGTACCGGAAGAACTTGTTCGTTAATAGAAAACCTGTTTCAGGTGGAAGGAATGGTCCAAAACATGTTGACATCATCAATGGAAAGAATTTTCAAAAGAGCTCTCAACACACCCGGTAAGAATTCAGCCCGGTTAGCTCAATGCTTGGACAATTTTGATACGAAAAACTGAAGTTAGTATTGGTATTAAAACATACAAGGCTCAAAAAGTTCCTCAATTTCCGGAAAGTTCCGGAAGTTGAAATCAATGTTTAAAAAAAATTCTGCTGTATAATGGATGGCGAAATGTAAATTCTGGTCCTAAACATTTTTTCTGCATTCCCTCAAGCATCAGCAACATAAAAATTTTCACCAGGAAGTTGCGAAAAATGTTCATCGATTATGCAGCAAGAATATTTTTTTAGAAAACTTGACTTCAATTTCTTTGCTCTGTTTTTTGGCCTCTTAATTATAAATCCTATTAGAAACACTTTCAGCCTTGTATGTTTTTAATCGTGCATTAACTTTAACTTTTTGTATCAAATTGTTCGGGCACTGAGCTAACCGGGCTGCTTTCCTACCGGGTATGTTGGGAGCTGTATTGAAAATTACTTCTATTTTTTTTTTTGGCTTTAGTAACATCATGTCAACCATTTCTTTTCCCTGTACCAGGTTTACTATCAGTTCTTCTGGTACTATTTATTAACGTTAGACCTTTAAATGCTTGACCAACTTTTCGATGATCAATATCTAAAGAACCATTACACCAAGAATTTTTTAAAATTGGTCGCAATAAATTTTTCAAGTTACTGTTTTACTGGACAGAATGACGGGCTGATAGGATCACGTTATTTATAAGGGCAGCAAAGCTCAACGAATCTAAGCTAGTATTCAATAAACTTTTTTCTAATCAATCATTTTAATCCGATTTACAATATATTCATTTGGAAGACATTAATCATAATAACTGACATGTTTTACAAAGTTAACTTGAACCAAAAATAATCGAAAAATACTTTAATTAAAAGTTTTACTAAAAAATGATTGTTAAGAATTTTCGATCTCATCCCTTAGTTTTCGAACAGTACAGTATGTATAAATAATATACAACTATTAAACTTAATTTACAAAAAAATTGTGTATAATAATGTAACATAAAGCTTTCGATTACAATTTACTTCGTTAGACTTAGAAAATTTAAATAAATTTTTGTATTTTTGTGTTTTGTAATACAACAACAATTGAAAGCAACAAAAAAATTGTACACATTTTTTTCTAATTTAAATAAGTTTTTATTTTCCAATTAGTATTTAACTTATTCTATATTACAACTCTAAAAGATTGAGAAATGTAACACCTCCCTACTAAACGATTAAATAAATAAATAAAATTAATTAAATGAAAACGATTTAAAATCTAATAAAATGAAAATATGAATAATAAAAAATTGTACATGTATGACTCACCATATTTGTCCCAGTATCAAAGGCGGCAATTGGGATTGTAGAAAGAAACCTTTGGCTTGGGCACCGGTAACAAAACCATTTTGTGGCTGCAAAGCCTTAAATTGTTCTTGATATTTCAATTTTTCACGTTGGGTTATAACCCAAGGATCTGTAGTAGGATTCATTGTGGTATAATTGCTAATGCTATTAGATGATGTTGTGGCAACGATTTTGACAAAAATAAATTAAAAACCAGAAATACAAAAATATTATTTCTTTTTGTTGTTGGGATGCTTTTTTTTTTTGAAACTTTGGCAGTAGACAAATAAAAAATTTTTTGTCTATACGTTTTTTCTTCTTGGGATTTCTTTTGGGGAAATTAGGCCAATGCACTTAAAGTTTTTTTTCGTATTAAGATTGATTTAAATTGTGACGTACAATTGTGGATAATAACAATAGAATGACACACTTTGTCAATTTGTTTATTGTATTCCGATTCAAAAAAAAATATATATTAGATAGAGACTGGAGAGGAGGATTTTTTGTTTAAAACTTTAAAGTGGATTTTTTTCCTCTTTTTCTTGCTTTGAGTGTATGTATTCCTTTTAGGGGTATGAGTAGGATTGATGTTCCACTTTTACAACTAACTAAACTTTTTTATGTCAATGGCTGAGTTTGTTTTTATTGTTTTATTCCTCGGGAATCTTTAGTCGGTAGGGGTTTTTGTTTAAGTATTTATTGTTCCTGTTTTAATTTCAAGCTGCTGATGTTTCCCTTAATCTTTTGTCGCCTTAAGTTTTTTGGAACTTTATATTTTTTGTTGCTGTTGTTGTACTTCTAGGCGCCCGTTTTTTTCTGTTCTAGTGTTTCGTTTATTGTTGTTTTTTCTGTTGAGTTTTCTTTTAGTTCCTTTCTATTGCGTTTGCGTTTGTTTTTTTGTGTGTTTGTTTGTTGCCCCAACTCCCACCACCTGATTTGCTCTGAGTGCTGGTTATTAAATGTATGTATGTGTATGGTATGTAACGTAGTTTAGTTTTGAATGGTGATGTTGATGATGTTGCTTGTTTGTTCTCGTTCTGCTACTGCGACTTTTGCTACTTATTCTCCTTAACGTTTGTGATTTCTATTAATGGTTTATTATTTCGTTAAAGTTGTTCGTTCTCAGCTCAGCTCTGCTCTGTTCCAAATAGTAGGTTGCTATTTTCGTAAATTGTTGTAAATGTTATTGTTGTTGTAGTTGAGAGTTGCGATATTATTCTTTTTTCACTTGAAAGCCCCTCTCAGCTTTATTCAGATATGAAATGAATGCATGAATGTACGCAGGCAGGCAGACAGGCAGGAAGGCAACCAGTCAAAGCCAACACATATGTGTATCCCGTAAATATTTTAATGGTCGACACAAAAAAAAAAAACGAAATTGCGATAGTAAAAGAAGAAAAAATAAGAAATTTATATAAAAGAAAAGTTTTTTAACGAAAATTTAGAATTGTCCTAAAAGAATTTTCTTTTAAATATTTGATATTTATATTATACACTTTATCATAAATAATATTTTTTCTTAAAAATTTACTTTCTTAGTTATAATAAATATACTTTATATATTTTCTTTTATTCTTTTTTTTCATACAAAAAGAACACTCCACACATAAAATTTTTCTTTTTTAAAATTTCTTTCACAAAACTAAAAAATTTTGTTGAATCTTTAACTCACTCTAAAACTTTTGCATGTATTTTATAAATTTCAGCAAAAATTTTATAAATTTATTAATAATTTTCACGTAAATTTTGAAAATTTCTTGCGTTTTTATTCCGTAATTTTTGTGAATTGGAAAATTTTTCTACTACTATTCGCAAACGTCACTTTTTTAATCAATAAATTTGGTGTTAACATGTTGCCATATTAATTCCTCATATTTTCACGCGTTTTTAATAATGTTTGTTTAAACATTTAATAACAATTTTTATGTTATTATTGCTTTATTTTAATTATTAATTCATTGTTGTTTTTTTTTAATAAACTTTTATTAACATAAACTTTAATGTTAAACAAATAAACAAACGAAATTTAGTAATGTATATTTTTAATATATCAGAAAGCTGTTTCTTATGAAATGATCATTGAATGATGCCAGATTATCTTTAATTAATGAGAAAAATAAGAAAACCGTTTAAATTTTAAATTTTAACGTAAATGGAATTATGAATAAATACTGAAACAAGTAAGAGTTTAAATTTCCAAAAAAAAAATCTTCATATAACAAGTAATATGCAGTTGCACCAAAACAAGCAAATCATTAATTACAACGGACTTTATAAGTACCGAAAGTTACTCCAAGGAATATTTACAAAAAAATCTGCATCCTTCATAAGACTTAATAAGGTGTCCAAAATTGGTAGATCCTTTTCAAGCACAGTGACAGAAGCACTATGCAGGGTTTTCCGAAAAAGGTTCAAAATTACATCACTAATTATTAAAACTTTAAAAATATAAAACTTATTTGTAATTTGTAGTTATAATTCCTTTTAGACAAAAAATGAAAACTGTAAGTTTATTGGTTTCATTTTGATTAACATAAATAATTGTTGAGAATTTTTAGAACTCACTCCTTAATTTTTTTATAATTTAAATTTATTTTAACTTCTATTATATTTAAGATTTTTTTTTTTTTTCTTTTCGAAATTTGAACAAATCGAAGAAAGATCCAATTTTAAAACTTCGCCAAGATCGATCTAAAAGTAATACTTAAAATTTCTTAAACTTAATATCTCTTAAATTTTAAGTACAATTTACAAAAAATATTTTTTATTTTTTATAAAAGTTCTGTAGCGTAATAAAATTAAATTTAAATTATAGCGCAAGCCACCACGTGTTCATTATATTTTTTGAACAATATGGCAACACATATGAAATGCCAACAAGCAAATGCTTGAATAAGGTTAAGTTTTCTCTCGAACAAAAACATATCGGTATCGTCCATTTTTAATTCAACCACACAGAGATATAGACGTGCACGTGTTTAAACAAGAAAAATAGAAATTTATCATTAAAAAGGGTAAAAAAGATTGCATTTTAAAACAAATTAAAAGACAAGAAATTACAATGTCCACTACTTCAGAAGACGAAGAAAATATTGTAAGTGGTGAAGAAGAAGAAGAGGAGAAGGAAGAAATTGAAGAGGAACAAGATGAAGATTCAAATGATGATGGCAGTGGTAACGAAGAACACGAGGTTAATGGTGAAAATAAAGATCAAGCAGCTAAAAACTATGGGAGCGATGACGCTACTAAAGATGATAAACCTCTGACCTGGAAGGAATTGGTATGTTAACTATTTGAGTGTTAAAGAGGAATAATAGAAAAAAATAATTGATTATTAGTTCTTTTGGTCATAATTTAGGGTCTCAATGATACCTTGTGTAAAGCTTGTGAAGAATTAAAATGGAAGGCGCCCTCTAAGATTCAAAAAGAGGCCATACCTGTGGCTTTACAAGGCAAAGATGTTATTGGTTTGGCAGAGACCGGTTCGGGTAAAACTGGAGCATTTGCTTTGCCCATTCTGCAGGCTTTATTGGATAATCCACAAAGATATTTTGCATTGATTCTAACGCCCACCAGAGAATTGGCTTTTCAAATATCGGAACAATTTGAAGCACTCGGTAAGTTTAAGTTTAATATGTACGTTACACATTTTGCATATAAATATTTTGATTGGAAACCTTTCCTAGAATTTATTCCTCATTAAGCTTTATATGCTTATGTATTGCTATACCTGCTTAGGCCATGATGTTAAACAATAGTTTGATTTAAAACACATGAAAATAATCAAATTTTTAATTTCGTCACTACCTCTGAGCCTTACTTTTAGTTAAAAAAATAATTAAACTTCTCTTAATTCCATAGTTCTTAAACTATCTTAATTTTTTCGTCTCTTTAGGCAGTTCAATTGGTGTAAAATGTTGTGTAGTGGTAGGTGGTATGGATATGGTTTCTCAGGCCTTACAATTGGGTAAAAAACCTCATATTATTATTGCCACACCAGGTCGTTTGGTAGATCATTTGGAAAATCTTAAAGGTTTTAATCTCAAAGCCATTAAATATTTAGTTATGGATGAAGCTGATCGTATACTCAATATGGATTTTGAAGTAGAATTGGATAAAATTCTTAAAGTTTTACCCAAAGAACGCAGAACATTCTTGTTCAGTGCTACTATGACTAAGAAAGTAAAGAAATTGCAAAGAGCTTCCCTAAAAGATCCTGTCAAAGTAGAAGTTTCCAACAAATATCAAACTGTAGAACAACTACAACAATATTATATTTTCATACCCGTTAAATACAAAGATGTTTACCTTGTGCACATACTTAATGAATTGGCGGGTAATAGTTTTATGATTTTCTGCAGTACTTGTAATAATACCGTTAAAACTGCTCTAATGTTAAGAGCTTTGGGTTTGGCTGCTATTCCCCTGCACGGTCAAATGTCACAAAATAAACGTTTAGCTGCTCTCAATAAATTCAAAGCAAAGAGTCGTTCAATATTGATTTCTACTGATGTGGCTTCTCGTGGTTTGGATATACCCCACGTGGATGTTGTATTGAATTTTGATATACCTACCCATAGCAAAGATTATATACATCGTGTTGGTCGTACAGCTCGTGCTGGTCGTTCGGGTAAAGCCATTACATTTGTCACTCAATATGATGTTGAATTGTATCAGCGCATAGAACATTTATTGGGTAAACAATTGCCCCTCTACAAGTGTGAAGAGGATGAGGTAATGGCCCTGCAAGAACGTGTCAGTGAAGCCCAACGTACCGCCAAACTGGAGCTTAAAGATATTGAAGAATCTAAGGGAGCCAAAGGACGTTTTAAGAAGGGTGGTGATGATTTGGATGATTCAGAACAATTTACTGGTGCGCGTAAACGCCTGAAGGCGGGTGGAGGAGGTGGCAAAACAAATTGGAAAAAAGCAAAGAGGAAGTAAATTCCTTTTGCAAAAGAAAATTAATATAAAATTGTATTTTATGTTTTCGCTAGTTTTAAGTAAATTTTTTAATGTAATTTAAAGAAAAATTATAGAAAATGTAGAATATATTTTACATTAAAATTAAATTAAAAAAATTATTTGTTTCTTTTTTTAATAAAAGTTTAAAAAATGATGGTCTCCAGGACTGAGGTAGGATTGGAGTGGCAGTTGAATAATTGGCATGTATCATGTGGTCCTTTGCAACATGCGGGACGAGTCCAGTAGGCATTGAACCTATTGCTAAATTCGCGGAATAGCCGGTTGTTCGTACCGGAACTACTCGAAATTTTCTATATAGAAAATTTATTGATAATTTGAAAAATTTTTGTATAGAAATTTTTTCCGTTAATTTGCAAAATTTTCTATAAATAAAATTTTTCCGTTAATTTGCAAAATTTTAAGGTTAATTTGAAATTTTTTTATAAAGAACATTTTTTCGTTTACTTGCAAAATTTTCTGTACAGAATATCATAACTAAATCGAATAAGATTTTATAGAAAATTAAATTTCTTACTCAATCAACCAATTAATATTATCGTTTATTAAAAACTTTTTATTTTCTCTTTAAAAATAAATATTTTAAATGAATTTCTCTTAATATCAATTGTTTCTACTCTAAATTAAGAGAACATAAAGAACAGTCGATATAATTTAGTCAATAATTTTTTATTATTTTAACGTCATTGATGAACTTGGATATTTAAAAATATATAATTTAATTTAACTTAAGTTTTACTTAAAATATGATGCATAATTTATAAAACCAAATTTAATTTAAAAAATGGAAAAAATATATAAAAACTTCAAGTCTTTTTGAAAATTATAAACCGAAAAAAATAGTAAAAATTGTTAAGTTAAAAGGGAAAAGTTTAGAGAGTAATAAAATAAATTAAACTATTAAAATATTAAAGCAAACCGATTAACTTGTTTTTGTTAAATATACATACAATTAAAGCAAGTCAAATATATATAAAAGTTCTCTTTAAATTACGATTTGATGTTTGATGTTAAGATTAAAATTATAAAAATTAATCTAAATTTTATTTAAGACTTATTAATTAAAATATTTGCACTAATTTTTTTAATTTTAATTTCTTTCAATATTTTTTAAACTATTATGATGTTATATTTTAGTCAAATAAATATTACTAAAAAAGTCAAATATTATAGGTTTTTGAGTTTATGTCTAGCACTTGTTTCATCTTATGCAGCATCGTCAGATTATTTAAATGTATTTCACTAGGGACAGGGTATATCATACAAATCACATATGCCTTCATTGGGACTCAAAACAAAATTATAATCATTTTGTGGTGGATTTAAAGGTAAAAGTGGAGGGTTTTCTGAAACAATTAAGATAAACATATTAAGTAAATTACCAGTTTTTTTTTAATATTAATGTTTTTATAAAAAACTAGCTTTAAACCGGTGCGCTTTGCTGCACAAAAATTTTAAATACAATATTTTTCGGTAACGGAAATAGAAAATTCGATAACCTTAAAATTTTCTATAAAGATTATGTTTCGATAACTTTAAAATTTCTAAAAAGAAAAATTTTAGATAACTTGAAAATTTTCTATATAGAAAATTGGTCAATAACGTGGCAATTTTCAAAATAGAAAATTGTTCGTTAATTTTTTAAGTTTTTGGTTACCGAAAATTTATGTAATTTATAATGATCAATAAGATTCCATTACTCACCCATATGCGGATCATCTGGAAAGAATCTTCTTAACGAATGTCCCGCCGTACATTTTTGTAATATTATACGTGCCGTTAATTTATTCTCTAACGCTTTCATTTCTTCTTTCATTTCGGGATTACAAAAATATGTATGTTCATCGTTGACTAGATTTGCTTTGGTGGTGGTTTGTGTTAATGTACCCGCTGATGTTGAATGTGTTGAGGACGTAGAAAGTGTTGGTGATGGGGTTTCTAAACGTGAATATTGTCGTATAGATTCTGATTCAGGTTTTGTTATACAACATCGACCCTGATCGGTGACTAATCGTACATCAATTGTACTGCCATTATCAAGAGATATGTAAAGTGAGTTCTAGGCAAAGGGAGAGAGAGAAAGAGGAAAAGAAATATAATGAATTTAATAAATGTTTTTGAAAACCAATGACCTCAATCAAAATTTTAAAAAATAAAGAAAAAAAGAAATTAAACTAAAATGTGGTTTAAAAAAGTAATCTTATCATTTTCCATGTACATTTGCTTACAAAGAAAAAAATTTTCAAACACATTAAGTGGTTTCAAAGCAATTTCTTTGGAAATATTTCTTTAAGTTAAAGCTGTTAGAGATACCCTAACATGGTTCGAAATGAAGATTACTTGACCTCTATCAGTTCAAGGGCGTGGACTGTGACTTGTAATTGATTTTTTTATAATTCGTAACAAAATTTTGAATTGAAATGTAAATTTGTAACTAAATTTGGCTAGAGTTTAGGTTGGATTTAAAGCACATATTTAAAAATGTACTAGAATCCCTCTAACGATTCAAAAGTTGGAAAATTACTTCAAAATAATAGTTGGGGAATCAAAAAAATGAAATTTCTGAAATTTTACCTTTCTTTTAACAATTTTCTCATCTTCATAATGTTTGGGTATTGTAAAGACACAATCTTCACCAAAAACGGCAAGCAGATCATCGCGGGTGACGTAGGCAAATGAACGATTTGTTTCATCTTCTTTAACATATTTTAAATTGCGTTTGGCATAATCTAACTGTAAATCAAGTTCAGCTTCTAAAGCCGCCAAATGATTACTGTCATCTTTCAAAGAACGATATGCCTCATCTTCCCGGCCATCAACACCACCTCTAACAAAAAGCAAACCAAAAACAATAGAAAAATTATTAACTATAAACATTGCAAAATTAAAAGTTTTGAGGAATAGTGTTTACCTCCATCTGACCACACTACTGTAACGCGTTTTTTCTATGAGACCAATACCTTCCAAAACATTTGTAATATCATATATGCGACGTTTTTGTACATCTAAAATTTCCGCTGCCTGCAAATATAAATAGAAAAAATCATTGACAGTGATTAGAAGTTTGGCGCGCTCTTTTATTAAGAAAGTACAGGTGATTTTTGTTATTAACTTGTGTTTTTGAACACATAGTGAATACAAAAATAACCAAGGTTTTTGTTATTATTATTGTTGTTGTTGTTATTATTATTAGTGGTGGTTTTTGCGTTATGCTGCACTTACATCTCTGAGATCAATTTCTCCACCATTTTTAATCATAAGGTCCACAAATTTTTGTGTTAATAATACCAATGAGCCCACAACACGATTTGGAGTTTGAGGTGTTGTGGGTTCATGTTTTTCACGTTCTGTGGGTTGGGCGGGCGTTCCAACATTGCAATTCTCTGCCCCACTTGATTTTTTCGGTGTATTTTCTGGTGTTTCCATTATCAATTTTCACTTAATTTTCATATAATTTTCAATTTTAGCAATTAGTTTTTCGTTTTATTACGATTTTTACACGTTTTACTCGTGTTAAATATTAAAGTTTTACGAATTAAGAATAAAATTTTGGCGCTTGAAGATTTTTTAACCCTGCCGCCATTTGGATATTTTTATACATTTACTTTTTCATTGACATTTTCTTCTCTGCTTTTTTATGCTTTTTCTTCGTTGTGTAGTTGTTTTTTTTTATTGTTATAGCTTAAAGCGAATTCAGAGATGACGATTAATATAATTTAGATAAGGTGAGAGCATTACAGTATATAAACAAATTAAGGCGAATTCGTTTATTTTTTATGTATAGACTTTGACAGAAATTTGATGAGTGAATTAATTTTTATATTCTCGATTTGACATTTGATGGTTGGTTTTTGTAAAAAGTTAACTTAATGGGTAATGACAACTTAACAGCTGTTTAACTTTAGTAATTCGCCATCAATACGGTGTTTGTTTACGTTTAAAACTTAACTAGCTTCGTATTAGGTGAGAGTAAAAAGTGTTACAAATTTTGTGATTTTTAATAAACGTATTAATCAATTAAATTCAAAAATTCTTTTTACAATATAACAAGCCAATCAGTGCTTAATTCAATATCGTTATGCTGTTAAACCAAACAATTTTGTTTTAAAGGTCTTGGCTTAAATTAAAATTCGTACGCTATTGAATTCAAATATTCAAAAATATTCTTCCGATCTCTATTATTTTCCTAGATATAGTATGTAAATTGTTGAGCTACAGATTATTTTTTCTTATTTGATTTTTATTGTATATACAATAAAGGTACCATTTTACAGGTCTGAAATAAACCTCTTCATGTTATCTAAATAGTATCATATTATTAACCCACCAGGACTTTTTTCACAAGAGTACCAATATCTCAAAAAGTGATCGATAATGATATTTTTATTCAGATCAAGGTTTATTGACAACAATTGAAGCTTTCATTTTGTACTCAAGATATAGAATTACAAAAATGAAAATTAAAGAATCTCAGTCAAGTCGTTAAATTTTATAAAAATTGATTTTGTCGCTGCATGGTTTAATAAAACGCTTTTTATACATCATTGAAAAAGAAAAATGGATCTGCAAGTCAAAATTTTGGGAACCTATATCAAAAAGCGAAAAAAATTTTGTTACTTATTTTTACCTCAAATGGTATAAATGTTTAAAAGGAAAGAAGGTTAAACATCGACAGCGTACAGAACTTAATTTGTTTAAAGGCTTCTTTAGCTCTTAATTGATATGCTCTTTGTTCACATTGACTAAATTTATATATAACAAATTGATGCTCTATAACTCGATAACTTACATATATGATAAGAAAATAATAAGTTTATTTGTTTTATCAGTTCCAAAATATGGGCCCAACAATTTGCTCCAATTTACTCAAAACAGGGCACTTTAAATAATGATTAATTCTTTTTATATAAAACTTGACAAACAGATGTCACTGGTATGTATGTGTATTTGACACATGTTTTATTGTGGGAGAAAAAAAGAATAGACAAAATTTCTTTCATTTTGTTTTTATTTCAATATTCGTGCTCTATTCTAGTAACACGCGTTTAAATTTTAAGTAAAAAATAAAATTAATAAAATAATTTCTTATTATTTTTAACAAAAAAAAAAGAAAAATGGCAGCCAAGAACTTCACTAAACCCCGTCTCTCCAAGGGTATATTAGAGATGAAATTTATGCAGCGTACCAAAGCAAAAGTGGATAAAGAAATTGAAGCTGCCGAGGGTCGTGCCATGTATTCCAATGAAATAACTGACAAAATGCTTAATAGCAACTCGAATTTCATAATTGAACCCAGTTTTGTGCATTGTGAAAATCTCATTGAGGGACGTTTAAGTTTCCGAGGAATGAATCCGGAAATTGAACGTTTATTAGAGTTAGAACGTGAAGAGAAGGCCGCTGCCAAAAGACATGAACAAAGTACTGAAGTTTCAAATGAGGACATGATGAAATTCTATCAAAATAAAACTGCTGGTGCTAGTCATACTATTGCAAAGAAATTCTCAAAATTTAAAAAAGTCAATAATAAACAAAATAATAAAAGACAACACAGAGAGGATAATGAAACAGAAGCTGTGGGGAGAAATAAAAAAGCTAAATTTATTAAACCCCATGATAGTGATGAAAATGAGGACAATAATTGAGTTCATTTAATTACTTATAAGTAGTTTAAAAAAATACAAAAAAACTATTAGTTAATAAGTAGAGTTTAATAATAAAACTCTAAAAAGATTTTTTAATAAAATACTATTTTGTGGTATTTAATATATTTTTATTTTTTAGAAAATAACATTAAAATAAATGAAAATAATAACAAAAATATTTAACAAAAATTTTCTTAAAGTGTATTATTTATATTTCCGTTTTTACAGCCTGCAAAGCATAACACATATCAGTGGTATTAATCCAACGCCAAGTGTTGTTCCAAAAATCATAAGTACTGCCATTAACCATAACAGTATGACAACCCACTAGAAGAAGAAACATACAGATCTAGGACTGAACTAATTCTAACAGACAACTTACTGGTATCCAGAATTCTTTGCACCTCTAAAGGGCTTATCATTTTATTCCAATGATGTGTTCCCTTAGGAGCTATATTCAAAACATATTCTCCCAATAACACACCACCCAACCACATGGGTATAGTTTTATTTAAGGTTGTTATAAAAAGTGAACCTCCTGGCTGAAAGTTATAAAAAAATCACAAATTAAAATCGGATTAACAGCATTATGTTATTAATTTACCTTTAAACATTGCACACAAGCCGTTAATAAAGTGATTTTATCTTCTACATGTTCCAATACCTCTGAAACAACTACTGCATCATAATAATTCTGCTTATCTTTAACATGAACTTCTAAAGGTTCTATTTTATACTCTATAAGATCACATAATTTTGGATTGCCCTCTTGAGAAAGATGTTCGCGGGCAACACGTATTAGTTCTTCGCCCAAATCGATACCGGTTACTTTTGCTCCCAAACGAGCTAATTGTTCGGTAAGAACTCCGCCACCACAACCCACATCTAAGATACATTGATCTTTTAATACATGACAAGTATTGATTAAATCATCTGAGATATTGCCACGAGCAACTAGGCCATCACGTATAAAAGGCACTCTATAGTATAGAATTTGTATAAAAAAAACAAAATTCCCTCTTTTACTCACTATTTTACCTTATAGCATTTAAAGCGTGTAATGCCTTCATGGGTCCATTTAGATCCCACCAATATTTTGCTTCGTTACCATGGTGCTGGATTTCTCTTTGGGTTTCCTTATCAAGTTTCAAATGTTCTGTTAACAGTTGACCATCCTTTGTACCATTTTTTTGACCGGCATTTGTGTGCTGGGTTTTATTTAAAATGTTCGCTTGACTAGTTGAGCAGAAGAAAATTTGCTTTCTGAAATAATAGAAATATTTAATTGTGAATATTTTTAATTAATTTCTAAAAAAACATAATACTTTTGTTGTTTTATAACAGAAACTATTGTTTTAACAATTTGTTGCGACATTTTATTTATTTAATAAATATTAAAATTGGTGATGGTTAAATTAGTTTCGATAAATGACAGTGCGAAATTTATCGCCAGATAATTGACAAATGACTTCAAGCATGAGGTAATGAGTTGATACGGCATCTTTGCTAATTCAGCTGATCTTTTTGTTGCGTTGGTATCTCATAATTGTCAAAGACCGTTTAGAAAATTAATAAGATATTTAATATGAACAAAATGAGTATTACGATGAAGGTCTCAAAGAGATCTCTCTAATTATATATGAAAGGTATTATATTATTAACCCATATGGAGACCAAGACAGTTTTTAAATTTTTACCATGACTTTTCCACAAAAGTACAACGATCTCAAAAATCATCAATATAATGGTATTTTTTTATACAGACAACACTACAATTTTTTTTTATCTTTTTTTTTTATTTTTTTTTTTTTTTTTTTTGGTACTGATATCATACTCCTAACCCACTTAATACCAAAAATATGGAATTACAAAAATAAAAAGATAAATGAAAATCTAAGTTTTTATAATTGATAAATTCAAAATTTATTCAATAGAAAGGGGTTTTTCGCAAAGCCGGCATTTCAATTATTACAGGTCGCATAGAAAAACTACTTTCACAGAAATTAAAAATAATTTACAATGACACAATTTCCAGCAAATAAAAAATAAAATACTATGATAAAGTATTAAGTTAAAATTTTCTAAGCATTGTTTATAAAAATAAATTTTTAAAATTGTTAATTTTTCTAATCCCATATTTTTGTACTTAATGGGTTATGGATATAAAATGGTATTCAAATGAAAGCTTGAAGTGTTATCTACAAGTTTTATTATGAATGATAATACTATTATACATAGATGCCTTTTTGAGATATCGGTACTTTGTAAAAAATGTTATGGTAAAAATTATTAAAATAGATATTATGTACGCATGGGTTAATAATATTAAGCCTTTTATATATCATTGGAGAGGTGTCTCTAAGATCTTTCACATGATATTCATATTATTATATATTGAACACAAACAAAGAAATGTCTTGATACTTAATTTAACCTCCAAATATAAATTATGTTTTACAAATTTCTTTAAAAGCGAATTCCATTAGAAGTTTGACGTTAATTTCTTTCAATTCCACCAAAACTATATTTCACTACATCTGGCAACTCCTTGTTTTTCCTTTACAATTTGTTTTCAAAACGCACGTGTTGAAATTTATTTTCACATTTTAGTGCATTTTAAGATTTTGAAAGAAAAAAGCATTAAGTCAATTATTAATTAAATATAAAATGAAGACTTTAATTAAAAAATCAGTTAAAGCAAAAAGTTTATCAACAATTAAAAAGAAAAAATTGGAGAAACCAGAAATTAAAACAAAAGTAAAGAAATTAAAAAAAGTTGTAGAGGATAAAGATAATCTGGAAAAGCAAATCAAAAAAGTGGACAAACAATTGAAGACGAAAAATGTTAAAGATGAGAAAAAAGTCAAGGAAAATAAAAAATCTAAAGAAGTTAAAAGCAAGAAAAAGAAAGCGAAAAAACAAAATTTAGATAGTTTAAAGGATATTGATCCAGAATTCTATGAATTTTTAAAGAAAAATGATAAACAATTATTGGAATTCAATTTAATGGATAGTGATGATGACGATGATGATAATGATACAGAAGAAGTGGTAGAGAAAAAGAAAAAAGATAAGAAAACCAAAAAATCTGCAGAATCAGATTCTGAAGATCAAGAAATGGAAGAGGATGACGAGGACGATGAGGATGAAGAAAAATATCACAAACCTAGTGGTGAATTAGAGGTGGCCAGTGATGAAAGTGATTTTGAGGCTGAAGATGAACCCACCGTTGGACAAGATGGCACACAAAAGATCACTTTAAATCTTTTACGTCAATGGCAATTGCAATTGGAAAAGAATAATGTGCCCATCGAGATAATAAGAAAAATTACACAAGCTTTTAGCTTAGCTTTGTTAAGTATTTCCCCTGATAGCGATCAAAATGTTCCCATGGCTTTTAAGGTAGTGGGTTCCGCTGCCTTTAATGGTGTTATACAGTTGTGCGTTTTACACTTACAACCAGCCATTTTACGTTATCTAAATGTTACGTCCCGTTCATCTATACCTTTGCAAAAAACTAAAAAATGGAATAAAATTCGTGGTTGTTTACGTTACTATTTAACTGATTTGATACGTCTAGTGGAACAAGTTTCTAGTCCCAATATTTTGTCGGTGCTTTTGAAACATTTACATCAAATGGCCGGTATGGTGGCACCTTTTTCGGCTTTGGGTAAAACTATATTAAAGCGATTGATAACTTTGTGGTCTACAGGAGATGAAACTGTTCGTGTTATAGCTTTCTTATGTATACTAAAAATTACACGCAATCAACAGGTACTTGAAAAAAATAACATTTTTATTAATAGAAACTGATTTATTTAAATTTCTAATTTTAGGGCACCATGATTAATCATGTCCTGAAAGCTATGTATCTTTCTTATGTGCGCAATTCGAAATTTGTATCGCCCAATACTTTGCCGGCTATCAATTTCATGAGACGTTCTTTGGTGGAAATGTTTGCCTTGGATTTAAATGTCACCTATCAACATGCTTTCCTCTATATTCGTCAACTGGCCATTCATTTGCGTAATGCAGTTATATTGAAGAAGAAAGATAGTTTCCAGGCTTGTTACAATTGGCAATATATAAATTCTTTGCGTTTATGGTCAGATCTTCTTGGCTCTACGTCAGATAAACCCCAGCTGCAACCTTTGGTTTATCCCTTGGTGACCATAGCTTTTGGTGTTATACGTTTAATTCCTACAGCTCAATATTTCCCCTTGAGGTTCCATTGCATACAAACACTAATCGAATTGGCTAAAGCAACACACACCTTTATTCCGGTTTTACCCTTGATTTTGGAAGTTTTAAAGAGCAACACTTTTAATCGCAAACATACTTCGGTATCCATGAAACCTATGCAGTTTACTTGTATATTACGTTTAAATAAAGGACAGTTGGCCGAAAATGGTTTTAGAGATGAGGTGGTGGAGCAAGTGTGCGGTTTAACTTTAGAGTATTTGGCCTATGAATCTTCATCATTGGCTTTCTGTGATATGGCCGTGCATACAGTAATGGCTTTGAAAGCCTATCTTAAAGAATGTCGTAACGCCAACTACTCACGCAAGCTAAAACAATTATTGGATAAAATACAAGAAAACTCAAAATTCATTGAAGAGGAAAGACGTAAAATCGACTTTGGTCTTAAAGATACTGCACAGATACAAGCATGGGAAACAAAGGTTAAAAATAAGGGAACACCATTGGATATTTATTACAACAGTTGGGTTAAGACTCATGAAACTAAAAAAAGACGTCAAGCTGCTCAGGCTGATGTGATTAATGATGATTATGGTGTACCTACCATTAAAAAGTCATCTAAGAAATCTGCTGTAGCGGTTAAAAATGAACATGGTGAAGTTGAGCTCTTCCCTTCAGATTCTGAAGATGATGAAGTTAAAATACCTGGTGCAGAAGATAGTGATGAGGAAGTGGAGTCAGAAAAACTTAAGAAAAAAGCAATGAAGGAAAAGAAATCTAAGAAGGTTAAGGTGAGCAAAGAAACGGAATATGATGTACCCATTGAAGAACCTGCTGAGGGTGAAGAAGATGTGGATATTGTTAAGGATTTGGACTTGGATGACTGGTGAATAAATAAGCGGAATACTTTTTTTAACAATTAATACATAGTTAAGGAATGTAAAATTAAAAAAGTTGAAAATGATTAAAATGTTAGTTTCTTAAAAATGAAAATTGTGGCAAAAATCAATAATAAATTATAGAAAATAAAATGAAATAAAAAAATGCAATAAAATTCAGAATGAAGGTGACCAACTGGAATTGTAATATATAATTTTAGAATATAAAGAAATGAAAAGAAAAATATATTCTGTCCGATTCAATTTCCAGGGACCCCTCTGAAAGGTCAATCGTTTTATTTTTTTATATATAAATATTAACACAATATTTATAAGCTAAACAATTTTATTAAATATAAGCTATCACAAAGTCTATTCTTATGCTATCTTGCTCAATCGCTCCTTATCTTTAGAATTTCTTCTCAGGATCTTTACTGGGAATAATTTCATATTCCTTATATTTTGGGAAAGTACCTATAGTCTCACGTTCTGGTGGCACCAACTTTCCTTCATCATCCTTCTTACCATATTTAGCATCTAATTCGGCGGCATTCTTTTTCTTCATATCCATAATTTGCAAATTTCTCACTAACTCTTCTTTGGTTGGAGGATCATCTCTACGCCCTCTTAACCATGCTTCCCATTCAGCGGTTAATTCTTGATCAAAAGCTTCCTTGTTGGCTGGTTCAAACCATCTAGACGGCTTACGTTTCCCCACCGAAGGATCAGCAGGTATTTCAAAATATTTATTACCAAAATAATCTTCACCTATATAATTGCCACGGATTTGTCGTGGTCTTAAAGATTTAAAGAAATTTTGAAATATAATTTTAATGATATCACGTTGCGGGGGCTTAGCCATTATTAATTTAAAAATCCAGAAAATATTTGTAATAATTATGTATCTCGTTGTTTTGGTTATGTTTTTGTTATGACATCTACAGCTGACATTTGTAAACAAAATAAGTGATGACAATGTGAAGAAAAAATTTGAAGAAAATTTTTTAAGTTGATATGAATGTGAAAATGTAAATTTTTAATAAATAATTCTAATTTTAAGTAAAAAAAATGAGTTCTTAATGAAAATGTGAATTTTTAGTGAAAATGTGAATTTTTAGTGAAAATGTGAATTTTTAGTGAAGATGTAAATATTTAGTGAAAATGTGAATTTTTGCTGAAAACATGAATTTTTATGAAAGTTTGAATTTTTATGAAAGTTTGAATTTTTAGTGAAAATATCTAAAATTACGGATTTTTAGTAAAATTGCGGATTTTTAGTGAACTTGCGAATTTTTAGTGAAAATGTTTTCGAGTTTTTAGAGAAAATTTTAATTCTTAGTGAAATAGCGTTTTTTTTTTTTTTTGTGAAAATTCGTATTCTTAGTGAAATTGACGTTTTTTTTGTGAAAATCTATTTTTTTTTTTTTTTTTTTTGTAAAATTTTGATTTCAGTGAAGATGTTTTGATTTTTGTGAAAATGTAAATTTTTAATTAAAATGCGAATTTGTAGTAAAAACGCAAAATTTTTTAGTTAAAAAAAACAAAAAACTACTTTAATGTGCAGAAAAAGCTTCAATGACTTTACTTTTGAGAGTGAACATATGTTACCGCTATTTTGATTATTGTACTCGACTATTTTTAATTTGGTGTAGCAACGAATTTTGATGCGTTTTTTGTATTTTTTTAAATAAATTATAATTGAATACAAAACCCTTAATTAAAAAATTTTAGTTTGTACATAATAAATTTCAATTATGTATTAATGACATTTTTCTATTTTTCACATTTCTATATGGAAAACTTGTTGATGTTTTTCATATAGTGATGGCAACACTAAAAATAACCTAAATTTTGTAATCGGTATTCTTAATTCTCTTTTGATTTTCTGACTCTCTTTCTCTTTCTAGCGCACGTAAAGAAGCAACACTGTGTGTAAAAACGCACAGGTTTCATTTTTTTTAGAAGTAGCAGCAGAAAAAAATCACGAAGCCAGTTTTTTTTCTTCTTCAACTACTTATTTTACTCCTCCTCAACTTTTTTTATTATAATACGACAAATAAATTATCAATTGGTCATGTATAAAATTTTGAGCAGAAGGAAATAAAGTAAAAATTTAGACGGAAAATGTTACATATAACAACAATAAGAGGAAGAGTTATAGTTAGAAGAAAAAAAGGAATAAAAGTATAAATTTAATA
This sequence comes from Cochliomyia hominivorax, assembly GCA_004302925.2. Lineage (NCBI taxonomy): Eukaryota > Metazoa > Arthropoda > Insecta > Diptera > Calliphoridae > Cochliomyia > Cochliomyia hominivorax. The sequence goes on from PYHX02000158.1 coordinate 20,101,089, forward strand.
AATAAATTGTGTATAAGGCAAGGTCAGTTTCGGAGAAATGACTAAAAAAACTAAAAATGTTTTGTGCAAACTCGAAACACGCGTATGGAACATTGTGATGCGTTTAGAATGTAAAAAAAATTTAAATAATCTTCCGCAAATTAAATACTTCATATAACTTATTGATACTTATTATAATTACCAGTGTACACAATACCAGAGAATATTATTACCTTTTTTTTGCTGTGTGTTTCTTTTGTTTAATTATTAACGAGGAAAAAAATATTAAAAAAGAAGAATACAACGTTAATGTGTACGTGAGTGCAAAGTGAGTCCGGGTATTAAAAAGAAATTACACTACACAGAAGCAACAAAAACAAGCGAAAAAATCTTGTTAAAAATTTTTGTTGTATAAAAAATTAAAATAGAAAAAAAGAGTTTAAATAAAGAAAAAAAAAGAAAGATAGAAGGAGGAGAGGAAGATTATCAAAAAGGTAGATGTTTTTTTTTTTGGTTTGAAACATAAGAGGTGATCAATGAGTAAAAAGGAATTTAATGTCAGAGAATTGTCAACATTTTAAAAGGAGAAGAAGAAGAGGAAAATTACAAACACAAGAGAGTTGTGAAAAAGGCTAAAATAATATAATAACAACAACAATAATATTAACAGGAAACTTGTAGAGAAATTTTAAAATACAATAATAACAAGTCAACATTTTTCCTGTCAAAACAAAATTTACACCTTTTTGACACATTCACACTCATCCTAACGAACAAACTTACAAACAAACAGTAAGTAAAATTTCATTTTTTATCATTATTTTTAAACTAAAAAATCAAATAGTAAAAATACGTTTTAATTTATTTAAATTTATTTATACAGTGTATACTTCACCCTTTCATTATTCCACTATGAGGCCTCAGCCTCCGGGAAGTGGTGGGCCCGCCTTAGATGAAAATGCCGAAGAACTACGTAATGTTGAATGGTATTGGGGTAAAATAAGCCGGGAAGATGTTAAAAATATTCTCAGTGGAAAACCAGATGGTAGTTTTTTAGTACGTGATGCCCTTTCCAAAGAGGGTGAGTACACCCTAACGCTTATCAAAGATGGCACAGAAAAACTTATTAAAATTTGCCATCTAAATGGCAAATATGGTTTTGTTGATTGTAAATTTAATTCCGTGGTCGAGCTAATTAACTATTATAAAGCAAACTCTTTAAAACTTTATAATAAAACATTAGATATTACTCTAAGCAATCCCATTGTGCGGCCCATCGAAGAGGAAGAATTGCAACCCAATGCCGATTTACGTATTATGGCAGAACAATTTTTGGTCATACACCAGAAACTCAATAAACATCAGCAAAGTTTGGATCAAAAATTGAAAATTTTCAAATCCATAGAAACCGAATTGAATGATAAAAAATTACACCAGGAAGTATTTCAGAGGGCTGAGAAAATGTTTCTATCTCAAATAAAATTATTAGAATCATATATTAATAGTACACCGCAGGTCGGTACAAATACGAATTTAAATTCGTCATCAACAACAACAACGAACACATCAATAAATTCCTCCTCCGCCACAGCAAATTCTCAAACTACCCGCCTTTTGGAACAAGAGCAATTACAACATAATGCTGCCATTATGAAGGCTCGTCTAAATGATCTCTGTGCTGAAATGAATAAATTAAATCGTTATGTGGAAAGTAAGAAAGAAGATTATAAAGCATTGGAACGACAAATTAATGCAGCGAAACCAGAATTGCAAACTCTTAACATGCGTAAAGAGAAATATATTGAGTGAGTACTTAAATTTTTATATTTTTTTATTAATATAATATTATTTTGTGTTAGTGTGGAATATTGGGCAAAAAAAAAAAAAAAACGGAAGATTATAAAAAGTTAGATTTCAATAAAAATTAATGTTTTTGAGAAAATTACTAATGTTTTTTTGAGGGAATTGGCCAATAATTATTTCTCGTCGTTCATACAATTTTCGCAAAGTATATAGCCATGCTTGTCCGACTGCAATATTTTTAGTTCTTTTAAAGCTCAATAATGCATAATTGCATTTTGAGCCTTCTAAGTGTTTAAACCTGCATTAGATTTAACTTTTCGTACCAAATAGTCGAGCTCTGAGCTAACCGGCAAATGACGGTTACTTTTGTCCATGTGTGTACATATGGGTAATTACTGGGTAAAAGCTGCTTAGGTTTTGAAAGAAAATGGGTTTTCATTGATCAGTTGTAGAACTTCTCTTAATTACAATTTTAATTTAAGTTCATAAATAATATGTTAATATTATTTTTCAAAATTCTTTTTTTAATTTAACAAAACGCCAACAATATTCAATGCATTACAAAAATAAAATACCCATAACACCCATCCGTTTTTGGTTTTATGGCGGGTCATCAACCTGTTGGCTATAAAAAATTTATATTTTGATGACGCTGATATATATTTATATAATTTCAAAAAAAATTAAACAAAATTAAAAAAAAATTACTTAAATTGTGTTTAATTAAAAAAATTTTGGTTTTTAAACAATTTCTAATATATACAAAAAAAAATTAAAATATTAATTATTTTGGTTGTTAAAAAATAATGAAATTGTGTTATTTAAAATCAGGTTTAGACAAACCAGCTTTATATGGAGAATCATAACACTGGTTTTGATTTTAAACTTTTTTTCGGAAACAATAGTTGCATTTTTTTGGTGATCTCTAGTTATTTTTGCAAAAATGGAACAATTATTATTAGTTGAAGTCATATTATATAATTTCTGGCAAGTTCTATAAAAAATAAGTGATGGGAAAAAAGAATGTGTTTTGGTAGAAATACAAGTCTTTAACATAATGAAAGTTAAGTCTTCTTTCGGTCACCGTCCATACAATCTGCAACTTTGTACCTTAAAGTTTTTTTTTTTTTTTCGCTCATATTTCAATTTCATTTGTATTTGCGGGTATATTTCTGAAGTTTTTCTTAATGACACACATTAGTTCCAATATGAATTTCTGAAAATAATTCTGTAATTTTTGAATCCTTAAATTTATTTTAATAAAATTTCACACGGTAGAGCTGAGATGTTTTCGAGTTGATTTGTAAATTTACAGATCAGTTGTTGATGGTGACTATTCCAACATGGACAGAGATTAAAAAATTCTTTACATACATATGATTAAATAAAAACGAAACCCACTAAACTTATAGTTTTAAATTTCTTTATTATAGTGGAAATATTATAACAATTAAAAAAATATATTATAGTTTTCATCACAAGTAAAGAAATTTTGAACCTTTTTCGGAAACCCTTCCATTCTGTAACTTTGCTTAACTTGTCATCCATTTTCTTTAAAAATCTATCTTTTTTGTGCTCTTCAGTTCTCTCCGCCATAGCTCCGGGAAGTTTGTAGGATTTTCTTTTCTTAGTTAAAATATCATATTATTGTTCCTGTACTACTCAAGGGAAGTAGTGACAGTATGGTAAGTCAGGCCAAAAATAAGTGTGGACACATTATGCAATCTTATGAATGAATGCAGTCTTGTTTGTAATTTTGACCACTATTGGTCCAAACTTTTAATCCCGGTATCAGGAACATATTTAGCTGGAATAGAGAAAAATCCGACAGAACATACGTTTCGACATCCATTATGCAACATGAATATTTTAAGAAAATTTTACTTCAATTTCCGTGCTCCATTTTTTAACACTAAATTTTTAGCGGCATTTGTTTCAGGAACTTTTTGAGCCTTGCATATTTTTAAACTTGCAGTGGCTTTAAAGTGTTGGGAGCTCTTTTTGAAAATGCTTTCTTTATGTTGTAGATCAGTTCTTCCAGATTTTCTATAAACGAACAACAGTTTTACGGCAGACCTTCGAATGCTTGGCAAATTTGTAATAATTCTCATACTCATTTTAATCAGATTAACAATATATTAATTTGTTTGACATGTTTTACGAAGGTTACTTGATACACAAAGTTAAATATTAATTGGGTTAAAAGTTTTAATGAAAAACGTTTGTTACGATTTTTGTGGTATCACAATATTCTGTCTAAGATTGCATTCGAGGTAACATCGCGTTAATGTCAATGCCATTAGTGTCTCCTCTTTTTATCTGTAATTAGTTTTTGGAATCACACTCATAATTATAATACCTACACAAGCTTCATTGGCCAAGTGTTTTTAAGTACCTGCAAAAAGAAAAAGGTTAATGCTCCTTAAAAAAAGGAAATTAAATTAAAACAAATTATTATGTTTGATAAGAAATATTGCAATTAGATGCGATAGATGCCATGTGCTTGAACGCTTACATGTGTGAACTTGATATAATTAATATTTGCTATTAAAGAATAAAATATTTTTTGATTAATATCATTTCTGCCATTTATTTCTATTGTGCATTTAGGTTTAGAGGTCTGAAAGCTTTAACCTATTTTTGAATAGTTTTTAAGCAAAAGAAAAAGAATTTTGTTTCTTTTTAAACATTATTGTATTCTAATCACTAGTTTTTTATTTAATGAAATTTTTATCTATAATTTTATCTTAATATTAAAATTTAAATTTATATTCAATCACATCACTTCATTATGGAAACCACACTTTTTTCTCTCTGCACATGTACGTCATTGCATATTTAAATATTTAATTTATTCATAATTATTATTTTTAACTATTTAAATAAATGTTAACTTGTTAACAGATGTGCTAAGAGTTTGATTGCAATTTTATCTTATTTAAATTGTTTTATTTAGTTAAAACAGCGTGGAAACAAAAAAATATATATTCTAATTTATATTTCGAAAAAAAGTAAAATAATAAAAAAAGTAAAATAATAAATAGTCATTATCGGAAGTGGGTCAGTAAGCAAATTTGGTTTGCACTTTCATTGTTGATTGTTAAACATTTTCTAGTTCCTAATTTAGTCAGAATATTTTCATATCTTTGAGTTTTATGAACTTACATCCAATTCGGCAGGTCATTTGTATGATACTTACTTGAAAATTGGACCGGTCATTGTTGATTTTAGTGGGTTTCGTCTTACCAAACATGATCCGAAATATCTCTAACATTGTGAGATTTAGAGGAATACCAAAGCTACATTGACAGACGACCAGTTTGACGGATTCGTTAAATCGATTCAGAAAATGATTCTGAACTAGATCTAGAAATGAACTGGTATTGAACGATAACAGATCTAGAATAAATAAAAATTGAACTAGAACTGAACTACAACCGAACTAGGACTGAACTAGAATTGAACCAGAATTGAACTAGAAATTAACTAGAACTGAACTAGATCGATACTTAAACAGAACAGGAACTAAAATAATGTAATGCTGAACTAGAACTTAACTAAAACTGAAATAGATCGAAACTAAAGCAGAACTGAACTAGAATCGAACTAGAGCTGAAATAGAACTGAACTAAAATTGTTCTAGAACTGAACTAAAATTAAACTATAACTGATCTAGAACTAAATTAGAATTAAACTAGAAGTGAACTAAAACTGAACAAAAACTTAAATAGAACTGAAATAGAACTTAACTAAAACTTAATTTAAACTAAATTAGATCCAAACTAGCTATTAACTAAAATTGGAAAAAGAATTGTACTAAGAAATCAACTTGAGAGTTTACTAGAAAATAATACCTCAAACTGAATTATAAACTTATTATATTATTGTTACAGCAGTATTCACCTGGCAAATTTTTTGAGATTTTCTGTCTTAGATACAGGAGATCTCAATTCATCACCACTTTTGTCAATTTTCAAATTAAAACATTTGTAAGATTTTTTGAAGCTTGCGGATAAAGGAAACTTCTCTGTAAACAAAAACTGGTCCTAAAATGTATTATCTTCCAGTGTTATAATAAAAATGTGTGTCACCAATTATTATTTCGAATTTCTTGAGTTTAATTTAAACGAATTTTATAATTTGCCGATTTTCAATTTGTGTGGAAAATGTTATGCAAAAAACTTTAAGTTAAATCTTTTTTTCAAAATACAAAATTTTTAATTGAATTTTCGACCTTCAAATTTGTTTTTGCTATTTAAAAAAAAAAAATTATATTATTTTTAATTTAAGCTTGATATGATGGTGATAATAAATATAATAAAAAAAAACTATTTTTTTAAATTTAAGAATATATTTTTTTGCATTTGATAAACAAAATATTTTTATTATTATTATTGTATTTTCAAAACTCGACTAGACATATATTTTTTTAAACTTAACTAATTTTAAAGCGACCTATTAACCATTGCGGTTTTCCAACCAAAACACACGCTCCTTAAAGTTGTTTTGCAATGAAGACCGCAATTTTTATTATAAAAGTTAAGGTTGCAATAAGACTTAATTGGGAATGTGGTTATTAGTTTCTTTGATTTTTGCAATTCTTTCAACTTTTATTAAAGATTTTATAAGAATAAATATTTGACCTAATAATCATAAATACAGTTTGATCAAAACACTGGAGAATTATGCGTTTACGCAGATGTTTGAAACAGTAATAATGAGTCCATTTATTCGGCTGGTAAAGTTATTATTTTGAATCCTGGGATCAAGCTTATTGAAGCTGTTATTGAACGGGTTTTCTTATTTTTCTTTTTTAATTTAAAAAAGTTTTTGTTCATGAACTTTTAATTATGTTTGATTTTTATTATTGTTTAATTAATTTAATAATATTTGTTTATTAAATATTATTATCAATTTTTGTTGGTTTAACAATTATTTTCAGCTTTTTTTCTTATTTATTTTCTTATTAAATTTTTTTGCTTACGTTTACAATATGAACCCACGATTTTGACCATGACTTTTAATTATAGGGGTTCTTATATTTTAAATTTTTCATAAGGTATTGCAAAACTAGGAAGTGTGAAATTTCTTGTTGGTTACATTTTAGCAAAAGTATTCCGTTGCAGTTTTAATTTTTTATTTGATAGAAATTATTACTTTATTTATTTTTATTATTTTTATAGGAAAATTTTGAACCTTTTTCGGACTCCCTTCCATTTAAACGTTTTTATAGTGCTTGTCTGTCACTTTGCTCGAACAGTTAGTTCATCTCTGTTTAAAATCCATCACAATGGACACAATTTTTGAACTTTTGAATTCTCATTTAGCAAGAACCCAATATCTCCTCACTGTCTATAACTCCGGTTAGTTTGCAGAATTAGCTAATCTTGGTACAAATGCCACATTATTGTTCTGGTACCACTCAAGGGTTCGTTTACCATAATCACAGAACACCAAGTCGAGTCAAAAATAAGTGGACACATGTGAATGGAAGTAGGCTTTTTTAAACTTTCCTTGATGTAGATTTCCTTTATAACAAATGATTGGCTTCTTTTGCTGCAACTGTATAGTGCTTGTCGTACCAAGAACTTTTTGGAAAATTCTAACTGCTTTTGGGTCCCAAATTTTCTTCAACATACCCTTAGGCATCACCAACATAAAAAGTTGCGAAACGAATATACGTTTCGTCATTCATTATGCAGCAACAATATTTTTTTTTAAACTTGACTTTAATTTCCATGCTCTGTTTTTGGTCTCCAAATTTTTAGCAGCGGAGGGTATTTTTATACCTTTCGTTACCACAATTGGTGAAGAGGGGTATATTTACTTTGTTATTCCCTGTGTAAAGTCAGTCTATTGTTGACAATTACAATGAAATTTGGCCTAAATATTTGTAATGGATCTGTGATGATTCATATTTAAAACCAGCAAAGTACGTTCATTATATTAAAAGATGTAGACCGATATCTTAAGCAACTTATAAGTTTAATTAGAATGAAATGAAGTAACCATTCCAAAAATATGCAAATCGGTTCAGTAAAAAAGTTATGGCCAAAAATATAACGTATGACTCATTTGTAAGATCTCTGACTCATTAAGTGTTCCGTGACATATTTAAGAAAACTTTTATATATTGTCTGTGAATGTATTTGTATTATTACACAGGCATTTGTGGTGGAGTGTATTGAAGGTTCGGCATAGGCGAATATAACATGATTTAGCTTTAACTTTTTGTACCAAATATTCCAAGCACTAAGCTAACTGAACTGTTTTCCTATCGGATGTGTTGAGAGCATTTTTGAAAATTCTTTCAATTTATTTCTTTTGGTCTTTCCACCTGAATCAGGTTTCCTATTAACAAACAAATTATCCCGAAATTTTTTAGTAACATTGGAAGACCTTTAAATGCTTGGCTAACTTTTTGTTGTGGGACCATGTTGGGTTTTGTGGAAAAGAATTTTTCAAACTCACTTCTTATCAATTCTTTAAAAAATATAAATCATTTTGAAAAGAAACTTTTCCGGTAAAAGTTTATAATAAATAATTTTTTTCTATCTGTTTGCCAAAATCCTATTTATAATTTACCACTAATACCACCTTTCACACTATAATTCCACACCATTTTCTCTTCATTTTTTTATTAATGCATTATTTCATTTTGTTTGTTATTGTTATTGCAGTTTGCAGTGGGCAGAATGTATCTTTCAGTTAAACAAACTTTCATTATCTATAGAATTTATAGATAATGTTTACAATTTGTTTATAATTATATCATATTAATTTAATGATTATGGTAGGTTAGGATTTAAATATTGGAACAAAACAGAAAAATAACTATAAATTATTTTGCTTCATTATTTTTTTTTTTTGCCAACGAAATAGAGAAAAACAAAAAACAGATTTGATTACAATTTACATTCATGGCGTATCGCCAATAGAATGACTAATCGTTTCAAAATTCTCTAAGAAAATGAAACTTCATTATTATTATTATTTTTTCTTGTAATATTCCTTCCTTTATGTTGTGTTAATGAAATTTGGTCTTAAATCATTATGAACAAAATATGCAAACTTAAGCGAAAAATGGAATAAAATTTGTAAAAAAAAATGTAAATTAGCAAAATTTATATTGAAATTTACTGATGTTACAGAAAAAGAAGGGAAGAGAGTAAGGAAAATGTATTCCGTTTTTCCAGAATTTTAAAAACCCTGCATTCTTTTAGTATCAGATTTAAGCTATAAAGCAAAATTTTTTCAAGATTAAATAATGTTGTGATGCTTGTAGATTTGAAAGTTATACTACACTATCGGACAAGATTTCTCTCCTAAAAGTACTATTAAACTATAAGGGAACTAATTATTGTTACAACATTAAATGTTCTTATTTGAATGAAGGAACTGAGTAAAGCCAATTATTACCATATGAGTTATAAAATTGGATTTCAAATTTTTTAGTATTAATCATTTAATGATCATAGGAAGAGAGATGTTAGATCGCCATAAGACACCTAACTATTTGTTACAATATTGAAATAGAAGAATTGAACATACGGAATCTGATTTCATCTTTTTTTCAATATTCATCATGGATCGGTCATGTGAAAAGAGAAATATAGAAAAATCAAAACGCATTGGTCTCTATGGAGTTGACATTTATAAATATATAGAAGTAAATCTTAATAATTTTAAATCTTAACAATTTTTAAAAAAGAAGTTCATAAACACGGTAACCAACTTTGGAGATTCATTTCCCGTCCTCTACACTCACTAAAAGCTTGTACTGCCAAATCACCTCAATAATGTTCATTTATTTCCAAAGAAGAGCTTTTCAAAGCACCATTCAATATCGAATTTTGTGTGTAAAAACTATAACTGTTTGAAAATCGGAAACCCTTTTAGATTTTAAAGAAACGTCTGCTTTATGTTGCTGTGAGCGGTTTTTTTATGCGATTCAAAATTTACAATTTAGATATAAAAGCCAAGTAGAGGCCTGACTTTAAGATGGGGAATTAGAGACAAAACAGTTGCCAAATAGGAACTTGAGGAATAAACAACATATCCTATCTATATGTTTAAAAGTATGTGGATGAATTCAAAGTTAAGGAAATTGTATGCGATATAAATTGTATTTTTACTGTTGATGGATAATAAAAACTTTGCCATAATCTCTAGAGTAAAAAGTCATATATTAAATCCGACAAATATTTAAATGAAGTAGGTTCCAAGAGGGGTTTATTTTACAATCCTATAAGAGTGGGACATACAGAAATTTTTATATCTTTAACAACAATCTAAGGGTAATTCGTGCGTTGGAATCCAATGATATAATTTAACGGACCATCTTCGATTGCAAGGAGAATATAAGCAATTTCTTAGCAAGCGAAAGAAGCCTAGATTTTTGTCGATTGTGAACTTTGAAAGTAAGACTTTGGGAGTGGGAGATTAATCAAGAGAGATCCCATAAATTGCATCAGTGATACTTTACCGAGAATTTCTTACAACAATGACGTTATTTGAACAATAATAGAATTTTAATTGCCACTTATGGTATTTGCTTTTTTCTCTGAATGTGACCTCACAACAGGACGATATAATGGACTAAGTGCTTGCAAGCGGGTATGGGATCTGAAGGGTATGCTCTATATTTTATGAATCAAAAGAGTGTCGGTATTTTAAGCTATTAAAATCAGATTTTATCCAATTTTTAGATTTATTGTCTTCGATCGTGTACCGAAAACAGTACTATTTATTTAGAAAGATGTTAGTGTCCTACTGGAACATTCTATTCAAAATTTACTTTTATCATAATGAAAAATATAATGATATCTTTAGTTATTGATTTATAACTTATTTCTACTTAACAGATTTTTTGATTTTAATGATCAAGATCGTTGTAGATTTAAGGAAATTGAAATTTTAACATAACCTCACTATTCTCTTAAAATACTGCAGGGTTATAAAAATTAAATATTGTGGATTTTTTTTTAATTTTAAAAATTGTAATAGGAGCTGAAATACATTGAGTAAGTCACGTCTTTATAAGATTTTTTTTAAAATTTTTTGCTTAATGGAGTATTTTTTTCTGACATTTTACAATTTCCTTTAATTGTGAAATAATTTCGAAAATCATATTACAGAATTTACGTTAATTAGTTAACTAAATATATAAATTATATATTTCATATTAATCAGTTATCTTTTTTCTTTGGTTTGAAAGGAGTTTTGTTTTCTTAATACGTGTTCGATTAAATGTCCCCACGTTCAAAGTTTATCAAAGGTCCCTCCTCAAACTAAAAATGTGAAATGTGAAATGACTCATCATAACTGTGGATGAATTTTTAATTAGTTTATCATTTTATTAAACTCATAAATAATTAAATAATGAAATGTTTAACAAAATAAAATAAAACGTCATCTTTTATTAAAATCTTTCATTTATTTTCATTTCTTTTCAAAATCTTTTTTTTTCATTTAGAGTTTGAATTTTTTAAATTTAACAAAAAATTGAAATTAAAGGTTTTTTATTATATTTAATATGCGCATTTTATATATTTTTAAAGTTTTATATTTTTTTGTTATTTTTCTTCAACTTCAAGGGGGACAATTTTTTATTTATAAAATAAGACATTTTTGACAAAAGACTTCTTTGTGTGTTGTTTTTTCAGTTCTTTTTTATCAATCTTATCAGTAAAGTTCTGACATTTCATATTTTTTGATGGAAAAATCTGCCAAATCACCATAAATTATGGAGATTGGAAATTGCTAAAAATATCAAATCAATTTGGATGGCCCGGATAAAAACGCCTGATTTGTAAAAGCCAAACCCACTAAGAATGAACCTAAACTTTGGCGGAGAGACCGTTATGGTATGGGGAGGCTTCACTTCAATTGTGTTTTATTTCCACTAAAGTGAATTCTGAAACCAACTTGAAAATGTTAAAAGATCTTTTAATTATTTATTTAGAAGATAATTTAGATAGAGGCATCACATTTCTGCAAGATAATGCTGTCATCCACGTCTCAAAAGTTTTTTTATCGGCTTCAATCCGCATTCTAGATTAACCTTCTACACTGAACCAAAAAAGATGGTAAATATAACGTAAAAGAAGCTTTCATATCAGCCAACGAAACCTTTATTTGTCATGACGAAAATTTTCGTTAATTTTACTTTAATTCTTTAAATTGACGAAAATCGTCAATATTACTATTTGCATTCGTTAATAAAATGGGGTTAATTAGAATAAATGTTATTCAATTTGAATAATATATTATTCAAATTAACAAAAATAAATTCTTGAAATTGATGAAAATTATTCAAATTTTAAATTTACTAAATTTTAGTTGAATTGAGGAAAGAATTATGTTAAATTGTTGTAATAAATGAAGACATAAACTATTAAGGACCAAATGAAGGTTTACTCCCCAATACAAAGCAAATATTGATTGTAGATTTAAAAAAAAAAATTTGGTTCCAATGACTTCCACAAGGAATTGTTTTACTGGACAAAATGTAAGACGGATGGGATCAGAGGAGGAGTAGCCCCCTTACAAAGCAAATATTGATTATGAAATATAGATCTACTACAGCGAGAATTTGGTCCCAATTACATTTTTTAAAACACGTCGATTTGTAATTTGTGAAATTTCTTTCGAGATCTAGGACTGCAGCAAAGCGCACGCGGTGGCTTTTTTATGTTAATTAAACAGTGTAGAAAACGTAACAGACAACTAAAAATTATGCAATGTCTTAGGACGATGATGAGCCGACCAGCTTGTATTTCTGATTAAAAGTTACATACAAGTTTATTGATTATCTGATCTTTCATTTGCATTTTCATGAATTTTGTACAAAATATTCCTTTAATTCTAATCACATTAATCAGAATGTTCTATAAAATATTTTCCTCCTTAGATTTCTTTACTCAGTTACATTTTCTTTGTCATATTTCATTTAATATTTCAATGAAAATATATAAAATTATTTAACGAAAAAATAGTTAAATTAATACAAAATTTATTCAAATTAATTTCATTTTAATATGTATTGAATTGAATAAATTTGTGTGTTCAGTGTAGAAGCCCAGACTTGATTCCGAAAGAAAATCTTTGGGGAACCAATTCAAGAGATGTTTATAGTAATGGGCAATTAAAAACCTGTGGAATCAATGGCCAGTCGTGTATTTGATGTTAAATTGCATCGAATGTAAAATTCGCATATATTTTACAATATTTTCGTATTCTGTTCTAAATTAAAACTTTAATTAAAACTTTGAAAATTATTAATTTAGAAAACATGAATTAATTATTTTGTATTAAATAAAACTTTAAAATCTTAAATGCGTCTATTTAAATTTCGTGCACTGTATGAAATAGAATGAAGTTTCCCTATGATATTTTAGATAATTTTGGTACAAAAACAAATATTAGAATTTGAAAATAAAATAATAAATAATATATTCCAATTGATTCTGAATCATTTTCTGACTCGATTTAATGATGTTCGTCCCTCCCTTTGGTCAGCTGATTGTCCATGTAACATTATGAATACTCTACAGGTCACAATTTCAAAGACATCTAGATAAAATTTGATACATATGATTTATGGGATTGAATCTTATTAAAATTTGGTGACAATTGATCCAAAACTTCTGAAAAGGAGTTAGATCGAAAAATTCTTAACACACGTTTTTTCATAACAAATTTCACTTCAAGTATTATTTGTGTCAGTTTTTATGTTTAATGTCAAATGATTTAAAACGAGTGACGAGAAAAAAGTGCGCATTAAAATTATTAAATATTTTCAACAAAAATTGCACACGCGGCAGACCTTTGAATGTCTGCCGTCAAATTGTTTCCAATATTATTAAACAGTACAGGAATAAATTGTTCGTTGATAAAATAACTTAGTACAGTTAAAAGGAATGGTCCACATGAAGCAAAAAAAAAACATAGGAAACCTTTTTAAAAGAGCTTTCAACACATATGGTAAGAAAGCAGCCAGGTGCTCGGACTACTTGGTACGAAAAGTTAAAGCTAAACAGCACGTGGTATCGTTATTCCATCTTGGGCTATATCATAGAGCTGCCGGTAAAATTGATCGCTCTCCGAATAGCTGCATCTTAGCCTGCAGTATATTACATACATCCAGAAGTCAAAAGGACATCCGAATTACTGAATGAGTTTAGCTCAGTGCTCGATCAATTTGGTACGAAAATTTAAAGATAAAGCTCAAAAAGTTCCTGACAAGAACGCTGCTAAAAGTTTAGTTTGAAGTCAAGTTTTCTAAAAAAATATTCTCTCTGAATATAATGTGATCCCTTATTTTTGGCCAAATTTGGCTTCCTGTCACTATGGTAAACCAGTCCTTGAGTGATACAAGAACAGTAATGTTGTATTTGTTCCAAAAGAGGCAAATCCTCTAAACTGCCCGGAGTATTGGCCAGTGGAGTGATATTAAGCTCTTGTTAAAAAAGAATTGAAGAGCATTAAAAAGTTGTTCAAAAGCGTGGCCGATTTTAAACAGAGATGGACCACCTTTTCTAGTAAACTGTCAGAAAGCAACAAAGTTAGATCACTACCTTTTGATTGGGATTTCTATATAACAGCTTTGAACGGCACAACTAAGATCAGAATGGAGGAATAGGTATAATGACTTTTCGGCCTCGTATTGACCCTGCTAACCCTAATATATATCAAACATGTAGCCAAGATCTACATAATACAATAATATTACTTTTGTAATATGAAGATCTATGGACTCATACTATAGAGGTGTGACAATTTCTTGGCCTTATTTTTACAACAACCAAATTATATTTTAGGGTGACTATTTTTTTATTCATAAAAATTATGAAGGAGTATTTTGATTTGGATTTTTTATAATTTGAATACATAAGAAGGTCACTCTCTGTACCAGGTCTTACTAAGAACATGAGCGATCTCATATCAATTTGCAAAGAACGGAATAATGTTTAAGTAAAATTTCTTAAATAAATAGTCTGTAGTTCCAAAGTTACAGAAGGATTTCCAGAAAAATACGTTTGGGACCATTGGGCACTGTAAAATCGATAGTGGATACTTGGTGGACTATATATCAGTATATTTTGTTTTATGAATTTAATATTGTTGAAGAGAATTCAAGGACTATAATTTTTTGTTATCAAGTCATAAATAGAGTTTTGAATATTTTTTATTAATATCGAAGGTGACAAATTTTGGGCATCTAACCTTTGTTCCATGGACATACTAAGAACTTGTACTTCTCTAAATCAATTGGTAAACACCTTAAGATTGTCGATGTGAGATTTTTGATGAAATTTTGGTAATTTTTTATAATTTATTTAAATACCCGAGTTAACCAACCTTGAAGATTCACTCCCCTTTTCGCGGACACACTTAGAACTTGTGCTCCTCCAAATCAATTTGACAACTTAAGAATCTTAATATGATTTTTTTAAATAACATTTATATTTCTAAAGTTATGGACAACAAGGTTGTGGGACCACTAAGGACTGTAGATTAACTAAAGAGGCATAAATTGACTAATTTCTTGAGATGTGAATTGAATATTGTTAAAACCTTTGATTGAACTATATATTGAGCAGATTTAAAAGTAAAATTTAAACTTTTCATAAAATGTGTTGTAGATTTTGAGAGAGAGAGAGAGAGTTGTCCTTCTATTTTCCTTACTCTGTGATTTCCCTGTTCACATTTCATTTTAAAAGAAACTCAGAAATATTTTTTTAAACCCTTTACCACCACAAGTGGTGAAGAGAGTACATTAACTTTGTCATTCCGTGTATAACGCCAAGAAGAAATCACCTCAGACCCCATAATGTATATATATTCTTGCATCAAATCAAAATCTGAGTCGATTAACTTTGTCCGTCTGTCTAAATATTCACTATAGTTCTGAGACGTTACCTATTTGAAACCAGCAAAATCGGTTCAGTGTAATAAAAATATAGACCGATATCTGATGCAATCTCTAAGTTCGAACGATAAACTTCGTAAAATTGTCTATTAAAGGTCGTTTAATTGGAATGAAATTGGAATGTTACAATATTTAGTTATGGGAAATTTAATTAATTTAATTCCAAAAATTTTCAAAATCGGTTCAAAAGAAAAAATTTATAGCCAAATCTATAACTAATTTTATGACTCATAAAGTGTTTCAGTGTTATATTAAAAATGTGTATGTGTATGTGTGTGCATATGTATATCTATGGAACCTAACGTATTCACTTCACACGAATTTGTGGTGGAGGTTATTGAAGATTCGACATAGCCGAATATATTATTCTCACCATATTTTTCATAATATATAAATTAACATTATTGTGTGAATAACTTGCAAGTTGATTCGTTATATCTGAATATAACACCTTTTCGTACATATGAAAACCCTAAAAAAAAATTCGAATTATTTTAACGAAAATTTTTACCAAAATTTTATTTAAATCACAAAAGAAATGAAATAAATTTAATATTAAACACATGTGAAAAATCATGAATAAAATATATTTAATTAATAAATTTTAAATATGAACAAACACACATACACATACAATTATATGTGTAGTCATCATATATGTACATGGGAATGTAATACATAAGAATTTATTTATAAAAATGCGCATTTAAAAAAAATAGGACAAATATTATCAACAACAACAACAGCAAAAACAATAACGTTTTCCGAGTAAAAATTTGAGATTAGATTTTGGGCGAATTTGTTGTTAATGTTGTTGTTGCTATATAAAACATCTCCTCCACTTCCACCTCCTCTTCCCACTTCTTTGTTTAATGTATTTAGTTAGAAACAACATATATTTATATATAGAAACGATTAAAAAGAAATTAATTTCTTTATCAGATCTGTTAACATTAATTTTTTTTAGCAAATTTGTTATTATTGTTATAATGACTACTTGCACGTCGTCGTCTGCCATAATGTCTAAATGAAAATACAAAGAAAAAAAACTATTACACACATGTACAAAAGTCACCGTCATCTTTAATGTACAATGTTTAAAGGATGCTCACCGCAGGCTCAGCAAACAATTGGAATCTTTATTTAAATAAAAAATCTATTTTATTGAAATATTTTTTTAACATTTTTTTTTAACATCTTGCTTAGGGTCATTGACCTGCTGGAAGAATAATCGGATTCAATATCATTTTTTTTAGAAATTTTCCACAAGTGATGATATTGTCATTCCGTCTGAAATGTCAAAAAGGAATCATCTCATACCCCACAAACTATATATATTCTTTCATCACAGCAAAATCTATGTCAACTAATTTAACTCGGTCTATATTTTGCTATAGCTCCCATATAAGGGTTCCCGGCAAAAGGTTTTAAACTTATAAGACTCTTATATGAGTAAAAACGAATTTAATTTAAAATCGTCATGATTATTTCTCTAAATGTCTTGATTATATGTTACTTTTATAGACGGCACTGTGGAATACTTGTTATCCATTACTTTTCCAGACATACAAACCCATACTATGACATCAGCACCACCATGTCGACTGAATGTGTTTTTTTCTTTCTCAATGTCAAATCACGTCCGTCTAAATTTATTTATAGAAAATTAACTTTCATCAGAGAATATTCCTTTATTGATATGTTCCTTTGCCTTTGGTTGACCTTGTTAATCTGTGCTTTTTCCTGCAAACTCTAACGTTAAATCCGGCAGAATTTAACACTCGTCATACAGTACGAAGGTGAACACTAGTAACAGTGTTTTTCTTTCACATTTACAGAAATTTCGGACGATAAAGTTTTTGGCTAGCGGTAGCCCATTTCTTGTCTAATTCTCACATATTGGGTCATCTTTGAAACGTATTTTTAATTCCAACAATGAAAGTACAAGAACGATTATTGTGTATATTTCCCGGATCGTTTTATTTTGTTTTAGGTTTCTTTTATTTTTTGCACCCATTTATAATAGAAGAAGCGTTATTAAATTTAGACAGAACAGTATTCAGGTTACTATATTACAGGAATTGACACAGAATTTTTGGTAAAATCAAAATTTCTAGAAGTTTCTTCAATATTTAGATTTAGTGACGGTGACTTTTGTCCACAAGAAATATTAACTTTTAATAATAAATGCATATTTTAACTAAAATCCATTTTAAATAAACTCTATTTTAAGGAGAATTCAACTATTTTTATATATCATTTGTTTTATGGGCGCAGAGACCCTTTAAAACTTACAAAAAGACATGGCGATGACTTTTGTTTATTTGTATATATATTATTTATGCTATAAATCTGTTAACCACATCTTTTTAATTCTTCTATGTATTATGAATATACGTGTGTTTGTATATATGTAAATATTTATTTTATGATTAAAAACTCCCCAGTACTTTTTTTGGATTCTAATTATTTGCTCTCGTGTTACTGTGAATTGAAATTTTTTTATTATACCCTTCATCGCTATAACTGGTGAATACGGTAATAATATTATTCACTAAGAAAAATTATTTTTATCTAAGACTTCATTAAATCAAAATCTGAATCGGTTTAGCTATGTGAGTCGGTTGACTCCAAAATTAGTCTGTTAATGGTTATAGGTCTATGAAATTTTTTTTAATAATTTGTTATGGTTCTATTTGATTGCTTCTTTTAGCCACTTTAAAAAAATGTTATAGACCGATATCTGAGACAACCCTTTAATTTCAATATTTTTTTTAATTTTATTTTTTCAATTCAAATTCAAATGCTTTTAAACCAAATTTGTTCATTAGAAGATACCTATTTTGCACCACTATGCCAGAATTGTTATTATACCTGGTGCAGGGTATTAAAGATTCGGTTGTGGCGAGTATGGCATTCTTAATTATTTTTTTCTATAAAATCCTTAGATAATTTTTGTTCTTTAGATAAAAATGATAAGAATATAATTTAAATAGAAAGAAAAAATTATAGAGTCCACATTTAGGTTATTCAAATCTACATTTAGAAGGCCTTTTAATATTTGCAATAATTTAAATAAATGCACTTTTTTTAATAAAATAATGGAAAATTTTTATTAATATAAATTTTTTTATAAAAAAGTATTCTTAATATTAAATTTGTTTAATGAGAGATATTTGATATAAAAAAGGGGAATATTTTGTCTGAAAAAATGATTTATTTAAAGTTGGTACTATTTATTATGTAGACTATAATGCGATCTATACATTGATTACAATATGGATTATAAATTTACTATAATTATAACTATAAATTGTCTATAGTCCAGACTATAGTTACATAAAAAGGGCAGTTTATACATGAATCACATATATACTATAGATTTCACTTTGTTTTTGTTCTAAATCTGCAATATATATTGATCATACAAATATCCTATAATCTGCACTATATTTTGGTCTAAAGTTTGGACTAGAGACTAAAGCGTTATACCGATGAAAAAATGGAAATAAGAGAAGTTTTTTACACAATATTTTTTATAGTCAGGACTAAAAATTGTCTACAGTCTGGATAATAGTTAGACAAATTTGCTATAAATTTACTATAGTCAAAACTATATTTTAGTCTGGAATTTGGACAACAGATTTAGAATTGTAAAAATGGCCTAATAAAGCAGTTGCTGAGTTGACAAGCTTTGGCCGAGTGCGGGGATTGAATTGTCATTGGAAATATTATACTTTGGTTTACAATTTTGACTATAGATTGATTGGATAAAGGGATTATATATTAATTCTGCGATAATTTTCGCAACAATATATACTTTATTTATATATTGGATTCGACTTTTTTAGAAATAACCATATTTACTTTAATCTTGAATCAAATAACATAACTAAATCACTCTAAAGACAACATATTCCGAGCATATTATTCCAACTAAAGCGCTTTGGAAGGTCGGATCTAAAAAGCTTGGAACTAGTGGAACAAGTGGTGTAAGATGGACATAAAGCTTTAATTAATATTTTTTAAAAATTTTCTCAAAATTCTTGCTAAACAGTTGGTATATCCGGAATTATTTCTAGTTTATTCAAAGCCTTTTATGTTTAGTATGATTTAGATTATAGATTGACTATATTTAAATAATAAATGGACTTTAATTTAATCTATAGTGAGTATATATTTTGAACTTTATATCTTGATAAAAGTTTGAACAATATATATTGAAAATTCAATGGAATTTTTTGGATTATAGATTGAATATTTTTAGGACTTTAAAAATATATATAGATTTTGGACTATAAATCTACTACGATTTGGATTATTTTGACCGAATTTTTTTCTTTTTATATTTTAAACACTGTATTTTGGTTCAGGACATATCTCTGTAACTAACACAGAAAATCTCACGATGAAGCGATAATATAGTCATTTTGGGATAGGGCTCAGGGGATTACTATCCACTTGCAAGCGGAATTTTTTTTTATCATATTCTTACAATTACATTCTGTGTGTAATGCTAAGAAAGAATCATCTTAGACCCCGTAATGTATAAATATACTTGCATCAAATCAATATCCGAGTCGATTTAGCTATGTCGATCTTTCTGTCTGTCCCTATGTCTTTTGTTGGTACGCTCACATTCACAGTAATTGACAGAGCTCAATGAAATTTGGCCTTAATAGTTGTTATTGTTCTGAGAAATATCCCATTTTGAACCAGCGAAATTGGTTTAGTAAAGACCGATATTTGACTAAGTTCAAGCAAAGAACTTTGTAAAATTTTGTCCATTATTGTGGATGTGAGCATGTCAACAACAGACAGACAAACAAAGAAAGACAGACAGACAGATAAAGGGACATAGCTAAATCGGTCCGACTTTTTTTTTTTTTGATGCAAAAGCGTATGGGGCTTTTAGATGATTCCTTCTTAGCTTTACACACGTGACAAAGTTTAAATACCCTCTTCACCACTTGCGGGTTGTGTAAAGTAAAAAAATACATAACCTATAATTTACAATGAACTCTTGATTTAAGTCATTTAACGCCAAATATTAATAATTAGATGTTAATTTTAAAATTAAATTGAAATAAATTTAGTTAAATTCCAAAAACAAATAAAAAAAATTGCAAAACACACATTTTCAAAAACGCATTTCGCAATTATTGACAACTAAAAAATCAATAACTTTTTTCAATCTTTTTACGATGAAAGAAATTCGCTATCGAAATCGAATTTCTTTGTTTAACCTTCCGCGCTTAAATAGATAAAACTCACTCTAGTGTTTGGTTATGGTCCCCCTATTTTACTTTTTTTATTATAAAATATAATGACATTTTATTGTAAATTTGTAATCAATAAATTTTTTCCACTTGAGAATAATTATTGAAAAAATGTGCAACACATGTGCCAATAAATATATTGGAAATAAATAAAGTGAATTGAAATCGTTGCCTAATCAATCACGTTAAAAATATCACAAAATTTGTAATTCACATATAAATATTTCACTGATAATTTACACTCATATAAAAGAAAAATAAATATAGAAATCTGGAAATTTATTGAAATGCATATGGGGACCAATAATTTTTATTATATAGTACTAAGGAGTGAGATCGAAATATTCTTAACACACATTTTTTATTAAAACTTTTAAACCAAATATTATTTAATATTTTTTTATTAAGTTACTTATCAGTTATAGATGTCAAAGAAATGAATGGTAACCAGAAAAAAGTGGGTACTAAAATTATTAAATATTTTCAATAAAACCCAACTTGGTCCTACAAAAAAATGGCCAACACCTACAGAAGGAAAGCTGTTCGTTTAGCTTACTGCTCGTAAAATTTGATACGAACGCTGCAAAAAAGTAGAAGCCCGAAATAGAACCCGGAAATTGAAGTAATTTTTTTTTAAAAATGGTAGATTTTTCGCATTTTTCTGGTCAAAAATTTTGTGTTGCTGATGCTCGCGGGAATTTTTAAGAAAAGTTTAGGACCCTTAAGCTGTCAAAATTTCATTTGTTATAAAAGGAATCTTGTAAATATCGAAATAAAAGTACAGGAATGTTTACAAAAAAGACTGTCTCCATTTAAAAGACTTCTTAATGTGTCTACTTACTTTGGGCTTGATTTGGCATCCTGTCGCTGTGGTATCTATACCAAGAGAGGCAAATCCTCAAATAACTCTCCACTGGCCTCCTCTAAGGCCAGTGTTAAACGAGAATTGATGAGCACAAAAAGGTGTCTAAAAGTGTGGTAGATTTTTAACGGAGATGAACTACCTGTTCGGGTAAAGTGACAGAGAGCTCATTTCATACACTGGAAGCACCCTCTCCCCTTAATCCTATCTATCCTGCTTTTTGTCCAGTAATAGTGTTATATGAGAATGTTATTGTTATAAAATCTTAATTCACTCAATTAAATAGTATTTTTTAAATATTCGACAATTAATATTTAATTTGTATAAGGGGCTACCTCTCCCGATGATCTTATCTATGCAGTATTTTTTCTGTTCTTTGGAAAGTAATTGTATCAAATCTTTATATTCTCACTTTAATATTTCTTCAGACATTGCTACCACTTCCCTGATGCGTTGAAGTATTGTAACGTGTTTGACTTAGAAAATCATATGTATCGAATTGCATCGAAATATCTCTAAAAGAGTATTCCCAATATTACCTTTACAGTTAGCGATATAGAAATTTTATTACAAATATCAGCTCTTTGTGCTCTGTTAGTTTAGTATACTTACGACTTTTTATTTCCAAATTTAATAAAAATTCGAAAAGAATCGATTTTTTAATTAAAAACTTTTTTTCTAATAACAATTATTATTGTAATTTAATATTTGAATAAAAATAATTTTATATTTCTTTCTCAAATCGTATTACCACCTAATTGTATGTCTACTTTGGTTACCTTGTGTAATTATAGTCTTTTCGCAATTATTAGTAATTTCTATTATTATTTCCTCAAATCTCTTTATATAATCATCATTTCTTTTATCTTTACAATCTCTGCAAAAGTTTGCTAAAGTCTTGAACTTTGCTGTTTTTTATTTCTTTCTCTTCTTTTTTCCCCTTTTTAATTAAAACTGTCATTGTGATGTCATTCATTATCAGTTTCTTATTTTTTTTTTTGTATTTCTATAAAAATCATATTTTTCGTTATCAATTTTTTTTAATAAAAAATGAAATAAATGGATTGAAATAAAAAAATATAATTTTTTTCCAAAAGGTTTGACAAAAATTAATGTTAATTTTAATTTAAAATTTATAATTGAATTATAATTTTTTATAATTCACCATCATGAATTTCGGATAAAATTATTTTATATTGATTTTTAAATTTAAATCTTTTTTTTTTTTTTTTTATAAAATGTCGATAAATTTTGGTTTTGAAATTATAAAATATTTTTTGCTTAAATCTTATTGCATAATTTTTGAAATTATGTTTTAACCTCAAAGTTTCTTGTTACAAAATATGTGAAAATATTTTCTTATAATAATTTTTTTCATAGAAAATTTTTTAAAAATTTTTCGTATAGAAAATTTTGTAAAAATTTTTTTCGTATAGAAAATATTGTAAAAGTTTTTTTCTTATAGAAAATTTTGTAAAATTTTTTTCTTATAGAAAATTTTGCAAAATTTTTTTCTTATAGAAGATTTTGTAAAATTTTTTTCTTATAGAAAATTTTGTAGAATTTTTTTCTTAAAGAAAATTTTGTAGAATTTTTTCTTAAAGAAAATTTTGTAAAATTTTTTTCTTAAAGAAAATTTTGTAAAATTTTTTTCTTAAAGATAATTTTGTAAATTTTTTTCTTATAGAAAATTTTGTAAATATTTTTTCTTATAGAAAATTTAAAAAAAAATTTTTCTTATAGAAAATTTTGTTAAAATTTTTTCTTATAGAAAATTTTGTTACGATTTTTTCTTATAAAAATTGTTCAAATTTTTTCTTTTAAAAATTTTTGTTAATTTAATTTTCTCTTATAGAAAATTTTGTAAAATTTTTCTCTTATAGAAAATTTTGTAAAATTTTTCTCTTATAGAAAATTTTGTAAAATTTTTCTCTTATAGAAAATTTTGTAACATTTTTTTCTTATAAAAAATTTGCTAGAATTTTTTTAGAAAATTTTGTAAAATTTTTTTCTTATAAAAAATTTTGTACAATTTTTTTCTTTTATTTTGTAAAATTGTTTTCTTTAGAAAATTTTGTAAAAAATTTTCCTATAGAAAATTTGCAAGAAATGTTTCTTTAGAAAATTTTGTAAACAAATTTTCTTATGGAAAATTTTGTAGTAAAAAAATTCACATTTTCATTTTCACCTAAAATTTACACTCTCACTAAAAATTCACTTTTTTGTGAATGTGAACTTTCAACATTTTCATTAAAAATTAATTAAAAATTAACATTTTCATTACCGATTTAAATTTTCATTAAAAATTCACATTTCCTGCAAGAATTTAAGTAAAATAGATTAATAATCTATTAATTTCGTTCCCACCGCGGAAGCTTTTTCCATAGGATGGCAGTAAATTTCACATTAGTTCTTAACAATCATCCTTATTTTTATGGTAGATGGTACTCTGTCCTGAAAGTACATCTGATGAGAACGAATTGAATGAATTATTAAGTTTACCAACAATGGTCCTTTCAGGCTCTATGACTTTGAAAAGATGGTTTGGTTGTGTTTGAGTTTATATGATTCTTTAAGAAATTGATTATTAATTAATAATTAATTTACTGGAATGAAGTCAATTTATTTAAATCTCTATTCTGAAGAATTTTTTAATTAAACTCATTTCTTGAAGAAACATTTCATTAAACTCCTCCTCTTCTAAGAAGAAATCTGTATTTGAATTAAATATTTATTTTTAATTACAATTGATGCTTAAAGACCCTTTATATTCCATTCCGATTCCCTATTGCTTGTTATCTCTCTCTATCGGTCGTTACTTGCACAATATATTAAATATTATATTCATGTAATTGCAATCTTATATCACCAGGGGTTAAAATAATTATTCTTATTATTTTTATATATATTTTTCCTCATCAGACCACCATTATTATTATAGTCACCATCACAACCACAAATACCTTAACTGCCAATACCCATGAACCAACTCAATCAAACCAAACCAACAACAAAAGTTTCAAAAATCGAGATATAAGACTATAATTATAATTATAAAATCCCGCTCATAGAATCCAACAACTCAACAATTAACTTTTTTTTTTTAACAACAAAAATCAAAATCCAATAAAACAATTATTTATTTTTTTTATTATCGTCGTCGTCACTCTGTCTAGCGCAGATAGAAGTGAGCAATTTTTGTTTCTTGGATGAATTTCTTGTAGAAGAAAAACAAAATTCAAACGAAATCAATTAAAAAAAAAAACGTTCCTTTTCATTCTTTCTTAAAACTCGTGAATGCGAGATCTTTTCTGTTTTTTTTTTCGTTCTGTTCAGTTTTTTGTTTTAAAATTCAGAGTTCTTTTTTTTTTCCTGAAGGTGACGGACGGTTTAATGTATTTGTGTGTGTGTGTTTGATATAGATTTTTTATGACTCTGTGATCGTTCGACGTTAAGTATACTTAAATTTAATGGTGAGTGAGTCATAATATTAGAAACTAAAGTAGAATGTTTTATGTGTGTTTGAGTGTGTGTGTGTATGTTTGTGTAAATTATTTGCAATTGCAGTAAAGATGAAGAATTTTACAGTGAATACCAGCTAAAATAGATTAGAGTTAAAATATAAGTTCAAATTGGATTTCTCTATTAATTTTCTTTTTTAATTTAAAATTTCATAATTTTGTTTATAATTTTTGAATTTTCAAAATCATTAAAAATTCAATTCGTTTTAAATGGATTCCACTGTTCCAATTTGTTTTAAATATTTGCAAAAAATCACGTAGCTTCATCGATATATTTTCTTTATACACTTCATTATTCATAAATTACAGTGACTTCGGGTAATTAATCAATAAATTAAATCACAAAAAACGAAAGAGATCCAGAACTTCGGAAACTAAACGCTTTTTAAGTCTCCAAGTTATTGTTTGAATTTATACAATTGTTGTTGTAACAAGTTAGTTAAGAAGTAATTGTGTCACCTCCATAGGATGTGGGCTTGCTGCCACGAATAAGAAATAAAGGATGGATGCTATAGGTCTTTTTATGTGACATGAAAGATGGAAAAGAAGAAGAGAAAGTGCTGATGTAGAGAAGTGAAGATGTGAGCAGAATAGGTTTTTAGGAAAGCTCTGAAGAGAAAGTGGTTGGTCGGAGTGGAAGACGTATTTAAGGAGTGATTGATTTATTTAACAGTCAGTTTCACAGGTTCACTCCTCTTTTCGTCAGTGCATTAGCTGCTTGATTAGTCCCGAATTTTCTGGTATACAAAGCAGCCGGTAACCAGTTGAAAATCTCAAATATGATCTTGGTTGATTTGAACCTTCTTTAAATAAAAAATACCTTCTTCAAATAAAGACATATTTAGCCGTCATTTCATTCGTAGGGAATCTTATTTCACTTACTTAGCAAAATTCAAATTTTCACTAAAAATGCACATTTTCACTAAAAATGCACATTTTCGCTAAAAATGTAATTTTCACTAAAAATGCATATTTTCACTAAAAATTTACATTTTCACTAAAAATGCACATTTTTACTAAAAATGTAAATTTTCACTAAAAATGTAAATTTTCACTAAAAATGCAAATTTACAAAGCAGCCGGTAACCAGTTGAAAATCTCAAATATAATTTTGGTTGATTTGAACCTTCTTTAAATAAAAAATACCTTCTTCAAATAAAGACATATTTAGCCGTCATTTCATTCGTAGGGAATCTTATTTCACTTACTTAGCAAAATTCAAATTTTCACTAAAAATGCACATTTTCACTAAAAATGCACATTTTCACTAAAAATGCACATTTTCGCTAAAAATGTAATTTTCACTAAAAATGCATATTTTCACTAAAAATTCACATTTTCACTAAAAATGCACAGTTTCACTAAAAATGCACAGTTTCACTAAAAATGCACAGTTTCACTAAAAATGCACAGTTTCACTAAAAATGCACATTTTCACTAAAAATGCACATTTTCACTAAAAATGCACATTTTCACTAAAAATGCACATTTTCACTAAAAATGCACATTTTCACTAAAAATGCACATTTTCACTAAAAATGCACATTTTCACTAAAAATGCACATTTTCACTAAAAATGCACATTTTCACTAAAAATGCACATTTTCACTAAAAATGCACATTTTCACTAAAAATGCACATTTTCACTAAAAATGCACATTTTCACTAAAAATGCACATTTTCACTAAAAATGCACATTTTCACTAAAAATGCACATTTTCACTAAAAATGCACATTTTCACTAAAAATGCACATTTTCACTAAAAATGCACATTTTCACTAAAAATGCACATTTTCACTAAAAATGCACATTTTCACTAAAAATGCACATTTTCACTAAAAATGCACATTTTTACTTAACATTCAAATTCTCTAAAAATTCACAATTTTACTAAAAATTCAAATTTTTACTAATAAATTTTAAGTAAAATGCATCTGTACTTTTGTTAATTACTATTTAAAGAAATTTCTAATGAAATTGTATACAAATTTATTATTTTCCTAAAAGCTTAATTTGAGAAAATATAACCTAAAAAGTCTAAATATAAACATTGAGAAAATATTCCATAAAACTGAAATATTCTTTTTTTTTTCAATAAATTCTGCCTTTCATCTTGCTCCCTGTCTCAAAAAAAAAAAAAATAGAACGTAAGACAAACACACAGCCACCACCTCCTTTTATTAAAATGTTTATGTCATTTTAATAAAAAAAAAATTATATAAACACAACAACAACAACTACAAACACTTATTGACAAATTGGTTATTAACAAATGAATTTGTAAAAAAAAATCTGTCGATCAATTTGAGAATTCTTATAAATTTTGTTGGAGGAAAAAAGTAGCAACAATTACAAATAAATATGATGATGACTAAAGAACACATAGAGGAACGAAGAGGAGTGATGAATATAGAAATTGCAAACTTAGACTTTTAGACGTCGTTGTTGTCAGTAGATGTCGGTAGTTGTTGACTTTTTTGCTTTAAAAAAAATTTTTGTTGGTCTATTTTTTGTCTTGTCGGTTTCTTCTCGATAGTCGTTTGCCATCTGGTTGGTTAGCAAGTAAAATATATGTCTTTGTGTGTGTGTGTGTGTTTGGGAGTGTGTTCATATACTGACCCTTAAATTGTATGGACTGACAACTCACTAACAACTGACTAACTGACCGACAATTTGCAAACAAAACTAAATGATTTTCGCTTTAGTTTTTACAAAAACGTCAAATGCACTACAGTTGGTTTTTAGTTCTTATAATAAAAGTGTTTTTTGTTGTTGTTGTGTTCTTTATTTTATCTAAGAATTAAATAATCATCAGACGATGATTTATAAATGCTAATTTTAAAGTATTTAATATAAATAGAGAGAGAGAGAGAGAGAGAGAGAAAAAAAGCTACAGAAATTGACTATAACATTAGCAGCAATAAGAGCAGTCGGTAGCAACAACAGCAACATATGGTGGTTGGTTGTATAGTGTTGTAATTCATGTGATCAGTTTTTTTTTGTTTTGTTTTGTTTCAATTTTACAAGAAATCACGATTTTAATAAAATCGTCTATCTGTTGCTGTTGCTGTTGCTGCTGCTGTGACCGCTGTCCTAATGCTGCCTCTTTATAGTGGAAAAAGTTTTGAACGTTTTAATTGAAGTTGGTCAATGATTAAGTTAAAAACCTCGGAATCGAGTGAAAGTTTTTTTTTTGAAAAGAAAATATACATTTAAAGTGATTAAAAAGGATTTCATTAACAAAAATAGTCCTTTTTAGGATAACAACACGAGTGAGTATTTAGTAATTTTTAAGAAATTAGAAAAATTTATAATTTACATTAATTTCATTAGATTATAAAATTTCCTGGTAATTTAAACTTGTGGTGAAATTCTTAAATTTTCAATGTTTAATTTATTTTATTATAATAATTCACATTCACATTTCATGAAATTATCGTCCTTTTTCCCACAATGAAAAAACACAATTTTCTGTTTTTTCATCATCTCAGATCTCATCCATATTTAGCATTTTCTTTTTCCATCAAAAATCCCATAATTTATCACAAATTTTTGCAATGAAAAAATTCAATATTTAATTAGCAACAATTTTCACAAGAAAATTATCACTGATCGGTCAAACATTTTATATAAAGCTAATAAGGTTTCTTTGTCCTTAATCCAGGTTGCAAATTGTGCGTGATCGATTGTAGTGACTTTGAGATGAGAAGGTATTTAGGCTGTCAATTGTAAATCCCAAAAATCAAACATTCGGAATTTGTAATCCCTCAACTACGATGTCTAAACTTGTATGTACTTCTTTCGCCAGATGGTGAAAAGTTTTTCTGTCGACTTCGCTAGTGAAAGTTTCATGTTACGTGAAGTGAATATATATCGCGGATTTCGCTGAAATAATTATTTACCAGAAATGTTGTCTCTAAAACCGTTATCGCAAATGTCCTCAATTCTACATTATCAGTCCCCACCGAAGTCCGTAAGAAAGGATATTCGTGTATTTAGGATTGAGATCGAAAAATTCTTTACACACATTCTTTAATTTATTTTATTTTAATCAGATTAATATTGTTTATCTGATTTAAATTAGTGACCAGAAAAAAGTGTTTAATAAAAACAAGACCTAACTTGGTCCTACAAAAAGATGATCAAGCATTCAAAGGGGTGCCGTCTAACTCTTTCCCATTTTATTAAACAATACCTGGACAACTTGTTCGTTCCTTCTACCTGGTTCAGGTAGAAGGAATGATCCACATAATTTCTAAATCCAAAAAAGTAGAAATCATTTTCAAAAGTGCTCCCAACACATTCGGTACGAAAGCTGTCCGGTTAGTTCAGTGCTCAGACTATTTGGTTCGAAAAGTTTAAAGATTTATAAACCTACAAGGTTCAATAAGTTCCTGTTAGG
Source organism: Cochliomyia hominivorax (assembly GCA_004302925.2). Lineage (NCBI taxonomy): Eukaryota > Metazoa > Arthropoda > Insecta > Diptera > Calliphoridae > Cochliomyia > Cochliomyia hominivorax. Next base: position 20,130,869 of record PYHX02000158.1, read on the forward strand.
AACGCTGCTTAAAGGCAAAAAAATAGAGCACGGAAATTTATACAAAATTTGGTTTATGCTTTATAATCAGTAGTGATAAACTTTAAAGATTTCGTAGACTTGTTCCAGTTCCGTATACTTCCGTTATTATTTATTAAAGAAAATTCCATACAAAAACATCGGAATTGTTCCGATTTCTTCATTTTTATTCTTTAAAAAACTTATAATAATACCAAATTTTGTTTTCCTTATTTTTTTCTTTTCAGACGTCTCAAAGAATTTTGCATATCTGACGAAGATATCAAAGAATTAATCGAAATGGGCTTTGAGGCCTGGCAACAACGCTACGAAAGCGTATCGAAACAACCGCACAATGATGAATCAATGTGGTTCCTACAAGATATATCACGTCAAGAAGCCGAAGAACTATTATGTGGCGCACCAACTGGTACATTTTTAATACGCGCCCGTTCTGCTGGACATTATGCTCTATCGATTGTGTGTAAAAATTGTATAAATCATTGTATTATCTATAAAACCGAAAGTGGTTATGGTTTTGCAGCACCATATAATATTTATCATACCCTCAAGAAATTAGTAGAACATTATGCCACAAATTCTTTGGAGGAACATAATGATACATTAACCACTACCCTGAGTATACCGGTAATGTATTGGCATCAAAATAAGGAAATGATAACACAACAGTTAAAAGAACAAATGGAATTGGAACGTAAGCAACAGGAAATGGAACAACAATTACAGGAACATATGATGTTGCCAACACTGCCACAAATGGCCACATCAGCTCCCATAGCGGTAACAGGTGCGGCCTCAACATCATCATTAATGTCAGATATGGCAGCTAGTCAAACACCACCCACAGCTACCCCACCTCAGGCTCATTTGTATGGCAGTAGCATGCCGGGATGTACTGGACCAGCATCTGGAAGTACGAGTGAATCGGGTTTGGGTGGTGGTGCTAGTAGTTATCCTGGTGGCAATCTGTAGTAAATGAAATGAAATTAAATTATTGTTGCTTACTTTTTTTTGTTTGGAATTGTGGTTGAACGAGGGTAAGTTGCAAGGAACTCACATACATACACACACACACGTAATAGAGTGAAAAATGAAAACTTTTTTTGTTTTTTATAAATAAAAAAATGAAAACGCTGAATGAAGAATGAAAAAAGAAAGAAAGAAAGAATGATAAAAATCAAATTTATATATAGTAAGTGGTGCTTGAGAGAGAAATTACAAATAAATCTCTTAAAACTAAAGCTACAGCTGGCTGTTGTTTGTACGTATAAAATTTAACTTCAAAAGGATACTCCCTCTCTACGTCCCCACCCATTCATCTTCCCAATACTCCCTCTAATCCAAAACCTTTGTATTTAATTTCGTATTTGTTTTCATTTATCAGATAATTAATTAAATGATAAATCTTTCAAAGAAAAGATGATTTATCTTTAAAAATTATAAAACAAAAAAAGAAAAGAAATGTTGATATCTTAAGTATATAAATATATTTATATAATTATTATATTTATATATATTAATTATGAATGGTGATTTGTATATGAATATTATACCCCCCCCTTTTTGGTCTTGTAAGTGGAAAAAATTTTGAAAGAAAAGAAAAAGTTTTTTCCTTCTTTTTTTTCTGATACAAAATTTGTTCCATGTCTTTTTTTTTACTTTGGATAAGAGAAAAAAATAAAAATTATTAATTAATTAATTATTTACTATAAATTAAGGCATCAATTAACAATTATTTTTTTAAATTTGTTACTTTAAAAAAAAGAGAAGTGAAAAAAGGCTTAAAGCTTAGAAAAGGAAAATTCTATTTTTCCTTTTTTTTGTAAGTTCGCACAGTGTGTCCAAATCGATTTTATGGAATTAATACTGTAACTTTTGAATAATTAGAGAAATCTTAATGAAATTTCATATGTTTAGAGCTAAAGTGTTTTCGAGTTGAAAAATAAAGTATTCGTAAGTGGAAGAAAATACCATCTGTGATGATGTAGGTGTTTTGTACTAAAAAAATGGCGTTACACCCACCTTTTCGACTTAGAATCAGAATTTAAGTCCTAAATATAAAGCGATTTTAACGAAATTTAAGAGATATAAGTCTTATGATATTTTAACTCCAATCGTTCAAATTTAAACAAACATCGATGTGAAATAATTTATGAGGTTCGGTTCATAATTTTATGTAGTTCCCATGTAACCCTGCACAAGAATTCATTTTAAAAGACAAATTTCGCAAAAACGTTAGTTTCACAATAATGTACTGCATACTTAAGAATAAATCAGAAAATAAAATTATACGAAGGTCGTTTCGCAACTACAATTTATAACCAATATTTTTGTGTAGGATATTACATAGTCGGTCTTGACCAAGAAGTAAGTATGATATACTTGTTTTTTTGAGAAAATTAATATTTAAATTTTAATAAAATTGAAATAAACAATGATTTTTTTTTATTGAAATTTCAATATGAAGTATATGAAATTGTCCATGAATCAGGAACTTTAAAATGTTCCCAATTTTCCATAAGAAAATAGCAAAAAATCCCAAAACGGTATAAATCATGTTTATAAAATTTACTATTTCTTTCGCTGAAATGATCACCCTGTCATTATAAGAGTTGACCGGTAGAATTGGGTATTAACCTTGCATATGTGACTTAACATTATGGATAATTTCTAGATGATTCCACTTTTGTGATTTGAGAACAACAGAAAGAAAAGAATTTTGAATAAGGTTTGTGGAGAGATCTGTTATCCCCCACGTTCATTCAAATTTAGTTCACATTCATTCCCTTTAGGATTTATTTATATAACAATAAAAAAATGTATAAAGTTCAGAATAGTGAATCAATGTTTGCAAACGTTCAGAAAAAATAAAAAAAATCAAATTTTGTCTAATTTTTAATAAAATAAACACCCCAGAGGTGGCCAACTTTGAAGCGTCATTAACAAGGCCCCTGACCAGATACTCCTCCATATAAACTTTATAAAGATATTTTTAACCGTTCAAAAGTTACAGAATTATTTAAAAAAAAATAATAAATAATCGATTATTTCACACTGTGGTCCGTTAGGTGCATTTTGGGTGATATATTATGTGACCATGTTTATATAAGAACAATGAAATTGAATTATGTAATAATTGCTGTTAATTTAAATTTAATAAATTTATTAATTATTTAACACAGACTTATAATTATATAAAAAAATAAATACTATTTTTTTGCTTGTTTTAATTTTGATGTTAAATATTAAAAGTTAAATATTAAAAATAATTTAAATTATGTTCTTTATTCTTATATTTACTTTAATATTATAAAATTTTGTCTATTATGTATAAAATTAATTTAATTATATTTTGTTTTTTTTATTAATTTATTTAATTTAAAGAAAAACCACTCTCTCCCCCTCCTCTATATTCTCATTAAAAATATATATATTTTTGTACTATTTTCTTAAGAAAAACAAAAAAAAAAAAACTTTTACCTTGTTAATATTTAAGTCTTAAATAATTATTTTTTGTTTTGTTCTTTTTTTATTTTAATTCTTTTTTAATATTATTAAGTATTTGTTGTGTTAAAATTATGGTTGTTATTGAGAAAAGGGTTTTATAAGATTTTTTTTCTAATTTAATTGAAAATTTAAATTTTTGTTTAATTTTATTTAAAAAATATTTGTTGATACTTTAAAGTAATTTTTTTTAAAGAAGTTTACGTTTTATTATTTTATATTTTTAAATTAAAGTTTAATTTATTAAAACACTCAAGAGTGGTTTTTATATAACACTGGCATATTATTCAGTTCTAATTTAATTCAAGTTCAGCTCTTGATCAGTTCTAGTTCATTTCTGGTACAGTTCTAGTTCGATTCTAGTTTCATGTATTGGAATCTAGAGAGAAATTTCAAAAATATTCGATAAAAAAAAGAAAATTTTGGACTTTATTATCTTCGATTTTGCTGGAATTCGTTACACATGTTTTTTATGGCAATTGCGTATAACAGTACATAGATTAGCTTTAATATATAACAATTAAAAAGAATTGTATAACAGTTTGAAAAATATTATTTTTTTTTGAAGAAACAGTTTTATTTTTTCGGATAATTTTTAGACAGAAGAAATTCTGGTTGTTATATTCTGCAAAAGAACTCGTATAACAGTTTTAAATAGATTAACATTTACATATATCAAATTGTCAAACAAAAAAGTTTAATTATGTCATACATAGAATTTGCTAATTTTCTGGTTTTAAAACAAACATATTTTTTATATAACAGTTTTTAATTAAAAAAGTCATATAAAAATTACTGCTTGAGTCGTACGAAAATATAAAATTTTTTTGTTCGTATATATAATATATATTTGTGATTATAACAGTTTTCTTTAAAGTTATACAAGAAGTTTGTTTATTAGTTTTTTTATTTTAATTATTTAATATTTAAAAAAGTTTGTTATACTAAAATATTAGAAAAGTATTTTAATATAACATTTTTTTGTATAACAGTTTTAAATTAATGCAGTATAACAGTTTTAAATTAATATTAAAAAACTGTTTAATTTGGTTTTTCAATTAGTAATAAACTTCACAATGCAATAATATAACAGTTTATTTGTATCACAGTTATGCAGTATAACAGTTTTTAATAAATATTTTTTAAATTTCTTTTTTTTTTAAATAAACCTTACTAATCAATAATATAACAGTTTTTCGTATAACATTTATGCAGTATAACAGTTTTAAATTTAAATATTTTTAAATAATTTTGTTTTATTTATTTTATTTCAAGAAAATTTTAAGGTTTATTTCAATTCTATTTTCGTATAACAGTTTTTTTTAAATATATTTTTTAACAAAAATTATTCTTGCCTTTTTTTGTGTTTTCATGAAATTTTTGTTAATTTCTACATAAAATTAATTTTATAGAACCCTTTTTTTGTAACAACCATTTGCAAAAATACTTAGAATGTTTAATTTTATTTAAATATTTTTTTTTCATTTCAAATCTTTGTAAATATTTTTTGTTTATTATTTAATTTAAGTTTATTTAGTTTTTTTTTATTTTTATAAATTGTTTATATTTGCTGTTAAACAATAATCAAAGGCACATTCAACAACAATAAAAATTTAATTTGTAATACTTTAAAAAAATAAACGTGCAATTAGTAATTAAGTTAAACAAAAACATATTTTTTTAATTAAATGTTAAAAAACAAAACGGAAAGAAATAAAATAAAAATAATAATTTATATATTTTTATAACAAGAACAACTCTGCAAAAGAAAATAAAACAAAACAAAAAAACAATAGTCTAACAATAATTTTGTAAAAATAAAAAACAATTTTAAATTGTTTTTATATATTTTTTGAAACAAAAAAAAATTAAATGTTGGCTTATTAATTAATTACAATAATAATTATTATAATCAAATAATAACGATAATAATTGTTAAACTAAATTTTTATTAAGAAAAGAACACACACTTTTTGTAAATTTTAAAAAACAACAATAAAATGTTTTAATTAAAAAATATTTAAACAAATTTTTTAAATACATTTTATTGTTATTTTTTTATACATAAAATATAATGTTTTATTTTTGTAATAATTAAACTATAAATTTTAATGCAAAAAAAAATCTGATTTCAAAAAAGTTTAAAAGGAATTGTATTCAATTAAATTCGATTTCTTAAATTTTTGTTCGATCTCTAAAAAAAGCATTAACGAAATTAATTTTAAAAATATTTTTTTTTTGTTAATTTTTGTTTATTTTGAAATGTAAAAAAATGGAAAATTAAAATGGTTTCAAAACAAAAAAATTCTCATTTAAATTATAAGAAATAGTTTTTTTGATCTCTTTCAAAAAAGGAAAAAATACTTTAATACAAAAAAATAAATCTAATTTTAATAAAGAAGTAAAAAAAATTAGTAAAAAACGTACAAGACAATTTATTAAGGCGAATTCCAGACACGTACGAATAAGATTATCATTATTCGCGATTATTTAAAAATCATTAAATGAATTCAATTGAATTCGCTTCAAATTTCTGTCCTGCAACAAATTAGCTTTTCATAATTTAAAAAAAGAAAAAATATATAAAAAAAGTTTTTAAAAATATAATTTTATTAAAGAAATTACATTTAACTTGCTTTGTACGGGGGTTCGTTAATCAATATTTGCTTTGTATGGGGTACCCTTCCTCCTGGTCCTACCCGCCCAACGTTTTGCTCATTAAAAAATTCCTTGAGAAAGTGGTTGGGATAAAATTTGAGAACTCTCGCTGTTATAGTTCTCATAGTTAAAGTTATAGTTCGATATACAATATTTACGATGTATGGGCCGGTACCCCTTCTCTTTGTCCTATCGGAATTTTCATCAAAACTGACTCGGCCGTTTTAGAGCATATACGTTACATACATATACACGTCCTATTTTATATATATAGATTTATTAAAGCGAATTTCTGGATTTTTTATATTATTAAAAGCAAATTTTCAAAAATTTTAAATATCTTTAGGATTTCTAAACAGGAAAACAATCCCGGAATTTTCCCGGCAAATTCATTTTTGTAAATGCCGAGAAATTTCTATCGGCAATTTTCGAGAAGTAATTTAAGCTTTCTCCAGAAGAGGAATCATCTAAGAATTCAATGGAATTTGGCAACTTAGGAGGGAGATGTTGTTGTAATAGCTCGACTGTCCGATTATACTTTCTTGGGTAAAGAACTTACGTTTGATACAACTGTCGCTGTACTCGGGTCATTCCCTAACATATGTAGGTTTATATGATAAACGACAATTATTTATCGGCCCAGCCAATTCTACCTCTCTCGGTCCTGAAGATCTATGGATTCATCTCAAAAAGCTGGCACAATTACTTGGTCCCGAGAACATAAATATAACAAAGAAATAATTTGTTTTTACAGCTGTTACAACAACAATAAATGATTTTGAAACTATATTTAACATGGCGGAATTTCAAAATTCGAAATTCCAACGAATCTGTTTATTAATCTATTACAAGCGAATTCATTTAAAATAAACTTTTTGACTTTATTTTAGATAAATTCAATTGAACTCTTAATTTTCAAAATCCTGGCGAATAATTTTATTAAATAAAAAACATTTATCTGTTTGAAATTGTAAAAATTTTTTATATATTAAAAAGTTTGTTAATAAATTATGCTTTAGATTATGAAATTAAAAGCGAATTGAGTGAAATTGAATTTGTACAATTTCAAATTTAGAAAACCTTTTGCAAAATTCCTAAAAACAAGCGATTCTCTCGGTTTTTATGAAAACAAAGCGACTTGTAATGTCAGATTAGGATTTTTGAAATTAAAGTGAATTTGAGTTCAGGCAAAGAACTTTCGTATAATCTCTTCTATTTTCAAAATTACCAAAATTGGTTCAGTAAAAAAAAGTTATAGACAAAAATATAACAAATTTTATGTCTCCTTAAGATTAACTTTAATATAATGCAAACGTGTGTGAATGTATGTGTGAGGGGTGTATGTACGAAACATAACGTATTACATTCACACGTATTTTTGGTGCAGGGTATTGAAGATTCATACTCCCTTGTTTATATTTTGAATACATTTTTGATTAAATTATTTTTTAAAGAGATTTTTATAAAATTTATTTGAAAATTTGAAAACAATTGAATTCATTTAATTTTAGATTTTGAAAAAATATTCAAAAATTCGTAAAAAATCGATTATTAAATAATAAAATTGTCTTGTTTAAATACAATTCCTTTTTAACGAAAATTTTATTTTAATCATTCGAAATTTTGTAAGAAAAAATTCTTTAAAAATTAAAAAACTCAACATGATCTTGGAAAGAAATTAAGAAAAAAATGATGATCTTTGAAATGAAATTTTTATTTTAAAATACAAAATATTTGGAAGCAAATTTTTATAAAAAAAAATACAAAAACAAAACAAGACGAAAAAAAGACAAAGTCTTTTAAAATTAAAAATAAAAACACACACACATGCATATAAAGAAAAATTAAAAAAAAAATTGGCAAAGTGATATTCGATTATTTTATAACATTTTTTTTACTTAAAAGAAAATAAGAAAAAAATTATAAAAAATTGATCATTAAAAAAAGGAGTTAAAAAGGAAAACAAGGGGAAAACTATTAATTTGTACATGATTTTAATTTAATTTATTAAAAATAATAATTTGTTTTTAAATTTTTTCTTAAAAAAAATATTTTAAAAAAGAGCTTCCGTTTTAAAAATAAAAAATAAACTAAATTTCTTCAGAGAAATAAACAAAATCTTACAAACAAAAATCATTTATAAAAACAAGCGAAAAAAGTTAAGAAACTAAAGTAAAATACAATTAAACGATATATAAGGAATCGAGAAACAACAAAGCATAAAACAGTTTTTTTCAATTTTTTATTATCGGGTCAGATTTTGTTTTCAAAAGGTCTCCTTAAACGAGTATTAAACTCTTAAATGTTGTTGTTTAAGGTCTAAAAACTTGATTGTTCGCTCCACCACCACAAGTGGTGAAGAGGGTACATGAACTTTGTTATTACGTGTTTAATACTTAGAAGGAATCATCTCAGACCCCATAGCTATACCCGTCTGTCTGTTAATAATTCATAGAGCTCAATGAAATTTGGCCTAAGAAGCATTGCACCTTAGTTGGGTCGATATATGTTGCATCCAGGGATTTTCTTCAACACCAACACGGGCCAGTTAATTTCAGAGCAGCATTGCCTGAAGATGTTGCTTCGAAGTGAAAAAACATGCCTTGATTCCCACGAAAGCTGGTTCTTTGCACCGGAATAAACCGAAACATAACATCGGCCAAGGGCTGTCATCCCAGTAACGGAACATGTCAATTATTATGTTTAATGTCAAACAAGTGAATATAATGTTAATCCGATTAAAATGAGTGACCAGGAAAAAGTGGGTACTAAAATTATTAAATATTTTCAACAATACAAAACTTGGTCCCACTTTTGTAAGTTGGACCAAAGGTCCAAAGAGCTCCCAAACACATCACCTAGGAAAGCAGTCTGGTTAGTTTAGTGTTCAAACTATTGGGTACGAAAAGTAAAAGCTGGTGTAGTTTTAAAAAACATACAAGGCTCACAAAAGTTCTTGACAGCAGCTTAAAAATTTAGAGCCTAAAAAACTATGACCATCTGACCGTCTGTTTGTGTGTCCGGCTGGCTGTTTATGTATACTTTGTGAACACTCTACAGGTCGAAATATTTAAGATATCACGATGAAATGTTATTATTTTGGACCAAGGACAAAGCCTATTGCAATTGGCCACGTTCGGTCCAATATTTCGGGTACCTCCCATACAAATATCCTCCCTGTATGAGGTTTTAAGCTCATAAAAATCCTTAATATAAATCGATTTTAACGAAAATGATGTGCCAACTTATACAAGGATCGGTCCATTACTTTTCATAGGTCCCTTCTAAATATCACTTTGAATTTTCAAATTAAAATAAATAATTCACATTGTGCGAGGGTTGTTCATTAATTTTTCATTACTGCTATTTATAATCAACATTGCGGTTTAGAGTGTTACATAGTCGGGCTCAAACGACTATAACAATTTTACTTGTTCTTAATGTCTTCTTAAATGATGGCAACTTTGTTGCCCTTTTATAAATGGTTTTTGTCTTGACTAATTAAAAAAAACAATAAAATAAAAATAATAACAATAAATTAAAACAAAACAACAAATTTGCCATATTGAACTTAAAAAAATAAACTTAAAATAAATTTAAATAAAAAATTAAAAATAATTAAAATTAATTATAAAACAAATTCAAACAAGAAATTAATAAATGGCTGTATCAATTTTTTTAAATATTAAAATAATAATTCCCAACCAAAAGTCCACTTAAATTAATTTTTGTTCCTCGTTTTTTTTATTTCCCCAAAAGCTGTGTTTTTTTTTTTTGTTTAAATAATTTTAAAATTAAAGTTTAATATTTGAAAAATTATTTTGTTTTTAAATAATTTTAAATATGTTTTTATAAAATATGATTCTTTTAATTTTTATTAATTTTAATTAATTTATTTTCAAAAATATTTATATTTTTAAGTTTTATTTTTAAATGTTTTTTTGTATAAAATTTATATTTTGTCGATTATGTATGGCAACCGAACTTCAGTTGCCTTGTCTGTACCTCAAATTCTTTTCATGTTGAAAATTTAATAATTTTGTAATTGAAAATTAGAAAATTTATAAAATAATAAAACAAAAATTATACATTTTAAATTTTAAAACAAGTTCGTTAAATATATTAGGCAACCAGAAAAACACAGTTGCCTAAATACTTACTATTTGGCAACTGAAATTTACAACTTCAGTTCTCTGTTGCCATCTATAATATAATTTTTGCAACTAACAAAGCAACTGATGTTCGCTTGCCATACGTAATTAACTTATAAATTAAACTTTTAACTCCTCCTCCTCCCTTTTTATATTCTATGATCCTCTTTAATTTTAGTTTTTTTAATTATTTCTTTTAACTATTAATTAATTAACTTGAATAAGTTACTTATTTGCTACAAAGAAACAATTTCTTCAACAAATTTATATATAAAAATCGATGTGTAATGTTTGTTTTTTTATATATATAAATATTTAAATATTATAAAATGTATAAAATATATATTTAAAAAAATATTTGTTTTCCAAATATGTTTTTAGCATTTAAGAAAATGATAAAAGAAAATTAATATTTGTCATATAAAAAAAAGAAATAAAGAAAAAAATTATTAAAAAAAATATTGAAAAAATGTTTTATTTAAACAAAAAATCAATAAGAATCAGTTAAGACCGAATATATAATACCAACCCAATACTCTCAAATGGTTAGTGCATTTTCAATGATGAAATGAAGGCAGAGCTAAGTTTTAAGTTTGAAGTTTGTGAACCTAACTGTTCCCACATTCAGACACCTTCAGTCATAAAAATATTTGAATGAATACAGATTCTTCTGAAAGATTTATTCGAATAATTTCAAATATCTTTAATTTTATTAAGGACAAATGAAAAACATTTTGTGAAGAAAAAAATTTAAAATTCATCTTCATGAAATCAAATTTTAAATTTGAATTTAAAAAAAATACCAATCTCCGTCAAAAAGTTCTTGCAATCTTTGTGAACAATAAGAAACTTGTCTTATGGCTCGATTACATATGGCAACCTAAGTTGTTTCATTTTCAGTTGCCTAAATTATATTATAGATGGCAACTGACAACTAAAGTTGACAATTTCAATTAAGTTACCTAAACCGTATTTATATTCCTCTAAAAGACTCCTTTATCGGCTTGTGTTTAATGTAAAAAGTAAAAAAAACAAAGATTTTGGGAGAACCAAAATCTGTTTTTTTATAACTCTCGAAATTTTCGCACAATTTTTTAAATCTCAAAAAAGTTATGTTTTTTTATGAGAGACTTATGGCATTGGAGGTTAATTTTGTAATTGAAGGTCATATTAAGACTCTAGGAAATTATGGACCTCGACCGATCCTCATATATTTTTGCCCTGTTTTCCGGTTCTATTAAACTTAATTATACAAAATATCACATTATTTTTTTAAATGCTTATGAACTTAAAAATGACTTTCGGAAGGGAGTCTGTATGTAATATCGATCGTCGTGAACTTTATTTATTTGTGGTAAAATATTTTCATAAATGAGTGTTTCCAGAGCCATACATTTTTAAGGGAACAACTCAAAATATCAGACCGAAAATATTGATTATCGAATATCTTAAGAACCATTTCATCGGGAATTTGAAAATTTTTAAGGAATTTTTTACAGGACAAAATGTGGGGCGGATAGAATCAGTGGGAGAGGTAGCCCCCATATTAAGAAATTTTTGATCATCTAATATTTAACTATAACAGCGAGAATTTTCAAATATGGTCCCAATAATTTTCTCAAGAAACTTTTTTACAAAGCAAAATGTGAGACAAATGGGTTCAGGGGGAGAGGTAGCCCTCTTACAAGGCAAATATTGATCATCAAATATTTAAAGAACTATAAAAGCGAGAATTTTTGAATTTGATCCCAACCACTTTATGAAGGACCGAAACAAAATGAAGGACGGATAGGATCAGGTGGAGAGTAAGTCTCCATACAAAGAAAATGTTGATAATCAAATATCTAAAGAACTACTACACTGAGAATTTTTAAAATTTGATCCCAATAAAATTTTCAAGTAACTTTAACTGGACTTATTACTTAAGGTTGGTGAAGCCGTAAGTAGACCCTGGCGGCCACTGAAGAATCAAACCGAAGAATAAAATCACGTTTCAAAATCTATTAAAAACCAACAATTGGATTTTAACTCCGGAACGAACCCAGTTTGGCCAAAGATTGTCAACTCAGCGACAACTATATGAACCCGAAGTTTTCCCCAGTATAGAACTACTCGATGCAATACAACTATTAAAACGGTAAAATAGATGGACACAGATAAATCGACTCAGATTTTGAATTGATGCAGTTCATAAAAAATATTTAAATAAATTATTTCGGCCAAAATAAATTGGTTCCAAATATTTCTAAAATATTTATAATAAGTTCGAAAGTTTTCATTAAACATAAATTTAACTTAACATTTAATTTAATATTTTATTATTAAAATATTTAAACAATTCATAAAAGAAATATGAGGACTTAGTAATTCTAATACAAAATATTGTAACTGAAAAAGTCGTTGATAAAGAAAAAACGAAGTAGTTGATGACACTGACGATGTAATATTTCATGATTTTTGCAATTTAGAGGATCCATTATTACTTATTATTTTATTCTCATCGCTAGTCATTGCGGCTCGGAGTAGGAATTGTCCAAATAACACCTAACCATACAGGAACTAAACACAACGCAAATCAATTAATAGTACATCTGAATTATACTTTATCAACTTTAGAAAATGATATTGAATTAATAAGGGTAACAGAACCCATAGCGTTCAACCACAATGCCGATCATATATTACTTATAACTTGGAAATACAATCCTACAGCAACTGTGATAGGTTTTGCTCTCTACATTAATCCCAAATATGAAGTGCAGAATTTAAAATTTGGTTATGTTTTTTATGTATTCTGTTAACTTCAACACTATGTAGTTAACAGGCGAGCGTATGGCACGATAACTTCCTCACTAATTATCTGGTGTGAATAAAATTTGGCAAATTGTTGTTGTTGTTTTGAGAAGTTTAATACTTAAAACCATAAAATCGGTACAGTAGATTATAGCGATTTTATAGTCTTCGGTTTATAGCTTTTTTTCTGCTGAATTCCAGATCTGACAAAAACATACATGACAAATGTCATTAATAGAATAATATGTGAGTCAAAAAGTGACGAATTTCGATAAATCGAGTCAGATTTTTTGTAAGTAAGTACAGTATAGTGTAACATAAGGCTTGATAAAATTAATTTAATATTTTCATCACTTGTGGTGATGGAAGTTATAACAAAATGTATATAAATTATTCCATTCAAAATTAATTGGTTCAAACATTTTCTTCGATAAAGACTGCCATCACTATAAGTAGTGATGAGTGGTCATTCTGTGTGTAACGCTAGGAAGGAATCATGCAAGGCCCCATTATAAAGTACATATGTTCTTGCATCAAATCAAAATATGAGTTGAAATATTCACACGATTTTGATTCTTGGCCAAGTTGTCTGCTGTTGCCGTAAGTGGTTTCCTATTTAAAACCAGCTATGTCAGTCTATATTCAAAACCGATATTTGAGACAACCTCTAAATTCCGAAAACGAATTCCTCTAACCATAACATAAAGCAGCAATTTTGAAGATGAATATCTGCATTTTGTGCCTTCCCGGAATATGGGTTTAAGTTTGAAATTCGTAAAAATATATATTATCAATTTCAATAATTTCGGTTCTCTCCGGTTCGCTCCGGCTATAGCTCCTATGTTAGTCTTAGAATAAGTTATATATACCAATTCTATTAAAATTCGTAATAGTTATTGTTCTACGTTGAATATATGTTATTAATTTGACCAATGTCTGTACATATATATCACTCATATGAGGTGCTACACGGAATAAGTTTTTAAGCTAATAAAACTCTTAACTATAAATCAATTCTATTGAAATATGGCGCAATTTTTTTCTTACTGTCAAGATGGAGTTTCGTAAACGAAATATTGCAAGATGATATTATACAAATGTTTTCCCTGGAATTGGATTTAAAGGTCATTAACCTTTTAAACATAAAAATAGTTTAATTGGAGATGATGTAGTTAATTTGTTATAGCTTCCACACAGTACTCACTTCCAAACATCACTGAGTCTTAGCAGTTTTACCATTCGAAACATCATAAATCGCTTTAAAGGCGAAACTATTCTTAAAAGTAATTGAACTGAAAGCGAAAGGTTTAAGTTGATTTAAACAGTAACACCAATATCGCTTGCTAGAATTTGAAACTGTTTGGAGAGTGGTGCACAATGCTGGTAAAGTTCAAGAAACGCTAGAAATGAACCATTAACATCTACTATTAATCGGAAGAAGAGATTTATTTACTTCGATTGGAATAAATTTAATACTTTTCCCATCCGATGGGCATTCTAGAGTATGGAGAAAGCCCAACACTACACATCATACACCAATCATACATACATACACTACACATCATACATTAATGTTAATATGTAATTAGAAAGCACTTTAATGAATAAATCAGGAAAACAGATTATCCGAAGGTCGTTCCATGATTGTTCGTAGCTTCATATAATGAATATGGTGTTGGCTGGTATACGGGTGTGACTTTAACTATCTTACCTGTTCATACTGCAGCTTAACGATCGCCGGTGTATTAAAAGCACGTTGCGCTAATTCGTCTCATTAACATTTAATTTATGACGAGAAAAATTAAGCGAATTAAATTAAAATAACGTTAATATGTTAATTTATAATAAATTTGTAAAAAATGATGGCGGCATCTGACAAAAAGTAACAAAACATAAACAAAAAAGTGATGTCAATTTGATGTCAAAATGAAAAAAGCTAAAATGTAATAATTATAATTTTATAATTTTAAATTATTATTAGTTTTGAGGGCTGTTAATAGTAAAGCAGCTCTGGGTGAGTAAACATCTATTGCGTCATCGTCGTTATCGTTTAAAGAAGGTCAGATTTTACTATTTTGCTTGTTATCGAGAGTTTTGAGTCTCACGCTTGCACTTTGGTGAATGCTGTGGCATCGCAAAGCGGTATCAATTAGGGGTTTTCTACATTGATCATGTGCTTTTGATTTTAAATATATACGTCGTTAACTGGTGAAGATCATTAAATACATAAGTTTTTAATTCGAGAGCCCCTCCTTCCTTGAAGGTAAAGGTCACGATTTACAGTTGCCGTAATCTTTTGTTGGACATTACTCAACAACCCTTCAATTGTGTTGTTGTTGTTTGTGGATTTCTTGTACTTGGGATACGTTTGTGTGATAACCTGGCCGCCATTGGAAATTTAATTTCCCATAAAAAAGTTCCGAAGACTATGTTCTGCAGACATTTTACCATGTATGGCTGATCTCATTCTGTTACTTCAAAGAACTGCCAACTGATTCGACTGCTATTCACCTTCTCCAACCAACTCCTGCCAATAGCTTCAAAGTTATGTTTAAAAAAATCTTATCTTAGAATAAGATTCTATGGGAGTCCTCCTTCATTAACCAGATTTCCAATCTAAAAACGACTGTCATTAGTTTTTAATCAAACTTAAATATTTCTAAGTTCAAATGTATAATCAATCTGGCAACTCTAATCTTGCTTTAGATTATATTACTTTTTCTTAACTAAATTTGTTTAGAATAAGACACAACTTATTTAGTTAAGACAACCACCTTCCATAAAATATACAAACATCATTTCCTTTTCCTCCTAAAAAAGCTTTTGTTCATTTGTTTTGTTATTCCCTGTTTGTTTTCCAGTTTGTTTACATTCGCCGGTGCATTAAACACGTTGTGATAATTCGTCTCATTAAATTTAAATTTGTGACGGGAAAAAAGTAAGTGAAATTAATAATTTTAGTGTTAAAATAAAGTTCAATTAATAAAGAATATAAATTAAATTAAGTAAATTGAAAATAGACGTAATTATGATTAGAAAAATGTGTGTTTTAAATGTGTAAAAAGTGAATGCGGCATTTTGTAAAATGTTTGTAAACAAAACACAAACAAGTGATGTCAATTTGCTGACAAAGAAAAAAAGCTTAAATGTAAGAGTTCGATGATAATAATAAATTATTGTGTTTTTTTTTTTTAATTTTGGTAGAATTTTATAAAAAAAAATAAGGTAAGTTAATTTATAAATTAATTTAAAATATATACAAATACAAATTGTATAACAGATCTTGAAGGAATTTTTTTATTTGAGGTTTTATCTCAGACATAAAAGCTCTTTAGGGAACAATGAAAATATCTAATAATAATTATCTAATAA
Source organism: Cochliomyia hominivorax (assembly GCA_004302925.2). Classification (NCBI taxonomy): domain Eukaryota; kingdom Metazoa; phylum Arthropoda; class Insecta; order Diptera; family Calliphoridae; genus Cochliomyia; species Cochliomyia hominivorax. The sequence continues at coordinate 20,147,365 of PYHX02000158.1, forward strand.
TGATAGTTATCTACAGTTTTTAAATTAAGGAGTGAAGTCGAAAAAATCTTTACGTTTAAAAAATTCAATAATTTATGTCAGGAATATATGAAAATCGGACCAAATCACATAATTATAGTTGCTTGTGTCATTCATTACAAAAATTAATTAAAATTCATTGTTCGATGGACGCCAAAATGAAAGAATACAACTTTTTCACTCGCTATTATAATGTCGAAATTTGTGCCCATAAAATATATTTTGCGGCAAATACCGTTTTTGGAAATTATGAATTGTTGTTCGAGGCTTCTAGAAAAAAATGTGATGATTTCGACACAGAGGATATAAATCGAACATGAAGAATTAAAAGCATTTGGTAAAAAATATCAGTATCAAATGCAAGAATAATATCCATTATTAGGAATAACGGCGCTTGAGGTACTGGATTTAATTTCGTCGAAAATGATACAGAAACGTTCCAAAAATGATTAAATGTAATAAAAATGAATACACTGCGATGACACCGAGGAGGAAAAGCTCGGCCTATTAATGTCAAACATTAATTTTTTTAGAATCTCATCTGGCTATTTTTCTTTTTATTGACTTTAGGCCAAAAACTTGTGGACACCTTGTGCATTCTCATGAAAAAATTAATTCACCAACAAATATTTCGGAGAGTTTAAATGTCGCCGACACATGAAATTGTGATTAATTTTATTTTAGAATATTTCTGATTCAGTTTTGTTTCAGAGTTCTAGTTAACATCTAATTCAGTTCTAGATCAGTTCTAGTTTAGTTTGAGTCTAATTCTAGTTCAGTTAAAGTTCAATTCTAGTACAGTACTAGTTCAGGACAAGTTCACTTCCTATAAAGTTCTAGTTCAGTTCTAGTACAGTTCAAGTAAAGTTCAAGTGCAGTTCTAGTTCAGTTCTATAGTTCAATTCTATAGATAAGTTTTATAGTTCTAGATCTACTTCTGTTTTAGTTCAGTTCCAATTCTGTTCTAGTTCATATTATTCACAACATGATAACGCCTAAATTTGGAATGACACATCTTGTGACCAGTCTGATTCTAGTTTAGTTCTACCTCCAGTTTTTTATTTTCTAGTTTAGTTCTTCTTCCACTACAACTGGCCTTTGTATTAAATGTGATTCAAAATAAACATCACTCTATTCATATTTATATCAATAAAAGACCTTTAAAGACTGAAAGGCGTAACAAAAAGCCTCTTGATTAGACGGTCTGACTATAACACTAATTGACTGCATGTAAGACGATCGGTTGATCGGTCTATTGGTTTCACGTTCTGAAAAAAAAACGTTTCACATATTATTTAATCGCTGGCAGAAAAACTCTAGACAAACGCGTGTCGTTCACATATGGGTGGAGAACACAAAGTCTCAGCCACGACAGCGCAAAAAATTATAAAAATGTATATAGAGAGTTATGTATATAGACATGTGTATATATACAAATGAATTGAAAAAACTACGCAGTAGTTTTTTATTATTATTTCACTTTTTTGTGCTGTTAATGTGTGAACTTTATTTTATTTATTTATTTATTTTTTTTTGTGCGATTTGTTTACATTTTTAATTTGTTTAAGCCGGCTGGACGGCCAAGTGGTGGAAGTTTATGCAAATAATAAAAATAAAAAATATATAATTTAAAATAAATATTTAAGGGAATTAATATGGACTACAAAGAAATTTATATGGTGAAGTGAAAACTGTACAGCTACAACAGGTTGTTGTAATTTATTTATTTATTTATTTTTTGCATTAATTGTTAATTATTAATTAACATTTTAATGAAAATAAAACTTAACAAGTGAGAATGCTAAAATCGGCTATGACGAATCACAGGTGGATGGACAAGAAAAAAACATAGCTAAATCGACTCAGATTTTGATTTAATGCAAGAATATATATACATAATGAAGTCTCAGATGATTTCTTTTTAGCGTTACACACGGAATGACAAAGTTAATAAAACCTCTTCACTACTTGTGATGGTGGAGGGCATAACAATTAGCATTAATTAAAATGAAGACATTTTAACATAAACGTACGAAGTCATACGATTGTTACAATTAAATTTCATGCTAAAATATGAATTATTCTTTTTTTAAACAAATTATTTACTTAAATAATAAATTAAAAATTTTTACGCACCAATAAAATTTAAAACGGAACATTAACAACACTAAATTTGTATCTAAATATGTTTAGGGATCAATGTATCTGTAAATATGAAAATGAAAAAAAAACACACACACGTGTTAAACATCTATTATGTTGCTGATGATGATGACTCAATATTTGTAATGTTATCAGGTGTATTCCGAGGTAGAAAGTTTATAAACATGAGGGCAACATTTAACATTTGATTAATATTGATAATGTTGCCGAAAAGCTTTGTGGGTAAAATAGTGAAAGTTAGCAACATGTTTATATTTATATATCTATGGAAATGTTAACAAAAGATTTGCAATAAGTTCAGGGTCATTTATAATTTAATTAGTTGGACAGAAAATAACTTTATAAACTCAATTAATTGGAAACGTTTATTACTGAAAATATTTTGTACCGTTCGACTCAGAATCATTTTTTAAGTCGATTAACGATGTTCAAACGTTTGGTTGGCTGATTGTCCACGTAAACTTTGTAAACAAAATGCAGTTCGCAATTTTAAAGGAATCTGGATAAAACATGGCGTGTTTTTTGGATTAAGGAAGATAAATCAATTTGGCAAAGTAAATTCAATAATATTTTGAAACGAGTTTATATCAGGATCAGTCCATTATTTATCGTAAAACCATATAACTCTCGTCCAAATTGTACTTTGAAGGGCATTAATCTCATATATACGTTGGTATTGTAATAACAACTGATCAAATTAGAACAAACAAAAGCAAATTTGATGTGCGAAATTTTATGAGGGTCGGTCCATAAGTTCTTCTAGCTTCCATATAAATCCCTCAGAAAAAATTCGCTTAAAATGCATCCCACATAAATGTTAGTGACAGAATAATATACTGCATTCTTAAGCATAAATTAGAAAATAAATGTATACGAGGGTCGTTCATTGGTTTTTGGTAGCTTCCATTTAAAACTAACAATGTTGTGTTGATTATTGAAAAGTCGGGCTTGACCAAATTTTGTTTTCCAATAAACTCTTTTGGGATTATATGCTTTCCACAAAACTCCTCCATCATATGCGGTGGCAGCAGTTGCTTTTGCGTGTTCCTATATAAGATTACCTTGTCCTAGATCTTAGAGTATCGAACAAATGTTCCTTCCACCGGCTAAGCCTTGTTGAACCATGAAGTATCCACTTAAGTGTCATTGTTGTTATGGTAAAAGTTTACTTTCTGTTTATATGACCGATCCAACTCCATTTTCTACATTTGGTAATCTTCTAGATGTCCAGTTTTAGTTCAGTTTCCAGTTCGCTTCATAATTCAGTTCTAGTTGAGTTCTAGTTCAGTTCTAGTTGAGTTCTAGTTCAGTTCTAGTTTGGTTCTAGTTCAGTTTATAGTTCAGTTTATAGTTCATTTCTAGTTCAATTCTAGTTCAGTTCTAATTCAGTTCTAGTTGAGTTCTAGTTCATTTCTAGTTCATTTTTAGTTCAATTCTAGTTCAGTTCTAGTTTAGTTCTAGTTCAGTTTATAGTTCATTTTTAGTTCATTTCTAGTTCAATTCTAGTTCAGTTCTAATTCAGTTCTAGTTGAGTTCTAGTTCAGTTCTAGTTGAGTTCAAGTTCATTTCTAGTTCATTTTTAGTTCAATTCTAGTTCAGTTTTAATTCAGTTCTAGTTCATTTCTAGTTTAGTTCTAGTTGAGTTCTAGTTCATTTCTATTTCAATTCTAGTTCAGTTCTAATTCAGTTCTAGTTGAGTTCTAGTTCAGTTCTAGTTGAGTTCAAGTTCATTTCTAGTTCATTTTTAGTTCAATTCTAGTTCAGTTTTAATTCAGTTCTAGTTCATTTCTAGTTTAGTTCTAGTTGAGTTCTAGTTCATTTCTATTTCAATTCTAGTTGAGTTCTAGTTCAGTTCTAGTTGAGTACTAGTTCAATATTAGTTCAGTTCTAATTCAGTTCTAGTTCATTTCTAGTTCAGTTTTAGTTCAGTTCTAGTTTAGTTCTAGTTAAGTTCTAGTTCATTTCTGGTTCAGTTCCCTGTTCACTTCATAGTTCATGTAATAGTTAAGTACATACTATAGTTCACAGTTCAGTTCTGGTTCAGTTTAAGTTCAGTTTTTTAGATTTTCATTTCAGTTCCTGTAAATTTCGAGTTCAATTATATTTCGATTTCTTTCTTCTGTTTTGATTTACAAATAATCTTAAATTTTGGGATATATTTAACCCCCCCCATTCCTTTCACAGATTTTTATATTATTTTCCCCGGTTTCGATTTCAATATTGAAATATAAAACAGTTTTTATTTTTTTAATAAATATTTTATAATTTTTTTTTTTTTTATTTTTTACATAATTATTTTTAACATTTTTTTTTTTTAATTTTTTATTTTATTTTTTTTTTTATAAAAAATTTCCTTAAACTAATAAATATGACACAGTGATGTTTTATTAAGTGATTTTCAAAAAATTTTTTAACAAAAAATAAACAAAATTTAAGAAGTTTTTTCTTTAAATTAAACAAACAGTCAATATGACTGAGTATAAAAAGAAATAAAACAAAAGAAAATTAAAAAAAGGAAATTAAAAATGAAAATAAAAAATTAAAAGAAAAAAGAAAAAAATACAAAATTTTTGAAAAATTAAAAAATTTCAAAATAAAAAATTTAAATTTAAATTAAATAAAAAATTCTAATACTAAATGCAAAATTAATGATTTATGATAAAAACTTAAAAACTAAATTATATTAAATAAAAAAAACGATAAAGCCATGAACATTTTTTAACTGCTACTTTTTACAAATGAACCTTTTGAAATCCGCTGCTCTGAGTTGACAGATGTCAAAAAAAAATTTCTTTTGTTAAAAAACGTTGTTGTTTTTTTCATTCTTGAGGCAGTTTTGGAATTTTTAGCGAAGTATCAACAATTTAGACATTTTTTGTTGTTGTCTTAACTACTTCTTAAAGCTTCTAGGCTTAATAATATATAAAAAGAAAATAGTTGTTTCTTTTTTTAATGATGTACACTAATGAGGGAGGGTGATGTATTCTTTTTTTCTCTTTTTTGGAGATGATGATGCTGAGGAAAACTTTTTAATTTTTCTTCATAATTGTTTTTTAAGTGGCAGGAATTCTTTCTTAATGTTTTGACTTAATTTTAATTAAAAAGAAGAAAAAATTTACAATTCCAATTGGAATTGTTCTTGTTCCTCGATCTTCAATGATTCCACCTTCTTGTTTAGGTCCGAGGGTGGTGGCACACACTTGCGGAAGGGTGTGCGTGGTGTACCTCTCATCAAACAGGTGGGAATATTGGCGGGTGGTGATTGACTTAAGGGTGATTGGCGCAAATTTTTCAAAAAGGCACGTTCATAAATCAATTTGGTACCTAAAAATAGAAAAATTTGAAAATAAAAAATTAATAATTTTAAAGAAAAAAAGATAACGTATTTTTCGAAAACAACACCATTTTAGGTTTTTTTTATATCTTTATTACCCAAATGGCCTTGTTTTAAGTGTTTTGAAGAATTTGAAAAGGTGTTTGTGTGTTTATCTTAAATTTTAATTGATTAAAAATTATCATAATTTTTTTTGATAAGAAAATGATTAATTTTGTTTATTTTCATAACTTTTTTTTAAGGAAGTGAGTCAGTTATAAGATAATTTAATATCTTTGAAAAATAAAACTGAGTCAATACTTTAAATATGAACTAGTAAAAATGCAAGTTTTAGAAATTAAAGAAAAAAGGCAATTTTTTGCAAAAAATGCAACTTTTTAGTAAATAAGTGCAATTTTTTTAATAAGAAATGTAATTTTATTATACATTTTTTAAAACTTTTGCAATTTTATTATGTATTTTTATAAAAAATGCAATTTTTAGTAAAAAAGTGGATTTTTTTCAGTAAAAAAGTGCATTTTTAAAAAGTGTTTTTTTTTTTTTCAATTTAACTTTTTGGAAAAATTAATTTGAAAGTTAAAATATATTTAAAAAAAATTAATTTTGAAAAATTAGGAAGGGGGCATTTTTTAAAATGCATTTTCCATAAAAAAGGGCAATTTTTATAAAAAAGAGTAAATCTTTTTTCATTTTCAGAACAAGTATTTTAAAAACTGTGATTTTTAGTAACAAATTTTATTTTTTAATAAATTTGTATGGATTTTCAAAATATTTTTTATAAAAAAATCGGAATTTAATAGAAAAATTGCAAATTTTTTTGCAAAAAAATGTAATTTTGAAGTAGAATTACATTTTAGTGAAATTTTGTTTTTTTTATTATTAATTTGTTGAAATTTATTTTTTTTTTAATTCAAATCTTCAAACTTCTTCACAAAAGATGGAATTTCGAAATTTTTACTAAAAATTCAATTTTCGAAAAAAAAATTTTCTTAAAATTTTCTTAAAATAATTTTTGCAAAAGTTAAAAATTTTGACAAAATTTTCAAATTTAAAAAAGTTTATTTAAAAATTGAACATTTTCTTTAAAAATTCTAATTGAATTGATTTTTTTTCTAATTAAAAATTAAATTTTTTTAATTAGAAATTTAAAATTTGTTTAAAAAAATAGATTTTTGAAATTTTCTTAAAAAAGTCAAAATTTTTAACTTTCTCAAAGAAATTTTGAAATTTTCTTCAAAAATTTAATGTCTCAATTTTCTTAAAATCTCAATTTCTAAACTATGAATTCGATTTCAAATTTTGATTTTTTAATTAAAATTAAAAATTTTCTTAAAAAATCTAAATTTTAAACTTTCTCAAAGAAATTTTGAAATTTCCTTTAAAAATCTCACTTTGAATTCTAAGAATTATTGAAATTTAAAAATTTCTTCTTCTTAATAATTTCATTTCAAAATTCCTTGAATTTGAAAGTAAAATTTTCAACAAATTTCACTCTCAATTCAATTCAATTTTCAATATCTCAAATAATAAAAAAACAAAACACCTTGACCTGTCTCAATAAAAAATAATTAAATTAATTAAAATTGTTAACTTACCACCAGGTGTGGTGGAATACAAAGTACCACCGGGTGTTGATGAGTAAACTTCAGGCATTTGGATGGGATCCGAAATGGTGATTTTCTTGGTTTTTTGGGGTACATTCATGGCTTGACGGGCAGTTGGTGAAGCAGACATGTTGTTGTTGTTTTTATTTATTATTATTTTTTTAATAAATTTAGTTTTCAAAACTTTTCTTAATTTATTTTTCTAAATTTTTGGTATTAAATAACACTTGGTGTTGTTGTAGTAGTTTAAAACACTTAAAGCTTTTTTGTTTTTTTGGAGGGGGAAAATTTGAAACACTCTTTGGTTAAAACACTTTTATTTTTTTGGAAAATTTCTTTTTATTTCACTTTTTTTGCACTCAAACAAGAATTTTGAAATTCCGTTTAAACTTTTCTTTCCGTTTTCTTCCTTTTTTGCTTTATGGTTGTGACTCTTGAGAAAGCCAAAACTGATATGTTGTTCTAATCGTTCGCCTCAACCACTATTTATATGAAATGCGGACGTGCCAGAATATACGAATTTACTCGCTCTTTCTCTCTTTAGCCGGCGAAATGTTTACAGCTACAATTTTTATTGTTGTTTTTTTTTTTTTAATTTATGCCTTAAAATTTTCTCTCTCTCTCTTCTTTTAAGTTTCCTTGAAAACAATCTCTCAGATATTTTCAAATCATTTCTGTGTGTTTGCTGTTCTTTGTTGTTGATTTTCTTTGAATTTTGTTTATTAACCCTCGTGTTTGTTGTTTGTGGTTTAAAATTCTCTAATACACAAACACACACACGTGCGCACACACACACTCTCCATACAATTTTTTGCTATGGTGGCGTAGGGTATTATACGTTTAAATTGATGTTTGTAACATACAAACATAAAAAATGGTGATACACCCACTTTTAAGAATATCGCTCGACTCAGAATGGTTTTCTGAGTTAATTTTACGATGTCCGTCCGTTTTTCTGTCTGCCTATCCGGCTACTGCCGATGTGAACACCCTACAGATTGCATTTTTTAAGATATTTAGATTAAGTTTGATACATTATTTGATTTATTATCAAGGAAGAAGCCTATTGATTGTGGTCATATTCGGTTCAAAATTTTAGGTAGCTCCCATACAAATGTTCTCCCGGAAAGGAGAAGTTTTAGGGTCATAAAACTCCTAAATATAAGTCTTATTTTGAACTAAATTGATGAACCAAATTATCGAACCATTACTTCTCATAGGTCCTATACAAGCCCCCTTCCAAATAGCACTCTGAAGGGCATAAATCTGACATAATGTTGATATTATAATAACAACTGATCAAATTAAGTTAATTACAATCTAAAATAGATGTTGGCAATTATATATATTTTTTTTTCTAGCTCCGATTTAACCCCCCCTCCCCCTCCTACCAGAAAAAATCCTTTTCCAACCCATAAATTTTACTAAAATTTTGGCATCAAATTCATGTACTTCACACTTAATCATAAATTAGAAAAGCAAATTATACGAGGGTGGAAATTATAAGAAAGATGATCCATCATCTTTTTTTCTAGATCCGATGTAACACCTCCCCCCCACCAGAAAAAATCCTTTTCCAACCCATAAATTTTACAAAAATTTTGGCATCAAATTCATGTACTTCACACTTAATCATAAATTAGAAAAGCAAATTATACGAGGGTTGTTCAAAAAATGTTCGTAGTTGTCATTTACAAATAACAATGTGGTGTAGGGTGTATTACATAGTCGGGCTTGATGTTTATTTGTTTTTTTTTTTCTAGTGGCATGTTTTTGTTTTGATTGCTGTTTTTGTTCTTATTCTTGTTGTTGTTGCCCTTTTAAATAAAAATAAAAAAAGAGTTGTTTGTTTTTTTGTTTTTAAAAATTTCTCTGATAAAAAATAAAAAAAAAAAACAAAAACAAATTAATTTACTGCGCACTGTTTCAATTCTTAGAAGAATTAAAAAAAAAAAATTTAGAAAACAATTTTTTTAACTTTTAAAAATTTTTAAAAATTAATAAATTTAAATAATAAATAATAAAAAATCTTCTATAGGCCTCTCCGATATTTAATATTTTATTCTATTGTTTATCTATTTTTTATTAAATTTTATTTTGTTTATAAATTTTATTTATTTGTTATTTTTGTTATTTTTGTTATTTTTCTCTTAACCGGCATCAGTTTCATTGCACCCATGTTGATTTATTTAAATCTACAAGGTCACCTATTTTTTCAAAATTTTGTTTGTATCTATATATATTTTTTTATTTTTTATTAAATAAAAGTCGTAAGACTTAGAACTATATTTCTTGGAATTTCGTTTTGAATTCAACTTTTCTTAATAAACGAGAATTTTTTTTATAATTTTCAAAATTTTAAAATTATTTGGGGATTTTTTTTTAAATTTACTATAGAAAAAATTAGTGAATATTTAAATATTTTTAGACAACAAGCTATGATATAGTATAGGATTTAGTATAGATCAGAGATGTATAATATGGACTATAGATAAGTCTATGATAAATACTATAGACTAAAAGCTGATCTATAATATAGACTATAGGCTAAAAGCAAGTCCACAATATACAGTAGAGTTTAGTTTATAATATATACTAGAGGATAGGGTATAATATATACTATACGATTTAGAGGATTGTCGATAAAGAGTGAGATCGAACAATTCTTAACACATACTTTTCATTGAAACTTGTAACTCAAGTAATATTTAATTTATTTTTATAGTCAATATACTAAAATATAGACTAGAGACTAGTCCACAATATAGATTAGAAGCTAGTCCACAATGTAGAATACAGGATATTATATAATATATACTAAATATATAGGCGAGAGGATTGGGTAACTCATATATAGACTATAGACTAAAATATAGACTAGAGATTAGTCCACAATATAGACTAGAGGATAAGATATAATATATACTACATGATTGTCTATAATATATGCTAGAGGATTATCGAAAAAAAGTGAGATTGAAAAATTCATAACACATGCTTTTTAATAAAACTCGTAATCAAAGTAATATTTGATTTATTTTTGTAGACTATAGACTTAAATATAGACTAGAGACTACACAATCTGGACTAGAGGATGAGATATATATTGTTAATCTAATAAAAATTGGGTATCCGGAATAAAGTGCTTGGTTCTACAAAAGATTTGGCCAAGCATTCAAATAACTGTGGTCAAACTGTTTTCAATGTTATTAAACTGTACCGAGAGAACTAGAAAACCGGTTCAGTTAAAAGGACTGGTCCACATGATGTTTCTGAAGCCAAAAAAAATAGAAAACATTTTAAAATAGCATTCGATAGGAAAGCAGCTCGTTTAACTTAAAGCTTGTACTATTTGTTTCGAAAAGATGAAGCTAATGCGTATTTAAACACATACAAGGCTCAAAATGTTCCTGACAGGAACGCAGCTAAAAATTTAGAGGCCAAAAATAAAGCACGAAAATTGAAGTCAAGTTTTCTAAAAAAAATATATTCACATACAGCATAATAGATGACGAAACGCATGTTCTGGCAGAATTTTCCTGGTCAAAAATTTTATGTTGTTGATGATCGAGGTTATGTTGAAGAAAAGTTTAGGATCTCTCTACCTTTCTCCTCTAACTCTCTCTTTCAACTTAAATGTTTATTTCGATTACTTATTAGTACAGCTTCTGTTTTATGATCTGCTAGCTCCTAAATGAGTCCAAATTGATGCAAGGAATTCATAGAGATCCTAATGGATAATACCGTGTGCTTATTATGAGTTTATGACTGTACATCACATACCAAAGTAGAAGCCCTAGAATTGAATCCTGAGGCTCTACTGCAGAAGTACTGCTACACTACGTTTCATCATTCATATCACACAATAATGTTCTGTCTGTGATGAAGCCTCTTATGATCTCCCTTAAATAGTTCCATCTCCAAGCCGTAGTAATATGTCTTCATCGTGCTCTATCAAACGTGTTCTGAATATCCAGCGTTATGATCGCGTTATATTTCCTCTTAGTTCCAATCAGTTCTATAGCATTTTAAAACATTCCCCATATCGTAGATTTTGCTTTTCGAAATCCATCAATCGATCTAGATCTATTGTACATTGTAATATTATATAATATAGACTACACTGAACCAAAAAGGTAGTCAATATAACCAAAAAAGAGTGTAGAATTGAAGAAAATTTATATCAGCCAACGAAACTTTATTTATCATACGAAATTTTGCTAAATTTTCGTAAATTCTAGGACTATAAATGTGGGCATATATGTAGGATTAATTTAGAATCAACTAATGAGTCCTTATTTTTTTTAATCTCTTTAGATTATAAATTTGTTATTATTTATTTGTCGTCCATGAAATAATGTTTAATAAAGAATTTAATAACATTTTAATGCATTTGAATAATTGAGTCTGAATTTTATTTGTAAACAACTTTGTTTGTTGGTTCGTTCGTTCAAATTTCTAATAAATTCCTTCATGTGCAAATTTAGCGACATTTTTCTAAGTCGTAATATCGCCAAACAGTTTATTAAACCAATTTACATTCTTTTAAGGCGTTGATAATTTTTTGTTTAAATTATTTAAATTTTATTTTTTGCAAAAAGAAAAGTAAAATATAACGTTTTTTGTTTATTTGAAATTTTTCAGAATTTTGAAAACAAAAAAATATCTGTAAATAAAAGTGTAAACAAATAATAAAAATAATTAATTTGTTTAATACATTTTTTTCGGAAAATGTTTCAGTCTCAATTAATAACTGAGTTTGAAGATACTGAATTAAAATATTCGATCGTTATATTTTAAGGATCTTCGAAATGTTTTCATTTGTTTTAATACAAAAATATTTAGTTTACAACAATTTCAATAAATAATTTACATAATTTGTTGAAAAATTGTTGTTGTTTATAAACTTGAACTTTTCTTAATGATAACAACAAATTTCATTAAGACATTCTGAAAATCCATTAGGAAATACTTATTCATAAAATCTCAATGATGAAATGATGAAAAGATGTTAAAGGGTGTTTGAAAATGAGATGTGAATCAAGAATTGTAATGTAGTCCATGTTATAGACATGTAAGTATATAGATTAGTATTTAGTATTTATTAAAGATTAGTATTTAATCGATATTATAGACTAGTGTCCAATCGATATTATAGGCTAATATCGAGTCTATAATTAAGACTAGGACTTCGAAGGGAATGCCTGTAGACAGGACAACTACCCAAAAGGAAAATAGTGAGGTCAGAGGCATATATTTATAAGGAGATGAAAGAGAGATCAACACGCAAGACGTAATCTTCTGACAGCAAACAGAAGAGCTTTAAAATGCTGTGTAGAATTGGATTAAGACCCATGGGGAAGTGCTTAATACATAATGCTGGCACGTTTAAAATATCAAAGATCAACTAGATTGACGTGTCCACGTTTCCTCAGAAGAATTATAGATCCCCATATATAGCAATTAGATCCGGAGATCATTACATTCAACATTGCAACCATAGAGGAAGTAATGAAGACAAAGTTATACAAATCTGCCCAATAATAAGATATATCGAAGCATCTGACATGGACATTAAAACTGGCTGTGAGAAACTACTAAACTACTTCCAACAGTGGAAAGATCTAAGGGATTTTCGAAAAGACAGCATGGATTCCAAACGGCATGGTCGACGATATCGCTATTGTCATGGTGTTGGCTAAAGATCCTATAGCTGGGATTGGATCTAAAAGGAGATATTTCACGTTCATAACGATAGATATTAAAAATGCATTAAATAGTGCAGAATTGAAACACATTATGACAGCGCCCTTTGAATTTGGAAGATCTGAATTATTTGAGGAGGATCATAACAAACAGAACAGAGCACTTTGGTATCATACAGTATTTCTGTGGGAGTGTCTCGGGTATCGGTTCTAGGGCCACTACTCTAGAACGAATTACGAAATGCAATAAGAAGGATAGTGGAATAGCAGCTGAGTTACGTAAGGGGTTACCGTGAATCACCAAACTGTTCAATGTGTTTGGTATTAGAGGATGTTTGGAATGCACTAGGTTCGAGGATTTAAGAAATGATCTAGAATATAAAATTCACACTTCAATAGAACCTGGGAACATAGAACACAAGAAGAGAGGTATGGAGAACGAGAGAGAGAGTGAGAGACGGAAGGAGGATGTGAAAGGGTATAATATAAATTTGTATCTATTTTATATTTTAGACTGTTATCTTGTCATTTTTATATATTCTATATCATATATATCTAACCTCTATTATTGACTACCTTCTAGTCCCTATTATAGCCCGAACTATAGCCTTCACATATCTTTAGAGTACCCTATAAACAGCTACGTCATTCCACCAAAATTACAACAATTTTAAAAATAATCCTCTCAAGTTTTTCCATTAATTTATATATGGGATATTAGAGGGGTGTGTATGATGATCCAGAAATAAATTGTATACATATGTATACATACACAAATATGTATATAAATATACATATATACACTCATTTAATTAATTCCGAATCTATAAGATACTGTAATAAACAGATCAACAGCATGTGTTTTTTGTTTTTTGTATTTAGAAAATAAAATTATTCTCATCATTCTGCGCAGATGACAGCGAAACGAGAGAAGAGCGGGGATGAAAACGCGTTAAATGTCATACTTAAAAATTCAATTTTTTTATTTTTTTGTTTTTATTGAGATATTTTGTTGTTGGATCCACATTTGCTTCAGCTATTGACGCTGCTATATGGTGTTGACACCAACAAGTACCATCAAAAAAAGCACATTTTTTTCGAATTTTTTTATTGTTTTCGGTTACTCATCTATTATTTTTTATTTATTCGAATCAAACGTAGATTTATATATATATTTTTTTATTTAATTTATTTTGTTGTTGTTTTGGCTGATGCAATATCTCTTAGTAAAATGAAAAAGGTGATTGAATTTTGAGGTTTTGAAAAGTTTAAACAAAAAAAATGATAATATTGAACAAATAAATATTTAAATATTTATGTCAATAAACAAAAAAATGGTCAAATATTTGTAGCAGTTGTTGTAGTAGTTCAAAGTTAAAAAAAAAACAAGTTTCGAAGCTTAAAATCATAATTTTTTTTTTTTTGGAAGAAATTAGAAAAAATCGATTTAATAGATTTAAAAATTTACCAGAAAAAAATCGAATTTAATTATATTTAAATAAACTGATTGCGACTTATTAGAGACATATAAAGTTTTGTTAATTACGGGATTAAATATTTATTGTTATTGTTCTTTGGTGGGACCTTGAAATATAAAACCTTTGTTATGGAATTGTTTCCTGGATAAAAATTATGGCGTAGTTAATGATGATGATGATGGTGACATTTTCTATTTACTAGAATTTGACATAAATTAAAAAAAAACATAAACAAATAAGAAATTTGTTTTTGTGCAAAATTTCTAAACGTCACTGCAACTAATTGAATTAATTAATACAACCAAACAACCACCAGCATTTATTTATTTGAAACGTAAAATAAATTAAAGATTAAATAAACATTAAAATTAAAAATTTAAATACAAAAAAAGAAAGTCCATCTCCCTTTTGGACACCTTTTTTGTGCTCTTCAATTCTCTTTTACCAAAACCCCAATATCTCTGCACTGGCCTAAACTCCTGGTAGTTTGGAGATTTGTCTCTCTTTATAAAAATGCCGCATTATTGTTCTTGTACCACTCAAGGGCTTATAATGACAGGATGTCAAGTCAATTTAACATTTAGTGTGACACATTATGAAGTCTTATGTAGGAAAGCAGACCATTTTTGTAAACATTCCTTGATGTAAATATCGGATTTATAGATCTCGTTTTAACAAATGATTGGCTGCTTTTGGCGCAACTGCATTATTGTCTTGTCATACCAAGACCTTTTTGGAAATTGTTGACTGATTTTGGTGCCAAAAACTTTCTTCAAAATTTCCACGAGTTTCTGAAACTTAAAATTTTTCAACAGAAAATTGCGAAAAATCTTTCAGAACATTCATTATGCATTACGAATAATTTGTTTGGAAAACTTGACTTCAAGTTCCGTGTTGTGTTTTTGGTCTCTATATTATTAACCAGCCTTTCTGTCAGGGACTTTTTGAGCCTTGTATGCTTTTCAACTTGCATTAGCTTTAACTCTTCTAACCAAATAGTTCGAGCACTGACCAAACCGGACTGTTTTGAAAAAGTATCTCTTTTTTGGGCTTTAGAAACATCATGTGGACCATTCCTTTTATCAGAACCTGGTTTTCTATCAGAGGACAAGTTCTGCGGTACTGTTAAATAACATTGGAAACTGTTTGACGGCAGTACCTTGAATATTTGGCCAAATTTTTGTAGAGCCAAGTTGGGTTTTGTTGAAAATATTTCACAATTTCAGTACACTGCACTTCTATCTGGTCAGATTAACAATATATATTCATTTGTTTGACATTAAACATAATAACTGACATGATTTACAAAAGGTAACTTGATCAAAATAATCAAATAATATTTGGTCTGAAAGTTGAAATGAAAAACATGTATTTGGAATACTTCTCACTCCTCAAAATTAAAATCTTATCAATGGTCTAGGTCACCATTAATTTCCAACACTTCCATCTGATCCGATCAATGTCAATTTAATTATTTCTAAAAACTAAACTAAACAATTTTATTCCCACTTTTTTCTAACCCTTAGAAAATGCAAACAAACATAAACTGTAATAAATCTTATCTAAGACCCTCAATTCCATTGATCCAAAGCATTAGAACATTAATAAATTTCGAAATATTTTAGAATCATAAATTCCCTCTTTAAGTGTCAGAAATGCTACCACCCTCTGAGAATGGCGTTGTAGACTAAACATTTACAAGTTTTTCTAATTTATGTAAAAAAATAAATGATCATGTGTGTATAAAGTGTTTGGCGCCTCTTCCGTTTTACCAAAACCCCTCTTCCGTTCACGTCCGTTTATGTTTAGAAGAATATAGACGAGAACAGTGTGATTGAATTTTGATACATAATTTTTTTTTTCAATGCCAAACATTAGGAATAATGGAATGACGTCAGATATTTTATTCCAGTGTTATTACAAAGACTCGATATAGATTATAAGGAACATTGGACCAAGGTATACAAGACGTTTACTCATTTGCAGAATGACAGTGTCAATTGTAATGTACGGTGCAGCTATTTGGGCGGATGTTATTAGAAGTGAATTACGTAGATATGTACTATCACTATTTCGGCAAAGCTTTTTAAGGTTATGATGCGGCTATAGGACGATATCATTTGATGCTATAATTGCCGATAAGGATCTGGCTGCAGGTATAGGATAAGAAAACAAATTCACAAGGGCCATTAGAAGGAGAGAAACCAAGCAAAGGCGAACTGACAGCGAATATGTCAAAACTTCCCAATAGCACAATGGATGGACCTATCGATTAATGCCAGATATTAAAAATGGGGACTAAAAGTAAACATAACCATCTAACGCAGCTTTTAACTGAAAAAGAATAAATTAGGAACTACCTATTCAGAAAAAGCCTCACCAAACTGCCCAACAGAGATCCAGGACTTAAGAAATGTTTTAAAAAATAGAATCGGTACATTATTTGCCTCTGATAACATAAATAGTAAGGAAAATTATATGTAAAGAGGATGCATTGGATTCGACTAAAGAGTTTATCGAGCAGGTGAGTCTTCTAATGGCAATGAAAAGTGACGAGAGCATAATTGTTAACTAGCCCAGCGAAGTAACACTTAACGGTATTGTGCGAGGTAAAACTGCTGTTTTAATCGCTAAAAATCCGACTTAAACATATTGGAACCTTTGGAAGATGTTCACATCAACTAAACACAAAAAACTAATATGTAGTCTATAGCATCGACTAATATCTAGTCTATATTTTGGACTGGTATTTAGTCTACATTATGGACTGGTATTTAGTCGGTTTTATTGACATTTTTTATAGTTTAGTTTAGACTGTCAGCAGTCCATAATCTATAATCTGCCTATAGTCTGGACTATAGTTTGGCCTATAGTCTTTTCTATAACCTGGCGTATAGTATATTCTATAGTCTTCCCTATAGTGAATTCTGGAGGCTGTCTTATAGTCTATTCTACTCAGGCCTATAGCTTACTCCCTTAATTGGTAGTCAAGTTCTTATAATGTCGACTTTAGTTTGGCCTTTAGTATATTCTATTTTAGGCCTATAGTTTCTCTGGTCTGGCCTTTATTATATTCTATCTGTTGTAGTCTAGCATATGCTGTAGTCCATTCTCTCTTCAGGCTTTTAATTTTGTTCTAAATCGTGACCTAAACATTGTTCTATAATCCGATCTGTAGTCTATTCTATAGTCAATTATATTTTAAACACGGGTCTATAATTTGACCTATTCTGTATATAATCTATTCTTTAGTCTGGCCTATAATCTATTACTTAACGTATAGTCTAGCTTATCGTTTAGTCTATGTTCCGGTTTAAAATCATGATCATTTCCTGCTTTTTATTTAATAAGTGTAGTCTTTAGTCTTCCTTAGAGTTGTAGTCTTTACTATATCAAAATCGATATCCTTTATTAGCTTCTGTCTCAGTATTAAATTTCTTCTAATCTTTTACACTTTTTGCATATTAAATCGTTTTATTATAAAATAAATTTAAACGCAAAATAGTAATTGAAATTAAAAAATAATCACATCTTAAGACATGATCGTCAAATACACGAAACTAATGACAATAATTCACTTCATTCGTCTTACGTCTTTAAAAAACGTACGTGTGTCGTTCACATAAAAACGTACGTATGTATATTTTTTTATGAAACGATCATTAAAATTATAACAACAACAACAACTTCTTGAGAATATTTACACACGTAAATTTATTTATTAAATGACGTCGATCGTTTTTTTTTTTCTCAATAAAATTTGAATACTCATTTTGAGCAAAAAAAACTTAATTAAATCTCTGAGAGAAGAGAATTCAAAATATTGGTTGACAGAACTTTGTGTACAAAACATAAATATATATGTAAACAAATCAAATATTGATCTTATGACTCAAGGGGGGGAAGGAATACTACGTCAAATCCAAAATGGATTAAAGTTTTGGAACAAGTTTTTTTTCTGTTTTTATACCCTCCACCACTACAAATGGTGAAGAGGTTAAATGAAATTTTTTATTCCATGTGTAACGCTAAGAAGGAATCATCTCAGATCCCATAATGTATATATATTCTTGCATCAAATCAAAATCTATGTCGATTTAGTTATTTCCTTTTGTCTATCTGTTTGTCTGTCTGTCTGTTGTTGACACTAGAGATGAGCGATATTCACTCATTCAAAGATATTTTTTTGAAACACTGCGGTCACTGTCACTATTTTAAAGAACAGTGATTTAAAAATTACTTTAACTGGAAACAACGTTATTCAATAATCACAATATTGTTCATCTCTAGTTGACACTCTCACATTCAAAAGGCAGATAGTCCTGAGAAGTTTTCTGTATAAAACCCTCAAAATCGGATCAGTACATTAAAAGATATAGATCAATATCTGAGACAATCTCTAAGTTTAATTAAAAAAACTTTGTTAAAATTGTCAATTAAGAATCGACAATAAATTGACAGAGCTTAATGAAATTTGGCCTGAGTATGTGTTAGAGTCCTGAGAAGTTTCCTATTTAAAACCAGCAAAATCAGTTTAATATATTAAAGATATAGACCGATATCTTAGGCAACTTCTATGGTCAAGTAAAAAACCTTAATAAAATTGTCAATTTTAAATCTACAAATTAGAGTGAAATGTTGACATAATATTAGGTCCTTAGTACTTCATTATGATTCCAAAAAATTATCAAAATCCGTTCAGTGGAAAAAAAATTATAGCTAAAACTATGACTCATTAAGGGTTTCGCGTTATTTTAACGAAAAACTTTTATTATTGTTTACATCTGTGAGTGTATGTGTGACTGTGTTTGTATGAAACACAACGTATTTACTTCACATACAGTTGTGGTGAAGGGTATTGAAGATTCGTCATTGCCAAATTCAGCATTTTTACTTGGTTTTCAAACATTCAGCAGCTTTAGATTTCGATCAAAATTCCTGCTCAATCATGTTTAAAATAAATAAATAAATTAATTGAATTCAAACGCCATTTTACTCTAGAAAATAAACAATTTTAACAAATCTTTTATTTAAAATATTTTATTAAAAAAAATTATTAACTTGTTTTCCTTCTTCTTTTGTGATCTTCTAGATCAAGAATTATCGTCACAAAAAATCATTAAATATTGAAAATAACATTTTTTGCCCACATATTTTCCATAAGTTCGAAATATTTCGAATATGAACTTGTTTTTTTTTTATTTTCAATATTTGTACACACCCCCTTTTTTTGGGGGGAGCATATTGACTAATTTTTTTATTTGTTTAGTATTGGAAAGAAGAAGAATAACAAAAACAACAACAACAAATTAAAATAATAACATTATAAAGAAATATTTCAAAATATGTATTTAGTATTACGCAATTAAGTGTACTTTGTTATATATACGAGGGTTGATTAAGAATTTAGGAGGAATAGGATAAGTAATATTTAACTGTACAACATTTAGTACTTCAAAATTCAATATTGATTCCCAGTTTATAGTCTATTCTTAAGACTGAGTTAAAGCTTATACTATTTTAAAGTCAAACATCAAATATTTTCTATAGTCTTTTCAGTAGTATAGACTATATTCTAGTCTGCCAAATATTTTATGCAATAGTCTGGCATATAGTCTATTTAATAATCTGGCCTACAGTGCATTCTATAGTCAGGCCTATAGTCTATTCTCTCTTTAGTATGGTATATAGTTTATTCTGTAGTCTGGCATATAATCTTGTCTGATGTCAATTCAATAATCTGACATATAGTCTGTTCAATAGTAGCGCTTAAAGTCTGACTTATAGTCTGGTATAAAGTCTATATATAATGTGATCTATATTATATTCTATATAGTCAAGCTTATTATCTATTCTTTCTGTAATCTGGCCTATAGTCTATTCTATATTGCAAATAGTCTATTTAATGGTCTATTTATAGTCGTAGTATGTGGACGATATTTGGACGAAGGTGACTCAAATGATTATGTAATACTAGAGCAAGTATTAATTAGTAATCGATAGAAAAGGGTGTCGAGTGTTGAAATAAAATAACTGAGAGTAATAAAAGACGATACAATTGAGTTAAAGGCGTCGTTAGTAAATGGTGCTTTCAGTAGAATCTTGCCTTACTCCGTTGGGCAGAGGCAGAGAAGGTGTTTACTTTTTTAAGCAGGTGTGAAAACCTTCAAAAGTTATCAAATTATAATGTCAAATTCCTTACGACTAAAACCGCTTCCATCATCAACATCACACATGCCTCATGGGGAATTCGTATACCACTCGTTTCTCTAATACCAAACACGTACTCCATTGGCTAGTCAAAAACTGCTTTAGGTGGTGGCTTACTTCTCGGAATTAATGTTCGTCCAAAAAATTTTTGTATCTGATATTATTTGATAGAACCATCGTCCTTTCAATATGCTTTTGTTTGGATTTTTGTTTTACATATTATCTTCTAGATTTGCTCTTCTAGATTCTCGTCTCGTCTCGTCTGCAGACAGTTCCAGTGGATTAATGCCAACAGTCACACCTACAGTATCAAGTGATACCGCAATAAATTTTTAATAGTCTTATTTTCTAGTCTATTGTTTATATTCTTATCTTAGTCTATAGTATAATCCGTAATATGACCTACATATATTCAGCTTATAACCAGGACTTTAGGCTCCTTAGATATCTTTGGTTGACCTTTATTCTTGATGAATCCATAATATAGTTTATATTCTGATCTAGATCCAGAGTATTGGAAATAAGCTGAAATGTAAAATAGTTAATAATTCTTTATTGTCTGATGTTATTCTATATTCTGGTCGAAGATCTTGTTAAAAATGTCACTTATATTCTAGTCTATAGGGTAATCCATAAAATGGTCAATATTTCAGCTTAAAGTTATGTTGGTAACATGCACCAGATCCTTCTTGATAATTCATAATTTGACCTTCTTCTAGTATAAGCTGAAATTTAAACCACTGGATATTTGAATTTATAGCATTTTTATTATCTAATGTTGTATATAGTCGATATTCTTATCTATACACTCACCTATATTATAATTCATAATATGAGATATAGTCACGCTTATTGTATTGTCTATAATTTGAATTATAAACTTATTAATAATCTGTCTAGTTTGACGATTTTCTTGTCTATAGTCTAGTCCATAATATAGACTATTATCTGGCCAATAATATGATATATAGTTTTAGTTATATCATGAATTATAAGCTATAGTTTAATCCATAATATGGACTATAGTCTGACTTATAATATTAGCTATAAAGTGAACTGTAGACTTGTTAGTAATATATAGTCTGAACTTTATACAAGTTTATTTATAACACCGACTATACTGTGGCTTTATAGTCTGGTCTATAGACTCGCCAATAATCCCATCTGTGATTTTTTTCATTGTATCGTATTGTTTCAAATTTGGTCTGCACTGCGATATATAGAGCTTTCCTAGAGTGGTATATTTTGCAGCCTATTTTATTCTGGTCCATAACCTGACGAATATATTCGCCTATAATTTGGTATAAACTTTTATTTATAGTCTGTCTGGAATAGTCCTATAGTAGCTTATCCTATAGCCTATTCAGTAGTCAATTTTTTTTAATTTGGAATCCCTTACATTTTACAAACTACGCATTAAACTTTGACCATAACATTATCGAGAAAATGGGGTTAATTTCGAAATGTTTTGCCAAAATTCCTGTTATTGTCCTCAAACACGTCCTACTTTTTTGTCAGACACACACGTAATTCATGTTCATTTACACGTACGCTATTCAAGCAGCAAAGAATTTTCTTTAATAATGAATGAAATGCACTTTTGGGAAAATATGTAATCTAACACGCAATTTAAGGCCCATTTAGTGCGCAGGTACAAACAATAACGTTATGTTTTTTTGGGAAAAACAACCTTAAAGACGCATTAAAAAATGCACCCAAAAAAATACAGGTCATCTTCCATTGTTCTCTCAAACAACAATAAAAATTTTAATGTTCTACAAATTGTTAAGACTAAAGAGCTCTTTAAGAGAGAGAGAGAGATAGAGAGGGAGAGAGACAATTTTCCCAGCATAAATTCTCAAACATAAAAACGAATGAGTTATTTTTTTGGTTTGTTGCTTTTGTAAACAAAGGGATGATGAAATTTTCCTTTATGAGACCTTCAGAAATAAACGTAATGAACGACGCTTCTTGAGGTCTCAGATGATGACGATGGTGATGGTGTACGTGACGTTTTACATGATTACGAAAAGAAAAACGCTTTTTGTTTACATCAATTAAATGATGGAGACGGGAGAGGGAGAGAGAGGTATAAAGAGAGTTTATCTTAATGCATGTTGTAGATAATAACATAAACAAGTAAGAATGTTATATTCGGCTGTGCCGAATCTTAAAAACCCTAAACCAATAATTGTGCCAAATTTCAATAGAATTGTTTTATGTTTTAAAAACTTATAAATTTAAAGTTTTTTTTTTTCGAGAACGAGATTGAAATGGAAGCTGTAGCAAATATGGACTGATATTTACCAAGAATGAACCATATATTCGAGGCAGTTAAAGGAAATAATAGTGACGATTTTAAATTAAATTAGATCATATGAATATGAAAAGTTTTATAAGCTCAAAACAGTTTACCGGAAAGGAACTTCATATGGGATCTATAGCAAAATATGGACCGATATTAAATAAAATATATTTGAGAGAGTTAACATTAAGAGTGACAAATTTAATAAAATTAATTTATATATAAGAGTTTTTGAGCTATAAAGCATATTCCGGGTAGGGATGTTATATGGGATCTAAGTCAAATCATGAACCCAGAACAATCTTGTTTCTTAGGGTTTATTATTGTATTAAAATAAATATATATGTTATATTTCATTAAATTATCTTAAAATTTGGACCCATATGACACACACATTTTGGGGTGTATCAAAATTTTACATATTTTAGCCTGTAATTTTCTTATTGATCCGATTTTTACTATATTTTGCACGATGATGAAGAACATATATCTGTATGTTATAGTTAAATCTTTGTTTAAATCCGTATACCTTTTATTGAAGAAATTAGGCATTTTGAGGTTGTCTCAGATATCGGTCTATAACTTTTTTCTGATGAATCGATATTATTGTTTTTAAATAGGAAAACTGCTTTGGACAATAACAAATAATGTGACTAAATTTCATTGCATTCGGACAATTATTCTAAGTGTGAAAAGGTTTCCAATTGTGGACAGATGGACAAAGCTAAAATGGCTCAGATTTCGATTTGATGCAAAAATATATATACTTAATGGGGTCTGAGATGATTCCTTCCTTTGATGTTACACACGAAATGTGAAAATTAATATACCTCTTCACCACTTGTGGTGGTGGAGAGCATACAAATAAATGGGTGCGTTTTTCATGTTAAAGAGAGAAGAGAGTAATTACTCTTTTATGAAAAGAGACTAGAGAAGAGATAAAATTGTTTACATCAAAATAATATTTTGTTTAATGTTTTCCGGAAACAACATGTGACAGTAATTTAATGAATTTCATATGTAAATTTAATGGAACCTGGCACATAGTTTTTAATTACACATGAGTATTTTTTTAGAATTTATGTTAAAAATTACAAATTTGTAATTTAAAAAAAAAATAAAATAAAACCCAACCATAAACCAACCAAGTTTAATTTATGCGATATTTTCCTTATAACAATAAAATTGTATGTGATAATAATATTTAAATGAAAATTATTTTACACGATTGTTATTTTTAGTTTTTTTAATTAATTTTGTTATTTATACCCTACACCACGAGCAGAAAAACTATTGCTATCACCACTTTTAAGTAAACCGTTTAAATATGTCTGTCTGTCCGTCCGGCTGGCTGGCTGACCATTTAAAGCTGGTTCGCAAAGTATAAGTCGCCTTTCTGAAGATATCTTAATAGAATTTGGCACATGGTATTATTTTAACCCAAGGACGATGTCTATTTAAATTGATTATGATCGGTCCATTACTTCCTATAGGCTCCATACAAATGTCCCTTGTGAATGGGGTTTCTAACTCATAGAACTTTTAAATATTTAACGATTTAAAGCAAATTAAAAAAATAAATAAGTCCTATAATATTCTAAAGCGATGTGTGAAATTGCTCGATGTTCAGTCCTTTTTTTCTAATAGGTCCTATACAATCCCCCTTTCAAGCATCACTTTTAAATGCATCAATTTCACATAAACGTGGATATTCCAATAATATTTGATCAAATTAAGATAAATTTAAGCAAAAACCATTGTGCGAAATTATACGAGGATCTTTCCATAATTTTTCTAACTCCCATATAAACCTCCAGAAAAAACATAATTTTAAAACGCATAAATTACACTTAAGTATAAAGAAGAAAAGCTAACTATACGAGGGACGTTCCAAAATTTTTCTTAGCAATCATTTACAACCAACAATGTGATGTAGGGTATTACATAGTTGGGTTTGACAGACTATAACTTTTACTTGTTTTAAAAATATCTGTATGTAGAGGTCAGTTATGATCCCCATCATAATGATGTGGAAGGAGGCCAATAAACTTTGTGCTTAAAAACATGAGATTTGTCAATGAAATTGTAACAACATTATTATGATGTTGGCGTGTGTATCATTGAATTAATTATGTTTTGTTTTGCCATAAATTTATTAGTGTGATTGACTTCTTTAAATTTTGAATGACATTTATTTAATTGAGCAGGTATAGCATAAATAATATTTGTAAACATTTGAATATTTCGTAGAGATCGCATTGTGACTCAGCGATTTTTACCTAAAATACTTAAAAAATGATTTAGACTTAATTACAATTGGAAAAATATTCCTCTATGATCACTATATTTCATAAAGATCGCATCGTATGTCTGTGATTTTAAAGCTACTTTATTTAAAGTTGATGTAATAACAATTACAATTCGCAAAAAGCGATCGTACTTAATATTAGTGTCACAAAGAGATCTTTTACATTAATAACTAAACTTCTTTTCTTATTCCATTGACTTTATAAATATTCCATAGAGATCGCATTGTGTTTGCACCTTAAAATCTATATAATTAATAAGTGCTGTAAATTCAATTGTGATCGTAGATCGTCTGAAACTAGCGATCGCATTAAATCTTCATTAAAAAGTGAAGATCCTTAATCAACACCAAAACTAATTTTCTTCTGTAATTTATGAAAATTCATTAAAGATCGCATCATGAGTCAACGATTTTAATTGTTATTAATTGAAATGTATTACAGACTCATTTACAATTCAAAAAATAGCGATCGTAGATGATCTAGAGATAGTAGAAGAATGTTAAAATTTTGGGATTTTTTTATTAAATCCAAAACTTATTGCTTTAATTGGCTTATTATTTTTATTCACAGTCAAGCCTATAGTCTTCTTTATAATCTAGTCTATAGCTTTATCTTAAGCTTGTGCTATTATCCCTTCTATAGTATAACCTAAAAATTGGTCTATACTTTGGTTTATTAGAGTGCCTGCAGTTGGTCCTCTTATTTTCTATATGGATTTCAGATATAGTTTTGTTTATACTATAACCTTTAACCTTGTCTACATTATAGCATTTAATCTTATATTTAATGCTTTTCATTTGATTTTAAGTCCTGTCTATAAAATAGCAGTTATTACAGTTATGCTATGCCTTTATTCAGTCCTATAATATTGTCTATACTCTCGCTTTTAATATTGTGTATAGTCTATAGTCTTGCGTATAGTCTTGTCTACAACCTTGTCTATTATATTGACTACAGACTGTTCAGTAACCTGTGCTAAAGTTGTAAATATAGTCTACATTATACTTTTGTCTATAGTCTGGTCTATTGTTCTGTCTACAGCCTGGATTATAATTTCGCCTATAGACTGTTCAGTAAACTGTATTATAGTTTAATATATAGACTATAATATCCTTTTATTGTTGTCTGCCAACTAAAGGCAGACTGTGTGGTCTACAGTGCTCTTTATTAATATCGTTTAATGTTCTGTCTACAGTCGTGTCTATAGTCTACTCCGTAATCTGGATGGTGTTGTCAATAGTTTAGTTATAGTTGATCGATAGTTTATTATCCCATCTATAATTCTATATTTAGTCTTTCTTATATTCCTGTATAAAGTCTAGACTATAATCTTCAATACCGGTCGCATCATAAGTTAGCATTTATACGAAGTTTTGAATTAAAAAATTACGTAGACGTAATCTCAATGCTAAAAATTGCTATCGTAATGTTTCTTTAGATTATGACCGTTTTTTTCAAACGATTTACAAACTGGTCCTTTATATTTATGACAAAATTTTTAATATATCAGTTTCATTTACCTTAAAATTATTCCAAAAATTTTATAACTTTTTTGTCTGTTTCAAATAGTTTTCTTTATTCAAAAAAAGAGCAAAACATTTTAGCACTCATGATTAAATTGTTTTGTAATTAAGTCTAATTAGTTGCGAAATATTGAATTTTAAAATTGTAAATTTTTATGACTAAAACGTTAAATATTTTTTAAAAAATTCCTAATAAATATTTTTTATAATTAGAATACGAAAAATATATTACAAGGTCGTCAATTACGAAATATCTAATAAACTAAACTATTTTTGTGGGGTTGAGGCAATAAAGTGCGAAAATGTGATATTTAAAAACAGAATTACAGAGGAGAACTATTTAATTATATAAATTACACTAGAAATATTGGAAATTATTAGCTTTAAAATGTAATGAATATGATATGAGATTATATTCAAAATTTTGAGTACATTTTATAACCTAAATCGTAGTTTAGTTTATATTATAATAAAACTTTTGATCATGATCACTTTTTTGTCTATTTATTTAAGTTTCTTAATATTTTCTAGAATTTGAGTCTCCATTTTGCAGTTTAGTTTTTAGTCTAGTTTGTATAATCCACATTACAGTCTCGTTTAAAGTCCATATAATTCACTTTGTAGCGTTGTCATATTAAGTAAAACTTTGAATACGAATTTTGGTAAAAATTCCTTTTTGTAAATTTTTAGTGAAAATTATGAATTTCTAGTGAAAATTATGAATTTCTAGTGAAAATATAAATTTCTTGTGAAAATGTGATTTTCTAGTGGAAATGTGAATTTTTAGTGAAAATGTGAATTTTTAGTGAAAATGTGAATTTTTAGTGAAAATGTGAATTTTTATTTAAAATGTAAATTTTTAGTGAAAATGTGAATTTTTAGTGAAAATCCGAATTTTTAGTGAAAATGTGAATTTTTAGTGAAAATGTGAATTTTTAGTGAAAGTGTGAATTTTTAGTGAAAATGTGAATTTTAGTGAAAATGTGAATTTTTAGTGGAAATGTGAATTTTTAGTGAAAATCTGAATTTTTTAGTGAAAATGTGCATTTTTAGTGAAAATGTGCATTTTTAGTGAAAATGTGCATTTTTAGTGAAAATGTGCATTTTTAGTGAAAATGTGCATTTTTAGTGAAAATGTGCATTTTTAGTGAAAATGTGCATTTTTAGTGAAAATGTGCATTTTTAGTGAAAATGTGCATTTTTAGTGAAAATGTGCATTTTTAGTGAAAATGTGCATTTTTAGTGAAAATGTGCATTTTTAGTGAAAATGTGCATTTTTAGTGAAAATGTGCATTTTTAGTGAAAATGTGCATTTTTAGTGAAAATGTGCATTTTTAGTGAAAATGTGCATTTTTAGTGAAAATGTGCATTTTTAGTGAAAATGTGCATTTTTAGTGAAAATGTGCATTTTTAGTGAAAATGTGCATTTTTAGTGAAAATGTGCATTTTTAGTGAAAATGTGCATTTTTAGTGAAAATGTGCATTTTTAGTGAAAATGTGCATTTTTAGTGAAAATGTGCATTTTTAGTGAAAATGTGCATTTTTAGTGAAAATGTGCATTTTTAGTGAAAATGTGCATTTTTAGTGAAAATGTGCATTTTTAGTGAAAATGTGCATTTTTAGTGAAAATGTGCATTTTTAGTGAAAATGTGCATTTTTAGTGAAAATGTGCATTTTTAGTGAAAATGTGCATTTTTAGTGAAAATGTGCATTTTTAGTGAAAATGTGCATTTTTAGTGAAAATGTGCATTTTTAGTGAAAATGTGCATTTTTAGTGAAAATGTGCATTTTTAGTGAAAATGTGCATTTTTAGTGAAAATGTGCATTTTAGTGAATATGCATATTTTCACTAAAAATGTGCATTTTTAGTGAAAATGTGCATTTTTAGTGAAAATGTGCATTTTTAGTGAAAATGTGCATTTTTAGTGAAAATGTGCATTTTTAGTGAAAATGTGCATTTTTAGTGAAAATGTGCATTTTTAGTGAAAATGTGCATTTTTAGTGAAAATGTGCATTTTTAGTGAAAATGTGCATTTTTAGTGAAAATGTGCATTTTTAGTGAAAATGTGAATTTTTAGTGAAAATGTGAATTTTTAATGAAAATGTGCATTTTTAGTGAAAGTGTGAATTTTTAGTGAAAATGTGAATTCTTAGTGAAAATGTGCATTTTTAGTGAAAATGTGCATTTTTAGTGAAAATGTGCATTTTTAGTGAAAATGTGCATTTTTAGTGAAAATGTGCATTTTTAGTGAAAATGTGCATTTTTAGTGAAAATGTGAATTTTTAATGAAAATGTGCATTTTTAGTGAAAGTGTGAATTTTTAGTGAAAATGTGAATTTTAGTGAAAATGTGAATTTTTAAAGGAAATGTGAATTTTTTTGAAAAATGTGAATCTTTAGTGAAAAAGTGAATTTTTAGTGAAAATGTGAATTTTTAATGCGAAAATGAATTTTAAAGAAAATCTGACTTGTTTAAGAAAATTTGGAATTTTGTTCATAAAACTCGGCCAATCGGAAACCTGCTGCAGATGTCTGTGAGGATTTATTGCTTCACGGATTAATCCAAACAGAATGATTGAACGATACTGGTACACTATATATATGAACCAGAAACTGGGATATATCTGTGCCTAATTATACGAGTATGAATGCGTAGGAAACTGCAATTAAGTCTGGGTCAGAAAGAACTTGTACATAGAGATCTTTACCTTGGAACTTTTAAACTTGAATAAAAGTAAGTTTAGCAGTAATAATGGGCATCCCTACTGGCAACATCTTAATCGCAAACATCATGACCTTAAAAACTTTGATTGAAGCAAATTGATGAATTTTATACAAAACATGGAGTCACTTTTGATTGGTATCTCGTCTTGTCCGTCTGCCTCAAATCCACAATAATTGACAAAGTTCAATGAAATTTGTCCTGAGTACTGTGAAGTTTCCTATTTAAAAACAACAAAATCGGTTGAGTATATTAAAAGATATAGACCGATATCTGAGCCATTTAATTTTTTTTTCATAAAAATTGGAGTTTACTTTTTCTCTAAGTGCTGATAAATATTTTTATGTTTTCTTCTCTTTTTTTGTTTTATTTTGTAAATAAATAAACAAATAAAAATATCTTCTTATGCAATAAAAATGTTTATTTATCAGGAAATAATGTTTATATATATTTTTTATAAATAATTTTTAGTTTAATTGTTATTATTTGTTATTCGTTTTACTTGTTGTTTTTGTCTTAAGTACAAATGTAAACAAACACAAATAAGGCAACACTAAGAATAACAACAACTATCACACACCAACATCAACAACAATTTACAATAATCTCCCCTCTCACATCACCTGTTTTTTTTGTTATTGTTTGTTTTTCAACATTTAATTTCTAATAAGAATTTTTAGAATTTCTTGAACAGAATAATAAAATGAGAATAATTAGAAAATAATTAATAAAATGACATCGATTTAAATAATTTAAATATGCAAATATAAATAAATAAATAAATAAATAAATAAATAAATAAATAAATAACAAAAAAACAAATACTATGAAATAAGAAATTATAAGTTTTCTTTTTTCTAAAATAAACAATAAGAAATTATTTGTTATTAAAAACAAAAACAATAACAATAATAAATAAAGAAATTAATAAATGAATCATACATTTTAAAACTGAATAAGACTTAGAAGGGCCTTAAGTACTGTTACATTTCTACGACAAATGCCGACCGCACAGTGTGTGCAAATCAATTTTTTTTGGAATCAATTCTATTAACCGTTAGAGATGAATGATTAACGGCCAGCAATGTCACTGCTTAGAACAGTTTTTTCCTCTTTAAAGAAAAATTATGAAAGCTAAAATTGGTAAACTCGGGACAAAGATCTGCCCATAATCATTATACAGATGGATTATATACGATTCAAATCGATGACACAGGACCTATATTAAAGACAATTGTTTCCTTAAAAGAGAGCAATCAACAAAAAAAGGATCAAGGCAAAAAACTATCTTCGTCGGTCTTGCAATAATCAAAAACTATTTGGAAATCAATGACGGAAAAGTTTAAACTCTTATTCCTAAGAAGCCAGACTTTGCACCTTTCGACTATCACTTGTTTCGATAGATGCATAACGCCCTTACTTAAAACGTTATTAAAACTATGTGCTAATGTGTTTTGGACCCGCTTAGTTCAGTTCTGTTAAATTCTTGTTAACTAGACATTCATCCTCGATTTTCCTTCACGATTTAAAAATGTTAATTTTTATAAATCTTTTAATACCCCCACCTTATCTTTGTCTTCAAATTAATCATCCAAGAATCTATGTTGTATATATAAATTCTTGGACCATATCTTAATCTGAGACGATTTAGCTTATTCTTGTTTTGAAAACATTCTCACACTTACGAACTGATTTAAATATAATATGACCAGCTTGTTTACTATTGTTCCCGACAGCATTAATCCGGAAGAAAAAAGTTATGGAGCGATAATATCTGATGGAACGATAATATCTGATGGAATGATAAGTTCTGATGGAATGATAAGTTCTGATTGATCTGGCCTCAGAAATTAATGAAAATGTTTTGACAAACTTTTCAAAGAAAATATTATTGTAAAAAAACTTTACCAAAATATGTAGTTCCATCATTTTCAATGCGATATAAAAATTATAATTAAAAATTTTTATTACAAGATCTTGGTCACATAAAGGACCAGTTCCCAAACAAATAACATTTTTGACTGATAAAGTGAGTAAATGTGTAAACATTTCTATGAATTAAGATTTATATTTTGAAGTTCCACATTAATATTTATAACGAATTTAAAGAACTTTTTTGTGTTTTTAGATCCCGTAAAAGGTTTCCAAAATACTCATATAAGGGCCCTTTCCGAGATAGGAAAATAGGCTTACAAAATTACTTAATAATAAATATTTCTATGAAACAAAATCTACAATGATTTTAGCTTGACCTTAAAATATGTAATGATTTTCAATAACATTGGCCCAATTCTCATATAAGGCAAAGTTCCTTGTCGGAATTGGTTTTAAAGCTTGTTAATCTCCTAAATATTAAAATATTCTTATTTAAATCTGCATTCATTAGCATCTGCTTTCAGTAACATCGGCCCTGAAATATGTTGTAAAATCAACTTCGGTACTAATAACTTTATTGCGGTTCAAGAATTGCAACCAATTTTAAATATGAACCGATAATATTCGATTATAGCTCTCATGTAAGATCTTTTCGCAGGGTTTTTTTATCATGTCATAATTCAAAATAACTTTCTGTGTCGATTTCCGTTCATCTGTCTGTCTGTCCGTACATGTTTCCTTTGCGAAAAGGATGAATGTCTTTATTAAAATTGGCCATGATCGAATCAATATTCCAGATAGCTCCCATACAATTGTCGTCACATAAATCGGTATATAATAGAAATATTTTAGATACGTATGTTTTAGACATATAAAAATCATAAAATCAAATTTTTGAGGAGTCGGTCCTAAATTTTTATTATTATATTCCTATCAGCCTGCATCATGATGTAGGATATAACATTGGGTTTTAACCTACAAAGTTATTCTTCTATGCGACCATAATTTCAGGCCAAAATTAATTTGTTGTCCAACTTTTTCTAAAATGTGAAATGGGCAGAGAATGGCTCTTCTATGTAACTAAAATTCCCAGTCCAAAAATAATATTTTTTTTGTATGTCACAACCCCTAATTTCATAATCGGTTTTAAACCTTCTTTTTATTTTAGTGTATAGTATAATATTAAGGTCCCTTTTTGGCATTAAAATATGAAATGAATCAGACTTCTTCAAATTAATATTTGTACCTTTGTTTTACTGCGACAAAAGTCGAGGGTTCTTACTAATAAATCAGTTTGGGTGATAAAAATATCAAAACATTTTGATTTACTTTCATTATTTGTTTACCCTTTTCATGAAGTGTGAGTATATTAAGTTCATTATTACGTAAGGAACAACAGCGAAAAAGAATTGATAAAGAACCTTAAAAGACATATATATTTTGGAGCTTTTCACATTCTGAATTCTTGGCATGATGCCTTCAGAATGTTTATTATGGATTGGTTCAGTTATTGACCCCTGAAGTAACTTGAAAATGTTTAAATTGAACTCAGATTTTAACCAAACGGTTCAATCGAATTTTGTAAAATTTAATAAAAAAAATTTCAGAGGTGAAAGTATCGGGCCAATAGAGACACAAAAGTTAATATCGCCGGAAATGAAAAGGGACCATTTAAGTGAGAATGAGAATCTGTGGGATTCAGATTCTCATACAACTTTCATTTATTTCTAAGGTGATCCAAGTTCCACCTGATCTTATTATTATTTACCTACAAAGGTTTAATTTCAAAACAAAGTCCAATTATTTCATTATCGATTTTGTTGAATCTTCATTTCACGTGTTTGATAACGTTTCCTTCTCTTTCTTTTTCCAATTCTTAATAAGTTTGTTTAAATATTTTTGTCTTGAGTACTAAAAATTTGAACTTGAAAATTTGTTTAATTAATTTTTTGTTTGTTTTTGCAAATAAAAAACAAAAATTCATTTCTTTTTCTTCCAATTCTTAGGAATCGATAAAATTTATTGTTTTCGAGAAGTGGTCCGAGTGATTTCATACAAGAATTATTAAGTGAAAATAATTCACTTTCTTTTGAATTATTTATTTTGGACTTTAATTAAAATAAATTATAATTTTTTGATTAAGAAAATTAACAGGAAATATTTATGATTTTCTAGATAAATATTGAGATTTACTAATAATTTCGGTTTTTTTTTGAGAAAACAACTAAATGATTTTAAAATATAATCAAAATTTTTGTTAACGGACATTTTTATACGCTTCACCTGACCGTTTGTAATTTCCACAATATTCGACTTAGATTCCCAAAAGTATATATATTCTGGATCGATATGAAAAAATAAACTGATCCATCCGTCCATATGAAGCCGACCTAAAGTAAACATTTATGTTATGTATATCTAACGATTGGAAATGCTTTCGAGAATTTTGCTATTGAAATCCTGGAAAATTGGTTCATAAATGGCTCAGATATCAGTTTTGAAGGTACCTCAAACTTTTTTCAGGTTTTTTTTCTATTTTTTAAAGAATCTACAATTGTTAGAGACTTAATTTAAAATTAGCGGATTTTTTTGCAGAAGACATTAAATGAATCGGCCCATAAGTTCCTGAGTTATAGCCAAAAACATATTTTTCTATATTTGAACCCCCAATGGACTTGCTTATGGCACTAATTGATTAGGAATTTTTCCCCGAATTGAATCTTTTTCCAAATCGGTTTATAAACCACCGAGATATGGTCAATTCTTTCATTAAAAAATTTTGTCCCATGTGGTTTTTGTTGTTGTTTATAACTAAAGGGAAACAATAACAACGTTTAAAATTATAGTTTTTTGAGATTTTGGCCTAATTTTTTTTACCAATGGGTCAGATATACTTTTGAGGATTTTTAATAAGCAGAAATAAGCTCGATTAGCCCATTAGTTTCCGAGGTGCGGGTGAAAACTTATTCTGATGCTCCTGGGGCAGCTACGGACCTAATCGCCACTCAGAAAAATTACTAATTTTTTCCTCGAATTTTGTTTTTTTTTTTTAATTTTCAAATCGGTTCAGAAATAGCTGAGATACTAATTATTCTTTATTTCCCTTGTGTTTGTTGTTGGATTTAGTATTGAAAACAATAACAAATGTAAAGCAAAGTAATGTTTTCGACTTTTTGAGCGTTCTATTAAAGCTAGAGATATAATTTTTTTGTACTAGTAGATCGGAAACCATAAAAATAACAGTAATCGGTCCATTAGTTTCCAAGTTATAAGCAAAAACGCGTGTTCCTATATTTTGAACCTCCTATGGGTTATATGGACAAAAATTTCATGCAAAAAAATAACTAACTTTTTTTCTAAATTTGTATTTTTTTAATTTTCGAAATCGGCCCATAAATAGCTGAGTTGTTAATAACACTTATACATATTAATTACTCTTATACATATTAATTACTCTTATATATATTAATTACTCTTATACATATTAATTACTCTTATATTTTTATACTTGTATTGTCTTAGTGAAAGCAAAAACTACTCGTGTATAAATTTGCATACATATTGAGTGCTCTAGAGGATCTATGTTGACTCATATAAAGGCTAAAGTAATGATGATATTATGAAAGCCTTTTTATAACAGGGACTTAACGTTAAATGTTAAGTCCATTGATTAAAAAAAAATAAAAATTCCATATAAACAAAGGTGAAGGGTGTAAAAAATGTATCCTTCAATCTTCAATGTACATAAGAATAACTACCAGCAAAGGTGATCCCTTACAGTGTCATTATAAATGCACATCCGAAGGTCTAATCCAAAAAAGTCTTCTTCAATGTTTTCTGAATAACTAAGAATTGGTCAAATTATTATTGAATATTAAAAGAAACGAGTTATATAAATTTTTCTTTTTAACCGATTTCGACAGTTTTAAATTGTGTCCCAGTAAAAGGCACAAAATATATCAAATAAAGACTTTTTTGATCAAAAAAATTCATATATCCCACATGATCACGATTAAAATTTATTGTCACAATTAAAAAATTTATTGGCCATTTAGACTGATCATGCCAAGGACTAAAGAGCCGAAGTCCCCATCTACTCCTACAACTATGTAAAACCCTAAGCTATAGAAATGGAATGAAAAATAATAATAAAGCTTAAATTTTAAATTAGAGTATAACGTTGTTTTAGACCAAAGTATAAACTAGTAAATAGACCAGAGTAGATATTTAGACAAGACTATAGACTAGATTGTGAATTAGACTATATAGCAGACTAGAGGCTATATTATATACCAGTGTATAGAGTAATTTGTAGATGAGTTTATAGACCAAAATATAAACTAGATTATAGACCAAAATATAGACTGAAATATAGCCTGGAATTAACCTGGAATATAAACCACAGTAGGGACAAAATTATAACCTAGACTATAGACTAGATTATAGACCAGAATATAGATTAAATTATTAACTAGAGTAGAGACTATTTATAGATCAGATTATAAACAAAATTATAGGTCATAGTATAGACTAAATTCTAGACCATAGATTGGGTCTATAACAAGAATGTACACTACATTATAAACCAGGGTAAATACTAGATTTTTGACCAGATATTTAAAAATTATACACCAGTGTTAAGACATGATTTTAGAACAAAGTGTAGACTAAATTTTAGACCAGATTAGAAATTAGAAAGATTTAAGTTCCGAGTATAGAGAATGAAATATATAGATCAGATTATAGTGTATTGAATATATTATAGATCTGACCAGTGTTACCGTTAGTGCGACTTTTAGTGTACTTATTTAAATTTCCTCTTTTTGTCCTCTTCTTTAAAATTTGCACTTTCGGCAATTTTCGGTTAATATTAAAGATTAATTATTTATTAAATGGGAAACAGGGCAAATTCATAATTTAATATTTTCGGCAAATTTAATCTGTGACCACTTTTGTTTCACTTATCACCTTTCAAGTACGACTTTATTTTCTAAAATCCTCTTTTTTCCCCTTTTTCCGACTTTTCGAAAAAACTCAACGGTAACACTGGACATGACTACAAATTTGGAATCTTTATTAAAGTATTTATAAAATTTGGAATTTTAAATTTAAGGGAAAATAATTTCAGGTACTTTTTCAGAATATAATTAATTTTAAGATTTAAACCATCTCGATCGTTTTATGTAAAGCTAAAGACAAGATTTGTTTCGGATAAAATTGGACATTGTTTCGCTATCGAAGGCACTTTATCATGGCTCACAATAATTAACATAGAAAGTACTATACGGTACTTTTTTAAGATTAATTGAAAAGTACGAAAATAAATATTGAAGGACCAATTTTTATACACCTAAAAGTCTGAAGAATCTTTTTGCAGCCAACAAAATGTTGTTAATTAATATTTTTGTTAGTTTTAATTAAATGTTTTGTTAAAAATATAATTTTATCTTTTTTGTTTTTGTTCAACAATAATTGAAAAGAATTTTTTTAATTATTTTTTTTTAATTTTAATGTTTTAACATGATTTTTATTACAATAACAAACTAAAGCTGATAACAACTTTTATGATCGTCATAATTATAGTTTTAATATTTTTTTAAAGTTCTTTTAGCAAACATTTCATGGACTCATATATTTTGCAAATTAAAAAAAAAAACAAATCAAGTAAAAAATAGTTATCGGTTAAGACCGACTATATATTACCTCCTCACTCTAATTTGAGCTATGAAAACAAATAGATAGATCCTGGTTAAAATAAAATCTGCCAGATTTTATTAATTTTAATCGATTATGTGGGAACTATTGACTATTTTGCACCGATATTCCTGAACTTCTGAAAATTTTTTATTAAACCGTTTTGACAATTTTTTTTTAATTTTATTAAATTTATTTCCTAATCAAGGCCTTGATGCGATAGTTTCATTCAATGCAGCTGTCCGTAAGTAAAGAAGAACCACACATTTATGTTCTAAAAGTGGTTTTTCTAAATTCTCTGATGATGAGAGCTGCATTTGTTTCAGCAATCAGTAACAAAAACCTGTAAAGAGCCTATAGAGTACACTTGTCATGGAACCACCCACAATTTAGAATAAAACCTCAGATATCAGTAGCCAAGAAAACGCGGTCGTTGGCGTTGCAATCGTTTCCTCCTCCTCATTTCGACTACAACTGCAAAAATCGTTTGAGAGAAAATCACCTAAAGCGAAAATATACAGATAACGCAGCAATTGTGTCTCTCAAGAGAGTTCTTAAGATCTTAAGTAGGAATGATGTCCTAACCGCATCTAACATTGGACAAATCATTATGGTACATTGGTTCATTATTCCACCTGTACTGCGCTATAGCATAGAGCTCTTTCTCTATACGTTTTTAACAGGCAGAAATTGGTAAACCACGCATGCATTAATTGAACCACAGACTATTCATTCATCTGTGAGGTTCGTCCCTATTTAGGTCAAGGCATCCGCTTCTAAGTTGCACGATATGTTCGAATTCTCTGCCATAGTATTTAGTGATGCGCGATATTCCTGAACAAGATTCGATGTCGTATAGCTACTTATTAGGGACCTAAATGCGCCCTTTCTATCGGAAAAATTACAATAACTCGATCGTATATTCCATAATACCTCAGCAACTTGGTTGCACTCGGAATGGCTGCAATCACAGCCTGCTATACACTGTATTCCTTTGGAAGTTAGAAAGACACTCGAAGTCTCCAACGGGGATACCTCCACCAAGTTTGTTCCCATATATAGAGCCATCAGTGTAGATGCTTAGTACACTTCCATGAGAGATAGAGGGTAGAAGGGGTGCAGAAAGCCCAAACTACTGAAATAGCAATAGTTATTCCGAAGATGATCCTATACGTCCATTTCTCGTGGTATACATCATTATCGCTGTATGAAAGTGTGAATTTTCTGGTCATCAAATTTGCCGATAACCAGTTGTATATTGCAAATATTGTCCTTGTTTATATGGACCTTAGTGCTCTAATTATCAACAGGACATCATGGAATAGAATTGGTTTTACCACCGTTTAATAAATCCAATTTCCTTTCTTGGAGCTAAATCCTCATCTGCTATCTATGGCCTTGCTACAGATGTAAATAGTGTGATTTCGAATTTCACGATAATCTGTTATCGAGAATTAGCCCCACTTAAAAGCGCCAAACAACTTAAATCAGACCATCTAACCTTTATTATGGTCTCGAAGGTTTATAGAAGCGGCCAGACTTTTAAATAAATGGATCAGTTGTAGTTCTATTAAAACTGGTCCTGTGTTTGCTAGTAAATGGTTAACAAAATCATGATTTGTTGATTTTTATTTCGATTATTTTAGTCGACTTTTCGATTAATTGGATACTGGAAATCGATTTTAATATAAATAATAGAATCGATCACAAAATAATCATTTTTTATATCCTCCACATGTGGTGAAGAGGGTATATTAACTTTGTCATTCCGCTTGTAACGCTAACAAGGAATCATCTCAAACATCATAATGTATATATATTCTTGCTTCAAATCAAAATCTGAGCCGACTTAGCTATGTGTATCTGTCTGTTGTTGACACGCTCACATCCACAATAGAGGTCAATGAAATTTGACTGGAGTATTTGTTAAAGTCCTAAGAAGTTTCCTATTTAAAATAGCAAAATCAGTGGAGCATGTTAAAAGATATAGACCGATATCTGAGGCATTCTCTAAGATCAAGCAGAAAGCTTTTGAATAATTTTCAATTATAAATCGATTGATTATAATGAAATTTCGTACATAACATTATGCTATATGTACTTCATTACCATTCCAAATTATAGCAAAAAAAATATAACTAATTTTATGACTCATTAAATATTTCGTATAGTATACCTCTGTTAGTGTATGTGTGAGTGTGTATGTACGAAACATAACGTATTTACTTCACGCGCATTTGTGGTGGAGAGTATTAAAGATTTTGCATAACATAGAGAATCGCAAACCCAACCATAATCACAATTCTAATTCTCCAATCACTAATGTAGGGTGTAAATAATATAGTGACTACTTTTTTTGTTATGAATTAAGTGCGTTTAGGAATTTTTTACTGATAAAAAAAGTGATATTTACCTTTTACTCGCAAACACTAACCAACCTTAACGGGAAAAAATGTGCTTCAGAATTTAAGGCGCAATAAAAAATTTCAAGACACATGAATTTACTTTTTCCCTTGTTTTTTTTTCTAAATGTCTGGAAATATTTAATTTAAATATTATCAAATATGTTTTATAATTATAAATTCCCATTAAGAAACAAAAGGTTGAATGTATGATAATGAGCATTTTTTGCACAGTTCATTGCCATGAAATGGACTCATGAATTATTTGAATAAAAAACAAATGAGAATGAAATATTCGGTTATGTCGATTCATAAATACCCTCCATCACTAAGATTATACAAAAATTAGCATGAGTTGAACACAAGAACTGCATACCGATCCAAACATTTTAATGGCCGATTTTATAAAAAAAATCATATATTAAAGGCGATTTAAGAAATGGATCAAATTTAAAACTGTTTTCTGGGAATTAAACTTAATTGGGAAATGTAGCTAATTTAGGTCCGCTATTTGTCAAATTAGTAACATAATTTAAGATAGTTAGAGCCATAATTATCTAGATTTGCAATAAAGTTTAGAGAATTTTTCCGGGAATGAGACTTAAATGACAGCTGTTGTAAACTATGGACCAAGTACGCCAAGAAAGTACTACATATTCATGACAATTAGAAACATAATAGTGCCGCATTTAAATGAAATTGGTCATAATTAACTCATTTTATAAGCTTAAAATAGGAAGGGGCCCTACATGGGCCCAATAGCAAAATATGGAACGAGATTAATAATGTATATAAAAGACAGTTAGAGAAATTATTGTGTTGAATTTCAATAGAATTGAGGTTTATTCAAGTGTTTCATAAGTTCAAATCCGTTTTTCGGGTAGGGGCGTCATATGTCAGCAATAACAAAATATGTACCGAAATTGATATATATTCAAGATAGTTAATAAAGTATTGTGCCGAATTTCAATAGTATTTGTTTACTTAAAACTGTTTTCTGTGGAGGGACTTTATATGTGAGCTACTCCAAAATATGGATCGAGTTTGTTCAAATTAAGAATTTATATTAAATACAGTTAGAAAATCATTGTGCTGAATTTTAATGGAATTGATTTTTATCTAAGTCTTTTTTAAGCTCTAACCCCTTCTTCGAGAAGAGACCTTATACGTTTATCAAAATTTGGACCGTGATTGTTTGAAATTATTAACTTAAATTTAGAAGAGTTAGAAAATTAGTTGTGCTGAATTTTAATAGAATGTGTTCCTTTTTAATAGTTTTAACAGCTCGAACCCGTTTTCCGTAAAGGGGCGTTATATGGGAGCTATAGCAAAATATAGATCGAGATTAATAAAATTAGTAATTTGTATTTAAGACAGTGTAGTAAATCAATCCAAATTTTAATGAATTTCTTTCATATTTCAAAGTTGTATAAGCTATACACTCTATTCCGGGAAGGAGCCATATATGGGAGCAAGGTCAAATAATGACTTCAGCATAATTTAGTTTATTTTTGTTTCAAAAAATATATATGGCAATTTTTAGAAAATTATTTAAAAAATTTCGACCCATATGACACACAGATATTGGGGTGTATCAAAATATTGCATACTTCAACCTAAAACTTTTTCTATTGATCCGATTTTAATAATTTTTTGCAATGATATATGTTCTTCATGTAAGTTAAATTTATTTTTTTTAATTTGAAAAGATCTTTTTCGGAATTTTGAGCTTCTCTCAGATGTTGGTCTATAACTATTTTTCCAATGAACCGATAGAGCTGGTTTCAACTAGGAAATTTAAATTCAAATTTCAAAATTGCAAATTTCATTGAAATCGGATAATTACTCTGTTTCCAACAGACAGATGGACGAACAAAGCTTAATCGGATCAGATTTTAATTTGGTGCAAGAATCTATATACATTATGTGGTCTGAGATGATACCTTTTTTTCACCACTTGTGATGGTGTAGAGTATCTGTATTTCTTTGTAACTTATAGACAGCTAAACTACTGGACCGATTTCGCGGAAATTGTCACAGAATGATTCACATATATCCGAAATATAAAAAATTTCCATAGGACTTGGGGGAGAGCTACCCCATACAGAGCAATTATTGGTTATCAAATATCTAAACGAATATAACAGTGTGAATTTTCAAATATGGTTCCAATCACTTATTCAAGAAACTGTTTTCTGGACAGAAATGTAGGACGGATGGGATCAGGGGGTGTGGTAACTCCCAAACAAAGAAAATATTGATCATCGAAAATCTGAAAAAAACACTTCATCGGGAATATTCAAATCTGGTCCCAACAATTTTTTGGGGAACTTTTTTACGAGGCTAAATGTAAGACGGATAGGAAGGATCAGGAAGAGAGGTAGCTCCCATACAAGGCAAATATTGATGACGGTTTTTCTAGACAAAAATGAGTAGAGATGTACCCCAAACAAAGAAAATGTTGATTATCGAATATCTAAAGAACTATAACTTCAGAAGTTCTCAAATTCGACCCCTATAACTTTCTCAAAAATTTTGTTTTACTGATCAAAATATAGAATGGATAGGATCAAGGGAAAAGCTACTCCCAATGAATATTTAAAGAACTGAAAAAGCGGGAGAATTCAAATTGGTTCTAATAACATTCCAAAGGATCTTTATTAATCTCCAAAATGTGGAACGGATAGGACCAGGGGGAGGGGTACTACCCACCACATTATAAGTCTTTGTTAGTAATAAATAAAGTGAACCTCAGTTTAAATAAACTTAGAACTGTAGATATGACTGACTACAAATGGACTCTAAAGTGTAAATAGAAATTAAAATATTTTTTTAAATATTTTTTTAATTAAAACAAATAAAACAATGAATTTTTTTTTCGCTCGAGTTTAAATAAAATTTCAAATTCCTCAACAATGAATTCATTGGAAATTTCGTGTTTACTTTCCTGGAGACGGTTCCTCCGTTTTTCAAGTGATTAAAACAAAATACAATGAAATTATTTAAACAAGTGTTAAACAATGTTTTTTTTTTTTTTGTTAAATTAACAATTTCTTTGTTTATATTTTTATTGTATTTTGTTTTTTTTGTTTCAATTTAATTAGAAATAAAGAAAAAATTATTTACTTTTATTTTTTAAAATAAAATTTTACAGATGTTTTAGTTTTTTTTAATTTTAATTTTATTTTAATTCTTTTAAAGTTTTTCCCATGACTCATTTGCGAAAGTAATCAAACAATCGGTGGTTCGAGTATTGCAATTTCCGTAACGTGACTGAGAACCGTGACAAAGACATGATGAGATGTGGGGACTCATAGCGAAAGTTGTTTTTAAGATAAAGAATTAGAGCACATTTTTTGTTTGTTGTGCCAGAAACAAAAAAACACACACACACACGTTTCTGGGGTGTGAAGTCGCTTGTTATAAGTCTTATCAATTCACCAAATGAAAAAAATACTACAAATTTAATAAAAGAATGAAATCTTTTTTCGAACTTTTATATTTTCTATCAGCTCAAGATGTGAAAGAGAGTGAAAAGGAATCATGTGAAATCCCTTGATTTATTTTTCATTATTGGACCAAATCGAAATTAGAGTCCATCAGTCCTTAAAACATTGAACGGACACAAATGATAAAATTTAAGCTCTGCAAATCAGTGTGTAAAAACAAACAGGAATCACATAAGACCACAGATGGAACTAAAAGAAAATCGAGTCCCACTTTAGATTTGTTCTGTTAATCAAAGTACTTCTTCAATTTTTTTTTAAATTGATTGACATTTCAAAGCCCAAATTTCGATGCAAAAAGGAGAATCAGAATAAAAAAAAGCGAAATTAAATTGGAGACTTTAAAATTTGGAATTAGTTTAATCTACAAAAAAACAAGACCTCCAAACAATCAATGCCTAGCCATTTTTACAACGAGTCCACCGTCAAGCAAAATTACCAACTCTAAACAATTCACTTGATAATCAGATAAAAGATGAAAACGAAAAAACTATTTAAAAGGAATCAAATTTTTTTATTTTCCCGACCTTTAAATATTCCTCCTTTTGAAAATTTGTTTCGGTAAGAAAAATCTTACTGAAACATTCCTTAGACTCAAATAGAAATTTATAATTTCAAAAAATTTATTTTAAAGAAAATTTTTCAAAGTTTCCTTTAAAAGGAAAATTTTTCAAAAATTTCCTAAAGGAAAATTTTTCAAAAATTTCTCTAAAGAAAATTTTTATAAAAATTTCTCTAAAAAAAATTTTCTCTAAAAATTTTCTCTAAAGGAAATTTTTGAAATTTCCTCTAAAACAAAATTTCGTTGATAATTTCCTCTAAAGCATATTTAAAAATCCTCTAAAAGGAAATATTATCGAAAATTTCTTAAAAATAA
Organism: Cochliomyia hominivorax; assembly: GCA_004302925.2. Classification (NCBI taxonomy): domain Eukaryota; kingdom Metazoa; phylum Arthropoda; class Insecta; order Diptera; family Calliphoridae; genus Cochliomyia; species Cochliomyia hominivorax. The sequence continues at coordinate 20,191,090 of PYHX02000158.1, forward strand.
GATTTCATTGAAAATTTTATCCAGAAATTTTGCAATAAAAATCCCTTTTGAAAAAGACTTTCGATTTAATTTTCTATTAGAAAAAATTATTTCTTCAAAAAAAATTTCCTCTAAAAGAAAAATTTCATTGAAAATTTCATATAAAACAATTTGTTAAAAATTTCCTCTAAAAGTATAATTTTTCAAAAATTTCCTCTAAAACGAAAATTTTTCAAAAAATTCCTCTAAATGGAAAATTTTTCAAAAATTTCCTCTAAATGGAATATTTTTTCAAAAATTTCCTCTAAATGGAAAATTTTTCAATAATTTCCTCTAAAAGGAAAATTTTTCAAAATTTCCTCTAAAAGGAAAATTTTTCAAAAATTTCTCTAAAAGTAAAATTTTTCAAAAATTTCCTCTAAAAGGAAAATTTTTCAAAAATTTCCTTCAAAAGGAAAAAAATTTCAAAAATTTCCTTCAAAAGGAAAAAAATTTCAAAAATTTCCTTTAAAAAAGAAATGTCATTCCAAATTTTATCTTAAAGGAAATTTCATTGAAAATTTTCTCTAAAACGAAAATGTCCGGTTTTTTGTCGAAAATATCCTCTAAAAGGAATTTTTTCCAATTCCCTCTTAAAGGATATTTTCTAAAAAAAAAAATCCTCTAAAAGGAAATTCTATAAAACAAAATGAATTCATTCCTTTAACATCCATCTTTTCGAAAAAAAATATCTGTCGATTAAAAGGAAATAAAGTTGGAACACGACATCAATTTGAATGCAAATGAATCATATTAATTTCTTTAATGAAATTTTTTGACTTCTGGTGAAATTTACTCAAAATCATGCCAAAGAAACCCACCACAACACCAACAACAAATACTCAATAGAATGATGAAAATTTTATGACGAAAATAATAAGAAAAGAATTATTTAATGACATTTTTCCATAAATAGTTAAATTATTTATTTAATCAAATGAATTAAAAGGTGTGAATTAATGAAATAGTGTTTTTTTATATTCAACACTTTTTGAACAAAATTATTTAAAATTCGTCATTCTTTGTAATAAATTAAATTAAACTGTAAATAAATTTTATAGAATTAATTTATAAATTTAATTTTAATTTGATTTTCTATTTTGTTTACTAAGAAACATTGTTGAAAAGAATTAAAAATAGAACGAATTAATTGAAAGAATGAATGGTAAACAAACAAACTATTTGTTATATTGAATAAAAAACATGAAAGAATGTTATATTCGGTTCTGCCAAATCTTCAATACCCTTCATAACAAATGTATGTGAAGTGAATACGTTATGGTTCGTACATACACACTAACACATAAATTATCAAATGTATTTATATATATAAAATAGGAAGTTTGTATGTATGAATGTATGTATGTATGTATGTATGTATGTATGTATGTATGTATGTATGTATGTATGTATGTATGTATGTATGTAACGTATAGACACCAAAACGACTGGGCCAATTTTAATGAAATTTTCACAGAATGATCCTAATATAACTAAAAGTAACATAAGCTATAAGGAAAAGAGGGTGAGTTACCCCCTCCCCCCCATTAAAAACAAATATTGGTTATCGAATATCTGAAGAACTATTTGGTCCCAACAACTTTATCTATGAACTGTTTTACTGGACAAAACTAAGATCGGATTGAACCATAGCGGTACCCCTGGTACCGCTATTACAAAGAAAATATTGATTTTCGAATATCTGAAAAACTATAACAGCGAAAGTTCTCAAATTTGATCTCAACTACTTGCCTTAGATATCGGTCTATATATTTTATTATACTAAACCGATTTGTCTGATTTTAAATAGGAAACTTCTTAGGATTATAAAAATTCTCAGCACTATTAATTATTGTAGATGTGAACTTGTCAGACAGACAGACAGACGTACATAGTTAAATCGACTCAGATTTTGATTTGATGCAAGAAATATATTACATTATGTGGTCTGAGATGATTCCAATTTAGCGTTACACAAGGAAGGACAAAGTTAATATACCCTCGTCATCACTTGTCGTGGAAGAGGGTATAAATAGGTTAATTGAAAAATGAATGATAAACAAACAAACTATTTGTTATATTGAACAAAAAACCAAACAATTTATTTTTATTCACAATAAAAAAGCACGTGGATTTTAAAATTCAAAGTTTAATGAAAAAAAAAATGATTCATTATTAAATATAAAAATAAAATTATTATTTATTATTATTTATTAACTTTAAGTATATTAATTTTAATTTCAATTAAATTTCCCTTGAAAATTATGCTTACAATTCAAAAATCACGTAATCATATCTAAATGTTGTTATTTTCTCCTCTTTTTTCTTTTAATAAATTTTGTGTTTATTTAATTGTTTAATTTTCTTTTCTCTTGTGAAATATTTTAAAAATATAACATAATGCCGGCATGTGAGTCCACAACGAAATCCCCTAAATAATTAGTAGTTGTTGTTGTTGTAAAAGTCTAGTGATTAGACCAAAGCAAAGTAAAAACACTTAGAGAAATTATTATGTATTAAAATGAATTCGAAAGCTTATTCACTTTTCCTAATCGTACTTTTTCGAGGAAAATAGTTTAATTGCCCATAACATGAAACCTGGTAACTTGCTAGAAAAGGAGGTCGTTACTTACTCTAGCCAAATTCTGATTCCTTAATATGGAAAATCGTTATTCAATTATCGGTCCATAACATGTTTATATCCGACATTACCACAACAAAAGGGGGTCTTAAAGGGTACTCAGCGATGGAATCCACACTGGTCTCTCTATTCCTGAAGAGGTAAACACCCTGCCAAATGTGACTCTAAACATCTTATAATGTATGATCCAACAAAATCTACACTTATATTTATCACGTTGCTGCTTAACTTGTTGGTGAAAGCTTTAATGGATTCAATGGGTTTCGTTGAGATAACCATTTAGCAAATCGCATAGTTCTTCAACTTTATGACTGAACAATACACAATGGAAAAATGTTCAATGAAGCTAAAACACAGTTTCAAGAACCATAACAGATTGTGTTCAGATGTACTCAACATACCATATACATGAGGATGCAATTGGAATCTCCCCTAGTGCATCCATGAAAAGTTAATTTTTGGTAGATGTAAGATATTCTCGATCGGAATTCGCAGCTACGAACGACGATTCTCAATGACGCCAGAAATTCTGCGGTTTCAAGTTACCATATGAATATCGTGTTTGGAGATCTTCCTCTGCGAAGTGCAAACAATGAACAGAATTTTATAATGAAAATTAACTTCGGTACAGGTCCCACTGTGATCGTCTCTCCCGATTTTAACAGCTCATTATACCAAACAACACCAAAAACAGAGCATTTCATCATTAAAAAGCTAAATGGATTAAATTGATGAACTGTCCAAATTCTTCCACTCGATCAAGCAAATGAAACTGTTCCTGTTTTGAGTTTAAGAATCAATCAAAAGTAGAGAAAATGCGAGTTAAGTGATTCTTAATGATGCAACGAGTAACAGTTTTCATTCCTCACGTTTAAACTTGTAGGCTGAACATCTCTATCCTTCCGGTTTGTGTCGGAATTACCAAGTTCACAAGCTGCTTGGATTGGTGTTTGTGTGATCGAAAGCTTCTACCAACACTCTATAACTTTTAGCAGCCATTTTTTTAATTGAACAAAACTCTCCATTATTATAGGGATTGAAAAGTGCGTGTTAACATTTTGACGCTTATCTAATACTGAATTATAATAGCGAATGTTTACCCCCAAAACCGTTTAGCTCACAATGTTTTACCGATAAGTATCGGACACACATGAGGACCATAGCATAACTTTCCATAAAATTAATTAAATATTTTTTTCAGTGTACTTCCGAATATTTACGTATTAAATATCAGACATTTTTAAACATAAAAAAAATTCGACTCCAACCATGATAAACAAAAAAGCAAAAGTAAACAAAACAAAAAAATCATCTCTTGGCATCGTTCAGTCGTTCTTTGGAAAATAACAAAATTCGCAAAAATGTAGGTCAGAAACATTTTAGAATCCACATAAGGAATTATCGCATAAACACAAAATAAATATAATATTTTATTGTTGGGATACCCTACAATCTATTAGGCCATTATACACCTATTTAAAGATCGTTAAGATCTAAGATCGGTTCAATCCCTAATATTGGGATCAAAAAATTCTTAACTAACATGAACTATATATTAATTTGTCGGACATTAAACATTATAATGGACATATTTTACAGAGTTGATTTCATCAAAAAATATCAAAAAATACTTGGGTTAAAAGTTTTAATGAAAAATGTGTGTTAAAAATCTTTCGATCACACTTCTAAATGTAAAAATTACTTAACACAAGATCTTTTAGCAACTGCCTTTAAATTTTTTATAATACACTAAAGTTCCGACTTGTATAGTCCCGATTTGCTTTGTAAGAATTGAAAAGAAAATCGATTTGCGTCGATTTCATCCCGATTTACGTCATTTTTTGATTTCGATTTGCGTCGCTAGAAACGCTTAAATTTTTTACTGCAGCATTTTAGGTTACCACTTTTAGCATCACTGGTAACACTTTTCGTCACGTGTACGTTAAGTTTGTGTATATTAAGGGAGGTTCCCCTTTTATAGTGTGTGATTCGCCAAAGTGCATTAAGGTCTTACATCCTAAATGAGTCAAAATTAAAAGAAAAGTAAAACATTTGGAATACAAATTAGAAGTAATAAAACGTTTTAATTCGCGAGAAAAGGCTGTTAATATAGGAAGAGCTTTTGGGCTAGCACCTATAACAGACCCAATGATATTATAAATTAACGTAAAAAAATAAAGCTTCTGCCATTTTGTTTTTGGTGTTTGTGTTATAAACGTCAAAAAGTGTTTACGAAACAATATAATAAAACAAAATCAATAAAAACAAGTTGTAATGGTCGGTTAAACGTGACTATGTAATACTCTACACGACATTGTTGGTTATAAGCATTAGCTACCGTAAGTTAATGAACCATCCTCGTATTAAGATATTTTTTACTTTGTGCTTAAGAGTACAGTATATTATAGCGGTACTAACAATCATTGATTGGGATTGATGTATTCTAAAAGGGGTTTTTTTTGAATATGAAAGCTAGAACTCATTATGGACAGACCCTCGTAAAATTGCACACATCCATTTTTGTTATGTTATGTTTTACTTTAACCAATTCTGATTGCAATACCAACGTATTTGTGAAATTTAAGTCCTCCAAAGTGATATTTTGAAGGGGATTTGTATGGAACCTAAGAGAAATAATGCACTGATCCACTTATAACATCGTTTTAAGTATTATAAAACTAATTTGTGCAAAATTTCGCTTTATAATTAGGATTTTGGAACCTTAAATCCCCATTCCGGGAGGAACATTTTTTTAAACCAATTTTTAGAAGGCATTGGCCTTGGGCCAAAATAATAACGCAAGCTAAATTTCATAAAGACATCGTTAAATCGACTCAGAAAATGATCCTGAATCGAATGGTATACTTATATACGCATAATACCCCTACCACCTATGGTGTTGTAGGGTATAAAAATGTAAACAAACTTTGACAGAAACATAATAAGAGAGAGTGAGAGAGCACAAAATAATCAGCTTATACTGTCATCGTGTGAGAGAAATTTTCCGCCATGACTCCTTCTATTTACTCCGAGTATATAGAAGGATCCATGGTGTAGTAGTAACGAATTTCGAAGCCAACAACGGTTGGATTGACTTGTTCTTTAATTAAAAAGTTTATTCGATTTACATCGCGTTTCTCCGGTCCCCATTAACGAGGCAAGTCGGGGCTCTAGTGTATTTAAAACTTTAGTTACAAAATGTATCTATTTAATTTTTTTAAAAATGATGATTTATCTATTTTTTTAAGTGATATTGCTTCCGACTTTATTCGATCTCTCTGTAGTTATAAAATAATCGTTAAATTTTGAAATTAAAGATTAATTAACATTCGTTAATTAATTTTCGTCTTTAATATTTAATTATTTTAATTGTTTATGATTCAAATTAATTTATATGAACATGTGGATATAATTCCTATTATTGTTGTTGTTGTTGTTGTTTTGTTATATTTTCTATATTTATGTTCTTAAGGGATCATTAGAACATGAGTGATTTCCAGTATCAGAAATGAAATCTTGAAAACATCTGTTCATTTATGATTTTATGAAAACATCACGTTTGTCACATTAAAAGAATTTTATTTTGAAAAAAATGGACTTTTTACAAGAATTTTATTAAACACGTCACAGACGAATTTAGTTAAAAAAATTTTATTATATAGAAAGTTTTTGTAGTGAAAATTTGCTTAACATATCTAAATTTTAATAATTTATTAATTTAGAATCTATTCAACCTGTTAAAAATTCTCAATCATAAATCTATAGTTTTGAGTGCAGTTCTTCCATATCGAATCAGATTTTGTTTTCAAATCGGACTTTGAAATTTTAACTGTATGTAAAAACTGAAATTATAATTTCATAATTATTTTTAGAGTTAATTTAACGATGTCCTTTAATCCCCATTCCGGGAGGAAAATTTTTTTAGCAATTTCAATAGGTATCGTTCTTGGGGCAAAACAATAACGCATGCCAAATTTCATTAAGACATCGTTAAATCGATTCAGAAAGTGATCCCGAGTTGAATGGTATACTTATACTTATATACGCATAATACCCCTACCACCTATGGTGATGTAGGGTATAAAAATGTAAACAAACTTGGACAGAAACATAATAAGAGAGTGGGAGAGAGCCCAAAATAATCACTCTCGCCATGTCAAAGTTTTTTACCGTCCGATTTTGAAGACTACTTTTAAGAAGGTTTTATAAATTTTCAGTTTCCTCAATTTTGTTCCAATTAACGGTTCCATACAATGGAAGGACGAATTTAAATTGTTAACTCATTCACATCTTTAGATGAAATAAAGTGATAATTTTTTAATGTACGAAACAGACCACAAACAGAAATTCGTGATGATCAAGTCATCTGGATGATTAAACACCTAACGCTTCATCGTCGTCATCTCTTAAAGGCTGTACTTCGTTTGCTTGCCTTCGAGAGGTTTACGTCTCACTTTAAAGCATCGCATAGTGGTATGCTTTTACCGTTGTCTGGGGTTTCACGCATTTACCACATGCACTCGTTTTTATTTAGAATACTGCAACTAGTGAAGGCCATTATGATGCAAGGATCCCTCCTTCCTATACAAAGGTATAGGTTGTGATCTGGATTAACCGGAATCATCGTGATATACTCTGGCTTTTCGGCTTAAAGCTCTTGGCATCGAACTTCAAAGTTCAAAAAAAGTCGTTATCTATTTTTATTAAATTATTCAATAATTTTCAGCTTTAAAGCTGTTGTGGAACCAGATGCAGATTCTTCTATAAATTTTTTGTTGTTGTACTTAATTCTTAAGTTTTGAACAGCGATTTTTGTAGTTTATTTTATTTTTCTTAAACATTTACTTCCAAAAAGATAAAATTTATTTTTTATTCTGTGCAGTGTTGAAAGTAATTAATCTGAACTTTGACCTTTAAAAAATTTCTCCATTATCCAATGTTTCCCAAAGGGATGTCAATATTTATTATCTTGTAAATTTTCTTTTAAATTTGAAATGGAAATACGTCTAAGATAAATCTTGAAACTTCCATCAGACGTATCCCCAAGTGATGGATATAGAAGAGTGAGAGATCACTATAATTCCTGCTAAGAATTAGAGTCAAAGAAGCATTAATCATCGACTGATAATTACTTTGAAGAATATAAAGAACCTACCTCAACAAGCAAAATAAGATGGGCCCTGTAAAGCGGACCATATCCAAGATCGACACTTTAAAAGGAAGCATAGTAAGAATATAAACAGATTCGGAAGAGTCTACAGTTCTATCTGTGAACTTCTAGTTCTTAAAAATTTTGGAGTCCATTTTAATGATATCAAAACCGGAATCGGAAAACTGGAATCAGCATCTCACATATCGACTTGAGCATACATTTTCCTTCTCTTAATTTTAACAGTGTAATATTTGTAAAGCAAACATTAAATAAGCGATAAGATCAATTTTTTGACTTCAATTATGTCAATAAAACTGAAGAAATCGTTTATCAATAATTATTATTACAAACATTTTGCAACGCAATAAAATTTTTATTGCAACGACGAAATGTTTTAATAGCAGACACAATTATTTATTTAATTATTATAAATATTTGTTAATATTTTATTATTATCATTATTATTATTATTATTATTATTATTATTATTATTATTATTATTATTATTATTATTATTATTATTATAATTTTTATTATTATTAATATATAAATAAAAAATGAGGAAAAAAACGTTTGCAAACATTTACTCAACTGTGTTGTTTACGCTGCTGATGATAATGTAATTGGAACAGAGGCAAAGGCTTTAAACAGGGGCTTGATAATCCCAATAAATTTTAACATTATTGATCGTATTCTAAATCCTAGTTCAGTTCTAGTTCATTACATTACAGTTCTTGTTCAGTTCTAGTTCAGTTCCTGTTCAGTTCTTGTTCAGTTCTAGTTCAGTTCTTCGTCAGATCTAGTTCATTTCTAGTTCAGTTCCAGTTCAGTTCTAGTTCAGTCTTAGTTCAGTTCCAGTTCAGTTCTAATTCAGTTTTAGTTCAGTTCTAGTTCAGTTCAAGTTCAGTTCTTGTTCAGTTCTTGTTCAGTTCTAGTTCAGTTCTTCGTCAGATCTAGTTCATTTCTAGTTCAGTTCCAGTTCAGTTTTAATTCAGTTTTAGTTCAGTTCTAGTTCAGTTCAAGTTCAGTTCTTGTTCAGTTCTTGTTCAGTTCTAGTTCAGTTCTTCTTTGTTCTAGTTCATTTCTAGTTCAGTTCCAGTTCAGTTTTAGTTCAGTTCTAGTTCAGTTCTCGTTCAGTTTTAGTTCATTTCCTGTTCAGTTCCAGTTCAGTTCTAGTTCAGTTCTTGTTAAATTCTTGTTCAGTTCTAGTTTAGTTCTCGTTCAGTATTAGTTCAGTTCCAGTTCAGTTCTAATTCAGTTTTAGTTCAGTTCTAGTTCAGTTCAAGTTCAGTTCTTGTTCAGTTCTTGTTCAGTTCTTGTTCAGTTCTAGTTCAGTTCTTCTTTGTTCTAGTTCATTTCTAGTTCAGTTCCAGTTCAGTTTTAGTTCAGTTCTAGTTCAGTTCTAGTTCAGTTTTAGTTCATTTCCTGTTCAGTTCCAGTTCAGTTCTTGTTCAGTTCTTCTTCAGTTCTAGTTCATTTCTAGTTCAGTTCCAGTTCAGTTCTAGTTCAGTTCTAGTTCATTTCTAGTTCAGTTCCAGTTCAGTTCTAATTCAGTTCTAGTTCAGTCTTAGTTCAGTTCCAATTCAGTTCTAGTTCAGTTCTAGTTCAGTTCTTGTTCAGTTCTAGTTCATTTCTAGTTCAGTTCCAGTTCAGTTCTAGTTCAGTTCTTCAGTTCTAGTTTATTTCTAGTTCAGTTCCAGTTCAGTTCTAATTCAGTTCTTGTTCAGTTCTTGTTCAGTTCTTCTTCAGTTCTAGTTCATCTCTAGTTAAATTTTTGTTCTACTTCAGTTCTAATTCAGTTCCAGTTCAGTTTTTGTTTAGTTCTAATTCAGTTCTAGTTCAGTTCTATTTTAGTTCCAGTTCAGTTCCAGTTCAGTTCTAATTCAGTTCCAGTTCAGTTCTTGTTTAGTTCTAATACAGTTCAAGTTCAGTTCTAATTCAGTTGCAGTTCAGTTCCAGTTCAGTTCTTGTTCAGTTCTAGTTCAGTTCCAGTTCAGTTCCAGTTCAGTTCTTGTTCAGTTCTAGTTGAAAAAAAATCTACCATCTTTTTCCATAATTCTGTTACCTACGAATCTGATCAGATTTTCCGTTATTGAGGCAGACTTTTAAATGGAAAATAAAATTAAATCAACATTGTTGCATTTAGATCTAAAAAATAATTAATAATAATTATTATTAATCACATGGTTATATTTAGTAAAAGGTTTTGTTATCAGTGAATTAAAATAAATAGAAATAAAGTGAAAAAATATTGACGACATCATAAGAAAAAAACCTGGGTCAAATATTATTCAATGATCTATGTCTTCATTATTTAATCGAGAAAGTTGTGATGCAATAAATTTTATAAATTTCATAAGTAAAAAAACTTATTAAAATTTCTATAATAAAAATTTAATTTTTTTAATAATTTTCAATATTAAGAGAAGATTTCAAAGTTTATTTGAATGTTTTGAAATCGGATTTAACATTTCTGAAAGTAAATTTAAATGATTTATGGAAAAAAATAGGATTTCATTTTGTCCCCCAAACGACTTGGGGTTTATCAAGTCTTAAATTTTCCTTTGTCTAATTAGATCTTTTTTATAAATAATTGCTTCAGCCATAAGATTATCACAAATATTCATAATTTTTTGTCGAAAAAAGTAGATTTTGAAAATAAAACAAATTTTTCAGCGCAAATTATTTAAATTTGAAAATTAAAAATTAAAAAAAAAATATTGAAAAATCATTAAAAACAAGGAAGAATGTATAGTCGGTCAAGCCCGACTATCACATACTCTACACCATATCGTCGCTCAAAAATGATGGTTACGAAAACTTAATGAACGACCCTCGTATTATTTGATTTTTTGATTTATTCTCAAGCGTGTAGTACATTATTGTGACACTACGATTTATGTTAAATTTATGCGTTTTAATATTAATTTTTCTGTGGGGGTTATATGGGGGCTACAAGAAATTATGAACCGACCCTCGTAAAATTTTTACACATCTATTTTTGCTTATATTTATCTTAATTTAACCAATTATTATAGTAATGCCAACGTATTTGTGAGATTTTTGCCCTTAAAAGTGATATTTGGAAGGGGCTCTGTATGTGACCTATGAGAAATAATGGACCGACAGTCGCATATTTTGGTATATCATTCTAGAATTTTATAAGATTTATTTGTGATAAATTTCATTTAAATCGTTTTGTATATAGGAATTTTATGGTCCATAAAAAATGTACTTACCATTCCGGAAAATACATTTGTATGGGAGGTACCTGAAATATTAGACTGAACAAAGCCAATAGACTTCGTTCTTAGGCGAAAATAATATCATGTACCAAATTTCATTGCAATATTTAAAAAACGTTTACATGGACAGCCAGCTGGACAGACAGGCGGACGGACATTGTTAAATCGACTCAGAAAGTGATTCAGAGTCGAACGGTAAACTTAAAGGTGGATGTAACAACATTTTTTTCTGCATGTTACAAACATCAGCATAAATGCCCCAACCACCTTAAGTAGCGTAGTACATAATTATATAAAAGACACGCTTTTACCCGGTGCGCTTTACTGCACAATAATTTCTCCTCAGGTCTTGATCTTAAACGAAATTTTACAAATCACGACGTGTATTAAAAAAAATTTCATACAACCAAATCCCCCTGATCCTGGCCGCACTAAAATTTTCTAATAAAACTGTTTTATATAAAGTGACAAATGTTTGATCAATTATTGGTCTTAACTGTCGAATATTCTTTAAGAAAGTGAATCGAACTTTAGCACTCGCTATAATAATTCCACAAGTAATATATAGTTAATAATTGCTACCACTTCCTTTGATCCTAACCGTCCTATATTTTGTCCAATAAAAATATTTCCTTTTTTTCAACTTAACCTTAATTTAGTTTGTTGACATCGGAAATTTTATTTTAAAATTTTATTTAAATTTATTTAAATTTATTGCTTTGTTTTGTTGTTGTTTTTATTTAAAGATTTATAAAAATATCTAAATAAATTTATTTAAAAAATATTGAAATTATTTTAAAAATAAAATTTTGAAATTGGAACAAAATAAATATTTTTCAAACAAATACTCACAAGACAAGACTCACATGATCAAACAAATGTTTTACCTTTTTAAAAAAATAATTAAAAATAAATTATTTTACTTTAAATAAATAAAACTAAATAAAGGAGTGAGACCGAAAAAAATACATATTGACTCTTAACCTCATTTTTTTAAACAGTTTTAAAATTTTTGTAAATATTTACAATTTTAATAACAATTTTTACAGAATGATGACCCCAAATGAACCGATAGTAACAAGGGTCCTAAAAAATTCCGAAAGGATCAGGACGCGGTGCACCCCTCCATACAAAACATTTATTGATTATCGAATATCGAAAATACTCTAACAGCGAAAGTTTCCAAATTTGGTCCCTTTTTCAAGTTTTACTGGACAAAATGTAGAACGGATAGGATCAGTGGGAGGACTATCACCCATACAATGCAAATATTGATTAACGAATATTTCAAGAGCTATAACAGCGACAATTTTTCAAATTCTTTTTTTCAAGAAGCTGTTTACTAGATAAAACGTATAACGGATAGGACCAGGGGGAGGAGTACGCCCCCATATAAAGCAAATATATTGATTACCGAATATGTAAAGAGCGAATGTTCTCAAATTTGATGTCAATCACTTTCTTTAGAAAGTGTTTAACTGAACAAAATGAAGAACGGATAAGACCAGGGGGAGTAGTACACCACCATACAAAGCAAATGTATTGATTACCGAATATCTAAAGAAGTATAACAGCGATTGTTCTCAAATTTGGTCTCAATCATTTTCTCTTGGAACTGTTCTACTGAACAAAATGTAGGACGGATAGGACAAGGACATCTAAAAAACTATTAAAGTGAGAGTATTAAGAATTTATCTCAATTTCTTTCGCCTGGAAATGTTAAAGGGCGGATAGTACTAGGGGGGGGGGGGGGTAGTATCCCCCCCATACAATACAAATATGGAAAAACGAATATTTAAAGAACTATTGAATTAAGGATACTAAGATTTCATCCCAATTACTATCCGGAGGAACAATTTTACTGGACAAAATTAGGTGCGGATATGATCAGGGTGAGAGGTTGCCTTGATAAGAAGCAAACATTAGTTATCGAATATATAAAGTACTTTCGAAGTGAAAGTTCATACCATGACCTTTCACAAAGCAACAGATTTACTTGACAAATTGATTATAGCAAGAGCGGTGTAGAAAAAACATTGGACAGAACGGACCGTGGTACTGTTTACGAGGCTTTTGCAGCCTAAATTCATAAAATTGTAAATTTATTTTTAAATTTCCTGTAAATATCATATACCAATCATTAAATATCAAATATCTGAAGAACTGTTTCAGTAATATGGACGTGAAGACAGAAGTTGTTTTTGTTTTTTTGGGGGAAAATCTAGATTTTTATAAAATTTTCGATTTGTATGAGAGCAATTTGATTCTGAATATATTTTGCTTCGATGGAAATGTAAAAGCTATAGTTGTTATTGTTTCAATGAGGAAAATCTTTTTGGAAGCGATATGACTTTTTTCAGGGAATTAGGAATATTTAGAGTTTTTAGAACGGTCAGGATAGGAAGGATTTGACAAAATCTGTGTTGCTTGAAGCAATGTGCACCGGATAAAAGTTAGTCGTTAACTTAAAATAGTAAACAATTTTAATTATTTAAAATATATTAATAATTAATAATATTGCGCCTTTTGTTTTTACGAAAATTATGTTAATTTTTTTTATAATTAAGCTTTTGTTTGATAATAATCTTCACAATAGTTAATAAATAATAAATTTAATTTGTTAATACATGTATAAACCTGTTGTTTTTGTTATTGCATGAAATAATAAATAAATGCAAAATTATTAAATTTATAAACAATGTTTTGTTTTTGTACGTCAACAAAAACCACGTGTTTTCAAACAATTTTTTTATAGAATTTTAAAAACAACAACAAAAAAATTTATATATTTTATTCAATCATATAAATCATTGAAATAAAGTAAACATGTGTCTACAAATATACATATATAAATATGTATATATAGATTTTCTTTAATCAGAACAACAATGGAGACTGTAAGACACCCTGCCTACATTTATTGAACCAAATTGTAAGTTATGACTTGTGAAATTCCAATCTTGCTAGATTATAAAAGCTCTTATAAAAAACTCCTTAGATCCATTAAACAAATGACATCGAAATCAGGGAAATCTTTCTGTTCAAGTTCAATTTTAGTTTGGTTTTAGTTCAGTTCTAGTTCAATTCTAGTTTGGTTCTTGTTCAGTCTAGTTCTGTTCTAGTTCAGTTATAGTTCAGTTCGAATTCCTGTCCTGTTCAGTTTTAGTTAAATTCTAGTTTATTTCTTGTTCGGTTCTAGTTCAGTTCTTGAACAATTTTAGTTTAGTTCTGATTTAGCCGGAGTTGGTTCTACTTGAACTTTAATTCAATTAAAGTTCAATTATAGTTAAGTTCAAATGCAGTTGTAATTCCGTACTCGGTTAGTTTTATTTCACTACTAATTCTATTCTAGTTCAGTTCCAGTTCATTTCTTCAATTTAGTTCCAGATATAATATATTAAATAGTTCCATAGAGTAAATCATTCACCCAAATACCCACCGACTTTTTCTTGCTTAACAAATATTGCATTACGTCTTACCTAAAATGTCCTACTTAGAGGATGTCCACCACCGCAGTCTTCAAAAGGTCTTAAAGCTCAACTGAAATCGGGATAATGCTCAGCGTCTGCTGGTTGCATATTGAACAAACTTTTTGCTAGCATGTGGCCAAGGATGACATTTGAATAACTGCCTCTGCAATCCTCAATCCTTCTCTCAATCCAGAATAACTCTGAATCGTGCAATAGTAGTTGCACGATTTCTTGGTCTAATGTTAAACCAAACGAACTAACAAATTTGTTTTTATCCAGATATTTCATCAACAATGTGAGGTTGTATTCTAAGACTTTCCATTCTCCTAACTTCCTAAATACTTATTATTATTTCATCAGGAAAGAATTAAAAGTCCATAAATTCTAAAGAGTCCTTTATCGCTACCATCCTTATAAGAAAACTATTTGTAATTATTGTAACTATAAGCGAGGCGAATTAGGTAAATGAAATATTTACGCCAAAAGTATCTACTTTTATTTGTTTTAAATTGAAATGTAAACAATAACCCATAAACAAATGTTGTTTACAAATCGAAAATTAGCTAATTCGCCTTATACTCTTAAATTGTTTAACTAATTCGCATTGTGTTTAAAAATTAGCTAATTCGCCTTATGATCATAAATTGATTAATTAATTCGCTTTGTGTTTATAAATTAGCTAATTCACTTTATTTGTATGATTTGTGTAATAATATTCGTCTTGAATTTGATTATAAATTTATTATACAATTAGCTATTCAATTCGCCTTGTGCATAAAGATTGAATAAATGTCGAATTTTGTTACATTCCATATAAAAAACTTAAAATACTTTTTATTACACAATAGCATCCACCCACTCACTTTCTCTCACTCTGTCCCACTCACTATACACGCGCCATTTGTTTTTACCTCCCCCATTGAACTTGTCCCAATTGGCAGTGAAAATATATACTTGTGCGATAAAAAAGCGCGTCATCTATGTTCATTTTTGTTCTTTTTTTTTTTTGCAGATTTTTCTAATGAGTGCCACGCTTTTTTTTTGAGAATAATCTTCTATTTTATTCTAAAAATATTAACGAAAAATCGCATAATATTTTATTTTGTGTTGTATTTTTCCTTAACGTAAATACGCGATACGTGCAATATTTAAACAACAATATGACGTTCGATATTTTTTCTTAAAATGTAAACAAATAAAAATAATTAAAATTGTAATCATATGATGAGGAGGATATAAAACATTTGTTTATAATGGAGAAAACAGAAAATGTGGAAAAAGTTTAACATAAAAATATTAAAGAACATAAATAAATATTGGAAAATTTGGAAAAACAATGTTTAAGTGGTAAAATTAATTTTCAAATTATTATTTTAATATTGTTCTTTGATTTTCGACTTCACGCAATGGTTCGGAAACAATTTTCGAAATAATTCTGTAAGATTCGCTCATTAAAGATGCCGCAATTTCACATGGTTGGAGTTGAAGAGTTTTTAAGTTTCTTTGAAGGAGTTAAGCACCCAATATGATCATAAGCGTAGCCGGTGACCATCCAATGTTGGCTACCTCGACTTTCTTGATTTACGAAAAAGACAAAAAGAGACTAAAGAAATTTTACATATAGATAAGGAGTGAGATCGAAAAATTCTTAACATACACTTATGTTAATAAAAACTAAATTAGTAAACTAACAGTTTCAATTTTTTATTCGACTAAAATTATTATTACAATTTACAAAAACTGTAGGTTTATTTATTGGTTATGAAATTTTGAACCTTTTTCGAAAATACTTCCATTAACCTTAGTGCTTTCTGTCTCTTTGCTCGAACAGGTAGTTCATCTCCGTTTAAAATCTACCACACTTTTGTGAAACCTTCTCTTTTGACAAGAGCACAAACCTTTCAGCTGGGGTTTGCCTTCTTTGGTACCAATTTATTATTGTTGTTGTTGTACCACTTTTACCACAGTAAAAGGTTGCAAAAAATAAGTGGATACATTATGAATTCTTATATATAGAAGCAGTCTATATTGTAAACTTTCCTTGATGAAAATTGCGATATATATAGAGGTGTAATAAATAACCGGCTTCTTTTGACGCATCTTCTTGTTGCTTGACATAACAATAATTTTTTGGGTAATTTTGAATGCTTTTGGTTCCTAAACTTTTCTTCGACATTTCCCCCAGCATCAGTAACATAAAATTTCGACACGTTTCGTCATCCATTATATAGCAAGAATAATTTTTTAGATAACTCAATTTCCTTGCTCTGTTTTTGGCCTTTAAAAATTACGCTGCGTTCCTGTCAGGCACCTTTGAGTCTTGTATGTTTTTAAAACTGCATTAGTTTTTACCTTTTGTTAAAAATAGTCCGAGCACTGAGCTAACCGGGCTGCTTTCCTACTGAATATGTTGGAAGCACTTTTGAAATTGCATTTTTTTGGCTTAAAAAACATGGTTTTCTATCAATGGACAAAATCTCCCGGTACTGCATAATAACATTGGAATCAGTTTGATGGTAGATCTTTGAATGCATGCCCATTCAACCAACTTGGACCAACTTGGGTTTTTTGAAATATGTTAAATAATTTTATTAGCTCTTATATCTGGCAAATCATTATAATCGCATTCACAAGTTTTTGACATGCTTTACAAAGGGACAAATATCTGTCCACAAGTCATATTCAAACTTTGTCAAAGAAAGAAAATATTTAACTTCTTTTGTAAAGTTCTCAAATCGCTAAGTTGTAAACATCGTAAAATTATCTTCAAAATGTGGTTACATATGTAAGGTATACTCCCAAGGATTATTTTCTACTGGACAAGTGATTCATGGACATGTTTAAAAATTACATACGAAATTTTAAAAATTACAAATTTCAAAGTTCCAACGTTTTTATGGATACAATATACTAAATGTAAAATGCTTATACTTTGACTAAAAATCTGACCTAAAATTGGCTTCAAATAGTCAATATAGCTATTTCCATAGATTTCTAGGACAAAACTGATCTTAATCTATTCGAAATAATGTTAGCTCTAATCATGTGGAAAAATCGTTTTGGAACCACTGCATTCAGTAGACTACGAAACGATCATATATGTATCAGGTAGGATTTCGAAAAAATATATCAATTATATAATTAATAGATTAATTCTGGAAACAAAGTGTTATTCAGGGTGCTTATCAGTTGCTCTTTAGATTATATTATGGAAGCACTGATTAACCATATTTGAGGTGTTCATTCATAAATTCCTTCTAAAGTTCGTTTGTTTTCTTATTTATTTATTCTTTCGTTCTCTTTCCTCATAAAATTATTTATAACAAAATAGAAACGATAAAGTATCTATTATAAAGGACAAAAATACAACCCTGTTAAAATGAAACTAATTTTGTTTATCTTCGCCACCAACCTTCAAACAATACGAAATGCAACCCTGTTTATTCAGCATTATGACATATTAAACATAAACATTCTGACAGCTGATTGCCAAAAACAGCCAGCAGAAAAACAACTAGTTTTTTTCGGGCCCTGCCATCAAAAAAACCGACAGACAGAAAATAAACTAAATTTTCTGCAAATTTCCCAAAAGTTTTCTTTCTTTTATAAAGAATTGTAAGAATAAAATTGTTAACAAAGTAAACAATCATTTATTGATTATAATAAATAAAATTTAAATGTAATTTTTTTTGTTTAGAATTCTTATAAGAAACAATGCCCGAGGCTCGCAGTCCCTTGGCAGCATTTGCTGATAGTTTGCATAATATGCTTGATGGACCAGTAACATGGTTTAGAGGTAATAAATATTGACATCTCAAATGTTTTTATGAAAAATTGAGAATAGTTTTTTGGAAAATGTTGGTCAAAAAGCAAAATTTATATGATTTCCTGGCTCTACATTACATAATAACATAACCTCAATGTTTAAATGTCAAAGACATCAAATTAAGTTTTGTTTATGTTTTGTTTATACGGCTGGACAAATAATGATTTTTCATGTTTTATTCCATTTCAGAATCCATTGTTGAACCCAACCAAAAGAAATATGCCTGGTATCATCAAAAATTCCGCCGTGTACCCACCATTGATCAATGCTATACAGATGATGTTGTTTGCCGCTTTGAAGCTGATCAACAATTCCGTCGTGATCGTATGGTAGACAATGAAATTGTTACCATTTTACGTCAACGTTTTGAAGATTGTACCATGTATGAGGCTCCCGATCATGTGGAAAAATGTAAAAACATTTTGGAACAATACGAAAAGGCTGCCGAAAATTGGTTTATTAAATGTAAGCTAAATATTATCCAAGATAATAATATTAAAAAAAACATAAATTATTTCCATTTGTTTTTAGATGGTGATTTGGGTGGTTACACAAATGCCAAAGCTGCCTACATGAAACAAAAACATCGTCTTATTTGGGAACGTCGTCATGGTCCCGTTGGTAGCAATAAAAAAACTGATGCCTCTTCTGCTGCCGCTACTGAATCAGAGGAATGAGTATTTTAAAAAGTAACTTTGTCAGTTAGCGTAGTGGATTGGTGTGTGCTGTGTGTACGTTTTCAAAATTTTTAGTTAAATTTTAATTTCTTCTTAATCAATATTTCTCCATCAGCTTCGATTATAAACCAGATACTGCTAAACATAAAATGTTCAACAACCACAACCAACTTGTTATTAGAATAACGAAAAACATAAATATATAATTAAAACAAAGAATATTAAAAACTTCATCTAATTGATCAGATTTTAGATACCAATGAATTTCAACATTTTTTTTTGTAATCCAACTTTTCAACGAAATTCACATATTCATATTTATCAACGAATTAAGAATTTTAATTAAGTCAAGTAACTTTTGAGTGTTAAACAATCAAGATAAACAGGTGAGTTATTGGTTATTAGTTTGTATATTATCAAAATTAGTTCCTTGCAGTTGATATTCAATTTTTATCATATTGTTCTTTTGAGTTCAGTTTTAACTCAATTTTAGTTCAGACCCATTGCAGTTTTTAGTTTCAAGCTCAGATGAACTTTCGATCCAGATCAGTAATAGTTTATTTTTAATTCAGTTTATTTAATTTTAGTTCAATTTAATGTAAGTTCATTTCTTGTTCAAATCTGCATCAGCATCCGATTAGTTTTAGTTCACTTCAATCAATTTGAATTAAGTTCTATTGCAGTTTTATTGTTACAAGTGAGATCGAAAAAATCATAAC
Organism: Cochliomyia hominivorax; assembly: GCA_004302925.2. NCBI lineage: Eukaryota > Metazoa > Arthropoda > Insecta > Diptera > Calliphoridae > Cochliomyia > Cochliomyia hominivorax. Next base: position 20,210,838 of record PYHX02000158.1, read on the forward strand.
CACGTTTATCAATAAAACTTTTACCAGATTTTTTTTTAAACGTGTGAAACATGCCAGTTATTATTTGAAATGTCAAAAAATGAATATGTAAATTATAAATCTGATTAAAATAAGTGACCAAAAGTTGGAAGAAATCGTCCATAAATAAAGCTAAGAAAATAGAAAGCATTTTCAAATGAGGTCCCAACACACCCAGGAGCCGGTTAGGAGTGCTCAGACTATTTTGTACGAAGAGTTAAAGCTAATGCATGTTGAAAAGCGTACAAGGCTCACAAAATTCCTGAAAGGCAAACTCCTAAAAATGTGGAGTATTTAAATTATTCTTGCTGCATAATGTGTGACGAAATGTATATTCTAGTAGAATTTTCACCACTTCCTTGTCAAACATTTTAGAAGAAAAATTTACAACGGGCTCTATAAATACCGAAATGACTTAGCATCCTGTCACTATCGTAAGCAAGGAACTGTAATGTTTTGTTTGTACCAAGAGAGGCAAATCTTCCAAGCTGCCCGGAGCTTATGCCAGTGGAAAGTTATTAGGTTTTTGTTAAAAAAAGTTGAAAAGAACATTAAGGTTACCTGTTTGAACAAAATCACAGAAAGCACTAGAAAAAGGTTCAAAATAATTTCAGTTTTATTATTATTCAGTTCAGCATTATAAGAGTTCCAGTCTAGCTTCAGTTGTACGTTAGTTCCAACTCAGAAAAATTAAAATTTCCCAAAAAAATCAATTTGAAATGAAAGAAAGAAATTTAATTTTTCACTGACAAAATAAATTTTCACCGGAAATTCAATTTTTTACTGAAAATTAAATTTTTACCAAAAATTCTATTTTTCACTAAAAAATGTATTTTCACCAAATATTAAATTTTACTAAAAAATAAATTTTCACCAAAAATTTAAATTTTCACTAAAAAAATAAACTTTCAGCAAAAATTACATTTTTCACAAAAAATTTAATTCCACATTTCCTAATTTGTTGAAAATTTTTACTTAAATTTGAGTATTAACAATTTGAACATTATTCCCAAAATCGAACTCATTTTAAATTTTTGTAAAAATACATTTTTTATTAAAAATTACAATCAAAATTTTAATACAAAAGTTTATTTTTTTAAGGCAGTCTTAAAGATAAAATTGCAAAGTAGAAAAAATTGTTAAAAAAAAGTTTTAATCTTAAAAAGGAAATTTATCCAAAAATTAAAAATTATCCAAAAAATTAAATACCAAAAATATGAAAAGAAAAATTAAATATCTTTAAAAATATTAGTCATTAATTAGAAATTAAAAAGAAAATCCTTTTAAAACCAGGAACATTATTAAGTAAATTTGTTCTTTTTCCTATTAATCAACTAAAAACTTAAATTACACTGTAATTGAGCATAATAAATATGAAAAGAATTGTGCTAAATAGATATGGAGTAGTGAGTGAATGTTTGTGAGTTTAACTTATAGAAACTAAAGGTTTATCCATGAGACTCTTTTTCAATTTAGCTAAAGCGCTAGAAACTTTAGCAGAACCATCTTTTTTACGTTCTTCTTTTGTCTTTGAACCGAGAGGTATCATGGTAGTGTCTAAGAGACGACGTCTAAATAATTTATAATACTGTAAAACCTGAGGATTAGCCCATACTTGTTTCGAATCAAAATCTAAAATTCTAACTGAATCTAGGGACTTAGCTCTTGATAAAGCTACATAAGCTTGACCAGCTTCAAATACTTTTGATAAAGACATTTCTACACAATCCAATGTTAAACCTTGAGATTTGTGTATGGAGAAAGCCCAGGCCAATTTGAGGGGCACTTGTCTTCTTGTCACAGCACCACCACTTGGTGTTTTTATAATCCATTTTTCATGTTTACAAGTGTATTCAATGTTATTCTTAAATCTCACTACGGGAACACCCTTTTCAATGCGTACCACTACACCACGGGCGCCATTTACTAATCCCGAAGAAATATTTATATTTTTCAATAACATGACTTGGGCATTAATTTTCAAATAAAGTTGAGATGGAGCCTGGACCTGAGAATCTAATTGTTTGGTCATTAAAGCATCGGAGTCCTCAGCTTTAAAGAGCACTTTATCACCGGGCAAATTCTCTAATTTAGATTCATTAATAGAATTAGCATCATTGGTATGGGAACATAATTGAGTGGCTAAAATGCCATTTCCTTCTATTTTTTGCTTGGAAGTAGCTACCAAACGTTTGGCTATTTCTTCATTACAATGGCCAATACGTAAATGATTGAGTATTTTAATAAATTCTGGATCAGATTGACGATGAACCTCTTTAAGTTCATAAACATATTCTACACATTTCTCCCAGGCACTTGATTGGAAGCAAAAACGTTGGGTGGGTGTTTGGGAGCCACTATTACTTGAAAGATTTTCTTCGCGTTTTATAACGGGTGGCAATTGCAAGAAATCGCCACAAAGTACTAGTTGTATGCCACCAAAAGGACGATCATTACGGCGCACATGGCGGGCCACAGCTTCGATTTTCTGTTAATGGAATATTTAAAAATGAAAGAAAGATGTCGAGGAATTAGTTAATAAATTTAAAACTTACATCAAAATATTGACCATCCACCATGGAGATTTCATCTATAATTAAACGTTTACATTTACGCCATGCCTGGGCATTCGCCGGCCTTGAGACCAATTCATAGCAACGCTGTAAAGATGCATCTCCCCCTCCTATACCAGCAAAGGCATGCAAAGTTACACCACCTGTTTAATGTAATAGTTAAGATCATTCTCATTTTATTTCAATTATTAGTTAACCCACCTATCAAACAAGCTGCCACACCAGTGGAAGCTGTCGCCACTGTACCATCTGGCGGTAGAGCAGATATGATTTTTCTTAACAAAAAACTTTTACCCGTACCAGCGGAACCCGTAAAGAAAACATTTTTACCCGAAACACAAGCCTTTAACACCTCCATCTGTTCTTCACATAGTTTCACCGACTCCTCCGTAGCCATAGGTGACTCCTGATATAGTTTTTTGGGAGCTGGCAAACCACTCTTATCACTGCCACCTTTTATCTCATCATAACGTCGTTTTTTAGCTGCCAAAGGTGAAGGTGTGGTGGCAGTACCTCTTGAGGGTATCAATCCAGCCCGTTTGCGTGCCATAACCATTTCTGCTGTTGTCACCGGTGAAACTTCTTCAAATTTACTAGGATTTCCTGTTAACATATGAGCTCGTAATTGTTTTTGAGCTGTTGCCTCATCTAGCTTCTCGCCTCCATTCATTTTAATAAAAACCGTTCTCAAGAAATACATTAATGTGCCCGGAGGGGCATTTGACAAATACATAGCACAATGTTCAGTCTTAAAATTTATAGTGGCCTTTCCCTCTGACATGAACTTCTTGTGCACCATAATATCTTTCATTTTGAATTTCATAGGTTTTACCTTTTCCGCTGACATTTCTATGAACAATTCTCCTATCGCATTACGTATCAGTCTTAAAGTGGCCACACGATAGACCAATTTGCGTCCAACAACACCAACAGCATTTGTCCATTGTAGGTTAATGGCACAAGTCAAAACGGCATCGTTTAAATCCATTTTCTTTGCGTTTCCCCGGTACTTAATTAAAATCTAATAATATCCAACCGTAATTTACCTAATAAGTATCCCACCCCAAGGTGCAGCAATGTAGAAATTCTCTTTAATTTCCTTTGTTAGGAAAATGCTTTCAACCGCCAGAAAAATTAACACGAAAACAAAAAGAAAAGCAATTGCCGCCGTTTTGAAAAAATGGTAGATTAAATTGTTGTTGTTTTCCATTAAATATGTGGCCACATGGATAAAACTAAGTGTTATCAGTCGTGTTGCCATATTATGTTTGAAGCGAATTAACAGAGTTGTATTTTGTTAGGGTCTCTAATGATAATTTCTTTGATTATTTTTATGGGATTATTTCATTTAAACAAAATTTAACAATTTAATTAAATAACAAATCTAAAAAATGTGTAAGTGAAACTGTCTAAGAAAAAATGTTGTGATGTCCCTGGGTTCAGTAGAAACTTCATTGTTCTATTGTGATTACTTCAAAAATATTATATTGAAACTATAAGAACTTATGCTGCGACCATTGATTATTTGCCTTTATTAATAAAGTGGGAATTGTTATTACAATATTAGCGTATATTTGAAATATAAGCTTTTAAAAGTGATACCTGTATTTTGTTTACAAGGTTCGGACGGTTATCGTTAAAACGACTCAGACGTAGATTTTACTTATTAAAAAATATTTTCCATTCAAAATGTTTTTTTCTGTAAAATATTAATTGATCATTTGAAAATTTTCGTAAAAAACTTATTTTCACTGAAAATAAAAAATTAATCTAATTATTAATCTATTTTCTTTGAAAATCCAAGTTAAAGCCTTTTTTATATTTTTTCCACATCAAATTTATTCCTACAATCTAATTTTTGAAAAAAGTATAGATTTTTTAATAACTATTTTTATTAAGAGATATAATGTTACCGAATTTTTTCCTCTTCTAATCCCTTACTCTTTTAATTTCCAAAAATCCCACTTTAGACCCTATATATAGGGTCGGCCTTCTTTTTTCTTTGTATGACCACAACTACCATCAATTTTCTCACTTAAAACTGTGAATGAATAATTGCTTTGTATGGGGGGTACTCCATCCACTGGTCCTATCCCTCCTATATTTTGTTCAATTAAACAGTTCCTTAGGAAAGTTGTTGGGACAAAATTTGTGAAATCTCGCTGTAACTTTATATCAAAATTCGCTCGGTCGTTTCGGAGTCTATGCGTTACATACATGCATACATATAAATCTTATTATATATATTTTAAGAATAAGTTAGCAAATAAAACCGGAATTTCGTGATTATTAATAGATTGACTTTTAGACAAAGATTTTTTAAAATATTTATCTGGCAATTTTGTGTTCTTATAAAGACAATGGAGTTCATTGAATATTAATAAATAGTTACTTGATAATACAGTCCATAATTACGGTATTATCAATATTAAAAGATAACACATTTGACAGCATATTTTATAAAAAAGCATATCTAATGTTTATCTGGCATCTTTGTACTTTTATTATTATGATTATGAAGAGTCCACTTATTTTTATTTTTATATAGCAGTTTTGTGATAATGCAGTTTGTATGAGCGGTATTACCACAATAAAAGATAAAACATTAGACAGCATGTTTAATAATAATAACAAAAAAGATGAGGATACTAAATTTTGCGGCGAATTTTATTTTATCTAGTTTTTTTTTCAAAAAAATAAGAACTGATATAAAGCGAATAAGTTTTTAAAATATTCATACATACATTCTTCTTTTTAAAGCAACAAAACCCTTAAATCTGGCATCACTTTAAGAAAAGCTTTATTGTTAACATTTCGTTTTAATGACATTCTATTTCCAAGTTTTGTTTTAATTTCCTATTCCGCTCTCGCGAAGCTTTGTTGACCCCCCAAAAAAAGAGAGAAGAGAATTTAGAATTTTTGTTTTTTAATTAAAACAAAGAGAATCAAATTGAGCAAGTGGCAAAATTTAACATTCGCAAAATTTTAATCGAACGTATGCCGTCGACATAATAGCAACGTGCGGAAGCGCAGCGCGTGTGTATTTCAATAAAATAATATCTAGTTGTTTTTTATTATTGTATTGTATAGTGTGTGTGTACATGAGTGTTGTTTGTGCATGAATTAAAGAAGCTTGACGATAAAAATAATATAAGAGGAAAATAAAATATACAAAAAAGTAATGAAAGAAAAAAATGAAATAAATTTGAAATAAAACAACAATAAAGCGACAAAAAAAAACGAATACGGTTTTTGACGTTTTTTATATTGAAACAACAACAAAAAAGAAAAATATGAAAAGGAAAAAATTTAAAAAAGTTTAAAATTTCAATTTGTTTTAATTAACAAAGTAAACGAATAAAAAAATATATTTTTTTAATAAAAAGAGCAAGAAAATGTAAGAAAATTTAGAAAAAAGAATTTTAAAAAATTCAAACAAATTTTAAGTGTTTTTAAATTTAGTTTAAAGCGTAAGCGAAAATTTAAAAAAAATGTGTGAAAATAAAAGATAAAAGGGGAGCAAAAAATAAGAAGCAAAGCAAACGAAAAATATATAAAAATAAAGAAAAATACAAAAAAAAAAGTTCGCCTAACAACAACAACATCAAGTGAAAAAATGAAGTGTTTGAGAAAAAATTGAATGATTTACAAAAAAAAGGTTGAATGGTTTAGCAAAAAATAAATAAAATACAAAGAAAAATGCAAAACTCCCCATAACAACAAAGTGTATGATAATTTTTTTTTGTTAAAAAAAAAAAACTTAAAATTTTTCTTTTCTAACATTTAAAATTAGATTCTGTTTTTGTATGATTTTTTTCTTTAACAAAAAATTCTTTGCGTTGGGATTTTCTATTTTTCCTGCGTTTTATATACTTTTGTTAATAAGAGATTTCTTGTTGTTGTTGTTTTTTTAATAAATTCATTATTAAAATAAATAAAGTCTTGATTTCATGTAAACGCACGATTAAGGAGAAGAAAAAATTGCCAGACAAAAATTACACGTTTTTTTTGTTGTTGGCTGGTTAGTTGGTGTTTAGTTGAGTGTTTGTTTTAAAATAAACGTGAAGTTTATAAATGTGAGAGAGTGTGTGTATAAGTGTGTATGTTTTTGGGTGATTTTTTTTCTACAAAATTTTGTTCACACTATGCGGTTTATGTCTCGTTTTATGTCTACATCTTTCAATTGGGAAAAAAATAACAACAATAATTTATAAAAAAAAAATTTACTAAATAAAATAACAACAAATAAATATATGATGAATTATTAACAACAAAAACAATATCATAATCATCATCATTGCATCAAGGGGAGCAAAACACGCGCCATAATACAACAATAACGTAAATAAATAATAATCATAATATGTAACTCTCTCTTTATATTAAGCTTAAATGAGACACAGACAGAGAGAGAGAGTGAGAGATTGTGTGTAATGTTTGGGTGGTTAACAAAATAACAGTGATTGTTTTCTCTCACTCTCTCGCTGTAAGTAAGAAAAATCTAAAAATTTTATACTCTAAATATTTTTTTAATTAGAGAAAAAGGAATAAAATGATAAATATTATTTATTAAAGTTTAATAAAATAGAATTTTTGCTCGTTTAGTGCATGTTGTCAATTGCACACATTAACAAACACATACTTATACATATACTTACCCCCAAAAGAAAATTCACCAAAAAAACACAAATTGACAAAAACAAATTCTTATTGGCATCACAGTTGCCAGATGAATGATTTATGCACCATTTTAGATAAAGTGACAGATTATCTTATTTTTTTATTGGATTTAATAAAACAAAGTTGGAATTGTATTTCAAATTTAAAAGAAATTTTTAAATAAACATAAAATAGATTAATAAAATTGTATGGACGTTTGGACTCCAAAAAGTTTCGGTAAATTTTGATGAAATTTTCACAGAATGATTACAATGTATATGAAAGTAAGGAAAATGTAGGACGGATAAAATCGGGGGGAGAAGTACCCCCAACAAATATGATTATCGAACATTTAAAGAAATAGAACAGGGAGAAATTTCAAATTAGTTTATTGTTTTACATTCTTCAAGAACTATTTCACTGAACAAAATGTAGGACGGACATCGAATATCTGAAAAACTATTAACATAAAGAATTTTCAAATTTAATCCCAATAATTTTTTTTAATACACGTCGTGATTTCTGAAAATTTTTTTGAGATACAGGGCTGATGAGAATTTTTGTGCAGCAAAGAACTTTGTATTATTTTTAAATTTAAGGAAAATATTTTTTTATTTTTTCTTTAAACAAACGCAGTTTCTAAGGTTAGAATTTATGGAACATATCTAGACCCCTATACTTTCTGCCATTTTGAAAGTTATTTATACAAAGTATAAAACAGAGTTGATATTTTCTTCCTCTCTCTCACAGTTTTCAAAATATAGTAATCGATATTTTTTATACAAATTACAAATTAAATTTTTCACTGCATATTGAATACATGATAAAAAATCACTTAAAATTCTTAAATGGCCATTCCACCAAAATATATCACAAAAGTCTTTTGGGACCTAAACCTTACTTCAATTCTTACTCGAGCATCAGCAAAATATCATTTTTAACCAGCGAACTTCGATCTACATGTCGTCAATCCATTATGCTTTGTTTTTGGTCTCTAAATTTTTAGTGTGTAAAATATTTTCCGATCTCACTAATAATTAAATGAAATGATGAAATGATGATGACCGCACAATTTTTTCATATAGGGTCCATATCAATGGGATTTATATCTCATAACAGGTAACAATATGTCAAATATGTCTTGTAATTTTAAAAATTGCAGGATCGGTTAGTCTCAAAGCTCCTATAAAAGACCTATTTCCACATAATACTAAAATATTGCATTTTCTTGTGTATTGCGTTAATATTTGCTTTAAATAAGAGAAATATATGCAGTAATCGAAATTGGAAATCCCGACAAGAGGCAGTTAATTTTCTATAAATCACATATAACTCAAAGAATTATTTTGAAACAAGAGTTTATTGATATTTTATATATGAAATAAAATTTATATCATAACGATGTATTAGATATTATAAATATGAGGGACGTTATTTAATTTTCTAAATGTTTGGTTTATAAGAAACAACATACATACATGGTGAAGGGTATTTTTTACTTCTTTTATTTTATGACTTTTAAAAATTTGAAAATTTTTGTAAATATTTAATTTTAAAATTCAAATTTCTTGGATATTTATAGACCTAAGAGTCCAATATCAAATTAAAAAATTAAAAACCTGTAAAAAAAATTAATTATTTTAATATAAAAATTTTAATATCTGTTACTTGTGGCATTTTTAAACGCCTTTTTTATTAAACTGACAAATCTGGCAACAATGTTGCTACTTTTTTGACATTTTACGCTCGTTATTTTTCTTTTGCATATTTTTGCGACAAATTCTCATCACCAACATCCGCAACAACAAAAACACAAAAGTAATAGATTATTTTTTATTAAAACAACAACAAAAACCCCGTTTTTAGATTATTTTAGAATAAAAAGAATAATAAACAAAAGCCGACGGTTTTTTTTGATTTTTATTTATTTTTTGCTAAATTGTTTTTCATAACTAATAAATATTTCAGCAAGAGAGCAACGAGAGCAACATACAAAATAAAAAAAGAGATTGTATTAGTGAGATAATGTTATCATAAATAAAAAAATGTCAGTGAAATTAGTGAAAAAGAAAAAAACGCAAATAAAATAAAATTCTAAAGCAAAAAAAGTTAAATAAAAAATTGTCACATTAAAATTTTAAAGAAAAAATAGAAAAAAGGAAAGAAAAAGGCAAAAGAAGAAAATAATTTTCAAACAAAATTTGTCACAAACTTTTTTTGGCCTAAAAGAAATAATAAAAAAAAGGAAGGAGGAAAAGAAAAGCACGAAAAATATACAAAAAAGCAAGTGAAAAAAGCAGAGGAAGAAGAAAAAAAAATAATTAAGAAAATTTTGCTTATTTTGGTGCTGAAAATCTAAAAATAAAGTGAAAAACACAACGACAACAGAAAATTCTTTAACAAAAAAAAAAAAGCAAATAAATAACAACAACAAAAAGGTGCAAATAGAAAAAAGCAAAGCAAATTAAATGCCGACGGCAAAATAAAAAAAAATAAATAAATAAATAAATGCAACCAGAGAAAAAAAGTGAAAAAATGTAAGAAAAAATAAAGAAAAATATTAATAAACGTGCCAAATTATTAAAGAAGAAAATAATAAAAAAAAAAACAAAAAATAAATAATAAAAATAAAAAATAATATTTTTATGGCCTGAAAAGCAAATGAAAAAATCTTAAAAAAAATCAAACATAAAATTTTATTAAAAAAATTCAAAACTAAATTTAAAAAAAGTGTTTAAATTTTAGAATAAAAGCCAGAAAAATGAAAATTTCATTTATAAAAAATTATTATTTAAAATTTCTTGTAAAATTGACTTAAAAAAAACTAATAAAAATTAAAAAAAAAAACAGTGAAAACAAAAAAAAAAAAAAACTTAAAGAAAATCATAAAAATCGAATCGAATTCGTCATTCCCCCACAAAACTTAAAAAAATTGAATTCTCCTGAACATGACCGAATACGTAACACCCAATATACACACCGTGTTGAAAAAATATCAAACAAGTGCTCCAAAATCATTACAAGGTCCTGGTCACTCCTTACATGCTACAGCACAACAACAAACAGCGGCTACGAATAATAATTTACAGGCGCAACAACAACAACAACAGCAAACAGCACAACAACAGCAACAACAACAACAGGCCACAAATATAAATTGTCCCTGCCCTTTAGATGTCAGCCTTAATAATAATGGCCCCTCATCATCATCTTCCTCATTGGTCTCGGATATACATGGATTGGTTACAATGCGTAATAGTCCCTGTGATCTTATTAAAACATCTGCTGCTGCTGGTCTACTCTGCCCCTCTCTCAACAACAATAATAACAACAACACAAATAATACATCAGTCTCTTCAGCAGCTAATTCACAAGCAAGTGGTATATCAGTTTCAACAACTGGTGGAGGATCAGGTGGAGCTACCAGCTCTTCATCATCACTTAATCATCCTGCCTTGCCTCTTATAAAAAAAGAAATAATGTCTTCACCTGAACCACCTCCTGCTCTCAATACCAATAATAATTCGCTTGATCTCCCTCTTGAAAATCCAGCACCAGCACCAGCACCATCACTCCCTCATCTTCCTCCTGTGGGAGCAGCTGGTCCCTCTAATTTGCTAACCTCTGCTCCCTCAATAAAAATAATGCCTCCTCCTCCGCCAGAAGTCTCCCAGCCCATACTCTCGGCTGCCGATTCTGGTTCGGGGGAATTATATGAAACCCGTTTGGAGGGTAAAACTATAGGCTGTTTCTCTCTGGGTGGTGAAATGCGTTTGTGTTTGCCTCAATTTCTTAATAATGTTTTGGCTGATTTTTCTCTTGAACAAATTAATCGGAGTTTTGATGATTTGGGCATTTTTTGCTCCCAGTGTACGCCAGATCAGTTAATGGAATTTAAAGCCGCCAAAATTTTACCTTCTGATGTCAAATCCAGTGGTTTAATAACACGCACCGATGCTGAGCGTTTATGCGCCATTCTTTTGCATCGTTCAGATCGTAATAGTTATATCAATGTGGAGGATATACCCAAGGGCGCTATATCCTTTAAAGTCTATCATCGTTGCTTTGGCAAATGTGAAGGTATCTGTACCCCTGATATGTATTCGTATCAGAAACCCACTTGTATTATGTGTCTCGAGTGTAAAGGTTGGTTTTCACCACAAAAATTTGTTGGTCATGTTCATCGTAAAGTTGAGAATCGTACTTGTCATTGGGGTTTTGATTCGCGTAATTGGCATGACTATTTGCATGTCGCCTTGGATGTGGAGAATCGTGAAAAATATCAGAAAATCTTAGATGAATTGAAGGAGGTGGAGATTAAGGAACAAATGAAGGCCCAGCAAGAGATTAATTATTTAAAAAGAAAGGTGAGTAAGAGAAGTTTGATTTAAGATTTTAAGATGACTCTTTTGATATTAAAATTTAGATTTAAATTTAATATTTTGACCTTGAAACAGTTTCGATTTCCAATTTTTTTAAAGAAAAAATTTGGGAAACTTAAAATTAAAAATTCTCTTTAAGAAAAAATTGTCTCAAATATTTTGTTTAGAAAAAATTTCTTTGTAGAGAAAATATATTAAAAATTATTTTCTAACCGATAATTTGTCTTCTACTTAAGAGAATTTTGTTGTCTTTTCAAAGAGCGCATTTTTGAACAAAATTTTCAGAGAGTTCTCTCTTATGGTAAATAATCTCTTTATCATATTAATTTCCTATAACAATTTTTTTTCGAAAAAACTTAAGAGAAAATTCTCAGAAAAGTTTTCTTTAAATTCTCTTTAAGAGGAAATTTTCACAAAATTCGCTTTAAGAGAAAGTTTTCATAAAAATTCTCTTTAAAGCAAAATTTTCAGAAGAATTTTCTTTAAGAAAATAAGTTTATAAACATTCCTTTGAAGAGAAAGTTTTCTCAAAAATTCAAAAAGACAACTTTTTAAAAAAATTACTTTAAGAGATTTCTTGAAGAGAAATTTTCCTGAAGAGAAAATTTTCTTCAAGAGAAAAAGTTAATTTTCAGATAAATTGTATTTAAGAGACATTTTTTACAAAAGTTCTATTTAAGAGGAAATTTTTATTTAAGAGAACATTTTTATAAAAGTTCTCTTTAAAAAAAATTGTCACAAAATTTTCCTTTAAGGGAAAATTTTCCTTTAAGGGAAAATTTTCACAAATTTCTCTTTTAAGGAAACATTTCCTAATTTTTTCTTGTAAGAGATAATTTATACATTTTTCTCTTTTAAGAAGAAATTTTTAAAAAACTTCAGAAAACTTTTCAAAAATTAAAAAAAAAAAAATTAAGAGAAACTTTTTTTAAAATTCTCTTTTGTAAGAAAATATATACAAAATTTTCTTTGAGGAGAAAATTTTTACAAAATTGTCTTTGAGGAGAAAATTTTTACAAAATTGTCTTTGAGGAGAAAATTTTTACAAAATTGTCTTTTAAGAAAAAATGATTACAAAATTCAGTTTAAAAAGAATATTTAATAAAATTTTTTTATTTGAGAAGTATTTTTAAGGTAAAACGTTAACTAGATTCTCTTTAAAGCGAAAACTTTTAATATGTTCTTTTTAAAGGAAAATTTGCTCCAAATTAAACTTTTGATTGAAAATTTTCATAAAATTCTCTTTTAAGACAACATTTTTTGCAAAATTCCTTTTTATGAGAAACATTTTTACTAATTTTCTTTATGAAATATTTTAAAAATATTTTCCTTCTCTGAGAAAATGTTCAGTTTTTTGCGTGGATAATTTTTAAGGTCTTTGAAATTTTGTTTACATTTTCCAACTTGTTTGGGCGTCAATAAATAGAACCATATGTAGGTGTCACCATAACATACAAGTTTCACCTTTGAACATAATTCCAACATCTTTGACACTTTCTTAAAATATTATTAAACACTTAATTAACTCAGCACCCTTGTGATCTTTGGAATCTTGATAAAAAATTTCAAATAAATTAAATATTTAAATAAATAAATCCCAAACGAAGGAGGAAAAGAAAAAAGAGAAAAAACAAGAAATTCCATAAAAATGATCTACAAAACAAGAAAAAGATTTAATAACAATTAAATCGATTTTATATCATTTTTTCTTTTCTTTCTTTTGTGCTCTCAAATATGATCAACAACAGATATTTACGACTTAATTGAGTTAAATGTATTAACGGCACCTTATATGGCTGCTGCGGACTTGTCATACAAAATAATACACATACACACTCACATGTACACACGATTTGTGTGTGTGTATGTGTATTGAAATTCATATTCTTCAATATAAACAAGATGCCATACATTGATGACAGAGACTTTTTTTATTAATGCTACTGTCTGTCTGATCTCAATATGTCTGACAGACAGTGTGAGACTTCATCAATTACAAAAATATTGAAAAAAAAAAAAAAAAAAAAAAAAGAGTAAAAAAAATTTATTAACAGCAGAAACTTTATGAAGAAATATAAAAAGTAATAAAAAACAAAACAAAAAAGTATGAAAATAAATGAAAAATAGTCAAACATCATTATGATCATCATCGTAATCATCATCATCTTTATCATCATAAGTATGAGACAAATCTGCAGCATCATTATATCTGGGTTTTCGATAGATATTCTTTTTACTCGGGGTTTGAAATTTATGAATACAACATAATTGCACACACATATACACACACATACACACACATACACACATCTGTTTAAAGCTTTTTGTTCTGCTGGTTATGATTCTGTTTTTTTTTTATGACGACAACGACGTTATTTGTTGTTGACATATTTTTTTATTATTCTGGTTGTTGTTGTTGTTTTTTTATTCTTCTGTTTGTCTCTTCATAAGCATTAATTACTGATTGGAGGAGCAGCGGCAGCAGCCGAAGCATCATCAACATCTGCATGTCTCATTTGTAGTGGTATTTTCATTTTAATGTGTGAATCTACACATGTCGACATTAGACCCCTATTGAACTTCGCACATTCATGAGGCTCGTGTTTGATAAAACGAGGCCCTAAATGTTTGTTTAAGTTATGAGATAAATTATTTGTCGTTAATAGAGCAATTTTCGTAAAATACTCGAGTTTTTTTTAATAAATTTTTCAATAATTTTCTTTCATAAAAGTTTTTTTTCATAAAAGTTTTAAGAGAGCGTTTTGCACAAAGTTCTCTTCTAAGAGAAAATTTCACAAATTTTCTTTTCTAAGAGACAGTTTTTTTTTAATTCTCTTTGAAGAGAAGATTTATTTTAAATTATATTTTTTGCTTGGAGAAAAATTTCAGAGAATTCTCTTTCAAGTATTTCAATTATATTGTAAAATATTCCCTCAAAGCAGAATTTTACTAAAAATTTTCTTCTGGGATATTTTTATTTAAATTATTTTTTAAAGAGAATTTTTTTGATATGGAATTTTATCTCTTAAGTAAAAACTTTAAAAATTGTCTTTGTTTTAGAAAATTAATAAACAAACTTGAAAGACAAAATTCTCTTAAAACCTAATTTTTGAAAAGATGTTTAAAGAGAATTTTCCGAAAAAATCTCTTTAAGGCAAATTAAAAGGAAATTAAAACAATTTCTCTTAAAGGGTAATTTTTGAAAACTTCTCTTAAAAGATAATATATATGACAATTAAAAACACACTTTAATTTTAATAGAAACTTTTTATAGAATTCTTAATATAAAGAATTAAAAAGAATTTCTCTTAAAAGAAAAATTTTGAAAAATATTTCTTAAATTTTTTATAAATTCTAAAAGGAATTCTTTTTCTCTTTAAAAACATTTTTTTTAGATATTTTAAAGAGAATTAATTTTTTTTTCAAAAATTCTCTTAAAAGTGAATTTTTGAAAAAAAGTTTTCTTAAAAAATTTTAAATCAAAAAAAATTTCAAATCTGTTAAAGGAGAATTTTTGCAAAAAACTCTTAAAAGAAAATTTAAAAAAAAAATTCTATTTAAAGAGAATTAAAAAAAAAATATCTTAAAAAGGAATTATTGAAAAAAATTTTCCTAAAAGAGATTTTTTTTTTTACAAAAAATTTCTTAAAAGGGATTTTTAAAATAATTTATGTTAAAAGAGAATTTCTGAAAATATTTCTCTTAAAAGAAAATTCTCTTAAATGGGAATGTTTGAAAAAGTTTTCTCTTAAAAGAGAATTTTTGAAAGAAAAAATGTATTCAAAGGGAATTTAAAGAAAATTTCCTTAAAAGAGAATTTTAAAATAATTTCTCTTAAAAGAGAATTTAAAAAATCTCTTGTATAAATTTTTTTTTTTAAGAAAATTCAAAAAATTCTCTTAAAATACTATTTATGAAGAAAGTTCTCTTAAAATAGAATTTATGAGAAAATTTTTCTTAAAAGAGATTTTTTGAAAAAAGAGAATATTTGTAAAAAAAATCTCTTAAATCTTAAATCTCTTAAGAATTTTGAAAAAAAAATCTTAAAAAGAAATTAAAAAACATAAAAGAAAAAATTTTAAACTAAAATTAAATCTCAAGAGAGAAAAAATAAAATTTTCTGTTAACAAAAAGTTTTTTAAATGAAATTCTCTTGAAAAATATTTTATGAATCTTTTCTAAAAAAATCTTTTTTACATTTTCCCTAACAGAACACTGTCCTAAAGCAAAGCTTTAAGAGAGGTCTTTTTTAAGAGAATTCAGTGATAATAGACTCTAAGAGACTCTCACGTTTTTAGAAAAAGTTGATCTCAAAAACGTATATTTTTAATTCTTTAATTTTATATAAAAGTCCCCCAATAAAGTTTTTATTATTCTAAGATTTTTTTTTAAATTATACATTTTACTCTTAAGTTTAAATTTTACATTTTTTTAAAAGAGAATTTAATTATTTTTAATTGCCTCTTTAAAGAAAATCTTATTTTTAAAGTTTAATTTTTTTAAAAAATGTCTTGGATTCAACAGTAAATAATTTCTTCTCTTTATGAATTTATGAAAAGAGAATTTGGTGGGTCAAAACTTTAAATCTTTCATACAACATAATTTATAATTTATCGCTTTTAAAATCCCACATAATTTTCACAATAATTGAAGTTAAATGTCAAAATCCAATGGATCTTATGACATTAAAGAAATATTACACCTGTAAAATTTATCTCATTATTTATCAAAAAACTACAACCCACAAGTTTTTTGTCAAATCCGGTAGAAAGAGAATTGTTTTTTTTTACTCATTTCAGAAAATGCATCTCGTTAATTTAATTCTCTCTTTCTGTCTGTTTTCTTTTTCTTCCTCTTTACTGTCAATTGATGTTATTTTTTAATGTAAATTTCAAAATTCATAAAATTCAAATAAATCAAATTAAATAAAATTATTTAAAAATCACTCACTCACTCACTGGCTCAGTCACTGCGTCAGTCACTACACAACAATCTCTAATGACATGATAATTATTAGACAACATTTTGATTTCATTTCATTTCGTTTGATTTTGATGTTAATAATTTTTTTTATTTTGTTGTTGTTGTTGTTGTGCGTTGGCGTCATGTCATTTTCCATTGTATCACTTATTTTTTTGTTGTTAATTTTACGTACAATTTTTAAATACCAAAATCAAATCAGAAAAATCAATTAAAATTCAAATGTTACTTGAATTTAGTCAATTGTGTGTGTGTGTGTGAGAGAGAGAGATTGTACATTGTGTGATTTTTAAAATAAATTTTGTAAAAGTAAAAAAGATTTGAAAATGAAATAGTTTTTGATTAAAATTTTTTAAATTTTCAATAAATTTTGAAAATCACTTGAATACTTTTTTTTTCTTAAAAATTACTCTTTAAGAGAAAATTTTGTCCAAAAAAATATTTTATAATTTTTTTTCAGAATTTAATAAAATTTAAGACAAAATTAAATTTTCCTTTAGTAGAATTTTTTTAAATTCTCCTTTAATAGATTTTTAAAATAAAAAAACTCTTCTAAGAGAAAATTCTAATAAAACACTTTTTTAATTGAAAAATTTCATAACGTTCCATTTAAGAGAATAAACTTCTCTTTTGATTGAAAATTTTTATAAATTCTATTTTAAAAGTAAAATTTCACAAAAATGTATTTAAAAAAATTTTCATAAAATTCTCTTTAAAGAGAAAATTTCCAAAAATTTCTCTGAATTGAAAAATTTCATAAAAATGAATTTAAAATTTTGTTTTTTCATAAAATTCTTTAAAAAAAATCCAAAAAATTCTCTTAAAAGAGAAAATGTTCATAAAATTCTCTTTTAATTGAAATTTTTTTTAAGAAAACATTTTCCTAAATTTTAATTTTTATAAATTCTCTTTTAAAAGTAAAATTTCATAAAAAGTTCTTTTTATAAAAAAAATCATAAAAATATCTTTTGAGAGAAAATATTCTTAAATATGTCTTTTAGCAGAAAATGTTCATAAAAATTTCTTTTAAAAGGAAATTTTCATAAAATTCTCTTTAAAAAGAAATTTTCATAAAATGTTTATAACAATTTTCATAGCATTCTATTTAGAGAGAAAATTTTTATAAAGTACTCTTTAAGGATTAAATTTTGGTAGAATTCTCTTTAAAAAGGAAATTTTCATAAAATTCTCTTTAAAGAGAAAATTTTCATAACATTATTTTCAAAGAGAAAATTTCACATCTCTTTAAAAATTAAAGAGAAAATTTTTATAACATTATTTTTAAAGAGAAAATTTTCATAAAATTGAAATTATAGGCAATTTTCAAAATATTTTCTTTAATGAGAAAATTTTTAAAAAGTTCTCCTTAAAGAGAAAATTTCTATAAAATTTTCTTTAAAGAGAAAATTTCTATAAAATTCTCTTTAAAGAGAAAATTTCTATAAAATTCTCTTTAAAGAGAAAATTTCTATAAAATTCTCTTTAAAGAGAAAATTTCCATAAAATTCTCTTTAATGAGAAAATTTCCATGAAATTTTCTTTAAAGAGAAAATTTCCATAAAATTCTTTTTAAAAAGAAAATTTTCATAACATTATTTTTAAAAAGAGAATTTTTTTAAATCTTCTTTAAAAGGGAAATTTTTAAAAAAATTTTCTTTAAAGAGAAATTTTTTAAAACATTCTTTTTAAAGAGAAAATTTTCATAACATTCTTTTTAAAGAGACAATTTTCATAACATTCTCTTTAAAGAGAAAATTGTTGAAACATTCTATTAAAATAAAAAAAATTTAAAGCTCTCTTTAAAGAGAAAATTTTGATAAAATTCTCTTTGAAGAAATAATTTTTATTAAATTCTCTTTAAAGAGAAAATTTTCATTAAATTCTCTTTCTAGAGGATATTTTCATAAAATTCTCATTAAAGAACACATTTTAATATTTTTTGTTTTATGAGAACATTTTCAAAAAATATTTTAAGAGAAAATTTAAAAACATTTTTTTCTCTTTTTAGAAAATATTTAAATAAAATATTTCTATTAAAGAATTTATTTTTTTAAAATTATCTTTAAATAAATATTTTCTTAAAATTCTTTTTGGAGAGCAAATTTTCATAAAATTCTCTTTAAAGGAAAAATTTTCATAAAATTCTCTTTAAAATGAAAAATTAAAAAAAAAGTATTTCAAAAGAGAAAAACGTTTTCAAGCTCCATCTTCTCTTAAACTAAACTATTTTTATTAATAAAAAATTCTCTTTTAAGAAAACATTTTCATGCAGTTTTTTTTATTTTTCTAGAAAGAAATTTTTATTTTGGAATCTTTAATTTTGAATTGAATTTTTTTCACTAGAATTATGTGAATTGAGTTTTCAATATCGATTTATTTTCAAAATCATTTATTTATGTCATTTTCTTTGATGATTCTCTGATTAAGTGGCAATAAATAAATTTGGCAATCGGTTTATGGTTTTTCCCTATTTTTATCGATAAAATTTATTTATTTTTTTTTCATTCATTCAGGTCGTTATTTTTTTAAATAATTTTTCAATTTTTTTTTAAACAAATTTTTTGTTGTATGAGGAGGTTGAGGTTGTTGATTGTTAATATCTCTCTTACTCATGCTTGTTGTTGTAGTTGTTGACATTGTTGTTGTTGTTGTTGTTAATGTTAATTTTTGCATTCTCTATTCAAAGTTGCAATAATGTTCGTGTGTATAGAATTATTTTCTATAACTATTTGTCTGTCTGTCTGTCTGTCTGTCTGTCTATTTGACAGTCAGTTAAATTGTTTATTATTTTGTTTGTTTGTTCGGTTTCTAACATTTTCATACTTATTTTCCTCTTCTCGTTGTTGTTTTTGTTGGTGTTTTTTGCACACGTTTAATATTAAAGAACACTCCTCTCTTTTAAGAGTTAATTTTATTTAATTTCGTTTTGTTTGTCATTTTTTTTCTAGTTCTATTTGTTGACGTTGGGTCTGGTCTGGTTTTGTTTAACGTTTTTTGTGTCTACATTTCATTTTTTTCTGAGACTTTTGGTTTTGATTCCAAAAAAACAAGAAAAAAACATTATTTTGTTTTCCTCTATTAAAGCTGTTTTAGACGTTTTTTTTGTTGTTTCTCACTTATTGTTCTTTTTCTTTTGCGATTTTTTGCCATATTTGCTCATTGACCCCAAAAGGTGAAGTTGTATTGTTGTTATTGTTGTTGTTGCTGTTGTTTGCAAACAAACATTTTGTTTAAAACAATTTTATTTAAAATATTTGAAACCGAATTCTACAACTGAATCATTTGTTTTTATACCCTACACCATCCTACATGGTTGAGCTATTATGCGTTTGTGTTGAAGATGTTTATAACATACAGATAAAATGGTGTTATACCCACCTTTAAGTATATCGTTCGACTCATTAACACTTTCTCAGTTGATTTTACAATGTCCGTCTATCTGTCCGGCTGGTTGTCTTTGAAAACGTTGTGCACTTCAACAGTCGTAATTTTTTAAATATCTTAATGAAATTTGGTATATATTATTATTTTAGTCTAAGGACAAAGCCTTTTGAAATAAGCCTTATTCGGTCCAATATTTCAGATACCTCCCATACAAATGTCCTCCCGGAATGACGTTTTAAGCTCATAAAACTCTTAAATATAAAGCGAATTTAACAAAACTTGGTTTAAATTAGTCTTAAAATATTCTTAATCGATGTGCAAAATTTTGCGAGGGTCGATCCATTGCTTCAAATAGGTCCCATACAAACCCCCCTCCAAATATCACTTTGAAGGACACTTTGGTATTGTAATAATAATTCCTCAAATTTTGATTAATATGAGAAATTGTCATTGTGCAAAATTGTACGAGGGTCGGTGCAAAATTTCCATGTAGCATTTCAAAATACATTAATTTCACATAAATGTTAGTTTCATAATAATCGACTGCACACTTAAGAATAAATCAGAAAATAAAACTATACGAGGGTCGTCCATTATTTTGTAAATACCATTTATAACCAATATTGTGGTGTAGGGTATTACTTAGTCGGGCTTCACTTCTTACTTATTGTTGTTATAAAACTGTATCGGAAATTGTCGTTTTGGCTTACACGGGGTGTTTTTGTTTGTTGTTGTTGCCGTTAATTTTGTTAGCCACGCACAGTGCACCCAAATCGACTATTTTTGGAAATAATTCTGTACCATTTGAATTGTGAGCGATATTTTTACTAAATTTCACATGGTCAAAGCTCAAGTGTTTTCGAGTTTATTTGGTGGAAGAGAAGTCCCTATGAGGTCAGGGGCTTAGTCAGTGAATCTTTAAAGTTGACCACTTCGGGTATTATAAAAAATTCGTCAAAAATCCATTTATAAATTGAAATTGAAATCGAAATGTTAATTTATTTATAAATTTTTAAGATCAAATGACGATTTATTTCCCTTTTCTTGAAAAAATTATAAATCTGCAATTCATGACGTTTTCAGAGATACCAAATACGTGTGGCATTTGGAATCTCTTACAACGACTTAGTCTATTCAAAATTTCTTTTCTCTCAATTCATAAAAGGATTTTTTGGCATTTTTTTTTTAAATCATCATACCCGAGGTGATCAACTTTAGAGGGTCACTGATTATGCCCCTGATCATAGAGAGACTTGTGGTCCTCCAAATGAACTCAAAAACACTTCAGCTCTGACTATGTGAAATTTGATTTGGATATCTTTAATGGTTCTGAAGTTATAGAATTATTGCCAAAATATACCGATTTGAACACACTGTGACACGACGATTAGTTGTAAATTTAAATAAATAAAGTTTTTTTCTCCTTTTCTAAAGTCGATTTCCATTTAATTTGCTAAAAAGCATTTAGTGTTTGTTACCAACTAAAAACCCAGATTAAAATATACAATAAAGTAATTATTTTATAGACAATTTAATGTTTCTCTCCAACTGGAGATATTTTATGTTAATTAAAGAGAGGAGATATTGGGTGGTCTGAGAATAATTAATGGAAAGAAAATAATGTTAATTATAAACAGATTTTATAAAAGATCTGACATAGAAATTTTAATTTTAATTAAATTAAATTAAATTAAATTGTTTAAATAAAATAAAACAAATTTTCATTTTCAAACTTTAATTATGGCTGCAATTTGACTTAAAAAAATCGTATCGTAGAAATCTTCTTTTAAGAAAACTTGTTTGAAAAATGTTGCATTATGAGAAAAATCTTTAAAATTCTTTTCTTTAAGATTTTTTTAAATAAAATTTATGCCCAATTTTCGCTCAAAACTATTGATTTTTATAAAATATTTCCTTCAAAGAGACCTTAGAATTTTTTTAAGAGAAGATTTTCTTAAGAATATTATAATTCTCTTTTATACAAATTTTTCAATTTCATTTTTTCAATTTGCTTTATGCTGAAAATTATTTTTATTAAAATTTTCTCTCGAAAGACAATTTTTACAGAATTAAAAAAAGTTTATTTTTTTAGGAAAATTTTTACAAAATTCACTTTTAAAAGATAATTTTCGAAAATCTCTCTTTTAAAAAATCTCCATAATTTTCTAATAAGAGCGATTGTTTACAAAGTTCCTTTTGAGAGAAAAAAATGAACAAAATTGTTTAAATTTTTTTCCATTCAAAAACAAATTAAAACAAAAAATTACTTAAAATTTTTTTAAATTATGAATTTTTTTAAATTACACTTTTAAGAGAAAATGTTCATAAAATGTACTCTCAATTTGTTTTAAATCAAAATTATCATAAAGTTATTAAGAGAAAAATTCTACTTAAAGAAAAAACTATTTAAAGTTCTCTTTTAAGAAAACTTCTATATATATCGAGAACATTTTTTAAAATATCTCTTCTAAGAAAATAGTGTCATGAAATTATATTCTAAGAGACATTTTAATGAAATCATAAGAGAAAATATTCATAAAATTCTGTTTTAGGAAAAAAATCAATTCCCAGTTAAGAGGAAATTTCAATTTATCATTTAAGAGAAATTATACTTTCAAGAGAATTATTTCATGAAATTTTCTTTTAAAAAAATATTGTTTTTGATTTTCCTTTAAGAGAAAATATTTTTTTAAGAAAAAAATTTTTATAAAATTTTATTTAAAAAAAGTTTCATAAAATTTCGTTGAAGGAAAGAGAAAAATTTCATAATACTCTCTTTTGGGGAAATTTTATTAAAAAATAAATTACAAAATTCTCTTTAAAGAATTTTTTTTAATTATATTTGAGCGAAAATTTTCATAACTTTTTTAAGTAAATTTTCATAAAGTTCTCTATTATTTGAACATTTTTGTAATTTTCAGTTTTAAGAAAAAAATTAATAAATTTTTGTTTTTTCATTCGTTTATAAAATTTTATTGTAAGAGAATAAAAATAATGTTTTAAAATAATTAAAGTTTAATAAGAAAATTTTCTCAAAATTCTCTTTTAAGAGAAAATGTTCATAAAATTTACATTTAAGAGAAATTTTTTTAATAAATTTTTTTTATGAGAAAATTTTCATAGGGTTTTCTTTTTTTCTCCAAAAAATTCAAAATTAAATTATGAAATTTGAAAAAGAATTAAATTTTTTTATTTTTTTAGAAATTCTAAGAGAAAAAGTAATAATTTTTTTTTTTTAATTTTTATTTAATAAATTTTTTCCGAAAATTATTTTTAAGAGAAATTTCTAATAAAATTCTCTTTTAACAGAAAAAAATTAAGAAACAATTTGTAAGATAATTTTGAAAAAATTCCTTGAAGAATCCATATTCGATATTAATAGAACCGAAATTTTGAATATGATTTAGACTGATATTTTTTAATAAATTTAATTTAATTGTTTAACCCTTTGAGAACCATGTATTAGGTTATGACACTGATTGATTTCAAATTTTTATTAATTTTTTTTTAATTTTTTTAATTTTTCAAAATCGACTCATAAACCATCGAGATATCAATTCTTTCTTTAAAAATTTTGTTTCATGTGGTTGTTGTTGCTTATAAAATTATAGTTTTTGAGATATTGGCCATTCTATTTATTTTACTAATGGGTCAGAAATATTTTTTGTGGATTTTTCATTTGAAGACATAAACTCAATTGGGCCATTAGTTTCCGAGATATGGACGAAAACTTATTCTCACGCTTCTGGGGCAGCTACAGATCTGGGTGCCATGAAGAAAAATTACTAATTTTTCCTTGAATTTTTTTTTTTTTAAATTTTCAAATCGGTTCATAAATTGCCGAGATATTAAAAATTCTTTATTATCGTTGTGGTTGTTGTTGGATTTGGTATTGAAAACAATAACAAATGTAAAGCAAAATAATGTTTTCGACTTTTTGAACGTTCTATTTAAGCAGATCGGAAATAATTAGGAGAATTTTTGAGTTGAAAATATCACAGTAATCGGTCCATTAGTTTTAGAGTTATAAAGAAAAATGCATTTTCCGATATTTTGAACCTCCTATGTGGACAAAATTTTAAGGCAGAAAAATAGCTAATTTTTTTGCGAATTTTGATTTTTTTCCCATTTCGAAATCGGCTCATAAATAGCTGAGTTGTTAATTACTCTTATACATATTAATTACTCTTATACATATTAATTACTCTTATATTAATTACTCTTGTACATATTAATTACTCTTATACATATTAATTACTCTTATATTTTTATACTTGTATTATCTAAGTGAAAGCAAAAACTACTCGTGAACAAAATTTTGCATGCATATTGAGTGCTCTAGAGGATCTATGTTGACTGATATAAAGGCTAAAATAATGGCAGGCATTTTCTCTTTCTTCTACAAGTGTTAATTGAAAGCCTTTTTATAACAGGGACTTAACGTTAAATTTTACATTCGTTTCTTTAAAAAAGCCAAGGTAAAGGGTATAGAAAGTTGGGCATGACCGAATTTAACACTTTAACTTGTTATAAAATTAATTTTGATTTTAAATTTAAACAATTTTTGGCATTTTCGAAATTATAATCGAATTGTGGAACATAAGCGAAAATAATATATTTTTTTTAAATATTTTTCAAAGAGAATTATGAGGAGAAAAACTTGGAATTTTCAAATTTCTAAATTCAATTTTTCAAGAATTTTAATTCCTAAACGAAGAGAGAAGTTATGAGTCACTTTTTTTTAATTGTCTAATTAATTTCCTCATAAGTTTTGAAATATTTAAATTCAGTTACCAAAAAAAATTAACATTTCAGTCATTTAAAGGAATTTCCTAAAAGAAAAACTCAAGCGATAAACAAAATACAATTTTGCTTTATTTTTCTTTCGTCAAAAATCTTGCAAAGTCAACTTCTTTAAATCTGACCATAATTAAGGTTTAGTTTTTAATGTTGTTGTTGTTGCTGTTGCCGTTGTTGTCTGTAGCACAAAATATAAGAAATATTTTTAAGTTTCAGGTTAAAAGTCCAAAACACACATAAAGATTGCAAACATGACAAAAAAAATACAACAAATAAAAAAGGCGAAAAAAAAATAACATAAAACACGATTAAAGTCGCCTGTTTGTTGTTTGCCTTGTTGCAAGCAGGCAACAGCAATGATGACAGTCAGCCGACCAACCAGACTAGGGACGTCGGACTGGCTGGCTCTTAGGCGGTATTTGGGGGCAACAACAAAAACTACAAAAAAAAAACAAATACAAAGTATACAATTCATTTTTTACTTTATGTCTGGTTTAAGATTCGTGAAGCAAAAGGACGTTTGAAAGGGGGGTGGAAGACAGAAGAGGTACCTCATGTGGTGGCAAGTTTAGTATAGTTTTTGGCCATAAATATATTTTGTATTTGTTTTTGTTTGTTTGTTTGTTTATTTTCAAATTTAGGAAATTATGCAGCCAGTTATCGTATGAACACTTTACTTGTTTGTTTGTTACATTACATTGTTGTTGTTGTTGTGGCCATTGTTGTCCCGCCAAAAGTCTAGTCTTAATATGCCATGTATTTTCATTTTGTTTAATGTGATTTTAAATCGCTTTTCACTGATTCTCCTTTACAAAACAAATAAAAACACATAAAAATGTTGTATTAGGTAATGACGAATCTTTAAAACCCTCCACCATAAATTCGTGTATATACGTACATACAGAGTGTACGTACAAACACACTCACAAACATATAAAATATATAAAAGTTTTTTCTTATATATAACAGAGGAACATTTAATGAATCGTAAAATTAGTTATATTTTTGGATATAACTTTTGTCTACTGAACCGATTTTGTAAAATTTTGGAATGGTTATGAAGTAATATTATGGCAAAATTTCGCTATAATTTGTCGATTAATAATTGACAACTTTTTCGCTAGATCTTAAAGGTTGTTTCAGATGTCAATCTAAGTTTTTTTTTATATATACTAAACCGATTTTGCTGGTTTTAAATAGTAAACTTTAACTCAGGTCAAAGTTCATTGAGCCGTGGCAATAACTGTAGATGTGAGGGTATCAAAAACGGACAGGCATAGCTAAACAACATAGCTAAATCGACTCAGATTTTGATTTGCTGCAAAAATCTATATACATTATGGGGTCTAAGATGATTCCTTCTTAGCGTTATACATGGAATTATAAAAAGTAAACTTCTCAGGACTATAACAAATGCTCAGGTCAAAGTTCAGTGAGCTCTGTCAATTATTGTGGATGTGAGCCAGACAGAGAGATGTAGTTTAATCGACACAGATTTTGATTTAACGCATTATGGGGTTTGAGATGATTCCTTCTAAGCGTTACATTCAGAATGATAAAATTAATATTTCTATGGTGGTGGAGGGTATAAAAACAAAACACAAACACATACACAGACACACATACATATAAACGTAAATGACAATTCAAACCATTCAAAACATTTAAGTTCAAAATGTGTGCAACAACAACAACAATAACAACATCGATAACTGACTCTATTTTTTGTTTGTTCAAAAACAAGTTAAAAAAAATTCGCAAAAAGGAAGACCAAAACTGTTTTTTTATAAGAACTTGGACATAAATACCCAGATAATCGTAAATTACTAAAATACACGAATTTTTTTTCTTGAGAGTGTCGGTAAGTGATGAAGAGAGGAAGAGAAGGAGAGAGCTGCAACATTAAGGTTACATTGTTGTTGCTGTTTTGTTTAAAGCCGTTAAACAAGATGATGACTTTACCATAAATTTCGGTCTACAAAAACTGTTTTTTTTCTTTTCTTCTTTTTTTTGTTTTGTTTTCTTATTTACTCCAAGAGACGATGACAACAACTACGTTATCGTATTCTAAAGACGATAATGCAACATTGACTTTGTTGTATATATAAAAAAAAAAAAAAACGTTACACAGTGTTTTCAAATCGCTTTGTTTTGGAAATAATTTATCCCAATGAAATTTCACATATTAAGAGTTCAGATGTTTTCGGATTGTTTTGCCTTATAAATTTATGGAAAATAGCTAAATTTGACAAGAGAAAGTCGAGTTCAGGCTGAATTAACAGATCAGGGTCTAAACTTCTTACGCCAAAAATGATGACAACAACTGCTACGTTATCAAGCTCTTAAGATGACAACGACTATAAAGTATTTTTTATTTTTGGAACATTAACGAGTATAAGGTCTAACTAGATATGCTTTCAATCAATTCAGTTATATAATTTTAGTCCAATAAAGTCTTTATTTCTTAAAATATGTTTGTCGCAAGGCAAAAGCTAAATATTATGAAACACTTTGTTATATTTTAAAGTTTCCTGTTATGGAAACTCTTCTATGTAAATAAAGTGAGCAGAGAGCGAAAAAAAATAACGGTTCACATCTACTTTAGTGTTGTCAACATTAATTATTAATTTAGTGTAAACATTTGCAATTACTTGTGTTATTCTTATCATATCACAACGTAATTAGACAATAATAACATGAGTTGTTAGAGAAATTATTTGAGTAACTGTCATTCCATTATTATTGTTATTATTGTTGTTTACCAATTTTTTTAACTGTCATTTAGAAGGAGTATTTAAACTGTTTTTTTATAAATATAAATGAATATTGTTGTTGTTGTTGTGATTGCATTCACGTACAAACTTTTTGATAATAAATTTTATTTTATTATTTTCTTTTTTTATTGTTGTTTGTTTCATTTACGATATTTTAGACTGACTGAACTGGCTGTGCCTAACTGCCTGCCTGCCTGCCTTATTGTTTTGATTGTTCAATGGCATTTCAAGTTTGTTAATAATGATTTGTGTGTGGTTGTGTGTGTGTGTGTAGCAAAATATCTTTTTTGGCGCATTCATAATGTGTTTGTATGGGTGTGTTTGTGTGTTTCAGTTCCTCCAGTTTTCATACAAAGTCAAGAGACATTAACCGGTCGGTTGCTTCGACAATGGCTAAACCAGTTCTGGTGTTTTTGTTTTTGGTTTTGTTTTTGTGATTTTTTTTTTTTTGGAATTTTATATTGTTGTTTATTTCTGGGGAAGACAGGTCTGTTATTTTGTTTAGTTTATTATTTTTTTGTACCCTAAAAAAAAAATCAACCACCACTAAGTGCACAAAGCTTGTTATTGTTGTGTTGTGATCATATGAAAGCGTTTCTTTTTTTTTTTTTTTTTTTTGTTATGAACTGTAATAAAATATTTAAGGATTTCCATGAACCCTCTTTTGTTTAAGTGAATCTTTTTTTTGGCGTTTTAAATTATTTCAAAAAGGGTTTGATTATGTCATCGTTAAAGATTTTTTGGCTACTTTTTGATCAAGTGACCTTTTAAAACATTTTCAATAAACCCCAACTTGGTCCCACAAAAAATGGCTAAGCATTCAAAGGTCAGCGTCAAAATGTTTCCAGAGTTATTAAACAGTTCCAGGAGAACTTATTCGTTGTATAAGGAATAGTCCACATGATGTTTCTAAAGCCAAAAAATATAAAGTATTTTAAAAAGAGAGAGGGAGGGTCAGCTCAGTACTTGAACTATACAGGTTAAAAACAATTAAAGCTTAAAAGGTTCCTGACAAGAACTCTGCTAAAACTTTAGAGCCCAAAGAACAGGGCACAGAAATTTAAGTCAAGTTTTCTGAAAAAAATTGTACACTTTTCGCAACTTCTTGGTCAAACATTTTCTGTGATTGATGTTCGAAGGAATGTCAGAGAAAAGTTTAGGACCCATAAACAGTCTATATATTTCAGCAAGTTGTTAGTATGGAAAACAATATGGAGTTGTGCAAAAGAAACCGACCTCTAAGCATACCGAACACATCCTGCTTCCATTCATAAGATTTCATAATGTGTCCACTTATTTTTGACCTGATTTGATATCCTGTGACAATGGTAAACAAGCCAATAATGTGGTCACTGTACTAAGAGACGTAAATCCTCCAAACTGCCCGGAGTTAAGGCCAGTTGGGCTCTCATTTTAAAAGATAATTAAAGAGTACAATAAATGTGTCCAAAAGCGTAGTAGATTTTAAACGGATGTGGACTACCTGTTCGAGCAAAGCGATAGAAAGCACTATTAAAACGTTAATGGAAAGCTTTCCGAAAAAGGTTCAAAATTTTATCACTAGCGATTCATCACTAGTGATTAAATCTCTAAATATTTTTGTAAATCTATAATAATTTCAATAAAGAGAGCTGTAAGTCTAGCCGCTGTGCTTTGCTGCTTAAAAATTCTTCTCAGTCCTAGATCTCAAAGGAAATTTCAGAAATCACAACGTATATAAAAATAATTTTCATGTGACGGGGAGTTTGCCAAATCTCTCTGCTTGGTGTTGGGGGTACACCTCTCTCTGGTCCTCTCCATCCTACATTTTGTAAAGTAAACCCCCTTCATGAGGAAGTGTTTGAGAACAAAAGTGAAAATTCAGGCTGTTGTAGTTCTAAAGATATTGGATAATCAATATTTTTTATAGGACCTGGCCCTTTCCGTCCTACGTTTTATACAGTAAAACCATTCCTTGAGGCAGTAGTAGAAACCTTCGCTTTTATAGTTCTTTAGGTATTCGATAAGCAAGATTTGCTTTGTATGGGAGAGTACCCCTCCCCATGGAGATTTTTTGAGCCCATATTACTTTCGGGTATATTGAGACTATTTGGGGAATATATTATAAAAATTTTACATATATATGTATGTTTAGAATTTTTCAATCTCACTCCTTAAGTATTTTGAAGCCTAAATTTATGATAATTATTTCCCCCTTTTTTTCACTCTTTTTTTTTCGTTGCCAACTTGTCAGTTTAAATGAAAGATGCCTTCAAAATGATTATGATCTTGTTTTTTCCATTGAAAAATTTCTTTTCTATTTATTTCGTTTGCTTTTCGAAAAGAAAAATATGAAAAATATTTTTATTTTTATTTTTAAATTGTAATTATTTTAAGAGTTTTATTGCGTGCAACTTGCGATTATAAATGTGTAGCAGCAATTAAAAGCAAAAACTAAATATTTCTTATATTTTTTTATGAAAGAAAAAAAAAGGCTAAAAACGGTCTAAAACTAAGAAAACTTATCAAAATGTGTTTGTCCGTTTGTCTGTATTTCTGCCTGTCTTACAGCTGATAATCAGATAAATTTATAATTCAGTTTATAAAAATCAACAAAGTAAATTTTAACAAAAAAAATAATTCTTGATGAAAAACGAAGAAGAAAAAAAAAACGGATTTGATGAATAATTTTTTGAAATGATTTTCTTTCTTTCTTATGATTAAAATTAAATTTTCTAGAGTAATAATAAAGAATATTAATGCTTAAGTAATAAAGATTAAAGAGAAAAAAGGGGAAAATGGGAAGAAGTTGTTACCAAGATGGACATTGAAGTTGATGATAATAAAAATAAATAGAAATTATCATAAGAAGTGAAGAAAATTGATTTACTTAAAGTCTAGACCATAGAGAAGGTTATAGTTTAGGGAATTAAGTGAAGTCTATTCTAATCTCTAGTCAAATTAAAGCTTAAACCATAATTTACATTCTGCAATATTTGTTTATTAAGAAAAAGAGCTAAATATTGAATGAAACATTTTGTTATATATAAAAGTTTTCTATTGTGAAAACTTCAACAATTTCAGCCAGAAGAGAAAAATTTCACTTGTAATAATCAAAAATCTAAACAAGAGATTAAATTTTAGTCTAGAGATTAAACTAGATTACAGTTTAGATTGTTATTTAGTCTAATTATTCCATTAAATCAATTAATTATTTACTGTATTATCGATTTAAGTGGAAAAAAGCTAAATATTATGAAACTCTTTATTGTATGTAAAAACTTCTTTTTGTGAAAATAACGAGTGACATCGAAAAAATTCTTAACATGTATATCTGCTCTATATATAATAGGATATATGTATGTATGTATGTATGTATGTATGTATGTATGTATGTATGTATGTATGTATGTATGTATGTATATATGTATGTGTGTATGTATGTATGTATGTATGTATGTATGTATGTATGTATGTTTATATGTAATGTATATACTCTAAAACGCACGGGTCAATTTTGATGAAATTTTCACAGAATCATTTCAACATGCCCGAAAGTAACAGAGGCTATAAAAATGTCCGAAAGGGACAGGGGGAGGAGTACCCTTCATATAAAGCAAATATTGATTATCGAATATCTTAAGAACTACAACAGCGAGAATTCTCAAATTTGATCCCAACAATTTTCTTAGGGAACAATTTAACCTGACAAAACGTAAGGACGGATTAAATTATTTAGAGGGGTACCGCTAGTATAAAACAAATATCGATTATTAAATATTTAAAGAACTTTAACAGCGAGAGTTCGCAAAATTTATTCTCAGCTACTTTCTGAAGGTAATGTTTTACTGGAGAGAACTTTGAACGGATAGGACCAGGGGGAAGGGTACCCTCATACAAAGCAAATGTTGGTTATTGAACCCACATACAAAGAGAACTTAAATTACTAAGAATCTATTTAAATCGTTGGATAATACAACACTATTTGCTTAGGGCCAGCAATGCCCTAACTAGTGATGAAATTTTAAACCTTTGAACATGTAGTCGTCCATTTTCACTATTGGACACCTTTTTTCTTTAATTCTATTTTAATAAGGGTCCAATATATCTCCACTGGCCAAAGTTCCGGATAGTTTGGTGGATTTACCTCTCTAGGTAAACATATTATATTATTGTTCTTGTATCATTCATATTTTG
This sequence comes from Cochliomyia hominivorax, assembly GCA_004302925.2. NCBI lineage: Eukaryota > Metazoa > Arthropoda > Insecta > Diptera > Calliphoridae > Cochliomyia > Cochliomyia hominivorax. Next base: position 20,242,584 of record PYHX02000158.1, read on the forward strand.
CCTCGCAATTGCCGGGAGCACCTACATTATCAATAATTTTCCGTACAAATTGTCCGAGAACTGAACTAACCGGGTAGAATATAGTTCTACCATCTAGACTAAAATCTAGCCTACAAGCTAGACAACAAATTAGACTAAAGTCTAGACTATTAAACTAAATTATCGACTAATGGAAATTTCTGATCTTCATTGTTCTTTTCTGTGCTATTTTTTCAATCTCTTCTGCAACATGTTCGTTAACACATTAGAGAATCTTGTTAAGGAATTTTTATTAAAAACACTTTCTGTGGTGTGTGTGTGTCTGTGTGTGTGGTGTGTATGTGTGTTAGTGTTTTTTTAATGATTTTAAATTTTATTTTAATATAATAAAACGCACTGTTTCAAATTGTTGCAACCAACTGAGAATAAGAATGACTGCACTGTGAATTTAAGATGCAACAACACGCACTTAATTAACGTTTGCAATAATAACAATAACAACAATAACAACAACAATTACAATTACAATTACAATGTTTTATTTTTGTTAAAAAAAAACTTCAAAAATTTATTTGCTTTTTGTAAGTGTGTGTGTGTGTACACGTTCATTTGGGGCTGCCACAAAACTTTGTTTGTAATATTATTGCAACTGCAACATCGCACTCTCTCTCTCTCTCTCCCTCCCTCCATCTCTCATATAAATAAATAACAACTAAATGGCATATTTTAATTGTTATTAATGTTTATTTGTTTTGTCGTTGTTGTTACTGTTTATTTTCCTCTTTTTCTTTGCAAATTAAGTTCTAGACAAAGTTTTTTTTTCATTTTGTCGTTGTTGAAGTTGCAGTTGAAAATGTTCACAGAGTTTTCTGAAAATGTTGACGGTTAGTTTTTTTTGTGTTGCATGCAATTGTAAGTTCCCTTTGCAACAATGTATTTGTTATACCCTCTACCACTACAAGTGGTGAAGAGGGTATACAAACTTTGTCATTCTGTGTGTAGTGCTAAGAAGGAATCATCTCAGACTCCCCCAAAATGTTTAAAACAAATTAGGAGTCGATTTAGCTGTATCCATCTCTCTGTCTATTATTGGCACGCTCACATCTACAAAAATTGACAGAGCTCAATGAAATTCGGTCTGTGTATTTGTTATAATTCTGAGACATTTCCTATTTAAAAGCAAATTATATTTAAAGATATAGACCGATATCTGAGGCAACCTCTAAGTTGAAACAAAGAATTTTCGTAAAATTTTCAATTATAAATCGACAAATTAGAATGAAATTCCTATAATCGGTTCCTATAATCGATTCAGTAGAGAAAAAGTTATAGTCAAATATATAACTTCTTGTGTTCTATTTGAGGAAATATTTTTATATACGTCTGTGAGTGTATGTGTGAGTGTGTATGATACATAATGTACTTACTTCACACACATTTGTGTTGGAGGGTGTTAGAGATTCGTCATAGCCGATTATTAATTTTATTTTTTTGTAATTTTAAGTGTAACAACAATAAGAGACAATAAAACGTTTTAGCGTAAAATGTAAAGAAAAATTAAATAAAAATTCAAATAAAAAAAATCCAACTAGAACAACAACAAATAAAATAAAAATTAAAAAAAAATATTTATAGAGGAAAACAACACAAAAGTCTCTTTGTAAAGCAAAAATAAGAGAGAAAGACCACACCGTTTGTTGAGTTGAAGGTCTACAACCTTAGAAATGTCGGAAATAGAGACGACTGCAACTAAATAATAAAAAAAATGCGCGCAAAAAAAAACTATAAGAAAATATATTCAAACAATTTAATGTAAGAGTGTGTGTGTGTGATTGCAAACACATTCCCATTGCAATGCTAATATAGCAGTTGAGGCATAATGCAACAAAAAAAAAGGCCGGCGCACATGGCAGCACAAAATTTTATAATATTTGCAAAAATTTTTGCCACATAAAAGTACAGAAACTTAGAAAAAGAACAAGTAAGAATGCTAATATAACGAATATTCAGCACCCTTCACCACAAATGCAAGTCAAGTTAATACGTTAATACGTTTTGTATATACACACTCACACCTACAATCACAAATGTATATAAATTTTAAAGATTTTTCAGATAGAGAGACGGACAAACAGACAGACAAACAGACAGACAAACAGACAGACAGACAGACAGACAGAGAGACAGTCATAGTTATATCGACTCAGATTTAAATTCGATGCAGGAATATATATACATTTCGAGATCTGAAATGATTCCTTTTAAGCGTTGCATACGGAATGACAAATTTGTCATATTCCCTTTTCGCCACATGTGCTGGTGGAGGGTATAACAAAAGTGGGGAAGAAAAATTTAAATGCGTTTTTAGAAATATGCATCAGTGTAGTGTTATTGCATAAAAATTATTTCTTTCAAATTTATTTAAAACAACAACAACAACAAATAAACAAACAACAACATATGTTTAGGTTTTTTTCAATTCTTTTTTCTTCACATTTTTTATTCTTCATTATGGGGAGTTATTTGTTTAAAAAAAACCAACAACAACATTTGCAACAAACTAAAGAAGAGATAAAAACTTCTTGATATCAACTAAATCTCTGAAGAGTTAAACCAAAACCAAAAAAAAAAAAAAACAAAACCATAAGAGAAAAATAATTTAAAAAAGGAGTTTTAATTTTCATAAAAAAATTATTAATACAAAACGAATTTACTAATTTTATTATATAATTCCAAAGAGATCGCACGAAAAATGGTGCTGAATGTGTTTGTTGTTATGGAAACTTTGTGTTCAGTTTAAATTCAGTTCTAGTTTGGTTCTAGTTGAGTTCTTGTTCAATTCTAGTTCATTTGTATTTCAGTTCTATTTCAATTCTGGTTCAATTCTAGTTCAATTCTGGTTCAATTCCAGTTCAGTTCTAGTTCAATTCTAGTTCAATTCTGGTTCAATTCCAGTTCAGTTCTAATTCAATTCTAGTTCATTTGTATTTCAGTTCTATTCAAGTTCTGGTTCATTTCTAGTTCATTTCTAGTTCAATTCTAGTTCAATTCTGGTTCAATTCCAGTTCAGTTCTAGTTCAATTCTAGTTCAATTCTGGTTTAATTCCAGTTCAGTTCTAGTTCAGTTCTAGTTCAATTCTAGTTCAATTCTGGTTTAATTCCAGTTCAGTTCTAGTTCAATTCTAGTTCAATTCTGGTTCAATTCCAGTTCAGTTCTAATTCAATTCTAGTTCATTTGTATTTCAGTTCTGGTTCATTTCTGGTTCATTTCTAGTTTAGTTCTAGTTCAGTTCTATTTTAATTCTAGTTCAGTTCTAGTTCAGTTCTGCTTCAGTTCTAGTTTAGTTCTAGTTCAATTCTAGTTCAATTCTGGTTCAATTACAGTTCAGTTCTAATTCAATTCTAGTTCATTTGTATTTCAGTTCTATTCAAGTTCTGGTTCATTTCTAGTTTAGTTCTAGTTCAGTTCTACTTTAATTCTGGTTCAATTCCAGTTCAGTTCTAGTTCAATTCTAGTTCAATTCTGGTTTAATTCCAGTTCAGTTCTAGTTCAATTCTAGTTCAATTCCAGTTCAGTTCTAGTTCATTTCTAGTTCTATTATTTTAATTAAAAAAAAATCCATTGAAATCTTTATAAAATTTCATCGAAAATAATAATTTAATTCTCGTAGTGACAAAAAGCTAAATGTTATGAAACACTTTGTTCTATAGTAAAGTTTCCTGTTATGAAAACTTTGTTTTATAAATAAACAAGAGAGAAGCAGAATGTTAGACTCATGTCAATTAAATAATTATTATTATTAAACATTTAATATTTTATATTTATGGTTTCTTATCTGTAGGGTGTCTTAAATCACTTACTCCGCTTTTAGGCTTCTTGAATGTGAAGAAAACAAAAAACATAAACAAACTCTAGGATTTTAACCAAAAAGTTATAGATTTCTATGTACTGCAAAGAAATACACCTGTCCAAGCATGCAATCTGACATTTAGATTTTATTTGAATGTTTTTTTTTCGTTTGTTTGTATTTATTCCATTTCAAGGTACTCTACATCAAAAAAGAGGGGAATAGAAGAAAGTATTAATTTGTTAAGAAAAAATTAATTTAGTTTAAAACTACGAAATACTTTTCATCACGACAGTTGCATTTCGTTTGAATACTTAACCTTAATTTCGCCTCAATGCAAAATATTCAGCAAAACGTTAAATTTCATAATTTCAATTTCACCACTATTTATTTTTTACCATTTTACTCGAATTTCACCACTAAACTAAATTTAATTTAAACATGCAAAAATAAATTTCCACTACATATTTTTAAAATCCACTTCATTTTAAAAATTCACCACTAAATAAAATTTTCTCCAATATATTATAAATTTCACCACTAGGAAATTTTTACCTCAAAATTGAAATTTTACCACAAAATTTTTTTCCATTAAACAATTGAATTTGTTTTGATATTATAAAAAATTTTCACCACAAAAAAACTTGTAATTTTGACCTGAAAATTTTAATTTCAGCATGAAACTAAATTTCTTTTCAAAAATGTTATTTTTAAAACTAAAAGAAATTCTAAACTCTCCTTTTCGCTACTTAAGTCGATTTCACCACTGAATTGCTTTTTTTAACAATTAAACTTGTTTTTGAACAACTAAACTTGTTTTTCACCTCTTAAAGAGATTCTCACCACTAAACAAATTTTTCACAGTTAAACTAGTTTTTACCACTAAACAAAATTTTTGCCTGTGAATTAGTTTTTCGCTATTATCTCCAATTTGTTTCCCTTTCAATTCGTTTTTTATCTGAACTATAATTTTAACTGAAAATTATATTATTTTTTCCACTTATTTTCACCACTGATGAATGTCTTCACCACAAAACTTGTTTTTCACCATTGAATTCTTATTTGATCTCTTAATATGATTTTCACCTTTAAATTAGATTTCACTTTCAAAATAAATTTTCACCACTAAATTTTTTTTCACCACAAAACAAGTTTTACATCTTTTAATTAGTTTTTAAACACTAAATTTGTTTATCAACACTAGATTAGTTTTTCACCACGAAATACGATTTTCACCACGAAATACGATTTTCACCACTAAACTAGTTTTTCACCACTAAATACGATTTTCACCACTGAACTAGTTTTTCACTACTTATTAGATTTTCAACTCTAAATGCGTTTTTCACCACTAAGCAAAGTTTTTTTTAGCACTCAATCTTTTAAACTTTTTTTCTGAAAAAGAAAAAATTATTGACTTCGAAATGTAGTTCCCTCTTTAGATTCGTTTTAACCTTATTTTTTCTATTTAATTATTTTATTGTTGTTGTAGTTGTTGTTGCTTATTATTCATTTCTATAACTGGATCACCAAACAGCTTGTATGAAATAAGTTCTTTCTTCTAATAACAACAACAACAACAAAAACTGAATAAAATGAAAGAAAATATTATTAAAAGGGGGTCTCTTTATTTAACTTGGTTTATGGTTTTCAAATGAACTAACAAACAACAACTGTTCCTTCCTAGCAATTGTTAAAAAGCTCTATTGCATTATTCTGTGGCAAACAACAACAAAAACAACAGAAAAAGTATTAGTAAAAGTTACAGATGCTGATTGTTTGCTATATAAAATGGCTCTGGCTCTTTACTTCTTATTAAGTACTCACTATAGTTTTTTTTGTTTAGTTAGTTAGTTGTTACCACACTTGCACTTCAACCAGCAGCAGCAGCAGATGACTTCCTTTATAGAGCCTCTATGGGTTTTTTTATGACTACCGGTTAAGGGGTCGCTTGTTCATGTGTCTCCTTATAGCTGCTGTTGGTGCTGTCTGTTGATTTTGATTCCATAATCAAATAAATAAGCATTTGCAAATGTCAGACAGTCAGTCATTCAGTCTGTCAGTCAGTCGTTCTCAAATAAAGCTAAACAAGCAGCTAAGTGATCGTCAGACCAACCGTTCGTTTGTTTGTTTGTTGCTTCGGTCATCTATTTAGCCAGTCATTTACTCATTCATTTTGTTTTTTATTTTTCCTATGAGGTCTGTCAGTCACTCATTTTTAAGAAATAAAAAAAAAGAAAACTAGAAAAAAATATATTTTTAAACGGAAACGGACGTGCTATAAACCTATTGCATGTTGCTGTTGTTGTTGTAGTAGTAATTTGGTTAAATAATTAAATATATTCTGGTTAATTTTTATAATTACAAAAAAGTTTTCTATATGAATTAATGTTTTTTTAATTTTATTAATTTACTAGCTTTTACCCGGTGCGCTTTGCAGCATAAAAATTCTGCTCTCAACCAGATCCTATTCGTCCTACTTTGTACTCAATAAAACAGTTCCTTAAGAAAGTGATTGGGACTACTTTTAGGAATTCTCGTTACAATAGTTCTTTAGATATTTGAAATTAAATTTGGTTTTTGATAAGGGATTATCATCCCCACCCAGATTCTATTCGTCCTACATTTTGTCCAGTGAAATGGTACCTGTAAAAAGTGCTACGGATCACATTTTATAACTCTTGCTTTATTATATTTGACAATTAAAATTGGTTTTGTATGGGGCTACCTCTTTCCCTGATCCTATCCACCCTATATTTCTTAGTAGAGCTGTCTCATGGTATATTTTTTGTGGCATAAAGCTTTTGCTGGAAGAATTAATTAGATATTTGAAAGATATATTTGGTTTGCAAGGGGGCCACCTCTCCCCCTGGTCCTACATGTCCTATATTTTTACCAGTAAAGCTGTTTTATAGCAACATGCCATAAAATTGTCATAAAATATAAGACTCTCGCTGTAATAGTTCTAAAGATATTCCATAATTAGTATTTGCTTTATATGGGGTTAACCCCTCCCCCTGGTCCTATAGAAATTCGGATACATTGTGATAATTCTATGAAAATTACATATATACATACATCCAATTTTATATATAAATAGATTTCTAAATTTTTTTTCCCTTCAATATTGTGCAAATCGAACAAATGAATAATGAAAATTAATTAATTCAAACAAATTCCGTTTGGTGACCAAACAAACTTTTTAACTGAGACTGTACTCTTAGAACTGTCTTTCTGTCTGTCTGTCTGTCTGTCTGTCTGTCTGTCTACAATTTGAAGGTTATTTGTTTTTTTTTCTAGTCTTTTTTTTTTATGGCAAAAAATCAAAATCTATTCAGAATATTTTCAAATCAAAAATTCTGTAATAAAATTTTTAATTATTTATTATTTCTGTATTCAAGATTTAATAACCGGTTTGTTTGCTAATGTTTGTTTCTAAATGAATAATTAAACAAAATATTTGTATTTGAATGGAGGAGTCTTTAATAGTTTATTTTAGTTCCATGGAGCCCTGTCTTTTATGAAAATTTATTCATTAATTTTTTTCTTACTTTTAATTTATTTGTTTTTATTGTTTTAAATTATTTCTAGAATTTTGTTATTGTTGCATTATTTTTTTTCTGTTCACTAAACGACAACTCAGCATGAAATTAAAATAAATTAGAAAAACGTATCTTTTCTTTCGTTTCCATTAGAATAAATCATTTTTTCATACACCCACTGAAGGTATTTTGAAAAAATCAATATTAAAATTTACTAAAAAAGGGTTTTTAATATTTTTGAAATATTTTTTTTTTAATAAAAGGAAAATTTAGTTCAGTTTTAGTTCAGTTCTAGTTTAGTTCTAGTTCAGCTCTTGTTCAGTTCTAGTTCAGTTCTACTTCAGTTTTACTTCAGTTCTAGTTCAGTTTTTGTTCAGTTCTAGTTAAGTTCTAGTTCAGTTCAGCTCCAGTTCAGTTCTAGTTCAGCTCTTGTTCAGTTCAAGTTCAGTTCTACTTCAGCTCTTGTTCAGTTCTAGTTCAGTTCTAGTTCAGCTCTTGTTCAGTTCAAGTTCAGTTCTACTTCAGCTCTTGTTCAGTTCTAGTTCAGTTCTAGTTCAGTTCTAGTTCAGCTCCAGTTCAGCTTCAGTTCAGTTCTACTTCAGTTCTAGTTCAGTTTTTGTTCAGTTTAAATTCAGTTTAAATTCAGTTCTAGTTCAGTTCTAGTTCAGCTCTTGTTCAGTTCAAGTTCAGTTCTACTTCAGCTCTTGTTCAGTTCTAGTTTAATTCTAGTTCTGCTCTTGTTCAGTTCTAGTTCAGTTCTACTTCAGTCTTAGTTCAGTTCTAGTTCAATTCTAGCTTAGTTCTACTTCAGTTTTACTTCAGTTTTTGTTCAGTGTAAATTCAGTTCTAGTTAAGTTCTAGTTTAGTTCAGCTCCAGTTCAGCTTCAGTTCAGTTCTACTTCAGTTCTAGTTCAGTTTTTGTTCAGTTTAAATTCAGTTCTAGTTCAGTTCTAGTTCAGCTCTTGTTCAGTTCTAGTTCAGTTCTAGTTCAGCTCCAGTTCAGCTTCAGTTCAGTTCTACTTCAGTTCTAGTTCAGTTTTTGTTCAGTTTAAATTCAGTTTAAATTCAGTTCTAGTTCAGTTCTAGTTCAGCTCTTGTTCAGTTCAAGTTCAGTTCTACTTCAGCTCCTGTTCAGTTCCAGCTCAGTTCTACTTCAGTTTTATTTCATTTCGAGTTCAGTTCAAATTTAGTTTTATTTCAGTTCTAATTAATTTGTAGTTCAGTTCTAATTCATTTCTAGTTTAGTACAGTTCTAGTTCAGGTTTTCTTCAGTTGTAGTTCAGTTCTAGTTCTAGTAGTTTAGTTGAAGTGCAGTACTAATTAAGTTCAGTTTTATTTCAGTTCTAGTTTATTTCTCGTTCAGTTCTTATTCAGTTCTTGTACAGTTCTTAAAAAAGTTCTTTTTAGTAGTTTTTGTAATAAAAGAAAAAACGTTTCTAAAAACATTTATAGATTTTTCTGATGTTTTTATCAATTTTAATCAATCTTTTAATTAGATAATCTAAACGAAGTAAAGAAAAAGAGAATAAAAATAAAATAACTAAATGTTATAGAACATTAACCAGGGGAGTGGACTAACTATTAATTACGTTTATAGGAGAGAAAAAAACATTGACCCAAAGCGAATTGAAAGTACTCTATACAACTTTTTTAAATCACTGTCTTAGTTTTATGAAAACGAAAGAGCCTGCAAAATTATTAAAAATTTCGTCTCTGCCCAACTCAGGTGAATTCGCCTTCGATAATTTTTCTTTACCCAAAAAAAAAAAAAATGCAATAGACATCTTTTCCAATAAAAAGATAAAAAACCGAACAGAACTTTTTTAATTTAACACAACAACAGCAACAGCAACAAGAAAACAAATCAATACAACAACATATAAATATTACAAAAATGCAAAAAAAAGTTATAGTTGAGTGTTGAGTACAACAACTAAGAAGAGAAGATTGCAATCTTTTATTGAAAACAGCAACAACAACGAGAAATAATTGTGATAAATGAAAAAAAGCGAATAAAATATTAAAATTGTCTAATATACACATACACACAAACACCTACAAATAAACATCTACTGAAACTGATAAACATAAAAACTGTCTGGGCTAAAACGTCAAAGAGAAGACAAATAAATAACAAAATGCCGACTTTAAAGAAGATGATGACGATAACGACGACGGCGGCAGTAGCAAAAAAAAACGACAACGGTTGCAACAATAAAAACAAACACAAATTTAACAAAAACAAATGATTTTGATTTTTTTTGGATTAAATATTTAAAACAAAAAATATATAAAAACACACATACAAACACTTGTTTTCATAACCAAAATATTCTCAATAACTAAAAAAAAAATTCTTTGAGAGTGTTATGTGGAGTGAAAGAGAGGACATCTGAGAGGGAAGGAGTTAAAAATTAAATTAACATTAAAATACCAACAAAAAGAAAGAACAAAATTTTTAGCTGTTAATCGAGACACTAAAAGAAAAACAAAAACAACAATTAAAATAAATATTAATAAAAACAAATACAAATGAAAACACTAACAAAAAGCAAAATAAAGCAAAACAAAACAAAACAGAAAAAAGCTCAAGGTAAATAACTAATCTTTTTAACAATAATAAAAAAAACTAATAATAATATTTTTGTTAAATTATTTTCGCGTATTAACTAAAGAATTTCACGTATGAGTGAAACTAATCGTTTGAAAATTAAAAAAAAACAATATATTTATATATATTAAATATAACAAAAACAATAACAATAATATTAAGAATCAGAAGAAAGTTTCCTTTCTTTTTGTTTTTGTTAAAAAAAAATTATTAGAAAATCAAATTTACAAAATGAATTATTAAGAGAGAGAGAGAAAGAGAGAGAGAAGAGTGTAAGAGAAGAGAAAAACTAAATGTTCATAAATATAAAGATGTCATTCAAATGCAATCAGACATACATTCAGAATAAATTTATAAACTTAATTTAAATACCGATAATTCTACATTCCAATGTTGGTTTTATAACCTCCACCACTATAAGTGGTGAAGAGGAACTATGACCTATTAGTATAGGTCATTCTGTGTGTAATGCTTAGAAGGAATCATCTTAGACCCCATAATGTATATTAATATTCTTGTATCAAATCAAAATCTGATTCGATTAAGCTATATCCGTCCGCCTGTCTGTCCGTCAGTCTATCTGTTGTTGGCACGCTCACATCCATAAACTGAGAAGTTTATTGTTTAAAACCAGAAAAATCGGTTTAGTATACGAAAAGATATAGATTGATATCTGAAGTAACCTCTAAGTTCAAGCGAAGAAATTGTCAATTATAATCGACAAATTGGAACGAAATTTTTCCACAATATTGAGCTTTTTGTACTTCATTATCATTTCAAAAAATATCAAAATCCGTTCAGTAGAAAAAAATTATAGCAAAAAAATATAAATGATTTTACTTCTATAAATGTTTGTGTGAGTGGTGTATGTACAAAACATAACGTATTTACTTAACACATATCTGTTGTGGAGGGTATTAAAGATTCGGCATTCGGTCGAATATGTCATTAATTGTTTTATTAATTGTTTGTTCTTGTTGTTGTTAATTATTGTTAAATATTATTTGTATTGTTGCTTTTGTTGTTGCCATTGCTGTTTTACAATTTTGGAGGCACGTCTACTTTTCAAATAAAACAATAATTTATTTAAAAAAATTTTTTTTCGCAAAACAATAAATTGTTAATTTGTTTTTAGTTAATGACTAACAAAAAAGTTAAAATCAATAATAAAAATAAAAAATGGCAGCTATTTAAACAAATTTGTTTCATATTTTATCTTAAAAAAATTTTATCAAAATTTCCACATCTTTTATCTCGTGAGATCTTTTATTTTTTTTTATTTATTTGTTGGAAAATTTGGTTTATAATAATTTTTCAATAAAATAGTAAAGTTATCGATAACTTTTCTATAGAAGTTATTGATCACTTTTCTATAGAATAGTAAAAGTTATTGATCACTTTTCTATAGAATAGTAAAAGTTATCGATAACTTTTCTATAGAATAATAAAGTTATCGATAACTTTTCTATAGAATAATAAAGTTATCGATAACTTTTCTATAGAATAGTAAAGTTATCGATCACTTTTCTATAGAATAGTAAAGTTATCGATCACTTTTCTATAGAATAGTAAAGTTATCGATCACTTTTCTATAGAATAGTAAAGTTATCGATCACTTTTCTATAGAATAGTAAAGTTATCGATCACTTTTCTATAGAATAGTAAAGTTATCGATCACTTTTCTATAGAATAGTAAAGTTATCGATCACTTTTCTATAGAATAGTAAAGTTATCGATCACTTTTCTATAGAATAGTAAAGTTATCGATCACTTTTCTATAGAATAGTAAAGTTATCGATCACTTTTCTATAGAATAGTAAAGTTATCGATCACTTTTCTATAGAATAGTAAAGTTATCGATCACTTTTCTATAGAATAGTAAAGTTATCGATCACTTTTCTATAGAATAGTAAAGTTATCGATCACTTTTCTATAGAATAGTAAAGTTATTGATCACTTTTCTATAGAATAGTAAAGTTATTGATCACTTTTCTATAGAATAGTAAAGTTATTGATCACTTTTCTATAGAATAGTAAAGTCATTGATCACTTTTCTATAGAATAGTAAAGTTATTGATCACTTTTCTATAGAATAGTAAAGTTATCGATAACTTTTCTATAGAATAGTAATGTTATCGATAACTTTTCTATAGAATAGTAAAGTTATCGATAACTTTTCTATAGAATAGTAATGTTATCGATAACTTTTCTATAGAATAGTAATGTTATCGATAACTTTTCTATAGAATAGTAATGTTATCGATAACTTTTCTATAGAATAGTAATGTTATCGATAACTTTTCTATAGAATAGTAAAGTTATCGATAACTTTTCTATAGAATAGTAAAGTTATCGATAACTTTTCTATAGAATAGTAAAGTTATCGATAACTTTTCTATAGAATAGTAAAGTTATCGATAACTTTTCTATAGAATAGTAATGTTATCGATCACTTTTCTATAGAATAGTAAAGTTATCGATCACTTTTCTATAGAATAGTAAAGTTATCGATCACTTTTCTATAGAATAGTAAAGTTATCGATCACTTTTCTATAGAATAGTAAAGTTATCGATCACTTTTCTATAGAATAGTAAAGTTATCGATCACTTTTCTATAGAATAGTAAAGTTATCGATCACTTTTCTATAGAATAGTAAAGTTATCGATCACTTTTCTATAGAATAGTAAAGTTATCGATCACTTTTCTATAGAATAGTAAAGTTATCGATCACGTTTCTATAGAATAGTAAAGTTATCGATCACGTTTCTATAGAATAGTAAAGTTATCGATAACTTTTCTATAGACTAGTACAGTTACCGATAACTTTTCTGTAGTATAGTAAAATAATTAATATTTTTTTTTAATTTGTTATCGATAACTTTTCTATATATTATGCTGTTTTTCTTAAATTTTTTAATGTCGTTAATTCATATTTTCTTTTAATTTGAACTTTAGAATGACCTTGTGGTCTCTAATATAAAAATCAAATATTATTGCAAAAATAATAATACAATTAAATAATCTACAAAAAGAAGAAGAATAAATAAACAAAAATATTGTCGAATGCACTGAGATATTTTAAATAAATATTCATGGGTGTTGTGACACACACATACACAGTCAGACATGTACAAATACACATATAATTTGCAAAATATTTACATTTCCTTTTGAAATGTAAATTTTATATAAAAATAAGGTTTTTGAATTTGTCACAATTACAATAAACAACAACAATGACGATAACAATAAACAAATTATAAAAATATATATTGAATAAATAAATAAGGAGAGAATTGAAAAGAAATATTGAAATGAAAATAATTCAGGGAATTTTGAATGAGATTTTAAAAATTTAAAATTTTCAATGAATTTTGTCTATAATTTTATAAAGTGACATCTAAGGATACTATATTCGACTATGTCGAATCTTCAATACCCTCCATCACAATAGCAAATACTCAGGTCAAATTTCATTGAGCTCTGTCAGTTGTTGGCAACAACAGACAGACGGACAAAGATAAATCGACTCAGATTTAATTTGTGAGGTCTGAGATGATTCCTTCTTAGCGTTATCAACTTTTAATTTCTTATCGTTATTAACTATTAACTTTGTCATTCCATGTGTAATACTAAGAGGTTATACCCTCCTCATCACTTATGGTGGTGAAGGGTATAATAATTGTTTTTGTTTTATGAATGAAAATTTAATTAAATGAATTCATTTTGTGTTAATCAATTCAAATTTCAAAGTGCAAAAGAAAAAAATAAATGAATAAACTTTAAAATAAATCTTGAACAATATTTTTTTAATTAATTTTTTATTTTTTGTTGTTGTTTTTCTATCAAGAATTAAAAAAAAGTTTATAATTTCAAGCGATAATCATTTTTGCCCTCAATAATTCTTCTTCTATTATGTTTTCCTTTATTCTTCAATAAAGATTGTTGTTGTTGCCATTTCGCCTATCTTATCAATTGAAAAGCAAAAAAATAAAATAAAAGTAATAATAATAAATAAAGTATATAAATTATTAATATTTAAAAATATAAAAATTTTGTTAAAAAAATAATAATTGCAAAAATGAAGCGAAAACGAATTATTTAAAAAGCGAAAACCCGATTTATTCTGGGCAAGAAGAAAATCAATAAACTGATGACAAGAATAACGGTGATGCAGGCTATTTAATTATATATTTTTTTTAATAAAATATTTAATATTTTTTTTAATATTTTTATAAACAAAATAAGAATTTTAGTCAGACAACAACAATTGTCATGTTTGTTTCCGCATTTCAAGAATCTGAAAGTGAAAGGTGATTTAAAACTCAATTTTTAATTTTAAAGAATATTTCAGTTTCTTTAACTGAAAATTTCAATTTTTGGTAAAATTTTTAAAATTTCAATTATAAATTTCAATTTTTAGCGAAAATTTCTATTTATAATAAAAATTATTTTTTTAGTTTTTTGGTGAAAAGTTCAATTTTAGTTAAAAAAATTCAATTTTTGGTGAAAAATTCAATTTTTTGTAAAAAATAAAATGTTTGGTGAAAATTTGAATTTTGAAAATATGAATTTTTGGTGAAAATATTATTTTTTGGTGAAAATTTGAATTTTTGATGAAAATTTGTATTTTTGATGAAAATTTGAATTTTTGGTGAAAATTTGAATTTTTGGTGAAAATTTGAATTTTTGGTGAAAATTTGAATTTTTGGTGAAAATTTGAATTTTTGGTGAAAATTTGAATTTTTGGTGAAAATTTGAATTTTTGGTGAAAATTTGAATTTTTGGTGAAAGTTTAAATTTTTGTTGAAAATTTAAATTTTTAGTGAAAATTTAAATTTTTGTTGAAAATTTAAATTTTTAGTGAAAATTTAAATTTTTAGTGAAAATTTAAATTTTTAGTGAAAATTTAAATTTTTGTTGAAAATTTAAATTTTTAGTGAAAATTTAAATGTTTGTTGAAAATTTAAATTTTTAGTGAAAATTTAAATGTTTGTTGAAAATTTGAAAATGTGAATTTTTAGTGAAAATTTGAATTTTTAGTGAAAATTTGAATTTTTAGTGAAAATTTGAATTTTTAGTGAAAATTTGAATTTTTAGTGAAAATTTGAATTTTTAGTGAAAATTTGAATTTTTAGTGAAAATTTGAATTTTTAGTGAAAATTTGAATTTTTAGTGAAAATTTGAATTTTTAGTGAAAATTTGAATTTTTAGTGAAAATTTGAATTTTTAGTGAAAATTTGAATTTTTAGTGAAAATTTGAATTTTTAGTGAAAATTTGAATTTTTAGTGAAAATTTGAATTTTTAGTGAAAAGTTGAATTTTTAGTGAAAATTTGAATTTTTAGTGAAAATTTGAATTTTTAGTGAAAATTTGAATTTTTAGTGAAAAGTTGAATTTTTAGTGAAAATTTGAATTTTTAGTGAAAAGTTGAATTTTTAGTGAAAATTTGAATTTTAGTGAAAATTTGAATTTTTAGTGAAAATTTGAATTTTTAGTGAAAATTTGAATTCTTAGTGAAAATTTGAATTTTTAGTGAAAATTTGAATTCTTAGTGAAAGTTTGAATTTTTAGTGAAAATTAGAATTTTTTGTGAAAACTTGAATTTTTGCTGAAAATTTGAATTTTTGGTGAAAATTTGAATTTTTGGTGAAAATTTGAATTTTTGGTGAAAATTTGAATTTTTAGTGAAAATTTGAATTTTTGGTGAAAATTTGAATTTTTGGTGAAAATTTGAATTTTTGGTGAAAATTTGAATTTTTGGTGAAAATTTGAATTTTTGGTGAAAATTTGAATTTTTGGTGAAAATTTGAATTTTTAGTGAAAATTTGAATTTTTGGTGAAAATGTGAATTTTTAGTGAAAATTTGAATTTTTGGTGAAAATTTGAATTTTTGGTGAAAATTTGAATTTTTAGTGAAAATTTGAATTTTTGGTGAAAATTTGAATTTTTGGTGAAAATTTGAATTTTTGGTGAAAATTTGAATTTTTAGTGAAAATTAGAATTTTTTGTGAAAACTTGAATTTTTAGTGAAAATTAGAATTTTTTGTGAAAACTTGAATTTTTGATGAAAATTTGAATTTTTGGTGAAAATTTGAATTTTTGGTGAAAATTTGAATTTTTAGTGAAAATTTGAATTTTTAGTGAAAATTTGAATTTTTAGTGAAAATTTGAATTTTTAGTGAAAATTTGAATTTTTAGTGAAAATTTGAATTTTTAGTGAAATTGAATTTTAGTGAAATTTGATTTTAGTGAAAATTTGAATTTTTAGTGAAAATTTGAATTTTTAGTGAAAATTTGAATTTTTAGTGAAAATTTGAATTTTTAGTGAAAATTTGAATTTTTAGTGAAAATTTGAATTTTTAGTGAAAATTTGAATTTTTAGTGAAAATTTGAATTTTTAGTGAAAATTTGAATTTTTAGTGAAAATTTGAATTTTTAGTGAAAATTTGAATTTTTAGTGAAAATTTGAATTTTTAGTGAAAATTTGAATTTTTAGTGAAAATTTGAATTTTTAGTGAAAATTTCAAACGATCTAAAAAGATCGTTAAACTTTTATACAGTTCATTTAAGCTTTTTCTTTACGATCTTGCGATCATTTGAACTTTCTTAACAGAAAATTAAATCTTTGATTTAAGTTTAAGATCAAAAACTTCATCATTTAACAACTTTTTTTAAGAAGTTTAAGATCTCGATCTTGATTTTAGCGATAAATTTAAGATCAATAGTTTGGTTGCGGTAATAAAAATTCTGTTCTAAATTATCGTTATTTCCTTGTTTAATGATCATTTTTCCAAGATTTATTCACGTCTGTCAAAAGCTAAAGTTTTAAGCAATAAATTTTGAAAAATGTGTCATTTGCTGTCAAAATTAAAAACCGCTAAATCATCGTCTGCCTCTACAGAATCAACAGCATCCAAATTAACCATAAATATGAGGAAAACGCAAGAAAAAAAAAGAGTTCTTTCTTCCATAAAAAAGCTCTTTCATCTATTTGTCGTTAAAGTAAGAAAAAATCACGTTTTGTGATTCTTCTCAATGAAATTAACTTGTCATTTGGAAGTTGGAAATTGTACGTGTTTATAATTTCTTGTACCCGTGAATTCAAGGCCTCTTTTTTTAAACGAAAAAGAAGAAAAAAAAACTTATTTCCTCAAAAAATGATCACAATTTCTGTCTGTCTGTCTGTCTGTCTCTCTGTCCATTTTATCTCTGTCATGCAAATAAACGTGATTAATTTAATTGGGTTAGTTGTATCTCTCTTATTTTTTTTTCTTCTTCTTCTGAATTGTATCTTGATATCATCATTCGCATGTTCTGATCTAAAAAAAACTGGAATTAATTTATGAACTTGTAAAAGCGCAAAAACAACATAAATTCAAAATCATAAAAATCAACAACGATTAATAACAAACATTTTTATCGAAAAACAGTCGCAAATAAAACAAAAAAAAACAAACTTCACTTGAACCGATAATTATCTAGATTTCCGCTGAAATAATGGACAAGCCTGTATTAAAGTCTGTTTTGCTAGAATGACTCAAAAGAAAAAAAAAATTTTTGAAAAATCTCTATTTAGAATAAAAAGAAAAAAATGAATTCAAATGAATTTGAATTTCTCGTGGTCGGTCTGTAATTTAAAATAAACAAAGTCCCGTTGTATTCTCTGTTTGTTTAGCATTTTTTCTGCTCTCCCTCTCTCTCTGTCTCTGTCTATTTTCGTTCAAGAATAGTAAAGTGGAATTGAATTTCAAATAATTTGAACCTGCTCACCCAACTTTTTTTCTTTTTCGAAACTTCGAAAAACTTGTTCAATAAGTTTTTTTTTTTCTAAAAAAGCTAATAACATCCTACTCCTCCTTTGCATAATGATCATGATGATCATGTTCTTATTGCTCTCTTCTTACCCCCTCTCATTCCCGCTACTATTTACTAAATGATTTTCCTCTGTCTGTTGTTGTGGTCTATTGTTTCTTATTTTTCCTCTAAAATTTTTCCACATAAAGTGTTCTTTGCTTCTTAGAGAGAGAGAGAGAGAGAGAGAGAGAGAGGGAGCGAGAGAGAGAGAAGGAGCGAGAGAGAGAGAAGGAGCGAGAGAGAGAAGCAGAGAGTAGGAGCTAGAGAGTAGACATCTTTATTGCTTCTTCTTAACAGTTGAATGGTCAATTTACAACATTTATTGACAGTTTACACCTGCACTGGTGACAGCACTAACTCTTCTTCTTCTTCTTTTTCCTCCTGCTGCTTTAGATTTTTTTCCTCTTAATCTAGTTTTTGCCACTTGATAGAAGAACTGCTTCCCTGATCTCTTTATAGTGATCAATTTTTCTGAATATTTGTTTTTGTTGTTATTTGAATTTTAAAATCGTTCATTTATTTCGCTTTTATATGCGATTGTGACTTGTTGATTTGTTTAGCATTTTAATCTTGTTTTTAATGTCATTTTAAATAAGTCTTTTTCACTGTATTTTAAAGATCTTCAGAAAAAAGGTAGAGAGAGAGAGAGGATGGTGGTTAAGTGATCATGAGTATTTCAAATATTAAATGGAAAATAAAATTAAGGAAAATTTATAGGTCCTTGAAAATAAATTTAACGATCTTCATAATTTTAATGATCGTTAATTTTTCTCCTAAAAACTTAATAATTTTTTAAAGATCAAGATCAGTACTTTGACTCTCTTAAAGTTAATCCATCAAGATAGTATTTTTTTTAATAAAAACTAAAGATCAAATTAGTGATCTCAAACTTTTTCTTATCAAAAAATTAAACACGATCATTAAAAATTTGTAGAGTTAAACTAAAAGAGAAAATTCAGCGATCGAGATTTTATAGTTCTCTTCTCAAAGATAAAACAGATGATCCAGATTGTAAACTCTTCTCTCAAAAGTTCTAAACAGATCAAGGTTCTTAACTTTTCATTAAACATATGTTAAGCGATCAAACATATGTTTTTAGCTTTTTAAATAATAATCAATAAACATTCGAGATCTTTCTACTCTTCTCTAAGTAAGATAATGTTGATGATTCGAGTTTTAAACTCTTCGTTCGTATTAATAATAAAAATATTTTTTTAACAAGCGATCAAGACCTTAAATTTCTCTTCTTTAATCATCAACATTATGATTTAGATTTTTATCTTTTCGCTCAAAAACCTTAAAGATAATTTTTTTAATCTTAAAAGATCAAGATCTTCATCCATCCAAAACGATCCAAATTTTAAACTTTTCTTGAAAAAGTGATATTTAACTATTTTCTATTTCTATTTTCTATCAGAAAGTTATGAAAGTATTGAATATAACCTCAAAACAGTAAACGATCGAGATCTGAAGTAAAAGTCAAATGTGCATGATTTTAACTATTTCTCAAGAACAGAGATAAAATGATCACTAATCTTTAACTTAAACTCTCCAATAAGATTTATGTTTTAGAGACAGTTAAATGATTAAGAACTTAAACGAGGCTCTCAGTAAGAGATCGTGATCTTGAGTGACATTGTAACAAGTATTTCACAAATAAAGACAGAACGATCGGTGAACTTAAACTATTCCCCAACTCCAGATCTTAGTAGTTACAGGATTGATCGTGAAAAAAAGCTCTCAAATATTTTTTGAAACAAAAATGATCATAGATCGTTAAACTAAGAAAATGTTTAACGATCGCGATTAAAAAATCTCGAATAATAATTTAATAATCTTAAATCCTTTTCCCTTTTCGATTCCATTTCATTCTTTTTAAACTTTGGTGTCTTGTCTTTATCCTGCCTTAAAGAAACTTTAAATGATCAAGATAATGCTCTTAAGGTTTTTTTCTAAGAGAAAGCTAAGTGATCGCGATTTAAAAAAAATGAAAAGGATTTGAATGTTCATGATCTTAAATTTGAGTATCCTGACCATTTTTCCTTTTTCCTTCTCTTACACTTTGAAAAGCTGTTCGTTTCCTGCCTTACAAAAACATTAAGTGATCAAACTATTGATCTTAGATTTTTTTTTAATCGATCACGACTTTAAAAAAAAGTTCTCTAAGAAGATTTGAACGTTCATGATCTTAAATTTATTTGATCTTTCACTTCCAAGAGTATAATTTATTCCAAATTGAATAAGTCCCTTTTCTCGATTCCACTCTATTATTTTCTTAAGCGATCTTGAAACTTGATCTAAGTAGAATATTAAATGTTAAATCTTTTGTAAATAAAAGGAAAACCGATCAAGATTGTCAACGTTTTTTGAAAGAAAAGTTAAGCAAACTCGATCTTAAGTTTTTATTTTTTTTAGAAAATGAAACGAATACAAAAAATGAAATGATCAATACCACGATCGATAATGTAGGTTTGGTTAGGTCGACAGACTGAAGCGGAAGAGTTGGCATACTTGGGTTTTAAAGATCACTTTGTATTAAATCGATTGTTTATGTTTTCTTAAATTTAAACGGCTTTAAACTTTTATTAAAATAAAAATTAGAAAATTTTTCTCTTAAGGGGAGCAAAATAGAAAAGACCGATCTTGACGATCTTTTTAAACTTTTCTCTAAAAATCTATAAATTACAATTTAAGCTTTTATCTGTTAAACGATCGTGACTTTAAAAAATTCTTTAAACAGATTTGTATGATCATGATCTTAATTTTATTTGATATTTTATTTTTCAGAGTCTAACTTAATCATTTCCGTCCCTTTTTCCGAATCCATTTGATTCTTTTTAATATAAACAAAGACGGATGTTTGTTCTGAAATCTGTACAAGTTTTTTTTCGTTGAAGAAAAATTTCTTTAAAATATTTTTGTTTAAAGATCATTAAACGATTTAAATTAAAACACCATATGCGATCGTCTCACTGGTTGTGTTGGAATTAGCTGGGGTTATTGTCACGGACATCGAAGTTTTTGTTAAAACCGGTCAAAATATTTAAACGAATTCAATAGTTTTTGTTTTATTTTTATTTTATTGTTTTAAGTCGTTAAATATTTTAATACTTTTTGAATAAATTGTAAAATGAATTTAAAATTAATTTTTATTTGTTTTTTTTTCTTTTTCTCTTCCTTTTGCAGGTAAGATCATGATCTTCAAGATGATTTTAATATTTAATGAAACGTTTTCTCTTTTATTTTCCCAAAAAAAAGGTAAGAAAGAAACTGAAATAAGTAAAAATACTGTGACGAATCTTTAATATTCATCACCACAAAAGTGTGTGAAGTATGTTCGTTCTAAAACACTCACACACAAACTCACAGTCCTATAAAATAGATAAAAGTTTTTCTTAATTTTATTAACTTTCATTCTTATTCTCGATTTCTAATTGACTATTTTAACGAAAGTTCTTCGCTTGAGCTTAGAGGTTGCCTCAGATATCGGTTTATATCTCTCAATGTATTAAACTTATTTTGTACTAATCAGATTTTGATTTCATGCAAAAATACATAATGGGGTCTAAGATGATTACTTCTTGGCGTTACAAACGGAATGATAATGTAAATATATTGCCTCTTCACCGCTTGTGATGGTGTAGGGTATAAAAATCTATAAATTAAAATTTATTGTTCAAAAGTTCAATAGTTTTTTTTAAATTTAAAAATCAAAAAAAAAAAACTATTTATTGATTTTTTTTTACGATCAACAATGAATTTAATACAAAATAACAAAATTTTAAAGTCTCGTGATTTTGAGGGGAATTATTGTTTTAAGATTTATGTCTTTAAATGATTTAGACTTAATAATAAATTTATTTAATTTTTCTATTTTTATTCATAATTTTCAGCAAACAATAAATCATTTGTTTTGAAATCTCATCAATCATTTTGTTAAACATTTTTGATAATTGTTGACAACACTGTCGAAAAGTTTACTAATTGATCTTTATGTTTTAATAAGTTTAATACCCTACACCACCAGAAGTGATGAAGAAGGTATATTAACTTTTTTATTTCGCATGTAATGCTAAAAAGAAATTATTTCAGACCCCTGTATCATATCAAAATCTGAATCGATTTAGCTATGTCTCTCTGGCTGTCTGTCTATCTATCTTTTGTCGGCACGTTCACATCCATAGTAATTGACAGAGCACAAGGAAATTTTGCCTGAGTATGTTTTATAGTTCTGAGTAAAATCGGTTTAATATATATTAAAAGATATAGACCGATATCTGTGACAAGCTTTAAGTTCAATAGAAAAACATTCTTAAAATTCTTTCATATAAATTGAACTAATTTTATGACTAATCAAATGCTCCTGTGTAAGTGTGTGTATGAACGTACATAACGTATTTACCTCACATGCAATTGTGGTGGAGGGTATTGAAGATTCGGCATAGCTTAATATAGCATTATTTCTTGTTTTTTCAATTACACCTTCTTATTCTAAAAGAAGAGGGCAGAGGATAATTAACACAGATAAAAAGTTTTGAAAACAAAATTGTTTGTAGATCTTTTTTAAAAGACACGTTTCTCAATTTTGCTTTAAGACTTTGACCTTTTTCTTCAAATATTTCTTTTGATATTCTTGCAAAACGCCACTAATTAATGATGCCAATGATCATTTAATTATTTTTAATATTAATTTAGTTTTATATATTTTTTTTGGCAAAAATTTTATTTTTCATAATTCTTGTTCAATAATTAACCTGAGTGATCCCCACTGACTGCACGTCACGTGTGGCATGGTCTAGTGACCAATTTTTATACTTCCTTATTCTCACATTTGCTATGCAAAAATCTAAAGATTTATTTGTTAATTTCTTCTAAAAAAAAATTATTGTTTAGAGATCACATGATTTGTTAAGCGATCACGATCGGTTTTCTGTAAATAAATTAAACACAAATTTTAAATTATCTTAAGGGAAATAAAAAACGATCGTGATCTTTCTTTAAGAGAGATGAAATTACGATCACCATCTTTAATTTTCTTCCACAACAAATTGTTGAACGATCAAAGATCTTTCTAGCTTTACGAAAAACTATCTGATCATGCTTTTGATCGTAAAATTTTCTCTAGGAAATGTTTACGATCAAGATCTCTGGGACTAAATTCTAAAGAGTTAGATCTTTGCTCATATAACTCTTTTAATTTTTTTAAATCTTTTATTAATCTTTTTTAAATGATCACAATGTTTAATACTTTAGTTCTAAGAAGTGATCACGATCACAAGAGGGTCCATTACGATCATTCAATCTATTAATATTTTTTTCTTTTTTGAAAAGTTGACAATATTAAACTACCACGATCGCCAACGCTTTAACTTTAAATAAGAAAAGCATTAATGTTTGTGATTTAATACCTTCTCTAATAGGAATCGATCGTAATAATTTTTCCTATAGAGAAGTTAAATTTTGTACGATCGTGCTATTTTTTTCTTATAGAAAAATTAAATTGTGTACGATCGTGATAATTTTTCTTATAGAATTATTAAATTGTATGCGATCGTGCTAATTTTGCTTATGTTTACGGCCGAGCTAATTTTTCCTCTAGAAAAATTAAATTGAGTACGATCGTGCTAATTTTTCTTATAGAAAAATTAAATTGTGTATGATCGTGCTAGTTTTTCTTACAGAAAAATTGTAAACGATCGCATTAATTTTTCTTATGTTTACGGTCGAGCTAATTTTTCCTCTAGAAAAATTAAATTGTACGTGATCGTGCTAATTTTTCTTATAGAAAAATTTTACACGATCGTACTTATTTTCTTATGTTCACGATTGAGCTAATTTTTCTAATAGAAAACTTAAATTGTATGTGATCGTGCTACTTTTTCTTATAGAACAATTGTAAACGATCGTACTAATTTTTCTTATGTTCACGATCGAGCTAATTTTTCTAATAGAAAAATTAAATTGTACGCGATCGTGCTACTTTTTCTTATAGAAAAATTGTTCACGATTGAGCTAATTGTTGTTATAGGAAAGTACACACGATCGTGCTAATTTTTCTTTTAGAGAAACGTACACGATCGTGCGAAGAAAAAGACAACAGTCGTTTCAAATTATCTTATAGAAAAGCATTTACGATATTGTTTAATTTTAGTAGATAATTACTACGATCGTCTCAACTTTAACTTAGTGATCGAGAACTGTTTATCAGAAAATTTATTGAATTTAACGTTTTTCTTTTGGACATTTAGTGATCGTGAATTTTTGCGATCATTGTTCAATGTTTAGAAAATAACTTAACGGGGTGATTGCAGCGTTAATTGAAATCTAGAGACTGTGAACAGCTCCAGGAAAAATAATCAAAAGATCGTGTTTTTTTGGGACGATCAACAAAAAAAGTAAATAATTTTTGATTTAGAATAAATATTTGTTTTTGTTTTTTTTTATTAAAAAAAAAGAAAACAAACAAAACTGCAGATAATTTAGATCATGATTTTTCCATTAGGGTTGCCTGACTTGTAGGAATTTGCTATTAAAGTGTTTTTTAATTTAAAATCGCATTTAGTTTAGTGATGATTATGATGGTGATGTTTGGTGGTAGTGACGATGATAATGATGACGATAATTTGAGTATTTTTCATGCACCTCTTTTTTTAAAAAAAGAAGGGTTCTCTTGCCAGCGTTTGGAAGTGTTGCTGTCACTAATGACGATAACGATAACGATGGTGATGGTAATGGTGTTAGTGCTGGTGTTGGCGATGACGATGATTATGATGACTGACATTAAAACTCATAAATATGATTCGTTTTTTTTTTATGACGCTTGTTTTTCTTCCCTTCATATCAATTAAGGTTTATTAGAAAGGTGGAGAGGAAGCGAGAGTAAGAGGGGGAGAAGATCCATGTCAGGCTATAATATTTTCCATTTTGATGATTTTCGTAATGAAAAAATATGTAAAAAATATTAAAAAAAAAACCTTAAATCAACATTAGGGTGATACAAATTAAAAAAGAGAAAAATTGTTTCCTCAATATCTTTCAATTGACTTCAGTTCTTACCTCAACTCATACAATATGTTGCACCCTATTTGATGGTAATAATCCTAAATACTCATACTTATTTTGCACTTGATGTGTTACTATTTCTCGTACTACAACAACAATTACTACAACAACAGCAGCAACAGCAACATAAAAACAACAATATGCCATTAAATTCGTTCACACATCAGTGTTGCATCATAAATGATGATAATGGATGAATATTAAAAACGCAAACGCAAAAAAAAAAAATAAAAACGAAATGTTGATTATTGTATCTCATGAATGTATTTTGATGAATGAATGAATGAATGATCGAAGAAGGTCTGAAGGTATGAATGAAACCATCTCAACAAAAACTAAACAAGTTTTTTAAAGGTTGACGACGGGGGTTTTCTATTGCATTTCCCCAAAACGTGTATCTGACTGACTGACTGACAGTCAACATCGATGGTGGGTTATAACTAATTAACTTTATTATCATCAATTTGCTGTTGGTGTAATTTAAATTCTCATCTTCTCTCTTCTTTTATGTTTTAAATTCTTTTATTCTTCGTTTTTCCCTACAAAAGGTGTCAGTTTGACATGTGACGTTTACAGCACGAGAAAATATATTTTTTTCAATTATCAATAGAAAAAATTGTTTCCACACAAAACTCGATTTTTTTATCGATAACTTTTCTATAGAAATCGAAAGTTATCCGATAATTTTTCTATAGAAATCGAAAGTTATCCGATAACTTTTCTATTAGAAATCGAAAGTTATCCGATAACTTTTCTATTAGAAATCGAAAGTTATCCGATAACTTTTCTATTAGAAATCGAAAGTTATCCGATAACTTTTCTATTAGAAATCGAAAGTTATCCGATAACTTTTCTATTAGAAATCGAAAGTTATCCGATAACTTTTCTATAGAAATCGAAACTTATCCGATAATTTTTCTATTAAAATAGAAAGTTATCCGATAACTTTTCTATTAGAAATAGAAAGTTATCCGATAACTTTTCTACGAAAAAAATTTTGTGATCGTTATAAACTTTTCTCTTAGAAAAATTGTATACTTTTTCCTTTTACAAAATTTGTAATCTTTTTCAGACAAAGAATGTCGACTTTACACTTAAACGACTTTTTCTCTTAGAAAAGTTGTCGACTTTTTCTCATAGAAAATTTGTCGAATTTTTCTCTTAGAAAAGTTGTCGACTTTTTCTCATAGAAAATTTGTCGACTTTTTCTCATAGAAAATTTGTCGAATTTTTCTCTTAGAAAAGTTGTCGACTTTTTCTCTTAGAAAATTTGTCGAATTTTTCTCTTAGAAAAGTTGTCGACTTTTTCTTTTAGAAAAGTTGTCGACTTTTTCTCTTAGAAAAGTTGTCGACTTTTTCTCTTAGAAAAGTTGTCGACTTTTTCTCTTAGAAAAGTTGTCGACTTTTTCTCTTAGAAAAGTTGTCGACTTTTTCTCTTAGAAAAGTTGTCGACTTTTTCTCTTAGAAAAGTTGACGACTTTTTCTCTTAGAAAAGTTGTCGACTTTTTCTCTTAGAAAAGTTGTCGACTTTTTCTCTTAGAAAAGTTGTCGACTTTTTCTCTTAGAAAAGTTGTCGACTTTTTCACTTAGAAAAGTTGTCGACTTTTTCACTTAGAAAAGTTGTCGACTTTTTCTCTTAGAAAAGTTGTCGACTTTTTCACTTAGAAAAGTTGTCGACTTTTTCACTTAGAAAAGTTGTCGACTTTTTCTCTTAGAAAAGTTGTCGACTTTTTCTCTTAGAAAAGTTGTCGACTTTTTCTCTTAGAAAAGTTGTCGACTTTTTCTCTTAGAAAAGTTGTCGACTTTTTCTCTTAGAAAAGTTATCGACTTTTTCTCTTAGAAAAGTTGTCGACTTTTTCTCTTAGAAAAGTTGTCGACTTTTTCTCTTAGAAAAGTTGTCGACTTTTTCTCTTAGAAAAGTTGTCGACTTTTTCTCTTAGAAAAGTTGTCGACTTTTTCTCTTAGAAAAGTTGTCGACTTTTTCTCTTAGAAAAGTTGTCGAATTTTCTCTTAGAAAGTTGTCGACTTTTTCTCTTAGAAAAGTTGTCGACTTTTTCTCTTAGAAAAGTTGTCGACTTTTTCTCTTAGAAAAGTTGTTGACTTTTTCTCTTAGAAAAGTTGTCGACTTTTTCTCTTAGAAAAGTTGTCGACTTTTTCTTTAGAAAAGTTGTTAACTTTTTCTCTTAGAAAAGTTGTCGACTTTTTCTCTTAGAAAAGTTGTCGGCTTTTTCTCTTAGAAAAGTTGTCGACTTTTTCTCTTAGAAAAGTTGTCGACTTTTTCTCTTAGAAAAGTTGTCGACTTTTTCTCTTAGAAAAGTTGTCGACTTTTTCTCTTAGAAAAGTTGTCGACTTTTTCTCTTAGAAAAGTTGTCGACTTTTTCTCTTAGAAAAGTTGTCGACATTTTCTCTTAGAAAAGTTGTTATGTTCTTTTGGGATGAAAAAGATTTACAAATTTATAATTTTCATCTCTCTTGACTCGTCACGTTTGCCACCTTTTTCTGTGTCAATCTCTCTGCAAACCGTCTCTTTTTATTTTTATTTTTATTGACTTAAAAAGTTTTCTTTTATTGTTGTTGTTGTTTGTTTGTTTATGTGTTTGTGTGTTACTTATGGTTGCATAGTTGCACTTTAACCTGAAATAAACCAAAAATGAAGAAAAACTAAATGTTAAAATAACCCGTGTCAATGCCACAAATGTTGTTTACTTTTATTGTTCTCTTTTTGTTGTTGCTGGTGTCATGTTCGTGTAAATGTTGTTGTTTATGGCCTCTTTAACACTCACACTTCGTACCTTCTTGGAGTCACATTTTTTGTGTTGAAATTTTTCTTTTCGAAAATTATTTTCTAAACACGAAAATTTTTCGTTTTTCGAAAAAAGAAAAAATAAATAAATAATTTGTGATTTTGTGTGAATAGAAGGCAGTCACTCACTCACTCACACAGTCAATCACTCAGTCAGACGTTTAGTTACTTATTTGTTTTTATAACTTTTAGATGCTTTTTGTTATTGTTGTTGTATATGACTTTTATTTATTGTTGTCAGTTGCATGTTTTTTCATTCAAAAAAACAAATTCAATTTTTTTTTCATCAAAAGTTTTCTTAAAATTTTTTTCAATAAAATTTAGATTGCAGTTTCACTTTTTTTAAGTTTTCCATTTGGGGGGGGGTAAATTTTTTTGGAAAGTTGAGGGATGTTTTAATACCCATCACTACAGTAGATGGTGGTTGGTAATCACTTTTGGAGTCATTTAAGCGATAACCGTTAGACCGTCCATCATTCTGGCTGGTTGTCTATGTAATTGTTGTGAACACTCTTTAGGTCGCAATATTTGCGGTTTTATTTGGTTCCAATATTTTGGGTACCTCCCATACAATTGTCCTCCCGGAAAGGGGTTTTAAGGTTTAAAAGTTCTTAATATAAAACGAATTTAATGAAATTTAACATAAATAAGTCTTATGATTTTCTAAATTGATGAAACAAATTATGCGAGGGTCGGTTCATTACTTCTCATATGTCCCATGCAAACCCTTTTCCAAATATCACTTAGAAGGGCATAAATTCACATTTGTAGTAATAATTGATCAAATTAAGATAAATATAAATTAATACGAGGGTCGGTCCATCATTTTCTCTAGCATCGATACAAATAAAAAATAATATTTGTAACATAATAATTAACTTCTTAAATAATTATAAATCAGGAAAACAAATTATACGAGGGTGGTTCATAAAGTTTTTTTTAGCTGTCATTTAAAACCAACAATATGGTGTAGGGTATTACATAATATTTTGACTTGTTTGTTATTAAGTTAAAGAAATATTAATGGGTTTGGTGGCGTATGAGTCATGTGTAATAATAATTTTCATACGCTTCAGTGTCTCTTTTCATAATTTTGAAAATTGATAATTGAACTGTCTCCCTTATTTTCATGGGAAATTGCTTAAATGCACTTGAAAATTATTTTCATTATTGACATGAGAAATTAGAATTATTTAATAATTTTTAATTTCATTCAAAAACAAAATCAACAGCAGACAGATCATCAAATAGATCATTAATTACAAAATATCTGCTACTGTTTCTAATAATCATAATAATGATGATGAATAATAATGATAATGATGAATATCGAAAACTTCAGAAAATATGCAAAAATTAATAACTAAAATTCCCTTCTTCACAGACACACACATACACACTCATATATTTCTATGTAATTGATATTAACAACTAACACATGCACACACACACTCACATGCAATTATTCATTCATATAGACAGACGAGTGTAATAAATTTATAAAAATGTCTGTAAATATATATATTTTTTTCTTTTCAACCGGCTCAAAATGCCGGTCATCAGAATGCAAAAAATGCGCTGGAAAATTTATTAAGAAAAAAATTCAATAAAAAGTAACTTGAGAATGTTTTTTTTTATTACTTTTTTTTATCAAAACAAATTGCGTTTTGTCGTCATTTGAATTGTTTTGTTTTTATCTTTTTTGTTTTCATTGCATTTTTTTAAAGTAGACATTTTTTATAAAAAATAAATGAAATAAATAATTAAATATAAAATTGATATGCATAAATATTTTGTATAAATAACTGTAGAAAAAATGTTTGGACTTGGAAAAATGCATGAAAATGCACTTTTAAATAACCCAACAATAAAATTTTTGTCTAAATTTAATTTTGGGTTAACTTTTCTTAAGTTTTCTTAAGAAAAGTTAACCCAAGATTAACTTTTCTTATGAAAAGTTAACTTAAAGTTAAATTTTCTTATGAAAAGTTAACTTAAAGTTAAATTTTCTTATGAAAAGTTAACTAAAGATTAAATTTTACAAAGAAAATTTAACCAAAGATTAACTTTTTTAAAAACAGCTTAACTGAAGATTAAATTTTCTAAAGAAAGCTTAACTAAAGATTAAATTTTCTAAACAAATGTTAAATAGCGATTAATTTTTCTATAGAAAATTTAACCAACGAATAAACTTTCTAGAGAAAATGATTAATTTTTCTAAATAAATTTTAACTAAAGATTAAATTTTCAAAGCAAAGTTAACCAACACTTAATTTTTTCATAAAAAGTTCACAGTCATAATTTTTTTTTATTGAAAATTAACAGTCACTTTAATCTTCTGTAGAAAATTTAACGATCATTTCAGTTTTCTATAGAAAAACTTAACGCTCACTTCAGTTTTCTATAGAAAAACTTAACGCTCACTTCAGTTTTCTATAGAAAACTTAACGCTCACTTCAGTTTTCTATAGAAAACTTAACGCTCACTTCAGTTTTCTATAGAAAACTTAACGCTCACTTCAGTTTTCTATAGAAAACTTAACGCTCACTTCAGTTTTCTATAGAAAACTTAACGCTCACTTCAGTTTTCTATAGAAAACTTAACGCTCACTTCAGTTTTCTATAGAAAACTTAACGCTCACTTCAGTTTTCTATAGAAAACTTAACGCTCACTTCAGTTTTCTATAGAAAACTTAACGCTCACTTCAGTTTTCTATAGAAAACTTAACGCTCACTTCAGTTTTCTATAGAAAACTTAACGCTCACTTCAGTTTTCTATAGAAAACTTAACGCTCACTTCAGTTTTCTATAGAAAACTTAACGCTCACTTCAGTTTTCTATAGAAAACTTAACGCTCACTTAAGTTTTCTATAGAAAACTTAACGCTCACTTCAGTTTTCTATAGAAAACTTAACGCTCACTTCAGTTTTCTATAGAAAACTTAACGCTCACTTCAGTTTTCTATAGAAAACTTAACGCTCACTTCAGTTTTCTATAGAAAACTTAACGCTCACTTCAGTTTCTATAGAAAACTTAACGCTCACTTCAGTTTTCTATAGAAAACTTAACGCTCACTTCAGTTTTCTATAGAAAACTTAACGCTCACTTCAGTTTTCTATAGAAAACTTAACGCTCACTTCAGTTTTCTATAGAAAACTTAACGCTCACTTCAGTTTTCTATAGAAAACTTAACGCTCACTTCAGTTTTCTATAGAAAACTTAACGCTCACTTCAGTTTTCTATAGAAAACTTAACGCTCACTTCAGTTTTCTATAGAAAACTTAACGCTCACTTCAGTTTTCTATAGAAAACTTAACGCTCACTTCAGTTTTCTATAGAAAACTTAACGCTCACTTCAGTTTTCTATAGAAAACTTAACGCTCACTTCAGTTTTCTATAGAAAACTTAACGCTCACTTCAGTTTTCTATAGAAAACTTAACGCTCACTTCAGTTTTCTATAGAAAACTTAACGCTCACTTCAGTTTTCTATAGAAAACTTAACGCTCACTTAAGTTGTAAAAAACTTAACGCTCACTTAGGTTTTAAGATGAGTTAGGAAATTTTCACTTAAAAAAAAATATGGACTTTTCTCTTTGAAAAGTTATAAACTTCTCTATTAGAAAAATTATGAGAAAAGAAGTTATGAACTTTTCTCTTCGAAAATTTGTGAGATTTTCTCTTTAGAATAATTTTGAAAGTTTTCCTTTAAATAATTTTTGAAAATTTCTCTTAAAAAAATGTTCTCTTAGAAAAGTTTTTGACTTGGAGAAGTCAACTTTTCTTTTGGAAAGTTGTGAATTTTTCTCTTTAGAAAAATTTTGATTTTTTTTAGAAAATTCTTTGATGTTTTTCTTCAGAAAAGTTTTTGACTTTATTTCGACTGTTCTCTTAATGGCCGTTTTTCTCTTTAATTTTTTTTACTTTGATGAGTTATCGATATGTTCAGTTATCGACTTTTTGCTGGGCATTTGGTTTTCAGTTGTCTTTTTATTTGTTTTTTTTTTTATTAAATAGAATTTGACGAGACGTTTTCTATGAAACTTTTGTAACGTGACTTTTGCGTGTCTATTACAAATCAGTAGCAAAAAATAGAAAAAAACTGAGAATATAAAAATGTGAAACTTGAAAAAAGTTTGAATTTTTAGAAAATTTTGTATGAAGAATTTAAGGAGGAACAAACCTTCAATAGAAGGCTGACGCAAATGGAACTAAAGAGAAGGTAATAAAAATAGGTGGGGAAAGGTGTGAGAGAGAGAGAGTGAGCGAAGGGTTAGTGTTAAAATGATGAAGCACTTGTAGATGCATATTTTATTTGAATGATTAAATGCTACAGAATTTTTTCGTTTAATTAAAAGAATTATTTCTTGAAAAACAGAATTTGTTTGACAATTAAGAGAACAAATTGCTTTGATTTCATTCTTTAAGAGAACTGTACCGTTAGTCGGTTGACTCTTGAAACTTTTTGAAGGCAACAAAGTGTTATTGTTGTAATGCACGCTTTAGTTATTTTGCTGTCATAAACGTCATACGGCTTTAGGTAGACGTGTCGTCTTGTTGTTTCTTTTCCATTTAACTTTTACATACAAACTTATCTTAAACACACACATACAAACACACACTTTGGACAGACAGTACAGACAGACAGATATATAAATAGTTGATGGGATATAATATGACATGATGTTGATGTGATGTGATGTGTTTGCAATATTATTTACATTTTTAACGACTGGAGAATCAACTGGACTAATGAAACTGAACTGCTGTGCGATACACTCTCAAATATAAATGGAATGATGGTTGGACAGACAGAGATATAGACAAATAGTTATAGATATTCTGTTGCATGCAACGTGTTTGAAACGTGTAAAATGTTATGAAATAATTTCTCTCTCTCTCAGTAAAATGGAATTGATTGTAACAGGAACAAACCGATCAAACAGCCACAGCAGCAGCATCATGATATCAAATCATTATTTTCCTTTTCCTTTTGGAGCAAATTATTATTGTTTTTTATTTCATTATTATTATAGTTTTTTTCGTATTTCTCCATAATTCTTTATAGAAATAATTTCAAAACTCTTGTTTATTTGTTAAGTCTGATGTGGCACAGTGTGTCGAAATCGATTTTCTTTTGGGAATTAATTCAATAACTTTGGAACCGTTAGAGGTAGCGTAATAAAATTTTATGGGATTAGAGCTGAGGTGTTTCTAAGTTGATTTGGAGGATTTCAGGTGCCTATCTGTTCAGGGGAGTAGTTGGTACCCCTCCAAATTTAGACACTTCGGGTAGGTGGATTTTTTTAGTTTGCTGAAATTTAATGTATGAATTGAAGGGGAAATTATAGATATAGGTGGTCCTCATAAATCTCTTTAAGCAATACACTATCTGTAAGAAGTATAGCAGATAGTTTCGGAGATTTTCAAAACAGAATAAATTTTGAACCCATTTTTACCCTTGATTTTTTTTAAGACTTTTTAAGTTCACGGGCTTAAAATGGGTCCCAAATTTTTCCATACTATTTGCCAGATTCCCTTAAAATTCTAACAAATTTAGATGTAATAACCCAATAGATATGTGAACATATTAAATAGCTTTATTTAGCTAAATTGAGAACTTTGAAAAAGAATCAATTTTTCGAGATTTTTCCCAAAAGATGCCAACATTTCTTTACTGATAAAATCATTTAATGTTCTGAAATTTAAAAAATTTTCATTATTGTATAAAGAGATCTTAAGGCGAATATTGGAAAACTATATTTGGATAAATTTGTGGCGAAGATCTGAACGCAAGCCCTAACCAAAGTTTGTCAAATTTAATAAACATTACAAAAATTCTTTTATTAACAACTTTAATCAAAGAAACCGGAATGATCTTTAAATTATCCTTAGTATATAGCTACAGATGTAAGGTAAACACCTGAAAACATTTTTCAATCCATGCGGCCCTGACATTTAAGTAAAAAAAAGTCAAATTTTTTAATATAATTTACAGGGATTGGGATTTTGGGTATTTCCATATAGAAAAATGGGAATCTTTTAATTGTTATGATTTATTAACAAGATCATATTTATTATATTGATATCTTAAATATATAACATTATTCGTTCCATTTTTAATAAATTTAAAATATTAATTTTATTTTTTTAAAAAGAGTAGCAAAATTTTGAAAAATTAAGTTTTTCATACATTTTTTACCTCAAATGATCTTGCACAGACTTTTTCTTTAAAAATTGTGAATCTCCAAGTTCCAAAGTTTTTATAGATGCCAAACACTGGTGTATGAACTTTATAAGTTGGCTGAAAATCCAACCTAAACAAAGTTTTTTCTTCAAAATTTTAGCTATTTTTTCAGTTAAAAATTTTAAAAAATTGATTTCGACACACTGTGCGTCTGATGACGATTTTTTGGAATTGCTTGAAATTGCTCTTCATGTGTTTTATTGATCATGTAAATAATATTTTATTATAGTTTTTTCCTCAGTTAATTATGATGATTATGAAGATGATAGGAGATGGTTTACATTTTTTTTTTTGCTTCCAAGATATTTTGCATTTAAAAGAAGATTTTCCAGAATCAGTCAGGCGTTCGAAAAAAGAAAAATAATTGAAATATTTGAAATACTTACAAATGAAAGGAAATGATCTTTTTAAAGAAAAATACAAAAAGGTCCGATCAGGGGATAATTGTCGCTCTTTTAATTTGAATATTTAAATGTGAAATTAATGGCGCAACTGACTCAGATCTCAATAGGACCTTAAGAACATGGAGCCTTTCTCAATACCAAGAATACATCCAATGATCTTTTAAAAACGATCCTCATATATGTGAAATATGACATGATCTCTTTTCAGAGAGAACGATCGCAAAATGTTCCAAATTACAGTGAAAGTTTCATTATAAAGAGGTCAAGAAAACTCCAGCGAACCCTTCCTGATGCAAAGGAAATATCTAATGATCTCTTGAAATACGATCCTCATATAGGTGTCTGAAGGTGTTCTGGAATAGCAAACATCCGAATATTGAAACTAAGAATTTGTCGATTGAAATATGATACGATCTCTATTCATAGGGAACGATCATTAACTGCTCAAAATTATAGTTCTATAAGAATTTATCAATTCTAAAAGTTTCACAATAAACAGGAAAACTCAATCAATGCTATCAGGGAAAACGATCCTCTCCAGGTGCAAAGGAATTATCTGAAAACTAGAAATTATATGGGAATTCTGGAACACTTAAAATCTGTATACTAATTTCCAACCAATAAGGAATGATCGTACTCTTGAAACGATCGTTTTTCAGTGTCTCAACATTTGTAGATGTATCAGATCAAGATATACCTCTGATTTTGTAGAATAATTATGAAGTTTATTTACATTAAAAAATCTTGGGGTTAAATTGTTATTGATACAGATGATCTTGATGATCTTCAGCTTTGATTGGAATATAAACAATGGAAATGAAATTTTTCATGACCACTTGTACTCTAAGGATGATTTGATTTAGATGTGGAATGATCTTTATAATTGTGTGTTTTGAGGTAGTGATCGTACTCTACCGAAGCGATCGTTTTCATACATGGACAAATTTAGAGATATTGATCTTCTCATATGTATCAGATTCTTCTTGTGTCTTTGCTTTTGTATGAAGTTTTTAGAATGTAAAATATCTTCGGATTTTATTGTAAATGATATAAATGATCTTGAGATACGATCAGAATATATATTAAAATGTTGAGAATGAAATTTTTCATGATTATTTTTGTTGTGTAACAATAATTCAATCACTGATTTGATGACGTAAATATGAAGTCTACTTAGGGTAAAAGGTCCTGCGATACTGAAGATGATCTTGAGATATGATCGGGAAATTTAAAAATCATATTTGAGAATTGATACTTCGTCTGTCGAATTAAATAATTTCACAATTGTTTTGTGTATATAATTTGGATCGTGAACGAAAATCTTCCTTTGCGATCAGATCGCGAATAAATTTATTCAATTGCAAGCTGATCGTGAATGCATTTCGTTTGGAAGTCTTTTCCTAAACAAAAATGTGTGTGTGAATTAATTCAATAACTTTGGAACCGTTAGAGGTAGCGTAATAAAATTTTATGGGATTAGAGCTGAGGTGTTTCTAAGTTGATTTGGAGGATTTCAGGTGCCTATCTGTTCAGGGGAGTAGTTGGTACCCCTCCAAATTTAGACACTTCGGGTAGGTGGATTTTTTTAGTTTGCTGAAATTTAATGTATGAATTGAAGGGGAAATTATAGATATAGGTGGTCCTCATAAATCTCTTTAAGCAATACACTATCTGTAAGAAGTATAGCAGATAGTTTCGGAGATTTTCAAAACAGAATAAATTTTGAACCCATTTTTACCCTTGATTTTTTTTAAGACTTTTTAAGTTCACGGGCTTAAAATGGGTCCCAAATTTTTCCATACTATTTGCCAGATTCCCTTAAAATTCTAACAAATTTAGATGTAATAACCCAATAGATATGTGAACATATTAAATAGCTTTATTTAGCTAAATTGAGAACTTTGAAAAAGAATCAATTTTTCGAGATTTTTCCCAAAAGATGCCAACATTTCTTTACTGATAAAATCATTTAATGTTCTGAAATTTAAAAAATTTTCATTATTGTATAAAGAGATCTTAAGGCGAATATTGGAAAACTATATTTGGATAAATTTGTGGCGAAGATCTGAACGCAAGCCCTAACCAAAGTTTGTCAAATTTAATAAACATTACAAAAATTCTTTTATTAACAACTTTAATCAAAGAAACCGGAATGATCTTTAAATTATCCTTAGTATATAGCTACAGATGTAAGGTAAACACCTGAAAACATTTTTCAATCCATGCGGCCCTGACATTTAAGTAAAAAAAAGTCAAATTTTTTAATATAATTTACAGGGATTGGGATTTTGGGTATTTCCATATAGAAAAATGGGAATCTTTTAATTGTTATGATTTATTAACAAGATCATATTTATTATATTGATATCTTAAATATATAACATTATTCGTTCCATTTTTAATAAATTTAAAATATTAATTTTATTTTTTAAAAAGAGTAGCAAAATTTTGAAAAATTAAGTTTTTCATACATTTTTTACCTCAAATGATCTTGCACAGACTTTTTCTTTAAAAATTGTGAATCTCCAAGTTCCAAAGTTTTTATAGATGCCAAACACTGGTGTATGAACTTTATAAGTTGGCTGAAAATCCAACCTAAACAAAGTTTTTTCTTCAAAATTTTAGCTATTTTTTCAGTTAAAAATTTTAAAAAATTGATTTCGACACACTGTGCGTCTGATGACGATTTTTTGGAATTGCTTGAAATTGCTCTTCATGTGTTTTATTGATCATGTAAATAATATTTTATTATAGTTTTTTCCTCAGTTAATTATGATGATTATGAAGATGATAGGAGATGGTTTACATTTTTTTTTTTGCTTCCAAGATATTTTGCATTTAAAAGAAGATTTTCCAGAATCAGTCAGGCGTTCGAAAAAAGAAAAATAATTGAAATATTTGAAATACTTACAAATGAAAGGAAATGATCTTTTTAAAGAAAAATACAAAAAGGTCCGATCAGGGGATAATTGTCGCTCTTTTAATTTGAATATTTAAATGTGAAATTAATGGCGCAACTGACTCAGATCTCAATAGGACCTTAAGAACATGGAGCCTTTCTCAATACCAAGAATACATCCAATGATCTTTTAAAAACGATCCTCATATATGTGAAATATGACATGATCTCTTTTCAGAGAGAACGATCGCAAAATGTTCCAAATTACAGTGAAAGTTTCATTATAAAGAGGTCAAGAAAACTCCAGCGAACCCTTCCTGATGCAAAGGAAATATCTAATGATCTCTTGAAATACGATCCTCATATAGGTGTCTGAAGGTGTTCTGGAATAGCAAACATCCGAATATTGAAACTAAGAATTTGTCGATTGAAATATGATACGATCTCTATTCATAGGGAACGATCATTAACTGCTCAAAATTATAGTTCTATAAGAATTTATCAATTCTAAAAGTTTCACAATAAACAGGAAAACTCAATCAATGCTATCAGGGAAAACGATCCTCTCCAGGTGCAAAGGAATTATCTGAAAACTAGAAATTATATGGGAATTCTGGAACACTTAAAATCTGTATACTAATTTCCAACCAATAAGGAATGATCGTACTCTTGAAACGATCGTTTTTCAGTGTCTCAACATTTGTAGATGTATCAGATCAAGATATACCTCTGATTTTGTAGAATAATTATGAAGTTTATTTACATTAAAAAATCTTGGGGTTAAATTGTTATTGATACAGATGATCTTGATGATCTTCAGCTTTGATTGGAATATAAACAATGGAAATGAAATTTTTCATGACCACTTGTACTCTAAGGATGATTTGATTTAGATGTGGAATGATCTTTATAATTGTGTGTTTTGAGGTAGTGATCGTACTCTACCGAAGCGATCGTTTTCATACATGGACAAATTTAGAGATATTGATCTTCTCATATGTATCAGATTCTTCTTGTGTCTTTGCTTTTGTATGAAGTTTTTAGAATGTAAAATATCTTCGGATTTTATTGTAAATGATATAAATGATCTTGAGATACGATCAGAATATATATTAAAATGTTGAGAATGAAATTTTTCATGATTATTTTTGTTGTGTAACAATAATTCAATCACTGATTTGATGACGTAAATATGAAGTCTACTTAGGGTAAAAGGTCCTGCGATACTGAAGATGATCTTGAGATATGATCGGGAAATTTAAAAATCATATTTGAGAATTGATACTTCGTCTGTCGAATTAAATAATTTCACAATTGTTTTGTGTATATAATTTGGATCGTGAACGAAAATCTTCCTTTGCGATCAGATCGCGAATAAATTTATTCAATTGCAAGCTGATCGTGAATGCATTTCGTTTGGAAGTCTTTTCCTAAACAAAAATGTGCTTAAACTCAAAGTTGTTTCGAATCATTTTACATAAAATTATTCGCTATCAAAATTTTGAAATTTTTTAAAAGTTCGTGATCTTTTTGTGAAATATTCCCCTCAAATTTTTCTAAGTGTATGTTAATAAAATATATTGTATGCATTTATTGTTTGAAACCTGATGTTAATTTATTTGTATAAAGAAATTTATTTGTGCTGAATTTTTTTTTTTCATGTTATTACTCATGTTTTTCGATAAGTTGTAAAATAATCGTTATTTATTTAACACCAACGCAAACAAAAAAAGCAATCGAATAGAAATTATTGATAAATAAGTAAGAATGATATATAATCGGTTTAGCCGAATCTTCAATATCCTCCACCACCACTATGAACTTGTATATACGTACATACGTAGTGTACGTATAAACACACTCACACATACACTCACAGGAACATTAAAGGATTTTTTTTCTACTAAACTGATTCTGATAATTTTTGGAGTTGTAATGAAGTTCTAGTTTTCATTTAGCAGTTTCCCCAGACATCGGTCTATATTTATAAATATACTGAACCGATCTTGAAGGTTTTTTAGTGAGCGTGCCACCAACAGTTAGACAAACAGAGGGACATAGATTAATCGAGTCCGATTTTTATTTGATGGAAATATATACATACATTATGGGGTCTGAGATGATTCCTTCTTAGCGTTACACACGGAATGAGAAAGTTAATATACCCTCTTTCAGTGGTGGAGGGTATAAAAATAATCATAAAACAAAATTCACTTCAAATAAAAATATAGCGCCCCGAATGATAAGGAACGGAGGAGCGATAAATTGACCAATGAATTTTGGACAGACAATAAAAAGTTGAAAATAAAACAAAGAAAACGAGTGAATTTAACCGATTATTTCCAAATACAAATTTTTGACAAAATGTTGCCAAGAGCGGAGGCTGAAGAGGAAGATTTTGTTTTTTTGTTGCGCTTGATTTAAGGTTTCGCCTTAATTGTAAAAGGTTCTATTCTTTATTGAATTTAAATAAAAATTAAATTAATATTTAATTTAATTTTCAGAAAATAACTTATTATTTTTTTCTCAAGTTGATTGCACTCAAAAAAATGTGATGCAAATACGAGGGAGGTTGGAAAATATAATTCAATAACAAAAAAGTAATTAGAAAATTTAATTTTATTTTAATTTAGAAATATCTACCGATAGTTTTTCTGTAACAATAGAAAGCTTTCGATAACATTTTTATATAAATAAAAAGTAATCGATAACATTTATTTATTCCATAAAAATAAAAAGTTATCCATAGTTTTCCTATATCGATAACTTTTCTCTAGAAATTAAAAAATATCGATAACATTTCTGTAGAAATTTTCTATTGGAATAAAAAGTTATCGATAACTTTTCTATTGGGATAAAAAGTTATCGATAACTTTTCTATTGGGATAAAAAGTTATCGATAACTTTTCTATTGGGATAAAAAGTTATCGATAACTTTTCTATTGGGATAAAAAGTTATCGATAACTTTTCTATTGGGATAAAAAGTTATCGATAACTTTTCTATTGGGATAAAAAGTTATCGATAACTTTTCTATTGGGATAAAAAGTTATCGATAACTTTTCTATTGGGATAAAAAGTTATCGATAACTTTTCTATTGGGATAAAAAGTTATCGATAACTTTTCTATTGGGATAAAAAGTTATCGATAACTTTTCTATTGGGATAAAAAGTTATCGATAACTTTTCTATTGGGATAAAAAGTTATCGATAACTTTTCTATTGGGATTAAAAGTTATCGATAACTTTTCTATTGGGATTAAAAGTTATCGATAACTTTTCTATTGGGATAAAAAGTTATCGATAACTTTTCTATTGGAATAAAAAGTTATCGATAACTTTTCTCTTGGAATAAAAAGTTATCGATAACTTTTCTCTTGGAATAAAAAGTTATCGATTACTTTTCTATTGGAATAAAAAGTTATCGATAACTTTTTTCTTGGAATAAAAAGTTATCGATAACTTTTTTCTTGGAATAAAAAGTTATCGATAACTTTTCTCTTGGAATAAAAAATTATCGATAAGTTTTCTTTTGGAATAAAAAGTTATCGAAAAGTTTTCTTTCTATTGGAATAAAAAGTTATCGATAACTTTTCTTTTTATTGGAATAAAAAGTTATCGATAACTTTTTCATTGGAATAAAAAGTTATCGATAACTTTTCTCTTGCAATAAAAAGCTATCGATAACTATAGGAATAAAAAGTTATCGGGTGACTTTTTGTATGAAAACAGAAAATTAACGAATGACTTTTCTATGGAAATATAAAGTTATCGATAACTTTTTATAAAATTGTAAAGTTTTCTCTTTATTTCTTATAGAAATGATTTTTTTTTTTTTTAATTTTATTTGAACAATATTTTTAAATGTTTCACAGTTTTTCAAGAACATTTATAATTCATAATTTTTTGGAGGGGGGAAGAGGGATAATAATGTGATTTTTTTATTACATAAGTTTCATTTTTTATGCTGCTATTTTTATGAAAAAACTTATTCAAAAAGGCGAACTACAAAAGTAAAATTATTTTTAGGGTTTTTTTTTTTTTTTTGGTGAAGCGCAAACAGTGGGATTCTCAAATGGAAGTTTTTCAGAAAACTGTGCGGCTCTTGTTCATAAACAAGACCTTAACAAAAGTAATAAAAAAACCGAACCCAAAAAGGTCAAAACAAGTGCAAAACATGCGCCATTAAAACACAAACAAACAGACAACCAAATAATGAATGTTTGCAACTGCAATACAACAACAACAACTTACAACAATAACAGCAGCAGAAACAAACAACAAGACTCATTTATTTTTAACTATAAAAAACACTAAAACATGAACAACAACAAATAAAAAATAAAAACAACAACAATTACTAACTAATAATGAAAAAAATGAGGGAAAAAGAAAACACCAAACAAGATAAAACAATTTAAAATATGAAGCAAAATTAGAAGCAACAAAAACAACAAAAACCGAAAGCCAGAGAGACAGACAGACCGACAGACATACTGGCAGATAATTCAAAAACTCTTGCTAAATATGGAACAGAGGGAGGAGTTGTAGAATAATAACAAAAACAACAAAAACTATTAAACATAAATGATCAGCTGAACAAAAAGAAGACTGACTGACTGATAGACAGACAGACTGGCAAAACTGAGGAAAAAAATCGAGTTAATCGGTTTAATGTTCAACTTAACACAGAAAAAAACTGAAAAAATTATAGACATTTATAAGGTCATGGTAACAACAACAACAATAATAACAAATCGGAAGAAATGTATGGAACGCATAGACAACAACTAACTTATTTTTTTTTTATAGGAAACAAACCACCACCATAACAACACGAACAACATCAATATCAAACATAATTGAACAGGTTGTTTGTTGGTCTGTTGTAAGTTGCACCAAACTTAAATTTCTCTACTCATTTAGCGTTAAACTCCTAAACTGGTCATTGAGCCAGTAATTGTTCAACAATAATGATGATGATGATGATTGTAATGGACTCCTGCTTTTAACTACTGATACGGGAGTCCACTACCAAAACAACAGAAAGACAAAACAACTGTGAAACAACCAGACACAAGTTTCTTTTTAGAGTTTAAATAATTGAGTTATACATTTGGACTTATTAGGAGGCAGCAACAGTAGTATGTGCTGCTTTGAATGATGACCAAACAATTTAGACAGGAATGATTTCTAAGATTCATCAACAATAACAACAAGGAAATATTACAACTCACTTAGGAAAAGAACTAAAAAGAGGCAAAAAGGGAAAACGATAAAATAAAAATCTAAATTATCGATAACATTTCTATAGAATTAAAAAGTTATCGGATAACTTTTCTATGGTAATTTTAGTGAAAAATCTGGAATTTTTAACAGAAAACTTTGAATTTTTGGTGAAAAATTAAATTTGAATTTTTTGTGAAAATTTGAATTTTTTGGTGAAAATTTGAATTTTTTAGTGAAAATTTGAATTTTTTAGTAAAAATTTGAATTTTTTGTGAAAATTTTAATTTTTTGTGAAAATTTGAATTTTTTGGTGAAAATTTAAATTTTTTGGTGAAAATTTGAATTTTTTGGTGAAAATTTGAATTTTTTAGTGAAAATTTGATTTTAAGTGAAAATTTGATTTTAAGTGAAAATTTGAATTTTTTGTGAAAATTTGAATTTTTTACTGAAAATTTGATTTTTTTGTGAAAATTTGAATTTTTTGCAAAAATTTGAATTTTTTGCAAAAATTTGAATTTTTTGTGAAAATTTTAATTTTTTTGTGAAAATTTTAATTTTTTGTGAAAATTTTAATTTTTTTGTGAAAATTTGAATTTTTTGTGAAAATTTTAATTTTTTTGTGAAAATTTTAATTTTAAGTGAAAATTTGAATTTTAAGTGAAAATTTGATTTTTTAGTGAATTTTTTAAATTTTAGTGAAATAAAATTTTGTGTTCATTTCTTATAATTAATTGTAGTTCTTTGTGTAAAATTTTTCAAAGAGAAGTTTTTTTTTTCAAGAAAAGAAAGTGGAAGCAAAAAGGATAATAAACGTCTTTCTTTATCGTCAAAGAAAATCGAAAACAATAAAACCGCGAAAAGCATATAAACGCAAAATAAATAGTTTAATTCACTCACAATCACACTAAAACAAAGGACATGTGATGCGTGTTTTCTAAGGAGTTGGATTTTTCGTAATCCCCTT
This sequence comes from Cochliomyia hominivorax, assembly GCA_004302925.2. NCBI lineage: Eukaryota > Metazoa > Arthropoda > Insecta > Diptera > Calliphoridae > Cochliomyia > Cochliomyia hominivorax. The sequence continues at coordinate 20,286,026 of PYHX02000158.1, forward strand.
TTTTCTTGATTCCTTAATTCTTTGACGTTAAAACTCTCTCACACACACACATACTCATCATAATAGAAAAAACTACATTTGAAAACGAAAAGAACATAAATAAATATGAAAAAGGATTTAAATAGAAAAAACGACGCATAAGAAAAAAACGACGATTTTTATTTTTCTGGTTTCGGAATTGTGAAAGAAAGAAGTGTAAATGAACTTAACTTTTATGTGAAAAATTAAAGCGAATAAAAATTATATTCATACGAAAACTAAAAGAAGAAGAAGAAAATACGACATCAGAAGTTTGCGTTTAGAAGGAAAAGAAGTAAAATTTCCAATGAATATTTCACTCTTGATTTGAATGGCAGCAAAACTTCCTTCTTTAGAATATTAAATAATCTGGGAGTTGGATTCTAAAACGAGTCAACACTCTTTCACTCAGTCCACTTATCACAAAAAGAAACTCAAATGACAGTGTGTCGTTGTAATGGAGACAGAAGTCTTCTTCTTTTTTTCTTTTGGTTGTCAAGTTTTTGTTTTTTATAGTTTTTCTAACGTAAGAAAAATAAATTAAAACGTAAATAAAATAAATTTATTTTCTACGTTTTTGTTTTTCTTTTTATTGTCCTTTAAAAGAAATAATCTTTTTTGGGGACAAACGAGGGTTTGATTGGGAAAACTAAGAATTTTTAATTAACTTGAAAATTTAAAATTTGAATTTTTAGTGAAAATTTTGAATTTTTAGTGAAAATTTGAATTTTTAGTGAAAATTTGAATTTTTAGTGAAAATTTTGAATCTTTAGTGAAAATTTTGAATTTTAGTGAAAATTTGAAGTTTTAGTGAAAATTTGAAGTTTTAGTGAAAATTTGAAGTTTTAGTGAAAATTGTGAATTTTTAGTGAAAATTTGAATTTTTAGTGAAAATTTGAATTTATAACGAAAATTTGAATTTTTAGTGAAAATTTGAATTTTTAGTGAAAATTTGAATTTTTGGTGAAAATTTGATTTCGTGAAAATTTGAATTTTTAGTGGAAATTTCAATTTTTCGTGAAATTTGAATTTTTTAGTTAAAATTTGAATTTTTAGTGAAAATTTGAATTTTTAGTGAAAATTTGAATTTTTAGTGAAAATTTGAATTTTTAGTGAAAATTTGAATTTTTAGTGAAAATTTGAATTTTAGTGAAAATTTGAATTTTTAGTGAAAATTTGAATTTTTAGTGAAAATTTGAATTTTTAGTGAAAATTTGAATTTTTAGTGAAAATTTGAATTTTTAGTGAAAATTTGAATTTTTAGTGAAAATTTGAATTTTTAGTGAAAATTTGAATTTTTAGTGAAAATTTGAATTTTTAGTGAAAATTTGAATTTTTAGTGAAAATTTGAATTTTTAGTGAAAATTTGAATTTTTAGTGAAAATTTGAATTTTTAGTGAAAATTTTGAATTTTTTGTGAAAATTTGAATTTTTAGTGAAAATTTGAATTTTTTGTGAAAATTTGAATTTTTAGTGAAAATTTGAATTTTTTGTGAATTTTTGAATTTTTAGTGAAAATTTGAATTTTTAGTGAAAATTTGAATTTTTTAGTGAAAATTGGAATTTTTTAGTGAAAATTTTGAATTTTTAGTAAAAATTTGAATTTTTAGTGAAAATTTGAATTTTTAGTGAAAATTTGAATTTTTAGTGAAAATTTGAATTTTTAGTGAAAATTTGAATTTTTAGTGAAAATTTGAGTTCTTCTCTAGTCCAGTTCCTAGTTGAGTTGGTCGTTCAGTTCTAGATCTGTTGTAGTTCTTTTCTATTTCTCTTCTGGTAATATTCGGGGTTCTTGCTCAGTTCCCAGTTCGGTTCCTGGAGCAGTTCTTAATGCGGTTCCTAGATGATTTTGAATTTAAATTCAGTTCTACTTCACTTCCAAGTCAAGTTGCTGATTCGATTCCTAATTTTGTTCCTAATTTAGTTTCCGTCCAGTTCCCCATCCAGTTCCCAGTTCACTTCGTTTTGATTTTGCTTCTTCATTAAAAAATATTTATTACATTTCTTTCCTTCTCCCTTTTGTGAACATGTAAAGACAAATAAACTGAATATTCAGCATTAATAAATATTTATTAGAGAAATAGAAAAAAAAAGGGAACATAAAGCTTGAAAGTTTGTTGGCAACGTGTTTTCTAAGTTTTCACAGACACACACACACACATACACTCGTATAAATATCTCTTTGTCATTTAAACCTCCCTGTTTTATTTAAGCCAATGAAGCAGTAACCCATCATCATTATCATGAACATCAAGGTTCTTTTGTTCTCATATCAAAAAAAAGAAAGTTCTTTGCTCTAAACCGCATTGTCCTGACACAAACTAACAAACAAACATACACATACGTACACAAAGAAAACAACTACAACGAGTTGTTGTTCTCATACTTTAACCTAAAGAGCACAAACACACACACACACATGTACAGAAAGTCTTTAACCTTTCAAGGATTTTATAATTCCAAACCATTCACTTACTCACATTCACTCTCTTCTCTCTCTCTCGCAGCTCCTTTTTGTATGTTTTTCAAACTCTAGAATTTTTCTTCTTTTATTGTTGTATAACGTTTCAACTTGCGAGAGGAATGAGAGCAAGAGTAAAATCAGGAGATGGAGTTGTTTTTGTTTTTTTCGTTTAAAGGATCTAGTATTTTTATTTCTTTTTTCTTCTTCTTTCTTCCTTCAAATTAGTATTTTATTCATTTGTTCATTTCTATAGATAAATTTTATTATTTAATTGAATTGTTGTTTCTTTCTCACTCCCTTTCTCTCTTTATTTTATCTTTATGCTCTTTTTATTTAAAGCAGAATTTGCTCTTTCTCTAAAGTTTTTCTTTTTTTGCTTTTTTCTTTCTTTGTCATTGTTGTTGCTTTTAATCAGAACTTTATTTTTTATAGTTTTTTTTTGGTAACATTAACTGTGAAGTCAAGGAAACTACTAAAATGTCAAAGACTTTTTCGATTTGTGTAAAATATATATATGAGAGTGTGTGTGTATGTTTGTGTATATGGTTTGAGCGTTATATAAAAGCTAAAGGATAATAATAAGTACCTGGGTATATCGCTGGACAAAAACAAAGATATCGTGTTACTTCCAAAAGGAAAAATTTAACAAAAGAATGTTAAAGGAATGTTAATTAAAAGACTGTTAAATGTTAAATGTTCTTCTTCAATAAATTGGGTTGTTATCGAAAAAATAATTATAACATGTGTATTCGCTTTTGATAGTTCTAAATCGGTTTATAGTTCAGTTTTAGTTAAGATTTCTAGTTCAGAGTTCTAGTCCTGATTTGTAGTTCAATTTTAGTTTAGTTTCAGTTCAGTTCTTGTTCACTTTTAGTTCAGTTTAAATTTAGTTCTAGTGCAGTTCTAGTTTAGTTCAAATTCAGTTCAAGTTCAGTTCAAGTTCAGTTCTAGTTCAAGTTCTCGTTCAGTTCAAGTTCAGTTATAGTTCAGTTCTCGTTCATTTCTAGTTCATTTCTAGTTCAGTTCTAGTTCAGTAAAGTTCAGTTCAAGTTCACTTCTAGTTCAGTTCTCGTTCAGTTTTAATTCATTTCTAGTTCAGTTCTAGTTCACTTCAAGTTCACTTCTAGTTCAGTTCTAGTTCAATTCTAGTTCAGTTCTAGTTCAGTTTTAGTTCAGTTCTCGTTCAGTTCTAGTTCAGTTCTAGTTCAAGTTCAGTTCAAATTGAGTTCAAATTAAGTTCAGTTATAGTTCAGTTCTAGTTCACTTGTAGTTTAGTTCTAGTTCATTTTTAGTTCAGTTCTCGTTCAGTTTTAATTTCTAGTTCAGTTCTTTATCACTTCTAGTTCAGTTCTAGTTCTGCTCTGGATCAGTTTAAGTTCTGTTCTTGTTCATTTCATTTCTAGTTTAGTTCTAGTTTCGCTTTTGATAGTTCTAAATCGGTTTATAGTTCAGTTTTAGTTAAGATTTCTAGTCCTGATTTGTAGTTCAATTTTAGTTTAGTTTCAGTTCAGTTCTTGTTCACTTTTAGTTCAGTTTTAATTTAGTTCTAGTGCAGTTCTAGTTTAGTTCAAATTCAGTTCAAGTTCAATTCAGTTATAGTTCAGTTCTCGTTCATTTCTAGTTCATTTCTAGTTCATTTCTAGTTCAGTTCTAGTTCAGTTCTAGTTCAGTTCAAGTTCAGTTCTAGTTCAGTTCTCGTTCAGTTTTAATTCATTTCTAGTTCAGTTCTAGTTCAGTTCAGTTCAGTTCTAGTTCAAGTTCAGTTCAAGTTCAGTTCAAATTGAGTTCAGTTATAGTTCAGTTCTAGTTCATTTTTAGTTCAGTTCTCGTTTAGTTTTAATTCATTTCCAGTTTAGATCTTTTTCACTTTTAGTTTAGTTCTAGTTCTGCTCTGGTTCAGTTCAAGTTCAGTTCATGTTCATTTCGCGTTCAGTTCCTGCATCAATTTATTGTTCTGTCCACAGCACCGTTCCGGTTTAGCTTCTAGTTCTATTCTTTGTTCGCTTTTATTTCAGATATGTTCTTTGATTATTAAATTGTTTACTGGGTTATACATTCATGTTCTCATGTTAAAAAATTCATTTAAAATAATTTTTCATAATTTTCTAAAATTTATTTTTTCAATACGTAAATAAGAAAAAAAATCGTGTTCGTTTGTTTTGTTTTTCTTGAAAACTCAAATTTTTCATTGATATTTTTGTTGTTGTTGTCTTTTTGAGTCTTTTGTCGTTGTGGTCATGATTGAGGCATTTTTATTTTGACATGCGAATGATCAGTTTCACAATTTTTATACCCTCCACATCACCACAAGTGGATTAGAGTTGTCATTCCGTGTGTAACATTAAGAATGAAATATTTTATAGCCCAAAGTGTATATATATTCTTACATTATATCAAAATCGGAGACTGTCTGTCTGTTAGATTGTCTGTCTGTTGTTGGCACTCTCACATCCACAATAATTGACAGAGTTCAAAGAAATTTGGTCTGAGTATTATTTATTGTCCTGAAAAGTTTCCCATTTAAAAGCAGCAAAATTGGTTCCGTATATTAAACGATATAGACCGATATCTCAAGCAGCCACTAAATTCAAGCGAAGAATTTTTGTAAAATTATCATTTATAAATCGAGAAATTGGAATAAAATTATAATTATAACATTAAGTTTTATATACTTCTCAACCATTCTAAAAATGAACAAAATCGGTTCAGTAGAAAAGAAGTTATAGCCAAAAATATAACTAAATTTTATGACTCATTAAATGTTTCTGGCTTTGTGAGTGTATGGGTGAGTGTGTATGTACGAACATAATGTATTTAATCACACCCATTTGTGGTATTGAAAATTCGGCATTCGGTCGAATATAACATTCTAACTTGTTTTCATTTTCTCTATGAAAATCTCCAATTAAATGCGATACAGTGGTCCATGTTATGTAAGAAAAAAGATCCTTTTTGTCTGAAATTTAATGTGAAAAAAGTTTCTTTATTTTTCATTGTTTTGTTGTTGTTGCCATTTAAAAAGAAAGACTAAAGAATTTTTCCTGTTTGTTTCAGTTAGAACATATAGAAAATTATACATATTTTTGGAATCCCCTGTTCTCTCGGATTTCTTTCTTTCTTTCTCAAAGTGACAATAGAAATTTATTTATTTTTATTTTTTTTTTCAAATTTTTATTTTTCTTTAATTTAACATCAAAGTCAATATGAAGAGTGAAAAGTTCTTGTGTTCGTTTATTCCTCCATTTCACTCCTCTTTTTTGTCGTTTGTAGTAATAATTAACTGTTGGTTGTGTGTGTGTGTGTGATATGTTCTTCTTGTTGTTGTATATTGTTTGACAAAAGTCCCCCGATTTTTAGCATAATACATTTTGTTGTTTTCCCCTTTTTTAATCAAAATAATAAATTTTTAATTACTCTTCTTCTTCTTCTTCTTGTTCTTCTCATTCGTTTGCCTGAATTGTTTTTGTTGCAAAATGTTTGTTAGCTTTTATGCGTTTTAGGGTAAAAAAATAATTGTGAAAAAAGGGGAAAAATTGCATTCTACTTCGCATTTAAGTGCTTAAGATCCTTTTGGCTTTGACAGAAAGATGTTTGTCTTAATGATTTCTATTTGTTATATAAACATATGCAGGAATAATAATTCTTTTGCTAAAAGAAAACAAGAAAACAAAAGAGGGTCTATTTTATATCCTTTATAGGTTTAATGCAGCATTAAATCAATGTAAGACGCAATTTCTTTTCTTAAATAGCAAAAAGGATATAATTATAGATACACTAATTCAAATTTTGTTTGTTTTCCTTATTAGAGAGCTCATGCTTCAGTAAGTGTAGCAAAACATTTCAGTTCTTGCGCAGTTTAATATATACTCCAGTCCCCATTTAATTTCGTAGTTCAGTTTTAGCAGTTCAGTTCTTATTTCATCCTCTTTTTCTATTCCCAATACATTTTCCATTTCAGTACCTTGTTTAGTTCCTCGTTCAAATACTAGTTGATTTTTAGATCAGCTGTACTCAGTTCAGACCAGTTTTCAGTTAACTTTCTTATTCTGTTAATTATTAACTTTATCGGTACAGCTGCCAGTTCAGTTTCTAATTTCGTTTTCAGTTAGTTTCCTCAAAAAGTAACATTTTCCTTTTCAGTACCTTATTAAGTTTACCATTCAAATACTCGTTCTATTACTTGTTCAGTTCTAGATCAGCTGTACTCAGTTCAGTTCAGTTTTCAGGTAATTTTCTAATTTTGTTTATAATTAACTTTATCGGTACAGCTGCTAGTTTAGTTTTTAATTTCGTCTTCAGTTAGTTTCCACTGCTAGTAATAAAGCTTATTTCCTAATTCAGCTTTTAGTTTACTTTCTAGTTCATGTCGTCGTTCTCTTCCTAGTTCAATTCGACTTTTGTTTTACTTGAGTTTTATTTGCTGTTTCAGTTCTGGTTTTAATTTACTTTCTAGTTCATAGTTTATATTCAAGTTTAGCTCCCAATTCAGTTCTTAGTTCATTTTTCCGTTTTTAGTTTTTAGGTTCTACTTTAGTTTTTTAGTTCTTAAGTTAGATTTTCATTTCCCAGTAAAATTTCGAGCTCAATTTCTGATTCTCTTTCCAGTTTTGCCCCCAATTCAGTTTATACTTCAGTTTCCAGATTAGTTTCTTGTTTCATTTTGTTCAGTTCCTTATTAAATTTCTATTTCGATTTCTCATTCAATTACTAAATCAGTTCTAGCTTAATTCTAGATAATTGCTAGTTCATTTTAACTTGGAGCCATTTGCAGTTGAACTCTCATTTTAATTCAAAGTTGAGCTTCTAGTTTAGTTCCAGTTCTAGTTCAACTCCAGTTCAGTGTTTTTTCAGTTCTAGTTTCTTTCCAGTTCAGATATTGTTCAGTTCTAGTTCAGCTCAAGTTATTATCTAGTACTTTTCTAGTTCTATTCTAACTCTGTTCTGTTTCTAGTTATAGCTCTAGTTTAAGTATTAGTTCTGTTCTTGTTCTGTCGTAGTATAATTTAAGCTCAGTTCTAGTTCTGTTCTAGTTCATTTCTAGTTCAGTTCATTTTCAGTTCTAGTTCTGCTTTATTTCAGTTCTAGTTCAGTTTTAGTTCAGTTCTAGTTCTGTTTTATTTCAGTTCAAGTTCAGTTCTAATTCAGTTTTAGTTCAGTTTTAGTTCAGTTCTAGTTCAGATCAAGTTCAGTTCTAATTCAGTTTTAGTTCAGTTCTAGTTCAGTTCAAGTTCAGTTCTAATTCAGTTTTAGTTCAGTTTTAGTTCAGTTCTAGTTCAGTTTTAGTTCAGTTCTAGTTCAGTTTAAGTTCAGTTTTAGTTTAGTTTTAGTTCAGTTATAGTTCAGTTCAAGTTCAGTTTTAGTTCAGTTCTAGTTCAGTTTTACTTCAGTTCTAGTTCAGTTTTATTTCAGTTCTAGTTCTGCTTTATTTCAGTTCTAGTTCAGTTCTAATTCAGTTTTAGTTCAGTTCTAGTTCAGTTATAGTTCAGTTCAAGTTCAGTTTTAGTTCAGTTCTAGTTCAGTTTTACTTTAGTTCTAGTTCAGTTTTATTTCAGTTCTAGTTCTGCTTTATTTCAGTTCTAGTTCAGTTTTAGTTCAGTTCTAGTTCTGTTTTATTTCAGTTCAAGTTCAGTTCTAATTCAGTTTTAGTTCAGTTCTAGTTCAGTTATAGTTCAGTTCAAGTTCAGTTTTAGTTCAGTTCTAGTTCAGTTTTACTTCAGTTCTAGTTCAGTTTTATTTCAGTTCTAGTTCTGCTTTATTTCAGTTCAAGTTCAGTTCTAATTCAGTTTTAGTTCAGTTCTAGTTCAGTTATAGTTCAGTTCAAGTTCAGTTCTAATTCAGTTTTAGTTCAGTTTTAGTTCAGTTATTGTTCAGTTTTAGTTCAGTTTGAGTTCAGTTCTAGTTCAGTTTTAGTTCAGTTTTAGTTCAGTTTTAGTTCAGTTTTAATTCAGTTCTAGTTCAGTTTTAGTTCAGTTTTAGTTCAGTTCTAGTTCAGTTTTAGCTCAGTTTTAGTTCAGTTTTAGTTCAGTTTTAGTTCAAGTTCAGTTGTATTCAGCTTTCGTTCAGGTCAGTTCTAGTTCAGTTCTATTTCAGTTCTAGTTCAGTTCTATTTCACTTCTAGTTCAGTTCAAGTTCAGTTCTAGTTCAGTTCTTGTTCAGCGCTAGTTCAGGGGTTTTTCAGTTCTAGTTCAATTATATTTCTATTCTTCTTCTAGTTATAGTTCTTGTTCAGTTCTAGCTCTTGCTACTCTTAGATCGATTCCTCGTTTAGTTATTTTTCAGCTTATTTTAAACTGTACCTATTTATGATGCCTCTACTGTTTTTATTAAGTAAATATGGTCAACACGCATTTAATTGCAAAACAGAAAAGAACTTTAATAAAAACTGTCCCCATATCAGTTTCTTTACATCTGGTTGATAAGAATTTTAATGATTTTATTTAAGATTCTTTAGAAAAATTTATACTTAAGAAACAAAAAGAAATTCTATTAAGAAAATCGGTTCAAAAGAAATCTTATTTTTTCAACTTTAAGAATCTCTACAATAAATTTTAAATTAGTTGGGAAAAAAATTGTTAAAATTCTGTAAAATCTTATAGATTTCAATTGAAATTCCACCAAAAAAAACGTTTCCATTTCAAAATAATATTGAGTTGAATTTGATTTAAAGGAAAAATTTTCGAGACTTAATTTGGAGAAAATTTTAATTATTTTTCAAAATAAATTAATTTGTCTGGCATATTTTTTTTCATTTCACTTTTTCTCGTTTCACATGAAATTCTCTGAAATTTATTCAATAAAATTTCTTAAAATAATTTCAGAAAATGCATTTATCTCTAAAAAAAACATTTAACTTTATCTGATGATTTACTTTCTTTTTTTTCGTTGGTCTTTCGGGTAAAAAATACCCAAAAAAACAACAAGTCTAGTCAACCTAAATTATTTTTGCAAAAACAAATCCCCTCAAAATGCTCATAAAAATTGTCTACATAATTTTTGCTCTTTTTTCATCATCACAATTTTATGTTAAAAAAACACCGACACACCGAAATGGCGAAATGGCGAAATGGCAAAAAAAATGTTTAAATAGAATTAATGTCTGTCACTTCTATTTCAATATAATTTCAAAGAAAATTATTATTTGTTGTTTTTTATTTTCGCGGACTGAGACTTTTAGAAACATAAAAATTTTCAAAGATTTTTTTTACGTTTTAAATTTTTAACAAAAAAAAAACATTAAATTATGTTCACACATTAAAAAACATAAGTGTTTTTCTTTATTATTTTTTATTTATTTTTTTATTTTTTAATATATTTTTTTCTATTTAAAATATTTTTTTTATGAATTATAAACAAATTGTATATGTATGTTTTAATGTTTGTGTGTGTGTGTTTGTTTGTATGTATTTTCGTGTTAATAATTTAAATTATTTGCTTTTTAGCATTTTATGCTGACACTTTTAACACTCCCACTCATTAACAATAACTTATTAACTTATGACACTTTCTATATTTAGCCGATATCTTCGTTTTTTTTCATTCTAAAGATTCAGACATCCAGAAGTTGAATTCTTTATTTAATGTTTTTTTTCAGAAAAAAATTTTAAAAATAATAAAATATTTTAAGGTTTAAGGCCGATCAAACAGGAAGTCATTATTTGAACATGTTGTAGTTAGAGGTCAGTTCTAGAACAAAACTAAAAGAGAACTAGAAATGCACTGGAACAAAACTAAAACTGAATTAGAACTGAACAATAACTGAACTAGAACTGAACTAGAAAAAAACTGAAACTGAACTAGAACTGAACTAAAATAATAGAACTGAACTAGAACTGAACTAGAACTGAAATGGAACTGAACTAGAACTGAACTGGAACTGAACTAGAAATGAATTAAAACTGAACTGAACAAGAACTGAACTAGTACTGAACTTAAACTGAATTAGAACTGAACTGGAACTGAACTGGAACTGAATTAGAACTGAACAAGAACTGAACTTGAACTGAACTAAAATAATAGAACTGAACTAGAACTTAGCTAGAACTGAAGTAGAACTGAACTGGAACTGAACTGGAACTGGAACTGAACTAGAATTGAATTAAAACTGAACTAAAATAATAGAACTGAACTAAAATAATAGAACTGTACTAGAACTGAACTGGAACTGAACTAGAAATGAACTAAAATAATAGAACTGAACTGGAACTGAACTGGAACTGAACTGGAACTGAATTAGAACTGAACAAGAATTGAACTTGAACTGAACTAAAAAAATAGGACTGAACTAGAACTGAACTGGAACTGAACTGGAACTGAACTAGAACTGAACTAGAACTGAACTATAAGAGAACTAGAACTGAAACAGAACTGAACTAGAACTGAACCTGAACTGAACTGGAACTGAACTAGAATAGAACTAGAACTGAAATAGAATTGAACTACAACTCAACCAGAACTCAACTGAACTAGAACTGAACTGGAACTAAACTGGAACTGAACTAAAACTGAACTGGAACTAAACTGGAACTGAACTAGAAACGAACTCGGAATTGAACTGTGTTAACTGTGAACTAAATTAGCTACTTTAATATGAATTAAACAATTTAAGAACTATAAACTAAAATGGAGGAACTTATAGCAAAGCTGAATTAGGATTAGAAATAAAATTGGGGTACTGAAATAGAAACTCAATCAAAAACTGAATGTTGATCAATTTTTATTAACGAACTGAACTTGAAACTTAATTTGGACCAGTAAGAAGAACAGAACGAAAAACTAAATTTGAAATTAAGCTAGAAATTGCTCTAGAGGAGAAATCAAAATTGAACTAAAAACTGATCTGGCAAATGAAATGGGACTCAACTAAAAATTTGATAACGAAGTGAATGAAGAAATGAATTGGAGACTGAAAGTACTCCAGAACTAAACTAAGGACTGAACTAGGAATTGAATTAGAAATTGAAAAATCAATTAAATCAGAAGCGCTATTAGAAAAACAATTGGGAACTGAAATATTGGTTAAATAAGGAAATGATCTAGGAAGATGGACTAAAAAGAAAAGTCTTTGAAACTCAGTTAAAATTCTTTAATGATTTGAAAAATTTGTAAAAATTATCCAAACTGTTGATAAATTTTTTCAATAATGAAAAAAATGCCAAAAATTAAAATGGAATATCGTAAAATTAACATTAATTGTCTTTTAATGAACCTCCTCATTTATTCAAATAAATTAAGAAAAAAAAAAAACAGATCGTATTATTTGTTAAATCATCTGACATTTTTGACCCCAAATATTTGGAAAACACAACAAAATGAAAAAAAAAGTCATTAAGAACATTAAGGCGGCCATTATATCTGTTCACGCTGTATTGACAAAAAGAATTTATTAACGACTATAATTTATCCAAAAGAAATACTTTTCGGTAGAAAAGAACTTTAATAAAAATAAAGAACAGAACGAAGAGGGAACAAAAAGATTTTCGAATGTCATGTTCACACCAAACAAATTAGCAACATGTTGTTGTTGCGGTTGTTCTTCAACAAACAAATAAATAACACAGTCATCTTGAAAATATTTGAAAAATTTCTAAAAAAATACAAAAAAAAAAAAAAAAAAGAGGGGGAGAAAGATATAAAAATTATTATTATCAGATAAATGAAAGAGATAAAACCAAAATTTTATTTATTAATCTGTGATGGGAAAATCCAGAAAATTGTTGAATGGAATCTAATTTGGGTGGAAAAAATAAGATAAAAATATATTGACTCCCACTGTGAATTGAGGTGAATTCAATAACAACTAAAAGTTATAGTTGGTCCAGCTTGACTATTTAATACCAAATGAATGATGGACCCTCGCATAAATATATCTTGTAATTTGGACTTAAAAGTGCACATAATTTGGTAGTAAAATTTATATAGAATTTGTGCGTTTTAAAAGCAGTTTAAGAACGAACAAATCCTACATAGAGGAAATATTGGACCGACTATATATCTATTTTAATTTCAGCAATACTTATCACAATACTGAAGTATATGTGAGATGAATGCCCTTCAGAGTGATAGAGAAATAATGAACTGATGACATCATTTTAGGATATTATTTTTTAGGACTTTTAAGACCTTACCACCCCCATTTCGGGAGGAACATTTTTAAGGGGGCTAGGTGAAATATTGGACCCATCATCCCCCATTTCAATATGCATTTTCTTTTGAAAAATGAAACGGAAATAAAGCGATTTTTCTAAGATTCACTCAGACTTGTCAAGTTTCGATCATTGTTTATGACACATGAAAAGATGAAGTTGGTAGAATTATATATCAATGTATAGGAAATTATGTCTACTTTTCGTAAATGTATAATATTTATGACAATAATGAAATTTGTTGCACACTTTTTGCGGAAAAAGGAATTGAAAGTGTTAAAAAGGTTTTTTCTGTTTGAAAATCATAAATTTTGATCTTCAAATTAAAATTTTTTCCACTCAATATATCTTAATGAAATTTTGCATATGGATGGATTTTTTGATACTTAAACGGAAACCATTAACATTTTGTTACTCTTAAAATAAATCCTGCAATTCCCAAAACACTTTTGAAAATTCCCAAAAATGTTTTTTTTTCACATTTTTTGCTATATCTTTGTAACCGATATCGGGGAGTGAAAATTTCTATTACTAAAAATTTTCGAAAATATCAGGCTTTGAAGGAAACAACAGTCCTTTAAAATTCTAGCTTTGCGATTTGAGAAATCGGCATTTTGTGAAAATTAAAAAAAATGTGGACCCACTAGAGCATTAAAACTTAGTCAAGATCAGTCAAAAAGTAAAAAATGTCTAATTTTTAAAGTTAAATATCTCTTAAACTATGAGATAATATATGTAGCAGAATGTACTCATATGATCATTCAGATATAAGGAATTTGGATCGTTTTATATATTTCTATGACCCGAGGTAACCAACTTTGAGACCCTGTGGACCTATCCTTGTTAGGCCCACAAAGTAAAAACTCAAAACATAAACTCGTTAACACTTCCACTTTCACTATGTGAAATTTTATTAAAATCGCTTTAGCCGTTTGGAAGTTACAGATTTATTACCATTTCAATTTTCATTTGAAACACTGTGCGACTTAAAAAAAGTGTTACTGAGTTGAACGGTGCTGCCCGTTACAAACTTGTGCACAAACGCATAATACCCCAACCACCTACGGTGGTGTAGGGTATAAATATTTTATAAAAATAACAAAAATAAAATATACAGTGAAGAAAAAAATTGGTGAATTCCTTCGAAATTCCAATTTTTTTTTTTAGATTTTATTGATTTTTTTTCAAATTTCAAATTTCAATAAAATTTTCTATTTAAAATAAAATTTTTATATAAAATTTCCCCATAATTCATATTTTAACCGACAGAAAAAAATTTATTTAAATTCGTAAAAAACTTCAGATCTCAAAAGTGAAATAATTTGTAACAAAATAGAAAAGAAAACAGAAAAATAACTTAAATTAATAAAAATGTATGAGTAAAAGAAGAAGAAGAAGCAAAAAAAAAAAAAGCAACAAATAATTAAAATAATTTCATTTTGGCTTAAATCCAAAAATTAAGTTTTTTTTTCTTCTTTTAGGAAACAAATAAAATTTCAGCAAAATTTAACACAAAATAAAATTGAAACCTAAAAAATAATGAATAAAAATCGAATAGAAAAATTAAAAGAAATAAAAGAAAAATAATAAAAATAAAAGAATTTTTCATAAATTTTATTAAAAAAATTTTCACAAAATAATGACATTTTTACGATCTTAATATTAATTGAGGATTTTAACGATAATTTTTTTTTAATTTTTTTCGGGGAATCTTAAGTGTAACGATGGCGCCAGTTAGAAAATAAAACATAAAAGAAAATATCAAACGATTTTTTGTTTTTAAGGCGTTTCTAAGATTTGAGGTCTTAGTCATACATTTAAATGGTTTTAGCTTTAGTTCCATTTTATAGAATTTGGTTCCATTCTATAGAATTTAGTTTCTAGTTCAGTTTCTAGTTCCAGTTCTGTTCTAGTTCAGTTCTTGTTCTTTTTCAGTTCTGTTCTAGTTCAGTTCTAGTTCTTTTCCAGTTCAGTTCTAGTTCTTTTCCAGTTCTGTTCTAATTCAGTTGTAGTTTAGTTTTAGTTCTTTTCCAGTTCTATTCTGGTTCAGTTCTAGTTCTGACTCTAGTTCAGTTCCAGTTCTGTTCTAGTTCTTTTCCAATTCTGTTCTAGTTGAGTTTTAGTTATTTTCCAGTTCTGTTCTAATTCAGTTTTAGTTCAGTTCTAGTTCTTTTCCAGTTCTGTTCTAGTTGGGTTCTAGTTCTTTTCCAGTTCAGTTTTAGTTCTTTTCCAGTTCTATTCTAGTTCAGTTCTAGTTCTTTTCCAGTTCTGTTTTAGTTCAGTTCCAGTTCTGTTCTACTTCAGTTCTAGTTCTTTCCCAGTTCTGTTCTAATTCAGTTCCAGTTCTGTTCTAGTTTAGTTATAGTTCTTTTCCAATTGTGTTCTAATTCAGTTGTAGTTCAGTTCTAGTTCAGTTCCAGTTCTTTTCCAGTTCTGTTTAAGTTCAGTTCCAGTTCTGTTCTAGTTAAGTTCTAGTTCTTTTCCAGTTCTGTTCTAATTCAGTTCTGGTTCAGTTCTAGTTCTGTTCCAGTTCTGTTCTAGTTCTTTTCCAGTTCTGTTTTGGTTCAGTTCCAGTTCTATTATGATTCTGTTCTACCAAAAACTCTCGTCTTAATTTAAATTTCCTACTAAAACTAAATTCTTTATTTTATTTATTTCGGTTTTTTTAAATTATTGTTGTTTTTTGTTTAAAAAGTTTTTTTTATTTATTTTTAAATCATAAAAATAATTTTTGTTTATTTCTATTTTTCATCTATTTTCAGGTAATTAAGAAAGAATTTCTATTTCTCTATACAAAAACAAAAACAACAAAACATAAATTTTATTTTATTTCAAAATCAATGAAAATGTCAACAATTTCCGTTAAAGAAAAACTGTAAGTAAATTTTTCAATTAAAAAATAGAAAAAAAAAATAGAAAAAAAACAAATAAACAAAAAGAAATTAAGGAAAATTTATTAATTTTCTTTTTTTTTAATAAAATTCATTAACAAGGAAGTTGATTCAGGAGGAAGAAAATTGATTAGACATTTTGGTTTTCTTTTTGTTTTTGTTTTCCTTTTTGGTTGTTGTTTTTGTTGTTAATGTTAATGTTTATGTCATGCGAAAGAAATTCTTAGAAATCATAAGTGGAAATTTTAATATAAATTTTCCTCTTCTTCTTCTTCATTTTCATTTGTTTTTCTCATTTCATTTGTTAAATCAACAATAAACGTTTGAATGTCTTCAAGTCAGTTGTCGGTTTTTCAAAACATTTAATTTCCTAAACCGAACCCTTCAATACTTTGTGTGTGTGTATGTGTTGTTGTTATTTTTATTAATTTTCCCATACTGGAAAATAAAAAAATTTATAAAAGAACTTTTATAAACAAATAAAAATTTTGTTTTTATTTTATCTTTTTTTTTTTACTTTTCATTCTAAGAAAATCCACAAAAGCATTTTTTTCTCCAACATTTTTATGTTTTTTTCTTCGACTTTTTTTTGCAAAAAGTTTCAATTATTTATAAAAATCCATCCGACTCATCACAATCATCGTCATCATCATCATCATAAGTCTCTAAGCCGACCATGCATACGTTGATAGTTTAACTCCTTCTTTTTTGTGTGCATATTTGTCTGTCCGTTTGCCTGTCTGTCCCATCTAAATGTGACTGTTGTTGGTTGTACAATCATAATAAGAACGTCTGTGGTCTGGTCTAAAGTTAATTCACTAAAAAAGTATTAAAAATTCAAAACCATACACATTTTACCATAAAGTCACTCAATCATCATTATAATCATGATGAACGTTTGCAATCGTCATTATCATTATTTTCATGCTGAAGAGAGCAGAATTGGCAGCAGCAGCAGCAGCGGATTAAAAGAAATTTGATGACTTTTCAACAAAATACAAAATAAACACAATTTGTGTTTATTTACATATTTGGATTTTATTTATAAGAAAAGAAAATTTAAAACAAATAGAAAAAAGATATAAATAGACGGTTATAGGGGAATTTTGAAATGCCCTGCATTAAGTTCATCAAATTGTAAAGTCAAAGTTGTAGTTCACTTCAAGTTTAGTTCTAGTTCAGTTTTAGTTCCAGTTCAAGTTCAGTTCTAGTTAACTTCAGGTTCAGTTCTAGTTCTAGTTCAATTCAAGTTCAAGTTCAGTTCAAGTTTAGTTCAAGTTCAGGTTTAATTCATTCTAGTTCAGTTGTAGTTTAATTCTAGTTCTGTTCTAGTTCAGTTCAAGTTCAGTTCAAGTTCAGTTCTAGTTCAGTTCAAGTTCAGTTCAAGTTCAGTTCTATTTCAGTTCAGTTGTAGTTTAATTCTAGTTCTGTTCTAGTCTAATTCTTGTTCAGTTCAAGTTCAAGTTTAGTTCAAGTTCAGTTTTAATTTATTCTAGTTCAGTTGTAGTTTAATTCTAGTTTAGTTCTAGTTCTGTTCAAGTTCAGTTCAAGTTCAGTTCCAGTTCAGTTTTAGAACTTGTTCAGTTCAAGTTCGGTTCTAGTTCAGTTCAAGTTCAGTTCTAATTAACTTCTGGTTCAGTTCTAGTTCAGTTCTGTTGGAGTTCTATTTCAGTTCCAGTTCAGTTCCACTTCAGTTTCACTTCAGTTCCAGTTTAGTTCCTGATCAGTTTTAATTCAGCTCAAGTTCAGTTCTAATTAACGTTTAGTTCAGTTCAAGTTCAGTTCAAGTTCAGTTCCACTTCAGTTCCACTTCAGTTCCAGTTCAGTTCCAGATCAGTTCTAGTTCAGTTCCAGATCAGTTCTAGTTCAGTTCTATTTCAGTTCCAGTTCAGTTCTACTTCAGTTCCAGTTCAGTTCCAATTCAGTTCTAATTCAGGCGAATTTTCTCTATCTAAAAATGTCCGTCGGTGCAAATTCGAAATGTCAAAACATTAGTTTGCAACAACAGTAACAGCAATAAACTATTTGTAATCGTTAGTGTTGTTGTTGTTGTTGAGGAGCTGTCATTTTGAAGCATTTAGCATGAATGTTATTTTTTGTTGTTGTTGCTGTTGTAAATACATATGATTAAATTAATAATTGTCTTCTTTCGTTTTATCAAATGAGTTGTATCACATCATAAGTTAACAACAATTTCAAACAAAAAAAAAATTGTTAAACAGTGGAGAGCAATAAAATAGTAACAACATATATTTCTCTTCAATTTGTGCTAAAATGGAGAAAAAGGGATTTAGTTTTTTGTTCCTATGAAGATTTTGTTAAATGAAAATTTTTTGGAATTTGTGCTATTTATTTTATCTCTGCTGTGGTGTAAATATTTAAACTATCTTTAACGTGCATTGACATTTAAATTAAATGTTTTTTTTTTTTTTACTTTGCCACAACCTGCAGTTTAAAATGCAAAAAATGCACACATTTATAGAACTTCTGCAAATGTGTGTGCGTGTGTGTGTGTAAAGAAAAATTAAACAAAAGAAACTTGTTGCAAGCTTTCTTGTTGTTTGCTGCATTGGGGCTGGTAACTAGATTTAAAAAAAAAATGCATTCACGCATGCGCGTGGTGGTTACACATGTCAACAAATTGCTGTTGTTGCTTCTTTGTTTTTATTGTTGTAATTGTGGGTTTTTTTAAAGCTCAAACTAAGCAACCATTTGCAAACTAATGCAACCATGCGTATGCATTTGTGCAACTTTAAAAAGTTAACAAAATAAATAAATAAAATAAATATTATAAATAAAATTTACTCACCGAATACTTATTACAAAAACTGTCACTTGTTTCCCACTAAAATCACTAACAAACAGTAAGAAATATAGACACACGGACGGACATACAAAGCGTTATCATCATCATCATCATCATCATGGTTAGTAAGCAAATAAATAACCATCCAAACCAACCAACCAAACCGAACCAAAACCAAAACAACCGTGAGTGAGTGTGAGTGTGTGTGAGTGTGTATGCAAATAATTCATGACAATTATTTAAATTGTATAAATTGTTGTTGTTGTTGTTATTATTATTGTCCATATAGTAAATCTTTCTATTTGTCTGTCCATCCCTCTTTTAGATCCGTCTGTCTGTGTGTGTTTGTTCCCTCGTTATGTTTTTCTATTTGTTTTTTTTTTTCTATTTTTTTTGTTTTATTTCAATGTTGTGACAAATGTCAACGAGCTGTTTTGTTTATTGCTGCCGTTTTGTTGTCATTTTGTTGTAGGTTTTCATTGCATTTATGCGTTAACGCATAAATGCAATGATGGTGCGTGAAATCGTAGTTTGGCCGGTTATCATTTGTTGTTAAATACAAGAAATTATCATTGACCAGACATTGACCCCAGGATATGTTTTGTATTCCTCCGCCTTCGACTTGATAACTTTTCCATATGTTTTTAAAGTGAACATTAGACTGGAGTTAATTTAAATGAAAGCAGGAAATAATGTCATATTGAATGCTACTGGAATATTGTAATTAGCTATGCGATACTACACTCAGTAGTTTTTGCTAAAAACCTGACTTAAATATTCACTGTATTCATAAATATAGTTGTTACTGTAGTCTTGATCGATTATAAGCTAAAACTATATATACAGACAACTATAGTCCTGACTCTTGTTTGATGTGAACTCGAACTAAAATTGAACTAGAACTGAAGTAAAACTGAGCTAGAACTGAACGAGAACTGAATTAGAAGTGAACTAGAACTGAACTGGAACTGAACTAGATATGAAACAGAACTGAAACTGAAATCGAACTGAATTAGAACTGAACTAAAACTGAACTAGAACTTAACTAGAACTGAATTAGAACTGAACTAGAACTGAAATAGAACTGAATTGGAACTGAAATAGAACTGAACTAAAACTGAATTAGAACTGGAACTGAACTAAAACTGAACAAGAACTGAACTTGAAATGTACTGAACTAAAACCGAACTAGAACTGAATTAGAACTGAACTGAAACTGAACTGAAACTGAACTGAAACTGAACTAGAACTGAATTAGAACTAAATTAGAACTGAACTTAAACTGAACTAAAATGAACTCGAACTGAATTAGAACTGAACTAGAACCAAACTTGAAATGTACTGCTTGTTAACAAAATGCATATATGTTTTCCACCCTCGTATAGATGAAGTTCATAAATCTAAACATTTTTATTTAATTATGTTAATTTGTACATAAATTTTTTCAATTCTCAATTCTTTTTAATAAAAATATTTATTTGTTGTGTTTTCTTTTTTTTATCTTTAAGTTTCAATTACAAAAACTTAATATCTGTTTTATATTCACTGCGATGTCAGATAATCACTTACGTTCATTCATTCCGATCGTTCATTCTTCTCTTCAAACGAGTATAAGAGAAAAATATAGAGAGAAAAAAAAGAAACTACTTTAAACAATAGACAGCTGTCGATTTTAATCAATGTAGTTTTTGTTTGTATCTTTTTGTGTTGTTGTTGTTGTTGTCTTTCTATTCCTCTTCATGTTATTTGTTGTGTATCTTTTAGTTTAAGTAGTTTTTTTTTCATCTTCTTAGTTTTAGTTCTCGAACTAAACTAAACATCAGTTCAAGTATCTATCAAATACGTAAAACGTAAATTGTATTTGTTGTTGTTGTTCTTGTTATTGTTGTTGTTTGTTGTTGCTGCTGCTGCTTTCATTTACGCTTTAAACACATATTTTTTTGTTGTTGTAAAATATGTTTGATATTCTTGAAAAAAATTCTTAGTTTATTTGCTATAATAGCAGTTTTGTTTTGTGATGTTGTTGCTGCTGTTGTTGTTGTTGTATCTTGCAAATACTTAAGTATTCTAAACAACTCGGGTCTCATTGTCTGTCAATTATGGTGAATAAATACAAGAAAATTATCGTTGTTTTTTGTTTTGCTCCTCTCAATTTTTTTTATAATGAAAATATAAATAATATTAACTAAATAAGCATTTGGATAGAAAACTATATTGGGGGTAAGGAAAATCCTTTGGACTCTGCATAGAGTTCTGAACATTAAAAAAAAAAAAAAATTTACACCCTTCCACCACCACAAGAGGTGAAGAGGGTTTATTTACATTGTCATTCCGTATGTAATTCTAAGAGAGAATCGTTGCAGATCTCATAATTGTTGCATCAAATGAAAATCTGAATCGATTTAGCTATGTCCGTCTGTCTGTCTGTTGTTGGTACGATCACAACCACAATAACTGACAGAGCTCAATGATATTCAGCCTGAGTATTTTCGATAGTCGTGAGAAGTTTCCTATTTAAGTATGATAAAAGATATATACCGATATCTGGGGCACTCTCTAAGTTCAAGTGAAGAAAATTTCGTTTAATTGTGAATTATAAATCGAGGAAATTAGAGTGAAATTTTTCCAATACTCAAATCAAAATAATATCAAAATCGGTTCGATAGAAAAAATTATAGCAGATTATGACTCATTAAATGTTCCAGTGTTGTATTTAAGAAAAACTTTTATATATATTGTATACGTGTGAAGGTATAATGTGTGAGTGTGTATGTACGAAAGATAACGTATGCAAGTGAAGTAATCATTTATGGTGGAGGGTGTTGAAGATTCGGCATTGCGGAATGTAGCATTCTTTCCTGTGTTTCTATTAATTTTATCCAATATTTTCTAGTCAAACTAAATATTTTTCATTTGCTGTATGTTTAGCAATATTTAGTTGTTTAAAGTCTATAAAAATTAATTATTTATGCCGACAGCTACAACAAATTGCTGCAAATGTTTGTTCTAAAATTTTTGTGTTTTCATTTGTATTTTTATCATTATTTTGTTTTTGTAGTTTTCAAAAAAAAAAAAAAAATGTTTTCTTCATGATTATTTATTTAAACACGCAGTGTTTTAAGTTGGCACGTTAATTATTTATGTGCAAATTCAAATAATAAATAAATAATCGCAGACATTCGCAAAAAATAAATAAAAGACAACATTTTAAAATGAATGCGACAAATGAGTTAAATATTTGAAGAGATGTAAATGTTACGATAAATAAGAATAAGAAGAAAATGTAACTGATATATAGTCACAGGCAGTGTGCAGAATATAATCTCAGATATGGTCACATTTGGGTCCAACCTCCGATATAGTCACAGCTATTGTCTAGACTGTAATCGCTGATATAGTCACATCTAAAGTGCAGACTATAGTCTCATATTCGAGTCCAGACTAAAGTCTTAGAAATGGTCACATATAGAGTCCAGACTGTAGTCTCAGATGTACTCTTATTTGAGTCAAGATTATAGAGTCAGATAATAGAGTCCAAACTATGGCTTTAGTTGAAATCAAATTTGAATCTAGATTATTGTCTTATATAAAGTCACAACTACAGTCCCGACTTTAGTCACAGATATGGTCACAGTTAGATTCCAGACTATAGTCTTAGATGAAGTCTGTATAGTCCAAACTATAGCCTCAAATTTAGTCACATTTAGAGTCCAGACTATAATCAGAAATAGTCACAGCTAGAGACCAGACAAAATACTCAGACTCAGTCCAGTCTACAGTCTCAAATATAGTTACAGTAAGAGTATAGTCCGTAGCCTCAGATATAATCACAGCTAAAGCGAATGCCTTATGATGTAGGCACAATTGCCTGGATTATATTCTGAACTAAAATTTCTGTTATATTCTTAATTAAAGTCTTCTTTGCTACAGCCAAGATAATGCTTCGAACTACAGCTTTAATTATAATCTAAACTTTTTGTATGCAGACTTGTCTACAATATCGTCTACAGACTCGAATATAATCTCGTCTAAAGACTCGATTATTATCTCGTCTAAAGACTCGACTATATCACTTCTAAAGACTCGACTATAATCACGTCTAAAGACTCGACTATAATCACGTCTAGAGACTCGACTATAATCTCGTCTATAAACGTCTACCGACACGACATTTATCTCGTCTGGAGACTCGATTATAATCTCGTCTAGAGACTCGATTATAATCTCGTCTAGAGACTCGACTATAATCTCGTCTAGAGATTCGACTCTAATCTCGTCTAAAGATTCGACTATGATCACGTCTAGAGACTCGATTATAAACTTGTCTGAAGACTCCACTATAATCTCGTCTAGAGACTCGACTATAATCTCGTCTAGAGACTTGACTATAATCTCGTCTAGAAACTCGACTATAATCTCGTCTAGAGACTCGACTTTAATATCGTCTAGAGATTCGACTATAATCTCATCTAGAGACTCGACTATAATCTAGTCTAGAGACTCGACTATAATCTCGTCTAGAGATTCGACTATAATCTCGTCTAGAGATTCGACTATAATCTCGTCTAGAGATTCGACTATAATCTCGTCTAGAGATTCGACTATAACCACGTCTAGAGATTCGACTATAATCTCGTCTAGAGATTC